>CM063515.1:52727064-53927064 GCA_032199755.1 Ambrosia artemisiifolia | reverse complement strand
AGCTAGCTGCGTTTTCACACTCGTAATACATCTGCGCCACAGCATCATCTACAACATTATCCAGGTTGAAAGAATCGAACAAACTCTTATAGTCGAACAACCAATCGGGTCCAGCACCACGTGCATTGACAGTGTAACGTTGAACATCGACATTAAGCCACTCCTCAACGTTATTGGTTCTTTTGTTGTATACCCTCTTGTTAGGAGTACTGTATCCAACAAAGAAACCTTCATCTGCCTTTGCACCAAACTTCCCATCGGGATGTAGCATAGTGCATGGAGCACCGAAAGGTTCCAGAAACTCTAAGTTCGGCTTCCTACGGATTAGAAGTTCGTAAGAAGTCTTGCCGAACCTCTTAACCGTAAGAACCCTATTTAGAGTATAACACGCGCAGTAAATTGCCTCGTTCCAAAACATGACAGGCAAGTTAGAATCTGCGAGCATTGTTCTGGCAGCCTCAATAAGAGTTCTATTCTTTCTTTCTGCAACCCCGTTTTGCTGAGGAGTGTATGGCGCTGTGAATTCGTGATGAATACCCTTTTCTGCACATAGTGACTCCATAGCATTGTTCTTGAATTCTGTTCCATTGTCGCTTCGAATCCTGCGGATCTTTAGCCCATAGATGTTTTCTAGTTTGGTGAACAGATTCTTCAAAAACTCAAAAGTCTCACTTTTATGCTGCATGCATACAACCCAAGAGAACCTTGAATAGTCATCAGTGACAACCAGACAGTATAAATCTCCATTCTTGCTTTTACGATTGACTGGGCCGAACAGATCCATGTGCAACCGCTCGAGAGGCATACTGACTGAGTTGACCTTCTTAGGTTTGTGAGATTTCTTCTTCTGCTTCCCTTTCTTACATGATACACAGACGTCATTTAAATGAAAATTCTTGACAGAGACACCTTCCACAAGCTGATTCTGAACCAGATGATTCATCTTCCTCAAGTGAATATGCCCCATTCGTCTGTGCCACATGATAGACTCCTTCTCTGTAGCCTTTGACAGAAAACAAGTGACCTCCCCCTTAGCCGTTACGGCTTGACTCATATCCAGAACATACAAATTGTTGACTCTTGGAGCTGAGATCATAACCCACTGTTTCGGAATCTTAAAGCCAGGTTTCAGAATGAAGCAAGCATTGTCATCAAAGAACACTGTGTATTTCTTGTCACAGATCTGTGAGACACTCAGCAAATTGTGGTCTATCTGTTTCACGTAGCTTATCTTCTCAAAGCTTACGATTCCATTTCCCATACTGCCTTCTTTAGTGATGTATCCCCCTTTATTACCAGCAAAAGCAACATATCCCCCATTGATATTCTTGATGTCAAATAGCAGAGATAAGTCGCCTGTCATGTGCCCAGAAGCTCCACTATCAACAATCCATAGGCTGCTGATAAGGCCCTGTGGAACTCCCTGCAAGACATTCAAAGATTAGTGGTTAAGGGGGACCCAAGCCTTGACGGTCTTGGGTCTACCATCTACATCCAAAGTCGGAAATTCAACCCACCTTCCGTTAGGAGTTGGTGTTGCTTCCGATGGTCCGGCAGTTTCTACATTAACAGATGACCCTCCTTCTTTAGTCGGTGACCTGGGTCTCCAAGTCTTTCCCGGTCTCCTTGGCTTGGGCTTCTTCTTTGCCTTTGGGCTAGAAGGTCCAGCCTCAGATTCCTTTGGTGGGACAGCCTTTGGATCCACTTCAGACTTAACTGCACGTGGAGCAGTGTTAGGGGTGCCTTCAGGTTTAGCTGCAGCCTGTGCTTGTGGCTTAGGCGCTGCTTGAACCTTTTTAGGAACTTGGCTCCCCCTCGACTGCGGACCCCTGCCATCAACTGGCTTTTGGTTCATAGCAATCTTGTTACGAGTGTCATAAACTGTCTGTTTACCCTGTTGCTTCTCAGAAAGCTTAGGAGAAACAGGCGGTTTAGGGTTGCTAGAACTAGGAGCATCATTTGTTTCGATCCTCTTGTGTCTCAATTCGGGGCAAGCAGCAACTAAATGCCCATGAACCCCGCACTTGTGACAGGATCTATACTCCTCAAATGATGGAGTATTTACATCATTACCCCTTTTGTTTGATTTCGTGGCAAAGGTGTTTTTATGTTTTAAATCCTTAAGACATTCTTTCTGCCAGTCTGTCTTAGGATAATTATCAACCTCATTGCCTGAAGATCCAACAAACTGAGTAACATGTTTCTTGGGAGAGTTCTTCTGAGCTTGATTTTGAGGATTCAAAGTGTTCTTCTTTTGATTTTTACCTTTGTTTCTTTTGGACTGATTACCCTGACCCCTTTTCCCATGTCCCCATTGTTCTTTCTCAATTGTAATGGTGGACTCTTGCCAGATTTTACCAACAAGACCAGGTGCCAGGTTCTTATAAGGAAATTCCTCATCAGCATAAATTTTATCAGACCCTTTCAATTGATAGAACACTTTGATTGTTTTATCAGCAGGGGCTTGCACTTTCGGCTCAGGCTCACAGAGAATGTGATTCTGGACAGGAATATCCATATCCTTCACCGGTGCATACCTCTCCGGTTCATCAAGCTCATCCTCAGAACAGTCTGTCTCGCAGACACTTGCATTATCTGCAATCTCACCAGTTTTGGCAGCAACAGCAGTGGGTGCAGCCTTAGTAACTTCAGCAGGTTTGGGTGCTTCTGTCACTTTAGGCGCAGGAGGAGCAGCCTTAGTGACTTTGGCAGGGTTAACTGCTTCCATCACTTTAGGCGCTTCTGCAGCTTTAGCTGCTTCTGCTGCCAAGTCCATAAACTCTTCCTTCGGTAAGATATCATTGTGATGATGTTCAAATCTCACCGGAGGAGGACACTGAGTATACTTGGGACTGGTGGAATTGCCCTCCTTATCTGAGTGTTCAATGATATGATCAAGAACATACTTGCAGTTCAGGTAACTCTCAAGTTTCTTCTTGATCTTTTGATAGTCACAATTGACAATGGCCAAATGTTTCTTAGTGTCTTCAACCTCATTTATATAATTATTAATAGCAATTTGCTTGTTAGCTAGGGTTTTAGACAATTCAGAAACATCCTTCTTATAATTATCAACAGTATTAAGAAAATTTTTCTCTTTCTGTTTTAAGGAATCATTTGACCTTTGCAATGGACCCACATCAGCTTTTAAATTCAGATTCTCATCAGTTAATTCTTTGATTCTGAGTTTAAGCTGATCACACTCAATGGAGTCCTTCTTAAGAGTATCAATGGTGATTTTGAGGGCTTTCTCATTAGCTCTCAAAACCTCATTGCTCTCTTGGCATTGACTTAAGTCAGCTTTCAAGTTCAGATTTTCGTCTGTTAAGACATCAATTCTGTACTTAAGCTTACTACAATCAACACATTCAGATTTTGAATTGGAGGAAGAACATACCTGATTAGACGACTCTGTAAGGGCCATCAAAGCATAATGAGCAGCCGTCTTCACTGGTCCGAAGAAATCAGTCAGATTGTTCTTTGTACAGTCAGCATCCACAAGTATTGACCTTTTGCTAATCAAGGCGTCTGCTTCAGCTAACAAATCCTCCAGATCCACCCCTTCATCAGAATCACAGTCCGAATCACAATCCAAAGTTTCAACTTCAGGAATAACTACTTCAGATTGACTTGGACTCTCTTCAACTTCTTCTTGAGTATCAGACATAATTTGGGCAAAGCATGCTGCACCACCCTGAGGAGCTTGTTCACCAGTGATGAGGTGATTCCAGTTGAACACTTCATCTTCTTGAACTACCAAGGCTTGATTGTTGTTTGCTTGAGGCCTTTGGTTCTGATGATTAACTGGGACAAGAGCTCGTTCAGCATTTTGATTCGGTTGTGTCTGAGCTTGCTGCCTCTGATTGTTCTGATTGCCTCTGTTGTTGTTGAAGGGATTCTGATTTCCCTGTTGTCTCGGTCGATCACATTCTCTGGCAAAGTGTCCTCGGTTGCCACAGTTGTAACAGGTGACCTTTGTTTTATCAAACCCAAACTTAGTGTTGTTGTTGATCAGCACATCTCTCTTTCCAGTTCTATCCATATAGTCCTTTGCACGTCTCACCACACTAGCGAAGTGCCACTGGATGTCTATCAGATCCATGTCATCCTTGTCGATCTGGGCATAATCTTCTTGTGTAAGATAAGGATTTCCGATCTGCCCTGCAACTAAGCCACTATAGGAATTGACCAAGGTTGACAGCAGAGCCATATGTTCTTGGGCTAGCTCTACAGTCACCTTCTCAAAGCCCGAAGTGTTCAGCTGTTCTGCAACAGGATTGGTCCGATAAGCACCCTGATTTGAAGTAGAAGCACCTCCATATCCACCAAAGTTAGCAGATGAAGCACCACCAAACCCTGATGAAGAAGGTCCACCAAAGTTGGAGGTTGCCTGAGCTGGTGCTGCAAGATGAGCAAACGGATTAACACCAAACTGGTTAGTATTAGCATTAAAATTAGAAGGATACTGGTTTCCTTGACCCCAAGGAAAGACAGGTGGAGGAACATCAGATGGGGGTCCATAGTTGTCAAACGCAAAGACTGGATCAGGATTAACCATGAACGCAGTCTGAGGTTTGGATCCACCCACACTGATGTCCTGAGCTGGATTCCCATAATAGATGCTGGGATTTTGAACAACGGGCGGCTTATTAGCTCTCCTGATCTCCTCGATCTCCTTGTTCTCCAGCTCGGCCACGAACTCATTGATGGAGAGTGTCTGATAAACATTGTTGGACTTCTGAATGTCCAGCCATTGATGCCAGTGTGCCGGGAGCGCCTCTGCAAATCTTTCCACAAGTTCTGCTGACGTGTAGATAACCCCGTACTGATACATCTCGGACATCAGATGATAATATCGAGCTGTCAGATCTCTCAGTGATTCATTTCCCATCGCACTGAAATTCTCAAACTCCTTCTTTAACTGATCCACCTTCACCTTCCGTGTCTTCTGATTCCCCTCATTACGCTCAGCAAGCGCTAACCACAGCATCTGCGAAGTAGTACACTGCGCGAACTGATGAAGAATGTCTTTGGGAAGAGCCTGCTTCAACGCTGCCATCGCCTTTTTCTCATAGTTATACTTCTTCCTCTGCTCCTCAGACATGTCTTCTATAGAGACCGGAGTAGTGGAGTTTTCAACCAGCGGCCTTGTGTACCCATTCTCGATAGCTGACCATACCAAGCCATCGATACCCTCAACATGAGACTGAAATCTGCCTTTCCAACCGTGATAATCTGCCATATATTGCAGTTTCGGTGCTCGGTTAGAACTGCCCGTCTCTAAGTCACTGATAAGAACGGACGACAGCTGATTTGTCTGAGAGTTAGCAGCAGCTGCGAGTGCCCAAGGATTCGCATTCATTGCTTGCTGTTGAGCAGCTAGCGCCCACGGATTGAATCCGGCAACATTCGCTTGCATTTGCGCTTGTTGCATCCGTTGCGCGTTTCGTTCAGCTGAAAACTGCCAAGGGTTCGTGGGCACGTTTGCTTGATTGTTCATTTGGTTGTTCATTTGCTGGTTATACTGAGTTCTCGGTTGACTCAGATGTCCCCAAGGGTTCGCCATATGTTAAGGTATGTTAACGTATGTTAATTGTCCAATACTTAGTCAATTTTTATGTTCCAGAACCTTTCAGGCGATTATGGGGCTAATTGCTATGTGTCTTAGGCGATTATGAGGTTTTTGCACGTGATTAGGGCTAATTGCTAGGTGGTATAGGCGATTAGGGCTAATTGCTAGTAAATATAGGTATGTCACGTGATTAGGGCTAATTGCTAGCAAGTATAGGCGATTGGGGCTAATTGCTAGCAAAATGAAGGCAATTAGGGCTAATTGCTAGTAACTGAAGGCGATTATGAATTTTCAGGCAATTTAGTATGTCACGTGATTAGGGCTAATCGCATGGAAGGTAGCATGCGAGTAGCACCTAATTGCTAGGAGATATCAGGCGATTATGGCTAATTGCTAGTACAAAGGTGGCGATTAGCAGCTAATCGCTAGCATGACCATGCGAGTAGCAGCTAATTGCTAGTAAACCCTAATTGTCTGATGCTAATCGCCTGATCTGATCTGCAGCCGCACTTTTGCTCAAAAATCACCTATTTTGACCCAAAATCTTATCTAAAACATTGTATTTTGATCCCAAATGATTAGACAAGTTACCAAAATAGTTTTAGAGCAAAACCTGATCAAAAACACACGTTTTTAACCGAAAAACACACACTAAAGTTTTGAAAAATGTGGGTTTTTGATAAAAACTCAAAGTTTCAAACTAAGAACAGGTTTTCGATTAAAAATCTCAACTTTTACACCAAAACCAACCTGTTTTTGCTCGTTTTTGTTATCAAAACACCCGTGATAAGAGCCTCGGCTCTGATACCACTTGTTAGGACCGTCGAACACGCGTTCCAACAATCACGGGTTTTATCCTAGAGGTGCGGAATCCCTCTAAGATGATCTAATAACAGAAACAACGATTGAAACAATGAAATGAGTAATTACTACACACACACGGGTCAAAAGATTATAGATTAATCACTAAAACAGAGCTCAAGTGTTTACAATGATCAAATCAGACGTCCTATGACCAGGGGAGGGTGTTTGGAGGGTGTGTGAGGCAAGAACTGAGGTCTAGGGTTAAGAAAGAGGGTATTTATACCACCCGGGTGCGACCAGCTACTGACATGCGATTAGCAGCAGCCTAGCAGGCGATTAGCTGCTAATCGCCACCTAAACCAAGCTACTCGCATGCTGAAACTAGCTAATCGCATGCACTAGCTAGCGATTAGGGCCATAATCGCTAGCAGTGTATTGCTAATCGCATGCAGCCCCTAGAAACCTCCAAAACGCGTATAAACGCCTCCAAACACCCCGAAATACGTCCAAACAACATATATACTAGCCTAGGGACATCGTGCACTAACACGCGTCAAGAAAAGATTTTTTTCTAGTAGTGAAAAGTCTCTCGACCCAACTTCAGATGCTTTTAGTATCAATGCTATGGCCAAAAATTTTTATTCAAGATTGTTTGACTGTGTGATTGATCAAAACCTTTGGTGAAGGTTATGTTTGAATGCTTGTGTCTAGGTTCCATAAAATGTTTAATTTACGATCTTTTATACGCCCATAAAGAGGTGTTTGTTTGATGCTTCAAGTTTTGGTTTAATTGAACATAGTGTGTGTAACCTTTCGAATTTCGGATTGAAACCAGACATTAGCTTTATAAGACTTATGGAACAATGTATGGAACAATCAAAGTGTTGGCCACAAGACTGGCATACATTATTATCAAAATTATTAAAGTCAATAGAACAAGAAGTTTTTAAAGAATTTAAAGACAGGCGTCCAGAATGGCCAAGACGATGATGCCAGATTTGTGAGGAAATAGCAGCAAACGCGGTTGGGGAGGAGGAGCCAGATCCCAAAAATTTACGGTTTTATTTAATTATATAGGAGCGCCTACGAGAGAGTGGATGTAGTGATCTAAACATCATGCAAACGACGTTGAACGATTACAGAAAAAGTCATCCTTTCGGTTTTAATCATCAAGCGGCATGGGAGATTGTAAAACATCACGACAAGTGAAAAACGCAAGTGTTGATGGATGAAGAACCGTCCGATAGTCATTCCGACAAGAGACGAAAGTCTTCGGAAAGCGGCAACTATCAGGCGACTGCCTTTTCCACACCGGACGAGACCACCCCCCACTGCGACATGCCGGATCTCAATGAAGATACCAACCCAACGAGGCCCAAACGAAAAAATAAGAAGGGTCGTCGCCGCCGTGTCTTCAGGCAAATCATTGGTTGACGAACTTGAGTCATACCGAGCAATGAAAGAAGACAAAATCAACCAGTTGGTCACCCTACAATCTCAACAAGGCGAAAAAAACAGTGGCGTTTTTAGAGGAACAACGTGACTTGTTGAGACAGAAGCAGTATGACTACGACTTGAATATGTATTCAAAACCACACGACCACCTCAAAGGTAAATCTTTGGAGTTAGTATTGAAACGTAAAGAAGAAATCGCGGCGAAATACGAATGGGACCGTTATTGGGTTGAACGCGACAAGGATGATGAAGGCGACGTGTAGGATGAAGGCGTTTGTTTTTTTATTTTAGTTGATGTTTCTTGTATTTTTTTTATTTTAATCGGAGGGTTTAATTTTTTTAAGTTTTAAAAATGGTTCTTTTACTTCAAACGGTCATTTTTTTTAATAAAAACGGTAATTAAAAAAGGAAAATTAAAAAGTAAAGATTTCAGTTAAGTGAATTAGTAGAGTGCTCCCTACAAAAAAGTGAATCCGTAAAGTAAATCAGTAAGTGATGTGGCAGTGCAGGATTGGTTAAAATCAGTGAAGGGAAACATAAATCATGGTAGCACCTCTTGTGTCCTAATGTAAATAAAAGCATAACGAAAATCATCTTTATGATTAAATTGTATTTAATAAGCATTAGCATTCACATCTCATCCCCATTCCCATTATTAATACTATATTTACCAAGTTCTATATGTGTGTGTAATAGCACTATTGCAAATAGTACAAGTTTGTAAAGCATTGTTTTCATGACGTACAACCATGTGAAGCAGTGACTAAAAAGATCATGTTTGTCCCGTTCTTTGTCCTCCTCTAGACTTTTCCCGCCCTTTCTCTTGATTCCTCTTTGTCTAACCCATCATCCCATCAAAAATTGTCCACTAAGTTGGATTATTCCAACGATTTAGGGTTTGTGTATTGCAGGAAAATGTAACCGATTTCGAAAGAAGGGTGAAGTTGGAGGACTACGGCCGTATTCGTCCAATGTGTAAACCATGGTTGCATATTCTTGAACTAAGCCCTAAAAAATGGCGGTGGTTCTCATCATCGATGAAGGTGCAAAGGCGATTGTACGGTTTTGATTGACTGTCATTGAAGACAAAAGGTGCTGATCGATGTTGCATATCCCAGATCTACTTAGATTTAATAATTAATGGGAAACAAAGGGGTAAACACTAATTAGGAATTCAAGGCTCGGTTAACTGGTATCAATGTTGTATGAATTAGATAACAACAAAGCAAACACCCGAGCAAATTTATGTTGGAGATTGCAAATTGAAATGTAGAGAAAGTGATGGATTTGAGAGAAGATGATTGATTTCAATTTTCTCTGGTACTGTATGTATTCATGAACATAATTATGTTCATATAAGGTAATATTCATTATATTGTGTTTTTCCACTATATTATACAATTATGTTCATATAAGTTACAAATACAGTTTGTGCAATAGTAGTTAAATTTCTATCCAGATGCAAGAAAGTAACTAACTAACATGATACATGTATGTATTAAAATATATAAATGTCAAATAGTTAGCTCATATATAGTTGTTAACTTATGTGATTATATAGATGATGAGTTAAATTGTTGCTTATGCGTTTATTTGCAACTACGTTGTCGCATCCAGATGCATCTGAGCATCGGTACAAGAAACCATACGGCTGTGATGACGCTCCACTATTTGGTGTGGCAACTTATATTGCAGCCATGGCATGGATTTGAGCCTGTCTCTGTCGTTGTCGTCCAAGAGACCAGGAGGTTGTGATGATGCTCTGCTATTTGGGGTGGCAGCTTATGTTGCAGCCATGGCGTAGATCTGAGTGTCAATGTTAATCTTTACATCTTCTGATTGATTTGTGTGTCTTAAGGTAAAAGAGAAAGACAATGCTTGGTTTGTGGAATTATTCTAAATGAGTATCACGGGCATTTACTTATTATTACTCCAAAGATCAGCAGTTTCATAGTTAATTTTATATTCGCTTTAATTAATGTTGTAGGCTTGTAGACGGTGGGCCGGTGCCCACCGTAAGTTTCATATTCGAACATCAGATCGAACATAGACACTTCATTATGATCGGCCAATCATTCTGGAAATCATTGAATAGAGACAGAATGGGCTGTGTTTCCTGGTGGCCGGTAGAGGACGTATACAATAGATATGCTGTGTTTTTTTCATTTGCAGAGGAAGGTTTAAGATTAAGATAAATAGAAGGTTTAACATAAATAAAGAAATGACAAAAGGACCTGCAACTTTGACTTCAACACGAAAAATACATAAATGACATTTGCTTTTTACAATTGTCTTTTCTATCTTTATTGTTACATCTATTTAATTAGTTTTTTATATTTTTTCGCTTTACTGATGGATCCTTTTGTTATTTATTTTCATTGTAGTTTCTATAATTGTTTCATTTTTCTTTATCTGTTTTTTTTTAAACGGCAAGGAGTATCATCGTGCCACCAGTGTTGCCACGCGATCATATTCCATCACCAAGTCATCAATTCAGGAGGAAACTCATAAGTCATAATTATGAGAAAACCCCCTTTGTGAGATTCAAACCCAGGACCTTATGGCCCTTAAGTCTTATCTCACCACCAAGATACCACTAGGCTATATCAAGTCAAAAACTGTGAGCCTAATTTGACGATTGAAGTTATTTAGCCTAATTTGATATTATATTTACATAAACTTAAGGTAAGTGTTTTGTTTACGTATGTCCATTGTTTTATTTGTGTATTTTAATCTCTATTTATAAATAGTTTACAATATCATTAAGTGGATAAGTATTAATTGGTTTGTCTGACCTATTTTGACCCGACTTGTTTTATTTTGCCTTGCTTTAACCCATAAAATTTGTGCCCCCGTCTAAAAATATTCTAGCTCCGCCACTGCTTGTAGCTCATTTGAGCATGTCGTTTATGTGACACTGTTGGTTCAAAAACAACTACTGTTTTGGTAAGATTGCATCCACAAAAGACGCTTAATGTTTTCAGTTAATGATCATTGAATTGAAAACAAAACTCAAAAGCCTTCTCTTGATAGTTTTTGCGATATGAATATTCTTGCTATTTCATTTGTTTTCCTTGGATGAAATTGTTTAAGCTTAAATATTGTTGTATCCACAAAAGCACTTATTATTTTGTGTTTATTAACTCTGAATTGACTTGTATTTTGTATATATATTCAATATGGTCAATATAACGTGATTGTGTACTAAATTGATTGTAAATCCGCAGCGAAGCGTTCAATTTTGCGTGTCGTAACGCACGCGGGTATAAACCTAGTTTTTATAATTTACCAAAAAATCACGATTTTCTTAATATATTTCTTAGATTCTAAAAACACTTCACATCCCATTCCTTATTTATATTCCCTATAAGTTTTCTTATTAATTTTTATTTTCTTTTAATTATAATATTATTACCTAAAACTATTTTGTTTTATTATAACTTTCTCTTATATCAAGAAAATGGGGAGGTATAGAAGCCCCTAAATATGGGGGTTCTCAAAATAAATTTCTAAAATTTAAGAATGGGGCATGGGAATAGGGGATGGGATGGAGTGAGGTTTTTGTATAATTTTTTAAATTTTAAGAATGGTGGTTGAAATGAGGTATGGGTTGTGAATGCTCTTATTTTGTTTCATAGAATAGGTTGATTGTAACCCCCTATATATTGTAACCATATTTGTGAATAATAGTTGAGCAATTGAGTTTTACAGTAAAAAATATATAAAAAAAAATATATTAAACTGGTGCCTCATATGCTATCACACCGGAGCCAACTCCCCTAGCCCATGAAAATGCCTCACAATGCCATTGTTTGGGCCGCGCCGAACTGAGGTGATAGTGATGGTGCCCCGGACAAATCACATGACAGATGGACTTTATGAGCATAGTAATGAATTTATAGTAATATTATGAAAATAGAAGTCATACAAAGGTAATTGAAAACGATTTAATAGTACGTTTGTCAATTGTCATGTGCTATGTTGAAAATAATAAACATGCAAAGTTAATTAAAAAGCGAAGTGATAGCAGTTTCGTGTGGGTTTTGTTGATATATGAATACTAACTTTTATCCCAGCAGTGTCTCGATGTTGAAATATCTTAAATGACATAATAAAATATTTAATATGACAACATAATTAATTACTTGCCAATACATGACTAATGAATATTATTATTATTATTATTATTTATAAAAAAAAACGAACATTTGCCTATGAAGTTATGTTTATCGTTAATTAACAAGCGAAGTGATAGCAGTTTGGTATGTGTTTTGTTGAAATATGAATACAAGCTTTTATCCCAGGAGCGTCCCGGGGTTGAAATAGCTAATATGACATAACAAAATATTTAATATGACAACATAATTAATTACTTGTCAATACATGATTAATGAATGTTATTATTATTATTTATTTTGAACAAATCTCTTCTATAAGTTATCATATTCGAATATAAAAAAACGAACCTTTGCCTATAAAGTTATGTTTATTGTTGATTAAAAAGCGAAGTGATAGCAGTTTGGTATGTGTTTTGTTGATATATGAATACTAGCTTTTATACTGAGAGCATCCCGATGTTAAAATATCTAATATGACATAATAAAATATTTAATATGACATAATAAAATATTTAATATGACAACATAATTAATGACTTGCCAATACATGATTAATAAATATTATTATTATTATTATTATTATTATTATTATTATTATTATTTATTTTGAATAAATCTCTGCTATAAGTTATCATATTCAAATATATAAAATAACGAATCTTTGCCTATAAAGTTATGTTTATCGTTTCTTATTCAAATATAAAAAAACCCTAAGTAGTGATTTATTAGTAGAGTAAAATATATTTGAAAATAAAACCTCACAAAAAATAGTCGTTTTTTTCTCTGTTTTCTATGTAACACTATGGTACTCGTTGAAAAATTAATAAAAGACTCGTTAATTTGGTGTAATTGTTTTCTTTAAAAGATCTCGTATATAAAAGATATTAACGTTTAAAATGTATGGGATGAAAAATGAGAGAGAAAATTTAATTTTGTTTTTAAATTCTTTTTTTTTCCTAAAATAAGTCAATGACTTTTGTTTTTAATTACTCCACATGTAATCCTACATGACACTCTCAAAAAAGAGAATGCATATATGCATACCATGTAGGACAAATTCAACAAGATTAAATTGAAATTAAACGGAATTAAGTGGTCAAATTCAAAACTGTCATCCATAACTTCGTTTTCTACTCGCCCTGGCAGGCCCGCCTCAGTTGAACCGCACGCCAAGTGGGCGCTCAGACATGGGTCCTCGCTCCACCTATACCAAACCCGATGCCAACCAACCGCTATGGCACAAAATACAAAGGCAGCTCGTGGCGTTGCGAAGTGCAAGGCGCGCCATCAAAGCGCTACATTGCCTCTATCACCCACGCCACGTGCACGTGTCATGAGTATGTGAGTGGAGTGTCCCCACTAGTGTTTGGCTCAGGGTAAAGGATTAACAGAAATTGCTTCTCCTTATATACCACTCTAAATTTTGTCATCCCACCTATGTGGGACAAGTGGATAAAGCTTGATCCATTTTTTTCCTCTTTAGTTGTTCTAACCATACAACTTCGAGTATTGATATCTTATTTATGATCTACTCTATTTTGAACGTGGTTTGGTTCATTGTGATACTCTCACAATCTAGAACACAAACACAAAAATAATTATCTATATAATTAACATATAGATACTTTTATTTAACTTCAAAATTAGTGAAAATCATTTTTACTATCAATGTTTTCAACAGGGAGGTAGGGTCACACACAAGCATGGTTATTTTTATATCGGAAAAAAATGGTTTTTGAGTAAAGGTTAAAAATCAGATATGGCATGGTGAAATGTCGGTTTTGTAGATTTGTGCTTTAAGAGAAAAATGCAAGGGAGACACTTTCCTCTTTTTACTTTAGTTAAAACTTATTTAATTAACTAAAATAAACACAAATAATAACTTTTATATCAATTTGTTTATTCCAAGACTAGCTCTCAAACCAAACAAATATCCTCACCTCACGCATCTTCTATAAATAGAAAAGATTGCACACAGGCTTCTTCATCCTTGTTCCATAAGAAAAAGTAAAAATGCTTTCAAAGAGATTTCTTCTTGCGGTTGCCGTTGTAATCTTCATCACTTCCGAAATCACTACTGCTAATGAATTGACATCCACCCATGAGAGTGAGTACAAAATATTTGTAATTTCCATGGAAAGTGAAAAACCAAGATGTACAAACTAATAGATCTCTAATTATATATATCTATGTTAATAATATTGTATTTATATTTTTTCCTATATATTGATCGAATTTACATAATCAGTCACATTTACGTTCATGATCAAATGATGCAGGTGAGGTAGAAAATGCTAGTTATGATCATGTCCGTGAAAATAAAGCTGGAGTTGGACGTTTTTTCCATAGGGTTAAAGGTTGGATTGGTGGACGTGGCGCCCGCGTTGGTCGACGTAGAGGAGAGGGGAATTCATGTGGAATGTTTGGTTGTTGCAGTGGTTCATACAACACCAACGACTGCCAGTGTTGCAGCACTATGGCTGAAGCCACTGCATACAAAAATTCTCATCAGGCAGAAACTCACAACTGATGATTAATTATCCATATATGCATCATATGCAGTTAAGATATTAGTGTTCGTGTTCGTGTTCGTGTTCGTGTGATGTAATAAAAGTCTACTGCCATGGGGGGTTCATTATATATAATGAATCATGTCCATCTATATATCTACGTACAATAAAAGAAAATTAATTTCCATTTCTTCTATGCGTGTGTCCTCGTTTGTTTTCAATTTCGAATAATTTTTATTTTAAAAAAAACAAAATCTTAATGATGTTGAAACCTCTAACTTGAAAATATATTCAAGAATGCCTCATCCAACATATATATATATATATATATATATATATATATATATATATATATATATATATATATATATATATATATATATACTAATCATTTGAAAGTGTCTATACAAGTTGATTATCGTAAATCCTAGCCTCATTCAATATGTTAAGGTGTTGCATGACATGACCTGACCTTTAGGGGCATATCACGGTCAAGAATAACTAAATTACAAACACAAGCGAAAAACATTATGTTTTTGAGGCATGTCGCCACTAACTGATCAACATCAACCTCAATATATATCAAAATGAAAAAATAGAATGAAACAAATTATATATATTTCTCTCACTCATATTCGAAATGCAGGAACAATCAAGTCATAAAAAACTTGATTGAAAAACCAATGTTTATTGAAGAAGCTATAAATTAAGTCAATGATTACAGAATGTAGTAAATTGAAAGGTTCGTTGGAATTGATCTGCCATTTAATTTACATTATCCACTTTCATGACTAAATATCTCTCCAACCGGTCGTTTGAGTTGGATTGAATCAACTTCGTCTTCTTGCCTCCGGAGGTAAGTAATCAACTTAATTTGCCAGACTTGTAATGACTAATTAAGCCTGAAAGCAATAAGCTTCGAGGAAAAGTTTCTGATGATGACAGCAATACTCCCTTTACCAGTTGATGAATCATGCTTCCAACACCTAGACGCTAAGTCACATATGCGCTTAGATAGCGATGTAAACCTTACCTTTTTAATCAATAGATAGGTTTGTACTACAACCATTCAAAACAAAAAACTTTTGAAATGCTTTTCGTAGCTAGGGCAAGGAAGTCAGTAGAGGTGGGCAAGGGGTCTACGATTTATCAGTGTATGTTTTCTTTCCTTTTGTCATTGTAGCAAACTTTCTTAGTGCACCCTTAGGCGAGTGATGAGGGAGTGCTTGTGTTGGTGATACGTGCCATGCTCTTACCAGTTTACCCCCATGATCTCCATGATGGTTCCATGCAATTGTTACTTTTGCATAGTTTCTTTACGTGGTTTACTACATGTGTTGTGTCTTTGCTTTTCTAAAATGTTAGTTTATTGTAGATTAGTGGGTCAATAGTTATTGTTAGTGGGTAGTTTAGATTTCATTTTTATTCCATGTTCTAGAGTAATTGTAGGACCACGTTTACATTTTTCTAGTCAAATTTCCTTCCTATAAATTGTAATCGTTGTTTGCATCAGTAAAGAGGAGAAGAAAATATTTGCAAAGCTTTGTGCTTGATCTCTATTTTTTCATCTTGTTGTTCTTGGGAGTTTGTAGGTTTTCTCCGTAAACCTATCAATTGGTGCTTTCATTGTGCCTTAGCCTCCATGGCTTTGGAATAAAAGATTTGGTCAACATTCTATTATTCTCTCCATGATCTCAGCCTTAATCTATTCCTCTTTCTAGGCTTTTTCCTTTTTTAAATGTTTAGCTTTGTGTATTTATTTTCCTTTGCCTCGTTTGTTTGAACATACAACAAATAAAAAAAGAATACTCTTGATTCTTCACCATCGTTTTCTTGATGGTATCAGAGCGGTTCTTAACCAAGCTCTAAAATTCTAACCTAATCAAGAACATCAACTATCACCATCTAGCCGAGATAATGAGGCAAGAAAGGGTTGTGGTCCAAGACATCAAACGGAGCGATGTGTTCGAGCGTTGCACCTTTTGCGGAAAGGACGGGCACAACTAGAAAGTTTGTTTCAAAAGAATCGGATACCCCATATGGTGGCCGGGTAAAAAGGCAGCCTATCTTGAAGCAGAAAACAAAAACCGAAATGATGCGAAAACGCATATGGCTAATTTCGCTGGTAAAACGGAAGGTGATGATGATTGGGTAGTTGACTCGGGAGCCACCGAGCACATTACCTGTGATCTTGATTTTCTTGAAAACAAAATAGAAACCAAGATTGAAGCTCCTGTTGTTATTCCTAATGGGACTAAAGTACCTGTTAAAGGAAGGGGTGGTTGCACCATTAAAGGGGGTACTAAAATCAAGGAAGTACTTTATGTTCCTGAATTTAAGTGTAACCTTTTGTCAGTAAGAAAATTGACAAAAGACTTGCAATGTGTTGTCTCATTCTTCCCTGATTTTTGTGTCATCAAGAGGCTTGGAACTGGAAACTTGATTGGTGTGGGTAAATGTGAGAGTGGACTATATCGGATGGGGATGATCAGAAACGAGAGGAAAGCAATGGCGGTGACTAATGACACCTGGCATAAAAGGTTAGGACACGCTTCCGCTGAGAAACTCAACCAAATTAGTTTTCTTAAAAATGCTAATTTTGATAAGATTTGTGATTCTTGCTCTAAGGCCAAGCACACGAGACTCCCTTTTCCTGATAGTACCACTAAAACTGTTGGTTGTTTCGATTTGTTGCATTGTGATATTTGGGGGGCATATCGTATTCCTTCCTTTACCGGGGCAAAATATTTTTTAACAATCGTTGATGATTTCAGTAGAGCCGTGTGGTTGTTTTATTAAAATTCAAACATGAAGCCAGTAGGTGCTTAAAGGATTTTCAAAAAATGGTAACAACACAGTTTCAAAAGAATGTTAAAAGGATTAGATGTGATAATGGTGGGGAGTTCACATCTAATGACATGGTGAATTTTTATAAAGATAATGGAATTTTACTTGAAACCACCTGCCCCCACACCCCTCAACAGAACGGCATTGTAGAAAGAAAGCATCGACACCTACTTGAAACGGCCCGAGCCCTAAGGTTTGAGGCTAATTTACCAAAGAGGTTTTGGGGAGAGTGTGTTTTAACAGCAACATACGTCATCAATCGATTACCTTCAAAATTCATTGGGAATAAAACCCCCTTTGAATTGCTTCATAACCAAAAACCCGACTAAGACTTTATGAGGACTTTTGGTTGTCTAGCATACTATTGGAACACCGACACGAAAGGGGATAAGTTCGAAATGAGGGAGAGGCCTGGTGTTTTTTTGGGATACCCAGGAGGCACAAAGGGGTATAAAATTTATGATCTTGAAAGCAATAAAATTATTGTCTCAAGAGATGCGAGGTTCCATGAAAATCACTTTCCTTTTGATCACTCTTCTTTTGACAAAGCCACTTCCAGTTGTTAACACAATGATTTTTTTGAACAAGACTATAGAATAATTGAGGAAGATGTTGGATTACAAAGAGAAAAGGTAGCTACCAATGAAATAAATAGTGGGTCAGTAGATGGGAACTTGGGTGGCCCTACTGAAATTAATAGCCCACACAATGAGCTCGATTCAGCAAACGAGTCGAACCCGCAACATGAAGTGAGCCACGAAACCAATGAGCCACAAATTCCTGAAAGTCCAAATGATGATATCGAGGCCCAAGGCCCAATTATTGATCAAGAACGAGCTAAAAGGAATCGAAGCCAACCAATTCGATTCAAAGATTTTCATGTGAAGCTTCCGCCTTCCATAGATTCCACACGTCCCACACCTAGTCAAGAATCCTCAACGGTACACCCTATTGCTAATTTCATCTCTTATGATAAATTTTCTAAAACTCACAAGTCTTTTCCATCGGCCATTAGTTCAAACAATGAGCCAAAATGTTTCAAAGAAGCTATACAGGACGAGAGATGGAAAGAAGCTATGATAAAAGAAATTCGGGCCCTTGAAGAAAATGGTACATGGACTCTAGAAGCCCTACCAAAGGGAAAGCGAGCTATCGACTCTAAGTGGGTCTACAAAATAAAATATAAACCCAATGGAGAAGTGGAGAGGTACAAGGCTCGGCTAGTTGCCAAGGGATTCACGCAAATTGAGGGAGTAGACTTTCACGATACGTTTTCCCCGGTCGCAAAGTTGGTCACCGTTAGAACTCTTTTAGCGGTTGCCGTAAAGAAGAATTGGATTATTCATCAACTTGACGTGAACAATGCGTTCCTACATGGAGATTTAAATGAAGAAGTGTACATGAAGATACCCCAAGGTTTCTTCAAGGATAACGAGACGCGGGTTTGTCGTCTTCGCAAATCCCTCTATGGTTTAAAACAAGCATCACGTAACTGGTACCAAAAATTTACAGCTGTACTTCTTGGACTTGAGTTTCACCAATCAAAGGCTGATTATTCCCTATTCACGTACAAGAATGGAGATGTTTTTGTTGCTGCTCTTATCTATGTTGATGACGTGATTCTAGTAGGAAATGATCCGGTCAAGATAAAAAAAACCAAGGAGCGCCTAGACAATGAATTAAGCATAAAAGACCTTGGCCCGTTGAAGTATTTCCTTGGTATTGAGGTGGCAAGAACATCTGATGGTTTGGTTCTAAGTCAAAGAAAATATACCTTGGACATATTGAAGGATACTGGTATGGAAGGATGTCAACCAAGTTCCTTTCCTATCGAGCAAAATCTAAAACTGAGTAAAGGAGAAGATGAACCACAAGTTGATGCCAATCAATATCGACGTTTAGTTGGTCGCCTCCTATACCTACAGGCCACGAGACCAGACATTGCATATACTGTGAATGTCCTAAGCCAGTTTGTAGCCAACCCACGCCAAAACCACATGGAGGCAGCCATGCGCGTCTTGCGGTACCTAAAGGCCACTCCAGGTCAAGGCATCATTCTTCCAAGAGAAGGAGGAACCACTTTAACCGCATACTGCGACTCTGATTGGCTTGGGTGTCCCTATACTAGGCGGTCCAGAACAGGGTATCTCCTCCTACTAGGTGGCGCCCCAATTTCATGGAAAACAAAGAAACAGTCAGTTGTTTCACGTTCTTCGGCTGAAGCGGAATATAGAGCCATGGCCTCTACCGTCAGCGAGGTCTTGTGGATGCGATGGCTCCTCAAGGAATTGGGTATAGATCTTATGGCTCCTACACCTTTGTTTTGTGACAATCAAGCACTCCGTCACATAGCCAACAACCCGGTTTTCCACGAGCGAACCAAACACGTTGAAATGGATTGCTATTTTGTTCGAGAAAGGGTAGAATCTCAAGAAATCGTGCCCATGTACATCGACACTAAAATGCAAATTGCGGACTTATTCACAAAGGGATTAGGAGCACAACAACTTCGATCATTACTTGTCAAGTTGGGCATGAAAGATTTACATGCTCCACTTGAGGGGGAGTAAAAGATTTGGTCAACATTCTATTATTCTCTCCATGATCTCAGCCTTAATCTATTCCTCTTTCTAGGCTTTTTCCTTTTTTAAATGTTTAGCTTTGTGTATTTATTTTCCTTTGCCTCGTTTGTTTGAACATACAACAAATAAAAAAAGAATACTCTTGATTCTACACCATCGTTTTCTTGATGGAAGAACTCAATGACTCCACTACTCTATCTCGTTTCACGGGTTCAAATCCGGTTCGTTGGCTTTTTGAGGTTGAACGGTTCTTTTACTTGTATAAAATTTATGAGGAAGACCGCTTCGCTTACGTTGTGGAGTACTTTGATGATGAACCTTTTTCTTGGTTCAATTCATGGTATCGAGGAGATGAACATCTCACTTGGAAGTCTTTCACTACCGCAATGCTAAAAACCTTCCCTACGATACCAAACCCGCCACCAAACCACACGGCGTCTCCGGAACAGTTTGCGCCACCTCCATGTCCCACCACCTTGCTAGAACCAAAACACAAAGTGACACTACCACTAGAACCCCAACCATTGATTGCATTATTTTCACCAGCCTCACCATACACACCAATAACAACACCACAACCTTGCACCAAACCCATGCACAAAAATCGGCCAAGAAATCCATGCCAAGAGCTATGGGTTTGACTGTATTCAAAAAGAAAAGAACACAGACCAAAATTCTAAAGGAGAAACTCAAGTTGCAGTCACGTTTTTATCTCAAGTTATTGCTTTTGAACCCAGAAGCACCGATCAAATGCGTAACAAACATGACACGCGAGTGGCGCCCACCATGGTGTCCCGTTGAGACCGCTCCAAATGCAGTCGGAAGACTCGAATGGCGACCACCATGGCCAACTCGTTCCGTTCTTGAGGACAAGAACGTTTTGAGGCGCGCAGGAATGATATGTGCCATGCTCTTACCAGTCTACCCCCATGATCTCCATGATGGTCCCATGCAATTGTTACTTTTGCATAGTTTCTTTACGTGGTTTACTACATGTGTTGTGTCCTTGCTTTTCTAAATTGTTAGTTTATTGTAGATTAGTGGGTCAATAGTTATTGTTAGTGGGTAGTTTAGATTTCATTTTTATTCCATGTTCTAGAGTAATTGTAGGACCACGTTTACATTTTTCTAGTCAAATTTCCTTCCTATAAATTGTAATCGTTCGTTTGCATCAGTAAAGAGGAGAAGAAAATATTTGCAAATCTTTGTGCTTGATCTCTATTCTTTCATTTTGTTGTTCTTGGGAGTTTGTAGGTTTTCTCCGTAAACCTATCAGTTGGCCCTAATCTTCTCTCTTAGATAGAGTCAATTGAAATAACATGCACTAAAATAGAAACATGAAAAGAATAGAACAAGAACCTTGATTTCTTATTGATAGAATCTTGAATCTTTACAAGAATTAAAATCTGAATGAATTACAATGATCACTACACCTATCTATTTATAATAATCTAAAAGGTATGATCCAAAGCGATGTGTCTCTTCGTTGCTTGATCTTGGCCATTGATGAAGAGGTGTGTCTCCTTGAAACCTTTGATAAAGAGGTTCTATCCATGTACTCTTTTGCCCCCTCTTACAACACTCGCGAAGTGCCATGAGAATCCGGTTAGGGACCGAACTCGCGGATCGATTAAGCGTAAACAACCCGTTTCAGACGGGATGTTCGAGACGAGACAGAAATATAAAGATAACAACGTCATCACAGATTCGTATTACTACAGAAATGGTTACAGACACTGTCATCAGTAGGATAAACGTCTATCTCGTGGCCGGGGGAGGTCGGGCATGACCTCCCCCTTGAGAGCATTCAAAGTACCAACTCAAATCACCAAATGAATACAAACACATGAGATTGCTATTTATAGTACAACACCCAAGTTCCAGATTCGCCCCTTTTGGATGGTCGAATGTGGAGCATTTCCACATTCGCCCATTTGTGTTGGTCGAATGTGGAAAGCTTCCACATTCGCCCAGTATATATATGGGTCGAACCTGGCATGGCTTTGTCCTATATTTTACAAATGCGTCAGATCCATAAAATGCCCTTATGGATCACCACAATCTCATGTAACACTATACCTAGACTCAACCCTAGTCTATTCGACAGTGACGTCCACAGAAAGTGCATCAACATGCCACTAGATGTCTATCAGATCCATATCGTCTTTATCAATTTGTGCATAATCCTCTTGCATGAGATGAGGATTCCCGATCTGTCCAGCAACTAGCCCACTATAGGAATTGACCAAGGTTGATAGTAGAGCCATGTGTTCTTGGGCTAACTCTACAGTCACCTTCTCAAAACCCGCTGTGTTCAGCTGCTCTGCGATTGGATTGGTCCGATAGCCACCATGACTTGAAGTCGACGCACCTCCATATCCACCATAACCTGTAGATGGGGCACCACCAAAGTTTGAAGTTGCCTGAGTTGGTGCTGCAAGATGAGAAAAAGGAATAACACCAAACTGGTTAGTATTATAATTCAAAGGATACTGATTTCCTTGTCCCAAAGGATAGACTGGTGGAGGAACATCAGATAGGGGACCATTGTTGTCAAACGCATAGACTGGATCTGGGTTAACCACAAAAGCAGTCTGTGGTTTGGATCCACCCACACTGGCGTCCTGAGGAGGGTTCCCATAGTAGATGCTGGGATTCTGAGGAATGAGCGCCTTGTTTCCCTTCTGATCTCTTCTATCTCCTTGTTCTCCAGTGATGGACGGGGTCAATCATGGTGTTTTAGATGCTTAACTATGTGTTTTTAATGTCGTTTGAGCGTTTATATGCTTTGAATGTGATAACTACGCAACTTTGTGTGATTGTAGGTTAAATGGCATATATGGATGGATTTAGAAGCTTAAACGCGGTTGAGGTTGAGTTTGGATGATGAACCGAAGATATGAAGATGCTCGGGACATTTTGCGTGGCCAAAACAAGTTTAAGGTGGAGCATGAAATTAATAATAATAATAATAATAATAATAATAATAATAATAATAATAATAATAATAATAATAATAATAATATTATGTGAAAGGAAGTGAGGAAATGAGATCATGAGATCCTCATGCTTGTGAAGGAATCAAGAAAAGAAAATAAAACGTGAAGGACAAATAAATGAATATCTAAAAGTTGTTGAGATAGCCTTAATTTTCCTTTGAAGGGCCATAAGGGACGCCCAGGCATCAGCGTTTAGTGGACGTAGGGCATTGTTAAGTTGGCGTAGGATAGGGCGCATGATTGAGAGAAATAAGGAAAGTGGTTGACCAATCATATAAAAAGGATTTTCATAACCTACTTAGTTTTTACAAGAAACATGGGAGATAATTAACTTGTGCGAAGCTTTTTGGGAGATACAATAATAGAACAACATATCAAATCAACTCTGTGGGAGGATTTGGAGGCACCTTTTGGAGTAATTTGGAGCAATAATCGTCATTGTTTATCATCATTCATCTCTACTTTTGATTTTCATCAACATGTTCGGGTTTGTTATTGAACTTTTTGTTATGTTTCTTGTAACCATGAGTGGCTAAACATCTTGTAATCACCTCTGGGTGTATGGTTTAATTGTGAAACTTGAACTCTTGTTTGATTTGATTTATGGATTGTTTTTCATTTAGTTGAAGAATATTTGTGGTTTTTATCATTTAAACGATTCACTTGTGTTCAATTGCTTATCACTTTATCATTCACATTAGGTTTCCTTGCATCGTGAGTAGTTTGATAATTGGGAGGGTAAGTGATACTTGTGGGTTGGTAATTGAATTGTACGGGTTATTATTAAAAACTTGTGTTTGGTTATCACTTGATATGAACCGTCCAACAAAGCTATGTCTATGTAGTATCCAATCATTTAAACAAGAGTAGAGCGGATCATTAACCGGAAACCTGGAGGGGATTACTACTTTATTATTATTGTTTATAACTTTTTCCAATCCGTTTTCTGAAATTCAATTTAATACAAAACAATTAGGCGTTAATTTTATTAGTTAAGTTACAAGACTATTCTTTCCACCAATTCCCTGTGGAGACGACTTGACTTTCACTATACTACTTATTTTTATATTTTTGACCGACCCAACGACATCGATCAAAATGGCGACGTTGCCGGGGAATTGGTGGATTTCTGCCACGAACTCATTGATGGAGAGTTTCTGATATGCGTTGTTGGATTTCTGGATGTCCAGCCACTGATGCCAGTGAGAAGGGAGCGCCTCTGCAAATCTTTCCACAAGTTCTGCAGATATGTATACGACCTCGTACTGATACATCTCGGACATTAAGTGGTAGTATCTTGCAGTCATGTATCTCAGCGATTCATTCCCAATTGCATTGAAGTTCTCGAACTCCTTCTTGAGTTGGTCCATCTTGACCTTTCGAGTCTTTAGATTTCCTTCGTTCCGTTCAGCAAGCGCTAGCCAAAGCATCTGCGAAGTAGTGCACTGTGCGAATTGATGAAGTATGTCTTTGGGAAGTGCTTGTTTCAACGCTGCCATCGCCTTCTTTTCATAGTTGTACTTCTTCCTCTGATCTTCGGACATTGCTTCCTGTTAGGACCGTCGAACGCGTGTTCCAACAATCACGGGTTTTATCCTAGAGGTGCGGAATCCCTCTAGAATGTTCTAACAGTAGATACGAAGATTGAAACAATGAAGCGAGTAATCACAACACACACACGGGTCAAAAGATTATCTATTAATCACCAAAACAGAGCACGAGTGTTTACAGAGATCAAATCAGACGTTCTATGACCAGGGGAGGGTGTTTGGAGGGTGTGTGAGGCAAGAACTGAGGTCTAGGGTTGAGAATGAGGCTATTTATACCACCCGGGTACGACCAGACCCTGTCTGGCGATTAGCAGTCCCAGACATAGCGATTAGGGCTAATCGCTAGGAGGCCCAAGCCCACTCGCCTAAACAGTGCACACGATTAGGCCCTAATCGTGTGACACTGTCTGCTAATCGCCTATCACTTCCCGAAACCTCCAAAACGCGTATAAACGCCTCTAAACACCCCGAACTACGTCCAAACAACTTATATACTAGCCTAGGGACATCGTGCACCAACACTTCCAGCGAGATCGGAGTATTTGAATTCTCAACCATCGACCTGTTGTACCCATTTTCAATAGCTGACCATACGAGACCATCGATACCCTCAACATATGTCTGAAATCTGCCCTTCCAACCGTGGTAGTCGGACATGTACTGCAGTTTCGGTGCCCTATTGGAACTACTAGTCTCTAAGTCACTTAAGAGGACGGAGGACAGATGATTTGTCTGTTGATTCGCAATAGCCGCGAGTGCCCACGGATTCGTATTCATTGCCTGCTGTTGAGCCGCAAGCGCCCACGGATTGGTTCCGGCAACATTCTCTTGCATTTGCGATTGGCTTCTAATCACTAGTAAAAACAGGCGATTGGGACCAAATGCGTATACTTATAGGCGATTGGTGGCCAAATGCTAATAACTTCAGGCGATTGGGGGCCAAATGCTAATAAGGTTAGGTGATTGGGGCTAAATGCTAATAGTATCAGGTGATTGGGGGCCAAATGCTAATAAAAGTGGCGATTGGACTAATCACACAATGATATCATGTGGTTAGGGTCTGCTAATCGCTTGACCTGATCTGCAACCTCACTTTTGCTCAAAAACTACCATTTTTGCTTCAAAATCTTATCCAAAACGATGTGTTTAATCACCAAATGATTAGAAAAGTTTCCAAAACACTTTTAGAACAAAACCTAATAAAAAACATACGTTTTCATCCGTAAAAACACACTAAGATTTTGAAAATATGGGTTTTTTTTATGAAAAACTCAAAGTTCAAACAGGTTTTTAAATAAAAATCACAACTTTCACACAAAAACCAACCTGTTTTCACTCGTTTTTGTTATCAAAACGCTCGTGATAAGAGCCTGGCTCTGATACCACTTGTAGGATAGCACTTGTAGTATCGACGAACGGGTCAACCGACAATCACGAGGTTTATACGTAGAGTGCGGAAACCTCTGAATATGTTCCAACAACAAAAACAACTAAGAAACAATGATATGCGAGTAATTAACACACACAAACGGGTCAAAAGATTAAAGATTTATCATTAAAATAGAGCTCGAGTGTTACAATGATCAAATCAGACTTCTCAGACCAGGGGAGGGTGTTTGGAGAGTGTGTGTGGCAAAAACTAATGATTAAGGCAATGATTGGGCCTATTTATACCTCCTGTACTTGTACAGACATGCATTTACAGCCCTAATCGCATGCTAACATAAGTGATTGGCAGCCAATCACATGTTAAGTCTTCCCAATCGCCTATAAGCACCAAACACTCCCAAAACGCTTATAAATACCTCCAAACACCCCGAAACGCGTCCAAAAAACATATATACTAGCCTAGAGACATCATGCACTAACAGTTTGTATTGTAGATCTTAAGTCTTAAATTAGTTATACGGATAAACAATATTGAGTTTGATTAAAATAAATTATATGTTTGTTTTGTAATGATTACTGAGGAAGTGTATAACGTCTTTAAATTATCCTAAACCATACTGAACCAAACGGGCCGAGTAATATCCCACCCATCGAGTAGAGCAGGGGTTTTTAAAGTTCAGTTTGGTTTGATTATGATTGAATAGGTTGTTTTTGTTTAAGTATAGCTGATATAGCTCTATTATTGTTTCTCTAGTTTCTTAATTATGATTTGTCTACATAGATTAACTGAATAGGCTATTTTAGTTTCAGTATAGGATGAAGATGTTCTAGTTTCTTAATTTGTAAAGTATTTTTAACATTTATATAAACATTATACAAGATTGGAAGTTGGAGCGCCAAATGAAAGTTTAGTGACTTTAGTGGGACACTTGAGAAACTAGAACATCTTGTTTTGTATATGTACAAGCGCGCACACACTTCTAGTCAACGTAACTTGTGTTATCAGCACTTCATTACATCTAGTGCTTCTATATGCAACCGATCGATTTGGTTTCTGTTGTCAAAGAGTTGCATATACTAAGTTGTTCTCACGAACTTAGCAAGTTGCAAGTTAATCTGGGATGCTGATAATGATACTATTCAGTGGACTTCCAATAATGGATCATCAAGGCATGTTGGTAAACTTTCCTTTAATCATATTATCTATCAATAAGCTTTTACTAGAATCAAATGTTATTTATTTTTTCAATGCGTCAAATGTTCGTTTTTCTCACCGGTTCATTTTATTTCATTACTTAGCTGCTTAACATTTGAAATTATACTTCCTTTTGATAGGATTTTTATAGTTCAGTAGTTGTGATATAAAGATGCAGCTAATAGGAAAAGTAATGCATATTCCTATTTAGCTGTGTAACTTTAACTTTATTGTAGTCTAGGTCAATTAGGAATTGTTTACATTTCTTTTTATTATGTTGTTGGTTTTCTTGCCTGAGACTTGTAAATGGTGAAATTAGTTACCGAGAATGTATGCTCAGTACAATTTTTGTAACCTTTAGTTCTATTAATTTAATTGTGTCTTAGGTTGGGGGATGAGTGGATGTTTACACAGATGCGGATACTGCTTTTATCCGTGAAGAATGGTCAAGTTATGCCGCGACCTTCATTTTCAAGTGATCCTTATGTTTAGGTCTAGATCGACTAACGTAATGTATTGACATAATATTTTTGTAACCGTTAATGCTTGTGGTAGGATTCGACAAATGATTGTAATGGGTTTTTTTGTGGTATACATAATATATGCAGTTTTATTATCAATTTTATTGATTTTGTAATTATAAATATAAATCAAGGGATATTAGTCATTTTGCAGAAATTTTTTTTTAGGTAAAAAAACCAATGACACGCAAAATGAGTGTCATAAAGGTGTGTCATAAATGCATGTCAAAAAACGTGTCATAAAAGAGTGTCATTAACGCGTGTCATTAAAAGATGACAAGCGCTCGCGTGTCATAAAAATTTAATGATATGTTCTTCCTTGACACACTTTTTGTGTGTCATAAACACCCCTTTATGATGCGCAATGCGCGTCAAGAAAAGATTTTTTTCTAGTAGTGAAAAGTCTCCCGACCCAACTTCAGATGCTTTTAGTATCAATGCTATGGCCAAAAATTTTTATTCAAGATTGTTTGACTGTGTGATTGATCAAAACCTTTGGTGAAGGTTATGTTTGAATGCTTGTGTCTAGGTTCCATAAAATGTTTAATTTACGATCTTTTATACGCCCATAAAGAGGTGTTTGTTTGATGCTTCAAGTTTTGGTTTAATTGAACATAGTGTGTGTAACCTTTCGAATTTCGGATTGAAACCAGAGATTAGCTTTATAAGACTTATGGAACAATGTATGGAACAATCAAAGTGTTGGCCACAAGACTGGCATACATTATTATCAAAATTATTAAAGTCAATAGAACAAGAAGTTTTTAAAGAATTTAAAGACGGGCGTCCAGAATGGCCAAGACGGTGATGCCAGATTTGTGAGGAAATAGCAGCAAACGCGGTTGGGGAGGAGGAGCCAGATCCCAAAAATTTACGGTTTTATTTAATTATATAGGAGCGCCTACGAGAGAGTGGATGTAGTGATCTAAACGTCATGCAAACGGTGTTGAACGATTACAGAAAAAGTCATCCTTTCGGTTTTAATCATCAAGCGGCATGGGAGATTGTAAAACATCACGACAAGTGAAAAAAGCAAGTGTTGATGGATGAAGAACCGTCCGATAGTCATTCCGACAAGAGACAAAAGTCTTCGGAAAGCGGCAACTATAAGGCGACTGCCTTTTCCACATCGGACGAGACCACCCCCCACTGCGACATGCCGGATCTCAATGAAGATACCAACCCAACGAGGCCCAAACGAAAAAATAAGAAGGGTCGTCGCCGCCGTGTCTTCAGGCAAATCATTGGTTGACGAACTTGAGTCATACCGAGCAATGAAAGAAGACAAAATCAACCAGTTGGTCACCCTACAATCTCAACAAGGCGAAAAAAACAGTGGCGTTTTTAGAGGAACAACGTGACTTGTTGAGACAGAAGCAGTATGACTACGACTTGAATATGTATTCAAAACCACACGACCACCTCAAAGGTAAATCTTTGGAGTTAGTATTGAAACGTAAAGAAGAAATCGCGGCGAAATACGAATGGGACCGTTATTGGGTTGAACGCGACAAGGATGATGAAGGCGACGTGTAGGATGAAGGCGTTTGTTTTTTTATTTTAGTTGATGTTTCTTGTATTTTTTTTATTTTAATCGGAGGGTTTATTTTTTTTTTAAGTTTTAAAAATGGTTCTTTTACTTCAAACGGTCATTTTTTTTAATAAAAACGGTAATTAAAAAAGGAAAACTAAAAAATAAAGATTTTAGTTAAGTGAATTAGTAGAGTGCTCCCTACAAAAAAGTGAATCCGTAAAGTAAATCAGTAAGTGATGTGGCAGTGTAGTATTGGTTAAAATCAGTGAAGGAAAACATAAATCATGGTAGCACCTCTTGTGTCCTAATGTAAATAAAAGAATAACGAAAATCATCTTTATGATTAAATTGTATTTAATATGCATTAGCATTCACATCCCATCCCCATTCCCATTATTAATACTATATTTACCAAGTTCTATATGTGTGTGTAATAGCACTATTGCAAATAGTACAAGTTTGTAAAGCATTGTTTTCATGACGTACAACCATGTGAAGCAGTGACTAAAAAGACCATGTTTGTCCCGTTCTTTGTCCTCCTCTAGACTTTTCCCGCCCTTTCTCTTGCTTCCTCTTTGTCTAACCCATCATC
Source organism: Ambrosia artemisiifolia (assembly GCA_032199755.1). Taxonomy (NCBI): domain Eukaryota; kingdom Viridiplantae; phylum Streptophyta; class Magnoliopsida; order Asterales; family Asteraceae; genus Ambrosia; species Ambrosia artemisiifolia. Next base: position 53,897,396 of record CM063515.1, on the reverse strand, counting down.
CCATCAAAAATTGTCCACTAAGTTGGATTATTCCAACGATTTAGGGTTTGTGTATTGCAGGAAAATGTAACCGATTTCGAAAGAAGGGTGAAGTTGGAGGACTACGGCCGTATTCGTCCAATGTGTAAACCATGGTTGCATATTCTTGAACTAAGCCCTAAAAAATGGCGGTGGTTCTCAACATCGATGAAGGTGCAAAGGCGATTGTACGGTTTTGATTGACTGTCATTGAAGACAAAAGGTGCTGATCGATGTTGCATATCCCAGATCTACTTAGATTTAATAATTAATGGGAAAGAAAGGGGTAAACACTAATTAGGAATTCAAGGCTCGGTTAACTGGTATCAATGTTGTATGAATTAGATAACAACAAAGCAAACACCCGAGCAAATTTATGTTGGAGATTGCAAGTTGAAATGTAGAGAAAGTGATGGATTTGAGAGAAGATGATTGATTTCAATTTTCTCTGGTACTGTATGTATTCATGTACATAATTATGTTCATATAAGGTAATATTCATTATATTGTGTTTTTCCACTATATTATACAATTATGTTCATATAAGTTACAAATACAGTTTGTGCAATAGTAGTTAAATTTCTATTCAGATACAAGAAAGTAACTAACTAACATGATACATGTATGTATTAAAATATATAAATGTCAAATAGTTAGCTCATATATAGTTGTTAACTTATGTGATTATATAGATGATGAGTTAAATTGTTGCTTATGCGTTTATTTGCAACTACGTTGTCGCATCCAGATGCATCTGAGCATCGGTACAAGAAACCATACGGCTGTGATGACTCTCCACTATTTGGTGTGGCAACTTATATTGCAGCCATGGCATGGATTTGAGCCTGTCTCTGTCGTTGTTGTCCAAGAGACCAGAAGGTTGTGATGATGCTCTGCTATTTGGGGTGGCAGCTTATGTTGCAGCCATGGCGTAGATCTGAGTGTCAATGTTAATCTTTACATCTTCTGATTGATTTGTGTGTCTTAAGGTAAAAGAGAAAGACAATGCTTGGTTTGTGGAATTATTCTAAATGAGTATCACGGGCATTTACTTATTATTACTCCAAAGATCAGCAGTTTCATAGTTAATTTTATATTCGCTTTAATTAATGTTGTAGGCTTGTAGCTCATTTGAGCATGTCGTTTATGTGACACTGTTGGTTCAAAAACAACTACTGTTTTGGTAAGATTGCATCCACAAAAGACGCTTAATGTTTTCAGTTAATGATCATTGAATTGAAAACAAAACTCAAAAGCCTTCTCTTGATAGTTTTTGCGATATGAATATTCTTGCTATTTCATTTGTTTTCCTTGGATGAAATTGTTTAAGCTTAAATATTGTTGTATCCACAAAAGCACTTATTATTTTGTGTTTATTAACTCTGAATTGACTTGGCCCAACCTTAAACAACAAAAGGGAATACAAATACCAAAAACTGATGGAAAAGGGATAGTTGAGGAAACTAATATAAAATAGTTTTTAAAGGATAGTTGAGGAAAGAAATACCACATGTTAGTGGCAGTTATTCACTATTTATAACACATAATACAAGCAGCGGTAAACAAGTTATGGATGTGATTTCAATACACGATTGGGACTAATCTTCCTTTAACATGTTGAAGTTGTGTTTTATGTGGAACTACATGTTGCTAATTAATAATACCAATTGAATATGGTCTAATGTGGCTACTTTTGCATATGTTAGGTGAAGCTACAAGGCTTTGATAGAAGGGCAAATGTATAACAAAATGTTGCTGAAATGTTGGTGAGGATTAAAGGTGCCTGTGAGGTTGGGATTGTTAGCGGAGAAACTACACTGATGGATTCACATCATCTTCTAGATTGATTTTGAATCGGGTAACATCTTCTTTTGCATCATCACTTTTGGACTTAACTTTCCGATTAGCATACTTTAGTATTTTGTATTTTATTCAATATGGTCAATATAACGTGATTGTGTACTTAATTGATTGTAAATCCGCAGCGAAGCGTTCGATTTTGCGTGTCGTAACGCATGCGGGGTATAAACCTAGTTTTTATAATTTACCAAAAAATCATTATTTTCTTAATATATTTCTTAGATTCTAAAAACACTTCACATCCCATTCCTTATTCATATTCCCTATAAGTTTTCTTATTAATTTTTATTTTCTTTTAATTATAATATTATTACCTACAACTATTTTGTTTTATTATAACTTTCTCTTATATCAAGAAAATAGGGAGGTATAGAAGCCCCTAAGACTATGGGGAGTGGGGCGGGGAAGGGTGGGCGGCAAGTGATTCCCGGGCGGGAACACCGTCCCGAGGGGCGGGAAGAGGAGGGCGGGGAGGGGGGCGGTAGGGCTGTTCAAAACGCTCGGCGCTCGCCGATCGCTCGCCGCTCGTTCGGAATTTGCTCGGGAATTGCTCGCTTGATTTTCCGCTCGGTTGTAAACGAGCCGATCGGCTCGGTTCGGTTTTTAAACGAGCCAAGCACGAGCAAAGGTCCGCTCGGCTCGGTTCTGCTCGATATAATTTTTATTAATTTATTATATATATATATAATTAGGGTAGGGATCCTAAGAGAACCAACCCCTATTTGAGAACTGAGAGAACCATTCTGGGCCACACATTTCATATAAAGGCAAAAAAAAAAAATTTTTTTTTTTTTTTTTCTTTAATCGCACATTTTTATGCAAGGAAAAAATTTTTTTTTATTTTTTTTGAATTTTTTTTTCATTTATACATATGTGTATATGTCAATTATACATATGTGTATATAGCAATTATACATATGTGTATATAGCATTTTTCAGCTATACATATGTGTATATTTCAGTTATACATATGTGTATATTGCATTATACATATGTGTATAATGCAATTATACACATGTGTATACTGAAAAAAAAAATACAAAAAAAATAAAAAAAAAAAATTTCTTACATATAAAGCAGCGATTTTTGCCTTAAAGAAATGTGTGGCCCAGAATGGTTCTCTCAGTTCTCAATTTGGGGAAAGGTTCTCATTTGAACCAAATCCTATATAATTATATATATACACATTAATTAAAATTATGTTTATAGTTTTATACATCCCACTCTATTGGGGTTGGCTCAATATATGTATATATACAATTATATTTAGAGTTATTGGCCTAGTCAACCCAATAATAACTTGAAACTAAGTTTAATTGTAAAACCGTAAGTCGTGAAAAAACAAAATTGACTTCATATTCCCATTAGTTGTCCACGATCAATCATCTGCCGCTATCAACCTACTTCACAATGCGACAATTGTTATCTGTAGTATGCTCATCACCTCTCTGGCCTCAACTATAGTCTCAATCTCGAACGGTCGAACCTCAGTCACCATTAGGCAGCGAGAATATTAAAGGAAACATCCCAAATTTATGGCTATCCGAAAACACTCACCGCTCGTCGCTCGCTCGATGCTCGCTCGAAAAAATGTGCGCTCGAACAATGCTCGCTTGGTTTTCGGATCGATTGTAAACGAGCTGATCGGCTCGGTTCGGTTTGTAAATGAGCCAAGCACGAGCAAAGGTCCGCTCGGTTCGGCTCGGCTCGTGAACAGCCCTAGGGGGCGGTGGGGGAAAGCCGGGCGGTGGGGGGAATGGGTGGGTGACGTGGCAGTTTCTTATTGGACCATCCACATGACCGTTTGACTGTTAAAAAAAATAAAAATTTAGGAATCTAACCGTTGGAATATTAACGGTAAAAAAAATAATATATTTAACCCCATTTTATTAAAAAACAACCACTACACTTCACCACAATTCCCCCCCCCCCCCCCCCCAAATAGACCCCACAAGTGCCACATGGCGATTTCCCCCCTCCCCCCCCCCCCCCCCCCCTCCACTCCCCGTAGTCTAAATATGGCGGTTCTCAAAATAAATTTCTAAAATTTAAGAATGGTGGTTGAAATGAGGTATGGGTTGTGAATGCTCTTATTTTGTTTTATAGAATAGGTTGATTGTAACCCCCTATATATTGTAACCATATTTGTGAATAATAGTTGAGCAATTGAGTTTTACAGTAAAAAATATATATTAAACTGGTGCCTCATATGCTATCACACCGGAGCCAACTCCCCTAGCCCACGATAATGCCTCACAATGCCATTGTTTGGGCCGCGCCGAACTGAGGTGACAGTGATGGTGCCCCGGACAAATCACATGACAGATGGACTTTATGAGCATAGTAATGAATTTATAGTAATATTATGAAAATAGAAGTCATACAAAGGTAATTGAAAACGATTTAATAGTACGTTTGTCAATTGTCATGTGCTATGTTGAACATAATAAACATGCAAAGTAAATTAAAAAGCGAAGTGATAGCAGTTTCGTGTGGGTTTTGTTGATATACGAATACTAACTTTTATCCCAGCAGCGTCTCGATGTTGAAATATCTTATATGACATAATAAAATATTTAATATGACAACTTAATTAATTACTTGCCAATACATGATTAATGAATATTATTATTATTATTTTTTATAAAAAAACGAACCTTTGCCTATGAAGTTATGTTTATCGTTAATTAAAAAGTGAAGTGATAGCAGTTTGGTATGTGTTTTGTTGAAATATGAATACAAGCTTTTATCCCAGGAGCGTCCCGAGGTTGAAATAGCTAATATGACATAATAAAATATTTAATATGACAACATAATTAATTACTTGTCAATACATGATTAATGAATGTTATTATTATTATTTATTTTGAACAAATCTCTTCTATAAGTTATCATATTCGAATATAAAAAAACGAACCTTTGCCTATAAAGTTATGTTTATTGTTGATTAAAAAGCGAAGTGATAGCATTTTGGTATGTGTTTTGTTGATATATGAATACTAGCTTTTATACTGGGAGCATCCCGAGGTTAAAATATCTAATATGACATAATAAAATATTTAATATGACATAATAAAATATTTAATATGACAACATAATTAATGACTTGCCAATACATGATTAATAATTATTATTATTATTATTATTATTATTATTATTATTATTATTATTTATTTTGAACAAATCTCTGCTATAAGTTATCATATTCAAATATATAAAATAACGAATCTTTGCCTATAAAGTTATGTTTATCGTTTCTTATTCAAATATAAAAAAACCCTAAGTAGTGATTTATTAGTAGAGTAAAATATATTTGAAAATAAAACCTCACAAAAAATAGTCGTTTTTTTCTCCGTTTTCTATGTAACACTATGGTACTCGTTGAAAAATTAATAAAAGGCTCGTTAATTTGGTGTAATTTTTTTCTTTAAAAGATCTCGTATATAAAAGATATTAACGTTTAAAAGGTATGGGATGAAAAATGAGAGAGAAAATTTAATTTTGTTTTTAAATTCTTTTTTTTCCTAAAATAACTCAATGACTTTTGTTTTTAATTGGTCCACATGTAATCCTACATGATACTCTCAAAAGAGAGAATGCATATATGCATACCATGTAGGACAACACCATCTCAAATATATATATACATATATATATATATATAGGGGAAGGTTTAAATAAAAACCCACTCAAAACGAAGAAACCCGGTAAACTGTGACTTCCAGAACTTTTTATCATCTGAAAAAATTAGGGTATGTAATGTACATGATTTTAAGAGTTTTGAGCCAAAAAAATAAAAAAAGCGCCGAGTGGATATTTTTAAAAAAAATAAATAAGTTTTTTGTGTTACATATGTAACATAAATAACAGAAAAAACTTATTTATTTTTTTTAAAAATATCCACTCGGCGCTTTTTATATTTTTTTGGCTCAAAACTCTTAAAATCATGTACATTACATACCCTAATTTTTTCAGATGATAAAAAGTTCTGGAAGTCACAGTTTACCGGGGTTTCTTCGTTTGAGAGGGTTTTCTCTCTATACTTAGCCTATATATATATATATATATATATATATTTATATATATATATATATATATATATATATATATAGTGTAAGGTTCAGTGGGGAACCTCAAAAAAGTGGGAAACTAGGGAACCATACATTTAACATGTTCAATTTAACATGCAACAAAATATCTTTTTCAAAAATTTCTTCAGAGCTTTTGCATAGAAAGATGCGTAGAGGCTATTCCAATAAAAAAATTATTTTTTGTAAAAATTTTTTTTTACCTTTTTTAACTAATTTTAATCATTTTTTTAATTATTTTATTTTTCGATTTTTTGTCAAAAAAACTTATACATACTTTTATATACAAAATCTCTTATTAAACTTTTTTATAAAAATGATTTTTTACATGTTAAATTGATTTTTATGATATAAGTAACATGTTAAATGCATGGTTCCCATGTTCCCCACTTTTTTTAGATTCTCCATTGAACTCACCCCTATATATATATAGGGAAAGGATATTTTGGAAACCCACTTGAGTTGAGAAAACCTTTGAAAACCCATGTAAAAAACCATTAATTTTTTTTTTGAAAAAAATAACCAATGTAAAATACATGTTTTTAAGCATTTTGGGCAAAAAAAATAACAAAAGCGCCGATGGGGTTTTTTTTTTTAAAATAAAAAAAGTTGCTAAAGAAAAACATATGTTTTCAGCTATTTACCTATGTTTTTAGCAACTTTGTTTATTTTTTTAGAAAAATCCCATCGGCGCTTTTTTTATTTTTTTGGCTCAAAACGCTTACAAACATGTATTTTACATTTGTTATTTTTTTCAAAGAAAAAAATTGTTTTTTTACATGGGTTTTCGAAGGTTTTCTCAACTCAAGCGGGTTTTCATTTTATAATTGACCTATATATATATATAGGGACAGGTTCAAATACAAAGTAATACAAACGTGCGAAGGATGCGAAGGATCACTTTGTACTTGATAATTACGTAATGATAATTACGTAATGCCTTCATGACTTGATAATTACGTAATGATAATTACGTAATGCCTTCATGATCATACAAAAACATTACGTAATTATCATTACGTAATTATCATGTACAAAGTGCATGATAATTACGTAATGATAATTACGTAATGATTTCATGAACATAAAAAACATTACGTAATTATCATTACGTAATTATCAAGTACAAAGATCCTTCGCATCCTTCGCACGTTTCTTTTACTTTGTAGAATAACCGCCCCCTATATATATATATATATATATATATATATATATATATATATATATATATGACTTGAAATGAAGTAAGTGTTGTCCGTAAATTCCAAACCGGCATGCTCCTGTGATCTTGTGATTTAGCTGGCTCTAAGTACAGGTCCAAGGGCCTTGGTATGCCCCCAAGGACCATGTCGGGTGGGAGTGTAGAAAATGGGTTCACAATTTTATTTTTGTTAAAATATAACAATAAAATGTAATAATTATGACCCTCTCGTTATTCGTATAAAATATATAGCATAACACCCTTAAAATAACGTAAAATATTAGAAAATTATATGTACCCAATAGATTGTCTGTCTCACATTGTACAACAACCGAAACAATATGTATACTACAGAAGATGGTTGTCACACCTGAGATAACACTAAGTGATTTAGTGTTTATAAAATGTAAGAAAAAGTGAAGTTCTAAAATGATTAAGAGTGCTCCTCGCAATTCAAAGTTTCTGATGTTTTGTGATGTGTATTTTTGCATCTCTAAAAATGAACCTAAGGCACACTTTTAAACTCACAAAAGTTGAAACCGAATTCTGCACTTTATCCAGCATTCAACAAGATTAAATTGAAATTAAACGGAGTTAAGTGGTCAAATTCAAAACTGTCATCCATAACTTCGTTTTCTACTCGCCCTGGCAGGCCCGCCTCAGTTGAACCGCACGCCAAGTGGGCGCTCAGACATGGGTCCTCGCTCCACCTATACCAAACCCGATGCCAACCAACCACTATGGCACAAAATACAAAGGCAGCTCGTGGCGTTGCGAAGTGCAAGGCGCGCCATCAAAGCGCTACATTGCCTCTATCACCCACGCCACGTGCACGTGTCATGAGTTTGTGAGTGGAGTGTCCCCACTAGTGTTTGGCTCAGGGTAAAGGATTAACAGGAATTGCTTCTCTTTATATACCACTCTAAATTTTGTCATCCCACCTATGTGGGACAAGTGGATAAAGCTTGATCCATTTTTTTCCTCTTTAGTTGTTCTAACCATACAACTTCGAGTATTGATATCTTATTTATGATCTACTCTATTTTGAACGTGGTTTGGTTCATTGTGATACTCTCACAATCTAGAACACAAACACAAAAATAATTATCTATATAATTAACATTTAGATACTTTTATTTAACTTCAAAATTAGTGAAAATCATTTTTACTATCAATGTTTTCAACAGGGAGGTAGGGTCACACACAAGCATGGTTATTTTTATATCGGAAAAAAATGGTTTTTGAGTAAAGGTTAAAAATCAGATGTGGCATGGTGAAATGTCGGTTTTGTAGATTTGTGCTTTAAGAGAAAAATGCAAGGGAGACACTTTCCTCTTTTTACTTTAGTTAAAACTTATTTAATTAACTAAAATAAACACAAATAATAACTTTTATATCAATTTGTTTATTCCAAGACTAGCTCTCAAACCAAACAAATATCCTCACCTCACGCATCTTCTATAAATAGAAAAGATTGCACACAGGCTTCTTCATCCTTGTTCCATAAGAAAAAGTAAAAATGCTTTCAAAGAGATTTCTTCTTGCGGTTGCCGTTGTAATCTTCATCACTTCCGAAATCACTACTGCTAATGAATTGACATCCACCCATGAGAGTGAGTACAAAATATTTGTAATTTCCATGGAAAGTGAAAAACCAAGATGTACAAACTAATAGATCTCTAATTATATATATCTATGTTAATAATATTGTATTTATATTTTTTCCTATATATTGATCGAATTTACATAATCAGTCACATTTACGTTCATGATCAAATGATGCAGGTGAGGTAGAAAATGCTAGTTATGATCATGTCCGTGAAAATAAAGCTGGAGTTGGACGTTTTTTCCATAGGGTTAAAGGTTGGATTGGTGGACGTGGCGCCCGCGTTGGTCGACGTAGAGGAGAGGGGAATTCATGTGGAATGTTTGGTTGTTGCAGTGGTTCATACAACACCAACGACTGCCAGTGTTGCAGCACTATGGCTGAAGCCACTGCATACAAAAATTCTCATCAGGCAGAAACTCACAACTGATGATTAATTATCCATATATGCATCATATGCAGTTAAGATATTAGTGTTCGTGTTCGTGTTCGTGTGATGTAATAAAAGTCTACTGCCATGGGGGGTTCATTATATATAATGAATCATGTCCATCTATATATCTACGTACAATAAAAGAAAATTAATTTCCATTTCTTCTATGCGTGTGTCCTCGTTTGTTTTCAATTTCGAATAATTTTTATTTTAAAAAAAACAAAATCTTAATGATGTTGAAACCTCTAACTTGAAAATATATTCAAGAATGCCTCATCCAACATATATATATATATATACTAATCATTTGAAAGTGTCTATACAAGTTGATTATCGTAAATCCTAGCCTCATTCAATATGTTAAGGTGTTGCATGACATGACCTGACCTTTAGGGGCATATCACGGTCAAGAATAACTAAATTACAAACACAAGCGAAAAACATTATGTTTTTGAGGCATGTCGCCACTAACTGATCAACATCAACCTCAATATATATCAAAATGAAAAAATAGAATGAAACAAATTATATATATTTCTCTCACTCATATTCGAAATGCAGGAACAATCAAGTCATAAAAAACTTGATTGAAAAACCAATGTTTATTGAAGAAGCTATAAATTAAGTCAATGATTACAGAATGTACTAAATTGAAAGGTTCGTTGGAATTGATCTGCCATTTAATTTACATTATCCACTTTCATGACTAAATATCTCTCCAACCGGTCGTTTGAGTTGGATTGAATCAACTTCGTCTTCTTGCCTCCGGAGGTAAGTAATCAACTTAATTTGCCAGACTTGTAATGACTAATTAAGCCTGAAAGCAATAAGCTTCGAGGAAAAGTTTCTGATGATGACAGCAATACTCCCTTTACCAGTTGATGAATCATGCTTCCAACACCTAGACGCTAAGTCACATATGCGCTTAGATAGCGATGTAAACCTTACCTTTTTAATCAATAGATAGGTTTGTACTACAACCATTCAAAACAAAAAACTTTTGAAATGCTTTTCGTAGCTAGGGCAAGGAAGTCAGTAGAGGTGGGCAAGGGGTCTACGATTTATCAGTGTATGTTTTCTTTCCTTTTGTCATTGTAGCAAACTTTCTTAGTGCACCCTTAGGCGAGTGATGAGGGAGTGCTTGTGTTGGTGATACGTGCCATGCTCTTACCAGTTTACCCCCATGATCTCCATGATGGTTCCATGCAATTGTTACTTTTGCATAGTTCCTTTACGTGGTTTACTACATGTGTTGTGTCCTTGCTTTTCTAAAATGTTAGTTTATTGTAGATTAGTGGGTCAATAGTTATTGTTAGTGGGTAGTTTAGATTTCATTTTTATTCCATGTTCTAGAGTAATTGTAGGACCACGTTTACATTTTTCTAGTCAAATTTCCTTCCTATAAATTGTAATCGTTGTTTGCATCAGTAAAGAGGAGAAGAAAATATTTGCAAAGCTTTGTGCTTGATCTCTATTTTTTCATCTTGTTGTTCTTGGGAGTTTGTAGGTTTTCTCCGTAAACCTATCAATTGGTGCTTTCATTGTGCCTTAGCCTCCATGGCTTTGGAAGAACTCAATGACTCCACTACTCTATCTCGTTTCACGGGTTCAAATCCGGTTCGTTGGCTTTTTGAGGTTGAACGGTTCTTTTACTTGTATAAAATTTATGAGGAAGACCGGTTCGCTTACGTTGTGGAGTACTTTGATGATGAACCTTTTTCTTGGTTCAATTCATGGTATCGAGGAGATGAACATCTCACTTAGAAGTCTTTCACTACCGCAATGCTAAAAACCTTCCCTACGGTACCAAACCCGCCACCAAACCACACGGCGTCTTCGGAACAGTTTGCGCCACCTCCATGTCCCACCACCTTGCTAGAACCAAAACACAAAGTGACACTACCACTAGAAACCCAACCATTGATTGCATTATTTTCACCAGCCTCACCATACACACCCATAACAACACCACAACCTTGCACCAAACCCATGCACAAAAATCGGCCAAGAAATCCATGCCAAGAGCTATGGGTTTGACTGTATTCAAAAAGAAAAGAACACAGACCAAAATTCTAAAGGAGAAACTCAAGTTGCAGTCACGTTTTTATCTCAAGTTATTGCTTTTGAACCCAGAAGCACCGATCAAATGCGTAACCAACATGACACGCGAGTGGGGCCCACCATGGTGTCCCGTTGAGACCGCTCCAAATGCCGCCGGAAGACTCGAATGGCGACCACCATGGCCAACTCGTTCCGTTCTTGAGGACAAGAACGTTTTGAGGCGCGCGGGAATGATATGTGCCATGCTCTTACCAGTCTACCCCCATGATCTCCATGATGGTCCCATGCAATTGTTACTTTTGCATAGTTTCTTTACGTGGTTTACTACATGTGTTGTGTCCTTGCTTTCCTAAAATGTTAGTTTATCGTAGATTAGTGGGTCAATAGTTATTGTTAGTGGGTAGTTTAGATTTCATTTTGATTCCATGTTCTAGAGTAATTTTAGGACCACGTTTACATTTTTCTAGTCAAATTTCCTTCCTATAAATTGTAATCGTTCGTTTGCATCAGTAAAGAGGAGAAGAAAATATTTGCAAATCTTTGTGCTTGATCTCTATTCTTTCATCTTGTTGTTCTTGGGAGTTTGTAGGTTTTCTCCGTAAACCTATCAGTTGGCCCTAATCTTTTCTCTTAGATAGAATCAATTGAAATAACATGCACTAAAATAGAAACATGAAAAGAATAGAACAAGAACCTTGATTTCTTATTGATAGAATCTTGAATCTTTACAAGAATTAAAATCTGAATGAATTACAATGATCATTACACCTATCTATTTATAATAATCTAAAAGGTATGATCCAAAGCGACGTGTCTCTTCATGAATAGGCGTGTCTCTTCGTTGCTTGATCTTGGCCATTGATGAAGAGGTGTGTCTCCTTGAAACCTTTGATGAAGAGACATGTGTAGTGGCGGTTACTGGCGGTTAAAGTGGCGGTTACCCACTTTGGTTCTTGTCAAATCTAACCCATCTAATTAACTATTAGATATTTACTAGATAACCCATGAAGTTTTGGATGTGAGGGATTAAATCATCATTCTCCCCCTTAATCTTAAACATCCTCAACTTTAAGGTCTTGTACCCCGAGAAGGGCTTGTTCAAGTGTGCACTTCTTGAAGTTAAGTGATTTCAGCGTTTGATCTAACTTTGTATTCCACGCCCTTGGTGCTTGCCTTAGTCCATACAATGCCTTTGATAGTTTGTAAACCTTTCCTTCGTCTCCTGGCTTTATGAATCCTTATGGTTGTGATACATAAACCTCTTCCTTTAGATCTCCATGCAGAAATGCAGACTTTACATCCAGATGATGTACTTCCCAACCTTGATATGCTGCTAAAGCCAATATTAACCGAACAGTTTCAATGCGTGCTACTTGATGAACCTTCTGATGTCGACGTATGACTGAACTCGTTCTCAGAATTTGGTTGATAATTGTTTGCTGGTGGTGTTTCATATGAATTATGTGAATGTGCTTACTGTTGTACTCTTTCATTCTCTTGGTTACTCCCACTCATATTCGGACTCTGTGGTACTAGTTCTTGTAACTGCTGCAATTCTTCTCTTTCAGGGACTACAAAATTCGTCCATTCTGGTTCATCAGTACCTACTTCCTTAAAGTAACTAGTCCAATTCCATGGATGTCCTTCCATGAATACCACGTCTCCGCTTACGCAAATCTTGTTGCTTTCTGGATCATATAATTTGTACGCCTTTGATCCTTCTTCTATTCCAAAATAAACCATAGGTATGCTTATGTCATCTAGTTTCTTGATTTGATTAGATAGTACCTTGACATATGCAGTGCACCCGAATATCCTTAGTTTCTCAAGATTTGGCTTCCGTTTCTTCAATGCTTCATACGAGGTTTTGTTTACCAGGGCTCTAGTCGGAACCTATTCAGCACATATATGGCATGAAGTACTGCTTCTCCCCAAAAATTTTGTGGCATGTTCATTGCCTTTAACATACTCCGAGTAGTAGATAACATCGTCCTGTTTCTCCTTTTGACTACTCCATTTTGTTGGGGTGCGTATGGTGCTGTAAGTTGTCTTGTGATACAGTTGTCTTTGCAATATTGCGACAATTTGTTTGAATTGAATTCCCCTCCTCTATCTGTTCTCAGCATCTTTAACTTGGCTTGTGTATATGTCTCCACCCTTTCCTTGAACTCCTTAAAAGTTCCAATTGCTATCCTTGGAAGTAAGTAGATATGCCCATATGTAGCGTGTAGAATCGTCTACAAGTAGAAATATATACTTCTTTCCAGCGGGTGTTGGTGGGGATATAGGACCACATAGATCTCCATAGACCAAATCCAGGGGTTTAATGGATCTGAACTTAGCCTGTTTAGGAAATGGAGTTCTACTGTGCTTTCCTAGTAAACATGCGTCATATTTGATTGGCATGGTTTATTCTAGGAATCCCTTTAACCAAGTTCTTATGGGTCATATCTCTAATTGCATCGAAGTGTAAATGGCCTAGCCTGGCGTGCCACAGCCATGCTTCGTCTTCAGTATAGGACAACAAGCAGATTGGCGTCCCAACCTTCAGGTTGATGTTGTACAATCTATTCTTCAATCTCTTGACCCTCATTAGCAACTTACGATCTTGATCATGTAATAATAACAAGTCTTTCTCCATGATCACTTTGCACCCTATCTCGGTCAATTGCCCAAGGCTCAATATGTTGCTTTTCAAATTTGGAATGTATTGTGAGATGATTCTCTGTTCCTTATTCTTGCATTCCAGTAGTATTGAACCTTTGCCTTTAATCTCCACATAAGACCCGTCACCGAACCGTACTCGACCACTTACCTGTTCATCAATTTCCCTAAAGTGGCTCCGTATGCCTGTCATATGGTTACTTGCTCCGTTGTCTAGGTACCATAGGCTTTCATCTGTCGTGGCATATTTCTTTGGTTCTATTTGTTCTTCATTCAACAGGATTTCTTCCTGATCACCCTTTTCAACTTCAAACGCCATTAGCAGCGTTGGTTCTTCATCTTCCTCTACAAGATTGGACTGTTCTTGTACGCCTTCATTCTACGGGAAATCTTTCTTATAGTGTCCAAGCTTCTGACACTTATAGCACTGTACCTTGTTTACATCCCTTGTAAACTTCTTCCATCCTTTATTTTGTCTGGCTCTATGCGAGGGGCTTTCATCTTTCGCACTATGTCTTTCTCTGTTATTTTTCCAGTTCCTCCGTGATAGATTAAACCTGCCTCTTCCGCGGTTTCCGAATTGCCTTCCTTTACCCGAATTGTTGTCATGATGTGAAAACAACAATTTTTCCTAGCTATCTCCTGGGTTCCCTTTCTTGGATTTTATCCTTTCATCAAACGTCTTGAGTCTCCCAATCGCTTCTTCCAAAGTCATTGTATCCAGATCAGAGTATTGTTCTATGGATGCGACAATCTGAATAAACCTTTCTGGCACGGAGTTTAGGAGTTTCCGTACTAGAGTTGACTCATTCATAGTCGTTCCATATCCACTTGCTCTTGTAACAATACTATTGATCTTTGCAGAAAATGCATCAATTGTTTCATGTTCCTTGATTTGCAATAACTCAAACTCTGACATAAGTGTTTGCAAACGAGCTTTCTGCACCCGACTTTCACCGACATATCTTTTCTGTAACTTGTCCCATATTTCCTTTGCAGACTTACAGTATGCAACTTGCAATACAACATCCTCCGGTATTGCTTGGAACAGTTAAGCGATTGTTGCCTTGTCCTTCTTTGCATCGAGTTGTGTTCCTTCCGTGGGTTCAATGATTTCCCAAAGTTCGTTTGCTTCTAGTATGGTTTTATGCATATAGCCCATACTGTATAATTTGTAGGTTTTAAAATCGGACATTGGTAATGAGATAGAGACCCAGCATTTTTATGAATTACAATCTGTTGATTCGCAGCACCATGCCCTTCAGCCATGGATTCTGGTCGAATAACCTTCACTTTGACAGTTTGTAATTCTTCAACTCCGTATACTTTCTTGTTTCTATCCTAGGCCACCCAATACACCCAAATCAAAATTCAGATTTTAGAGAGTTTGAAAAAACTGAACTGAACCGTGTACTGTAACTAGATTTTCGGAATTCGGTTAACTCCTGTGAACACCACTTGATCGCCTATAACCCGAATTGTCTCTGTAACTTCCTGACACCCTAAAGCAAATTGAACCAGCTCCGAACTTGCTTTCAACCGTGACCCGCGGTACCCACGAATCACCAAACCGATCGCTACCCCTTGAATTGAACACCCACGTTAACCGAACCCAAGTCGCGCCTCTCTTGTTCTTCCTGTGATCTTGTGCCTCTCAAAAATCTCACCCAATTGATAATCACACTAAGAGCCTGATGCTCTGATACTAATTATTGGCCCTAATCTTCTCTCTTAGATAGAATCAATTGAAATAACATGCACTAAAATAGAAAAATGAAAAGAATAGAACAAGAACCTTGATTTCTTATTAATAGAATCTTGAATCTTTACAAGAATTGAAATCTGAATGAACTACAATGATCATTACACCTATCTATTTATAATAATCTAAAAGGTATGATCCAAAGTGACGTGTCTCTTCATGAATAGATGTGTCTCTTCGTTGCTTGATCTTGGTCATTGATGAAGAGGTGTGTCTCCTTAAAACCTTTGATGAAGAGACATGTGTAGTGGCGGTTACTAGCGGTTAAAGTGGCGGTTACCCACTTTGGTTCTTGTCAAATCTAACCCATCTAATTAACTATTAGATATTTACTAGATAACCCTTGAAGTTTGGATGTGAGGGATTAAATCATCAGCTTGGTAGCAGGACAATACGAGTTCAGTAGGCTGGCCAGTAACATGCATGCCAAGAATAGTTGTCGAAGGGTTGAAAAAAAGTAGTAAACCAATCATCTAGCTAAGGTTAGAAAGTTCAGAACTAGTTGCTTTCCTTGCTACATATTCAGCTTCATTTATTGCTCCACTTTCACTACCCTTAACTATAGCAGCAAAGCTCGGAAATTCTGGAAGAGTATGTTTATTTCCATCATTTTCATAAGAATGGTGATGCATCTGTTCCAACTTATCTCTATTTTATTGGCATAACACTGCAGCTGATTCTTTTGGAAGAATGACACCATCTACATATAGGTTTTCATTAGAAAGTATTTTCAACCTACTTGCTGCAGATTTTGTACACCCAATAATTTAATTGCATTTTTATACCATATCAACTCTCTGCTTCATACCCAAAGGTCTCTCCACAACTTTCCAGACATTAGCATTATCAGTCTTTTTAGTGACCGCTTTCTTTTCTTCTTTTTCTTCTAAGGTAGAGTAAGGGTTTGGCTATGATTCGAGCACATGACAGTTGAATGCACCAATTCTTTAAGTTAAAGCATTTCAAAGCTTCCAAAGGTAATCCACTTTTCTAACTGGAAAACAGTCAAGAAAAGGAAACCTCTAAGTAATCGACTGCCCTAACTTAACCACCAAGAGTAGATAAGGCTAGCATGGTGCCAACACCACTCCTTGGAAAAGCTCTTTTTTCTTTCTAATTAATGTTGCAATTGTTGTTGCTGAGCTACACCATTCATCCTTCATCCACCATTGACCAAATCGGCTTAGCCGAGACGAGATTCCACTTTCTTTTGGAATGATTAGCTCAGTCATGTTTTGTTGCTCTTCTCTTAGTCCTTTCTTGGCTTCCCAACCCCATTCTTCCACCATATTCCATTTGAGGTTCCTTTGGATAGTCATCGTATCCTAGGGTGAGCTTTGTTGGCTTCACACTAGAGTCCAGGGGGGCGTCGAAGACGAATACATATGTTTGTCCGACAAATCCTGAGTATGAGCCGCCTTTGAGGCCTATCTACCGATCTCGAATGAGACTATCATTGATGTGATGACAAACGCCTTACACATATCAAGCGTTAAGAAAGGCTTTTATTCATTCTTTTATAATACAGGAAGAAGGAGATCGAACTTCTTAGAAGGAAGTGAGTTGCTAAACCTTTGATTTTTATGTACAGGCCTAGTGAAGAGAGAAGGTAGGAAGAGGAGTACGTGAAAGGAGACTATGAAGTAGCTATGTGATAAAAAGACTAGCTTAAGCTTGAAAGCTTGAATGCGTAGGCTGCACTTTTGACCACAATAGGTGAAGTCTATATAAAAGCCTTATAAAAGCATGAGACTGGTATTAAATAAGAGCTACTAAAAATAAGATTAATAAAATACAAATCTATCCATTTAAAAAAGATACGATTTTGACACATAGGGCCACACCATGGGGTTTTCCCCAAACCGCATAGCCTTAGTGTAACAACTCGTCTGAGATTAAGGTTGTCGTATCACATAAATAACTTACCAGTTACCAAGGCGATGTTCAGTAACCAGTCCAAGAGGATGATTGGTCACACGGGGACTAAGAAACGGCCCAGACTCATACGGGAGGCAAAAGTGGGGAATTTCCGCAATGAAAGCCTGAAGGAGCAATACCACATGGAGGTAGAAGGCCCACGGGTCGTCAACTTATTTTCTAAAAGAAGAAGCAATAACGTGATCTGGGGAATAAGCATAAGCTAACTCTGTGCCTAGAATTAAAAGAACCAAAATTCAAATCCTTACAAAAGTTTAAAACCTAAAAGTTTTATGTTTTAATATAAAAATTAATGTTTTAATGATTCCTTGTCTATTCCTTTGCTAGCATGTCTTTGATTCTCTTCATTATTGCCGACGATTCTCCTGCAAGCATACCTATTGTGAAAGAAAGAAAGAAACATACAATGCTAGCAAACATGACCAAGACCATCATCATTAACTCGTCTTCTTCCCTTACGGTTTGATTGAGGTTTACTTGTTGGTCCTTGGGCATCGTACACTCCCAAGCAAAATAGTTGAGTTCCTTACACTTGTAACATCTGACTTTGCTTTCGTCATGGCCCCAACCTCTTTCACAAGACTCTAAACTTGAATTACACCATTATTATTATACTATCTATTATTAACAAATGAAGATGAATAGTGCACATGCCTGCGTGGCTACGTTTTCTTACACCTGTCCTCCATCTTTTCTCCTGCTGCCACATATACGTGCGTGGCTATGTCTTCTTACACCTCTCAAAAATCCCATTTCTCTCTTCTATAGATGGGAGATCGGGGACCAGACGTAAATAACTATAGACAGAGAAACGGTGGTGGACGCAATCGCAAGAAGAGGGTAACATTGACAGACGAAGAAGATGATACTTCAAAATTTTAGCGTCGAAACCGCCATCAGTTTTTGATGAGATGGTTGAGTTCATGTTAACAGCAATCCAACATCTAGGGTTTGTGGTTGAGAGAATGGCGTATAACAAAATCTAATTTCTAGAGACCTGGACTTCAAGGTTTGTAACAAATCTCTGAATTTCTAAGAGGGGTCAACATTTGTCGATTTATTCTAAACCTGTAATCATATTTTTCAATTAAATTTGCATGCACCTCTTCCGTTTTTAGCCTGACAGACTTGGTTGTTCCTGTTTTTCATGAATGTCTAGGTCTGGATGATGAAGTTGTTTCGCTGTAGTTACACCTCCTGGCCGGAAGAAAATGGTTTCTACCCCCAATTTACATTTATATGTAATTTGTGTTTTAGTTGTTTAATTTTTTTGTTTAACTTGCATGTAATGATTGAGTCGCACTATTTGTATTTCTCTTTTTAAATTGTTGTTGAGAGATTTAGCTTTCATTTCCTCTTTTGTTTCAAAGAAGTTGTTTCTTGGGATGATTTAGGGCCTCACATAGTGGATCATGAATATGCCTAAAGTCAAATTGTAAATTTTGCAAACATTTTCAAACTAGCATCTGCTCAATGTCTTCCTTTACTATTGTTTAATTATACAATTAACTATTGTTTTCAATTTAATGGCTTGAAGAGGCATTTTTATTGAAGTTTGGCCACTTAAAGTGACTTATTTGAGATTTCAAATCAACTATAAATTTATATATTGGAAGGGAAAGGTGTCATAATTGAATGTTGCAGTTAAAATATGATCTTTTGCCTTTCTTTCACTTTCTTTAACCATCTTTTCTTGAATAGCGCCATATGCAGACGAATGGAGATAGGCCGGTATCGCGTATTCCACCTGAGACTGCTGGGATTGTTCATGTCTTGAAAGGCAAAAGGTTTGTTAGTCTGCTTTTTTTTATCGGCATATCTTACTTGGTTTCTTAAAAGATTCATGGCTTATGTGGAGTGTTTTTATCATTCTCTATATGTGTTTGTATCTAGGTTTTATGTTGCTAGCCACGAGCACAGTCCAAGAGGTGTAATTAGCATGAACAAGGAATGGCATTCGGTATTTATGCTAATAATAAGGTACGATCTGAATTGTTGCACCTCGATCAACAAATACAAGATATATTTGAACAGTCCAAACATTTAAACATGAAAAGAAACCTGGGAAAAACATTTATGAAATAATTTATGCAAGTTATAATAAACTTAAAGGCTTTTAATTTACTTTCTTCTTTTTTTCCTATCATTTTGAAAATTTCTTGAGCAAATCTAAGTTAGGATTATTCATCCGTCAATGTTTCTGAGTTCATGTTCTTTTGGTTCTGATCATATAACATTCCATCTATTTACATAAAAATGTACAGTTAGTTAGAGAGCCAGAAAGAGGTTAAGGGGGTACTGACCCCTATACAAAAGTTTTAGTATAAAATCTTAGGTCAAACTAAAAAAAGTTCAATGAATAGTACAATCCAGCTACTAGACAAAGCACATAGTGACCCTACAAGATTTGTTGCAGTTCAACCCAACGGTACAACAACTACATTGCATTTTCTTTCTTTAGCGCTTCACTTGCCGCCTAAATGAGCGTCGTTCATGGCTACGGGTTGTAAAAATATGCAAAAAAAAAAAAAAACTTGATAGGAGGGCAGGTTTCCTCACCTGCAACACTCACCCCAACGAGCAAGAATTTATGTATTGTAAGTAAACAACCAACTACACACATTTACAATTAATACCGTCGCTTAATTAACCAGATGACTCGCGTTTATTTTGGTACACAGATAAAACTAATCAGGAAATTTTGTTCCTTTTCAGGTAGACTGATGCAGCGAGGATACTCTACGACACACCCATGGTATATCATTCGTGAAAACTAGCTGCTCTGAACTCACCTGCAACACTCACCCCAATGAGCAAGAGTTTATGTATTTGTAAGCAAACAACTAACTACACACTTTTACTATTCATATTGTCGCTTAATTAAGTAGATGACTTGCTTTCTTTTTGGTACATAGATAAAACTAATCAGGAAATTTTGTTCCTTTTCTGGTATTGCGTTAGTGGCACTCTAAGCGATAAGTCCACTGATGCAACGATGATGCTCTACGACGCAGCCATGGTATCATTCATGAAAACTAGCCGCTCTGAAATGATTTCGAAGACACGGAGGAAGATAGAATGCCATATCCAATCAAAGCTCTAATAGGACAAACAAGAGTATTTGAGGTTCGTTTCAGCAGCTCCTCATATGCACCATTGACACATTTCGTTAACAAGAGCTTTCTTGACAAAATAGTCCCTAAGGTTGTTAGGTTGAAGTACCCCGGCTGACAACCACTGAAATGGTTAGGTTGTCCAATATTTAACTCAACTACACTCATCATCACTTACCTAACTATGAACACTTTCACAGCTACATTAGTTATTCCATAGACACCTGCAACATCAATGATAGGTAATCACATCAGGCGGAATTGTTGACCAAGTACAACGTGACGATGCGATTAAATGAACAATATATGTGTCTCATACCGATGAACAGGTAAATAATCACTTATTTACTTTTATGATTTTGTGTCTTTTGATGATTATTAGTAAAAGTTTTAGATATATGATTAGTCGGTTTATTGTTTTATGAATGTAGCTCCCCCTTCTTAACAACGTTCTGCTGCTGGTAACATTTGGAGAGCCACAAAAAGCCACGCATGTCCTGGACGAATATGTGTTTCAATGTGTTATTAGGTTCAGTAAATTTCTAACCATCACCCAAAATAACCCGCTTTGGGCATCCAACAGCCAATCAGAATCTGATTTTTGTACAAACACGTGTGCTTCCCTTTTAATATAAAACAATTTGGTTTAGCGCGCCACAACGCGCGCGGGATTATGTCCTAGTTATTATTATTGCTATTGCTATTGCTTTCAGTAATGATCAAAGACAATTATCTTGGTTAAATAATAATAACTCCAATGGGATAGCCTTTTAGTTTTCAATAAATATAAATATGAATCAAAAGCACAATAATTAACAAACCAGACAGAGGTTCCAACTGTGTAATTAATTATGTATTTGTGACCTTTGCAATCTACAAACTGTGGTTCTCCTCCCTTGAGGAATGGACGAACCAAATACTCCCATTTGAACGTGTCGCGTGGATTAAAATCACAGGGGTCCCAATTCACCTCTGGGATGATCGAATATTCAATAACATCGCCGAGAGGGCTGGAAAAGTTGTGCATCGCTCGGCGGCGTCCGTTGGTGATGGAAACCTTGCATCAGAACAGGTGGGTATCCTCGTTAACCATGGCAAAAAGGTGGAGGGGCAATACAATGTTACATGTCAAAATCATACGTTCATGGTTTGGATCTCGGAAATCGATGAATCATGGTGCCCAGATTTCACTTTGGCTAAAGGTGATACCACACTGTCCACTACCAGGGTCCCCGACCCCATAAACGGTAATCCGTCTCTCCGAGATACGGACAATCTGGAAATCAACATGACGGATAACGTCATGGAGGAGGGCGAAATCCCGGTGGAACACGTTAATGAAATTCCCGGCGATAGTCCGGCCGATGATTCAGGCGGGAAGTTGGATGGTTGCATGGATATGGAAGAGTCCTTACAATTAATGCATGAGAATTCCCCAACCAATGGAAATATTCACGGGACTCAAAACAATAATAATGTGCATGGGAATGTTGCAAGTTTTGATGGGGACCACATGGGAGACAATAATAATAATAATATCTATAATGATAATAATAATAACTTTACTATTAATAATAATAATAATAATAGTGATACCCCAACAGGTATGTGTGAAACAAATACCCAAAATTGTAATATCTTTAATGGGCCTGTTTTCTTAAGTTCCAGTGGACCTACCTCAAGGAAAAGACCCAGGTTTGACTTTGCCTCTTGTGACCCGTCTGTTGATTGTCCAATTCCCCCAGCCCATGATCTTTTCTTGCAAACCTACCCAAATCTGGACCCACCTCCACCCCCACCTCCCCTCAACCATCTCAACCTGTTGTTTAGGATTGGCAACCCTGATATTCCTCCCCACATAACTGATACCTCCGAACCCCTTAACCTGAACCCTACCCCTTCTCCGATCCCACAACCACCCCCTAATTCCACCGAACCATACCCAATTATTGACCATGTTACCCCTGACCCACAGGCTGAAACCGATCCCCAACCTGAACCCACTGTTGACGTCTCTAATCCAGGACAACTGGGTCACTCTACGACTGATACAATGGATGCAACCTATCAAGAGGCAGTTATCACAGCAATATTTGGCGAATCAATTGGTATCAACTTGGAAGGCTTTGAAGACAA
The DNA here is from genome assembly GCA_032199755.1 of Ambrosia artemisiifolia. Classification (NCBI taxonomy): domain Eukaryota; kingdom Viridiplantae; phylum Streptophyta; class Magnoliopsida; order Asterales; family Asteraceae; genus Ambrosia; species Ambrosia artemisiifolia. The sequence continues at coordinate 53,874,516 of CM063515.1, read as the reverse complement.
GTTGGAAAATACCATCCGGGAGGAAGGCGACAACATTGTTCCCCAATGAATTACATGTCCTACAACATCAGGGGGATTGGAGAGGAGCCCAAAATGCTCTCCACAGGTGAACTAATCAGAAGCCAGAAAGTAAAATTTGTTGCAATCCAAGAAACCATGAGATGTGACGGGTCTACGATTCCGATTCATAAGATTTGGGGGAGAAGACCTTTGGAATATGACTGGATTAATGCAGAGGGTACCTCGGGTGGTCTGCTCTGCTTATGGGACCCGGGATTCTTTAAGTGCACACAGGTCTTTAAACACAGATCGGTTATGATACTCACAGGTAATCTTCTTCAAACTAATGATTTGATCCATATTGCCAATGTTTATGCACCTCAAGGTGTACCTGCCAAAAAGCTATTGTGGGAATTAATCTCGGATCACATTGAGTTGATGGGTGGGACATGGATATTATTGGGTGACTTCAACGCTGTGAGAGTAATCGAAGAAAGAATGAACTCGACTTTTAATCCCTCATGTGCCGAAGCCTTTAATCAATTCATTGAAGACAACGGCCTTTTAGAATACCAAATGGGTGGCAGGAAGTTTACACGGGTTTCAGACGGGGGTACAAAATTTAGCAAAATTGATCGAATCTTGGTCAACCACGACTTCTGGAACAAATGGCCAGATTCCACTCTCACCGCCCTACCTCGTAGGGACTCGGATCACAGCCCTATCGTGCTCTCAACATCCACTGTGAACTTCGGTCATTTGCCTTTCCGCTTTTACAATTCGTGGTTATCCTCTCCGGGTTTTAATAAGGTTGTTGAAGAGGCGTTAACTGATATTACGCACACGGGCAGGGCTGATTTGATACTCGCAAACAAATTAAAGGCAATCAAAGAAGCAATCAAAAAGTGGCTTTCACTTGAAAAAGAGCGACGCCTCAACAGAGAAAAAGAGCTCATTCAGACTATTGATTCTTTTGATGGTCTGGCTGAAACTCGCCCGTTAACTGATGAAGAAACTACAAAGTGGTCAGAGGCTAAAAAAGATTGTGACATTCTTAAGGCTGATGAAGCTCGGGATTTGTTACAGAGGTCGCGTCTAAAATGGGCTATTGACGGGGATGAGAACACAAGCTTCTTCCATGGATTGATTAACTTCAACAACAATAGCAAGCGCATTGGGGGGTTCTTGATCAATAACGAGTGGTGCAACGATCCAAATAATATGAATCGGGAAGCTAGAAAGTTTTTTGCTACCAAATTTACCGAACCAATGCAAGTCAGACCCACCTTTTCCTGCCCCAATATCAATAAACTTTCGGACGAGGATGCAAATCGGCTAGTGTCTACTTTCTCCCCCCAAGAAATAAAAGACGCCATTTGGGACTGTGATAGTGATAAGGCGCCGGGTCCAGACGGATTCAATTTTGGCTTCCTCAAGCACTTTTGGGATCTCCTCAAAGACGACATCATCGGGGTACTAACTGAATTCTTTGAGCACGGGAACATTAGCAGGGGATGTGCATCCTCATTCATTGTCCTTATACCCAAGAACGTTGACCCGGTTTCTTTAGCCGAATACCGCCCCATCAGCCTTATCGGGTGCATCTCGAAAATTATCTCCAAAGTCCTCGCAAACCGAATCAAATCAGTTATGGGCTGCCTCATTTCTGACTTTCAAACCGGTTTCATGTCCAACCGAAACATCCTCGAGGGGCCGCTAATCTTAAATGAAATTGTGGCTTGGGCGAAGTTATATAAAAAACCATCTTTCTTGCTAAAAGTCGACTTGGAGAAGGCGTTCGATAGTATAAGTTGGTCCTTCATTGACTCTGTTCTCTTACAAATGGGATTCAAGGACCGATGGAGGATGTGGATCCAAGGGATACTCCAATCGTCGCGGGCATCGGTTCTCATCAACGGCTCACCAACGTGGGAATTTCAATGCTTTCGTGGCGTCCGCCAAGGTGATCCGCTCTCACCTTTCTTATTCATTCTTGCCATGGAAGCACTTACGTGTCTCATGAATAAAGCCGAGTCATTGGGTGCGATTAAGGGAATCAAGCTACCACACTCCAACTTGTCCTTAACGCATCTCATGTATGCGGATGATGTAATGATCTTGGGCGAGTGGGATAATAATTGCATGGCTAACATCATCCGAATACTTAGATGCTTCTATCTCATTTCCGGCTTGAAGGTGAACCACCAAAAATCCAAACTTTATGGCATAAGGGTCAATCACGAGGCTATCCTTGAAGCTTCTGGTTCACTTCGCATCAACCACGGTACCTTGCCTTGCTCGTATCTTGGGGTTCAAATTGGCGCCAATATGAACCAAATCAAAAATTGGAAAGACGTAATCGAGGTGTGCAATAGACGGCTGTCCAAATGGAAAGCTAAAACACTCTCTATGGGTGGTCGGGTTGTCTTACTCAAAGCCGTGCTTGATAGTCTCCCCTTGTACAATTTTTCACTCTATCGTGCCCCTTTGGGTGTCATTGAACACTTGGAAAAACTTAGAAGACGCTTCTTTTGGGGCGGGAATGATGAAAAATCCAAAACGGCATGGGTGGCATGGGAAAGGGTCATTAATCCGAAAGAAAAGGGCGGCATTGGCTTAGGATCCTTGAAGCACATGAACATAAGTTTATTACTCAAGTGGTGGTGGCGCTATAAAACTGAACCAACCTGCCTTTGGAGGCGCGTCATTGATTCCATTCATCATAATGATAGAGCATGGTCTTATCTACCGATTAAATCATCCATAACCGGGGTATGGAACTCAATCATAAAAGTTGGGAAAGATTTTGATGACGTAAATATCCGGGTTGAAAATTTGTTTAAAGGAGGGCTGGGAAATGGTTTGAGGATACGGTTCTGGCTTGACCGATGGCTTGGCGACCTCCCACTCAGGTACATTTTCCCTCACCTTTTTACTTTAGAATCGGATAAAGGCTGCACCATTGCAGCCCGTTTTTCACAGCAGGGTTCCAGTTGGGTTTTGGGTTGGGCTTGGAAACGTGTACCCTTGCAGGATCAGGAGAGAAGAGAACTTCAGGAGTGTACAGATCTGTTGCAGCAGTGCGCACTATCAAACAATGCAGATTCATGGACCTGGAATGCGAATCAGGAAGGAATTTTCACTACCGCCTCATGCCGAAAACTGTTAGCTGCAACTGCGACGCCGTGTTACCCATACGAGTGGTGTAAACTTGTACCAAAGAAGGTTAATCTACTTGTCTGGAGGAGCGAACAAGAGCGTATCCCCACTCTCGAAGGTTTAACTCGAAGAAACATCATCAACTCGTCCTCCTTATGCACCTTCTGCAGTGAACTGTCCGAAAGCGCCGAACATCTCTTCACATCATGCTTCTTTGCGTCACAGCTATGGCACAAGGTATGCGATTGGTGCCGGATCCCTCCTTTCATTATCTTCGACTTCAGGGACTTATTGAACGCACATAAAATCACCGGGATTGGAAGCGTCAAGAAAAAAGTCGTCAAAGCAATCATCTTAACAACGATCTGGGTAATTTGGGTTACAAGAAACAAGAAAATATTTTCAGGAAAGCGACCATCTTTGGAACAATGCTTAGGAGAAATCAAGTCGCTCTCTTTCAATTGGGTTACAAATCGTGGAAAGCTTATATCGAAGGACTGGAGCAAATGGATTGTCTTTGATCTAAATGTGTAAATGATTCACTAGGTTTGGTTGTATGTAATATCTAGTTAGCATCTTGCTATTGGATATTGTTGTAAATTTTGGGTTTGGTAATATATGATCTTTGCCTTTCAAAAAAAAAACCTCAGAGAGAGCACATGAGTATACATACATACATACAAAGCCTAACAAATCAAGATGTAATGTATTTTCCCCTAATAAACTCTTGTCTGAAGTTTATTGGGTAAAGCATGGGTGCTACTATCTATGCTCCTTGAAGATACCCATATCGTGTAGCATTTAAATATTCGTTCGTTGTTATGTTTCGACCAATCCGCATTCACAAAACAGACCCTCAGCATCCAATCTTACAAAACCCTATTCACATTCATCACCACAACATAACAATTTGAGCTTTTCCCACTTACAATTCTTATGTAAAAATTAATGGTTGTATTGTAGGAGTCAGGATGTATTATTTGTATGTTATAAGATTGAGAGAAGCAAGATAACCTTGTATCAGGAACACAGTTCCAGCAGCAAGCACCCGGATGTTGAAAAACGACATGATGAATCCAAGATTCTTCACTCTGCAATGCTGGTACCCAAGTCCACATTCCAGTTATTTAAGGGATAAAGATGTAAAATTGTATCTGAAAGACATCACAAAAATACAGGTGTTGGTGACTTAGACGTACTATAAATCGCGATCACCATTTATTCCTCTGCCAAAATAGAAAAGAAACTGCAATTATACACCAAAGAGTTTCTCGGAAAAAAGTAAATACACACGCCTGCCTGCCTGCCTGCATGTACATAGTTTGTCCATACACAATTCGAAATCCAAGGGCAGTGATGGTCAAACTGTTCCACGCAACGTTTGCATGTAGGACAGTGCTTGGAGCGAACGGGTCTTATTATCTGGGTAAAAGAGTCATTTAGCATCGTATGAAAAATGGTGAGCCTTTTCCAATTTCAGGGTCTAGTGTAGATGTGGCAAGATTGGTAAATTTTAGTGCAGCTAAACATACTGGTCGGATATGGTTGGTTGGTTGGGTCAATCAACAAGCCAATTTTTTGAGCTATATATAGAAATATGGAATAATAATCTACCCTTAAAAAATCAATTTAAGAGGATGCACATCACACGACTTTCATTTTAAGCTAAATCTTTTGATTTAACCCATTTGACATAAAATTTAACTCGACTCGACCCATCTATAGAATGACTTTATAAGAACCTTGCAAGTAGGACACAGCTGAGACCAATTTCCAGTCCAATTAGCCGAGTTGGTCAGATCAATTGTCAACAATGGACCCTGCACATCACAAGAAGAATCATACCTATTCCGCTACTATCATTAATATTCAGACCTTGGTTTTGAAAAGCGAGAAGCATACAAAAGCAACAAGGTCTAAACAGTACTTGTTCTAATCCGTTTAGCTATTTGTGTTGTATGGTCTCTCGTGATGAACGTATTCTGTCATATTTATGTCCAAAACAAATAAAGTATACCTGCTGCTGCTGCAGCGAATAAACATCAATAGTGAAGCAACTGAAAGGGAAACAGCAGTCCAGCCCCAGAGCCCAACAACAGCAGTGACCTTTAAAAGATAACATAAAATGAAAACAAAAGAGAACAAATTACTAACTGTTGATTCACCCACCAAAAAGCACAGAATTGATGAAGACTATCGTGCACACAAACACTATGCAGAATAGAACAGGGGCATAACCTATATCCCCAACTTTGTTGATCCAACCACCAACTATTGTGTCCACGGAGAGCATTAACATTAACGAGATTTATAAGCAGCAGATATTTTTCTACTAAGCATCGATGTATGCAATTGTACATAACATACCCATGAATACGAATGCACATGCATTGATAAGATAATGCATGCTATGCTTGATATCTTAAGTTCAATATCGTGCAGTAAGACACCAGACCCTAATATAAACAAGTCACTGACTTTTTGAACCGTCGTAGTTTCAACTTTCAAGTAGATTAGCGTTTCCACATTCCAAGTAGAACCATTTTTGCATTTACATCAATGCAATGTCCCAACTTTGGAATTACTGTGTTTATTGGGGAATTTTTGCTAAGAATAAAGTGGTTTGAAATAAAAAATCAAATATGACGGTTCAAAAAGTCAATCACTCAAGATTTAAAGCATATGATACGCTACAAAAACCACAAGTGTACAAAACTTATATTGTTAACTCCTGTGTTTGTCCCTGCCTGCAATTTGTGAAGGTAAGTCGGGGAAACAGGCTCTTGCAGCAGGGTAAACCCACGCATATCGGGTTTAGCGGCCTTTAATAACAAGTTTCGGGTGTTTGGTAAACTCACTCTAACTCTGAACTAGCAATAATTTAGTTTAGAAATGCCCGGCCATAATGAAGCAATTGGTATGGGAAAACAGATTACCTATCTATCTATCTATCAACAATATTATAAAGTTTAAGCAAGCATCTGATCTGACTATAAAATGCAGCAGCAGCAGCTCTTACTTACTATGAGGAGGCTATTATATTATAACAAAATGAAATGAAATGAAATGAACATACCTTGTTTCCCTTCCAAAACAGAAGTAATTTTAACTAAACCAATGAAGAAGAAGAATCCGCATGATACTTACTTGGGTACAATGTAATTCAAGAACGATGTTTCAACAGCATTCATATCCCCACCATCTTCCACAAACTCTTTTACTCTCACAAGATCGTCGTAAGCACTATTTCACTCTTCTCTTTTCACACAATCTCCATCTCTTGCTCCAAGATTCAAACCTACTTTCCTTCTTCTTCTTCTTCTTAATGGTTGGTTCATTTAACAACATCCCAAGTCTTAATGATTCAGCCTTAACCATTCAATTTAGAAGCTGAAACAAACGCATTGAATGCTGAATCATTCAACGTTGAATGGTTCAGAGCCTCGTTCGTTAAGAGGCTTACCAAACAGCCCCTTACTTTATAATTTATAATATATACAGGGTTAGAATCAAATACATAGTGGCGAAAAAAAGTCGTAGGAATTGTGTCAAACGGACTTCGATTGAACTCATCCAAGCGGTATTGGAACCATCTCATCAAGCCCTACGATCTTAGTTTTTAGGTTTTCGCATTTTTTGGACTTTTAGCTTATAGTTTTTAGAATTTACTTTATATCATTGTGTCTTTTATAGCATTGTCTCTTTTTCTTATTTTAATCATTGTGTCATTTTCTCCATTTATTATGTCATTTTTCTTCAGCATTGTGTTATATTCTGTGACTCATTGTGGCATATAGTGGGCAAAAATCGTGAAAAGGGTGAGAAGGAACATGGACCGTTAATCTTGAGAATGGAAGGTGGAAATTAAATGGGGCTTGCAAAGATCGGAAGATTCACATGAGATTTGGAAGGAAGGGTATTGTGGTAAATTTGTCTTTCTCTCTCTCATGTACATGGCACATGCACTTTCCACCACGATCCTTAAATGCTAATAACTTTTTTACACGACATTTTTTCAGAATAAATTACACCAAATAAACGAGCGTTTTATACTCTTACCAACGAGCACCATTGTCCCATACAAAAAACGAAAAAAAACGACGCTTTTAGTGGGTTTTGTTCATGTAGAAAAAATACACAATGCACTGTGCAGTAACAAAACACAAACCGGCATTGTGTTTTTTTTCTGTCCATTTTTTTCTGAGCTGACAATTTGTGTTGTTTTGCTCATTGTGTTTTTTTTGCTGCAGTTTTGTGTTGCGTTTTTTCTGCAGATTGTGTTTTTCTCTAAATTTGGTGTTGTTTTGTACTGTGCATTGTGTTTTCTTATGTCTATTGTGTTTTTCTGAGCTCACAATTCGTGTTTTATGTTCATTGTGTGTTTTTTCTATTATAGTTTTGTGTTGCGTTTTTTCTGCAGATTATCTTTTTCTCTGAATATTGTGTTTTTTGTACTGTGCATTGTGTTTGTTTCTATCTATTATGCTTTTTTGTGCTGACAATTTGTGTTTTTATGTTCATTGTGTTTTTTTTTTCTGTCTATTGTATTTTTCTAAGATGAAAATTTGTGTTTTTGTGTTCATTGTGTTTTTTCTGCTGCTGTTTTATGTTGCGTTTTTTCTCCAGATTGTGTTTTTCTCTGAATATTTGTGTTGTTTTGTAATGTGCATTGTGTTTATTTTCTGTCTATCGTGTTTTTCTTAGCTGACAATTCATGTTTTTAGTAAAAAGACTTTGTTGGTTGGGTTGTTGAGTTTGTGAAGGTTGAGCAGCAGTGGAAGGCATTTGTTGTTGGCCCTGTTGTTAATTGGACAACTGAACATATTGAATTTATGGCACATATTGAATTTGTAGAGCTTGTGCCTAAACAAAATGAGCACTTCCTTAAGATCCATGGTTTCCATTGTAACTGGTGTTTGATTGATTTCCAGATTGTGGTTGGTTGTAGCTAGAGCTTCTACACTCTCTAGGAAAGTGTCCCAACTTATGACACTTATGACATCTAAGTTTAAATTTGTCAAAATCAACTTTTGTTTGATTGTTTAATCTTGGAAATTTTCTACCTGACCTTTTATAGAATTGTTAGTTTTAATTCTTAACATGGTCAGTTAGTGCACAATATCCATTTTCTCTAAATCATCACTACTAAAATTTTTTGAATCATCAAGTATAAAACACATGTTATCAGTAGTTTGATTTCCATCATTGCCACAAGCTGAATATGATCTTTCTAAAGATATTCCTGTTGTGATGTCAATGTGGTCAAAAGAACCAAAATCATTTGAACAAGATGATGAGTCTTGTCTCATTAAAGCTGTACTACCAGGAACATAGTCATCAGCAGTTTTGCCAGAATTTTGTAACCTTTTCTTTTGATTTATTTATCTTTCAAAAGTTAATAATCTCCCATGTAATTTTGTGAGTGTTAGGGAGTCAAAATTTGAACTTGATTTGAGAACTATGGAGTAAGTTTCTCATTTTTCAGGCAAAGACCTTAAAAATATATGCAACATAGATGAGTTTGTGTAGGTCTGACCATTTAATTTTAACTCATAAATAAGTGAAGAAAATCTTTCAAATTTTTGTGTCAAAGTTTCTCCAATTATATGAGTAAAAATTTCATATGGTTGAGCTAGAATTTCCCTGGTGTTGGCAATCACCTCATCAGTTCCTCCAAACTGTTCTTTGAGGCAGTCCCAAAGTTCTTTGGCACTCTTTCAATGTAAGAGCCCAACATATATTTCATTTGGGAGAGCCATTGCTAACATGGAAAAAGCTTTAGCATCAAGCTCAAATATTAGGAAATCTTCTTCTGTGTAGTCTTTTAGTTCTCTTACTTTTTCTATTTTAGTTTCTAGATCCGAAGTCACTGGTTTATGGGGTCCATACATGACAGACCTCCAACAGCCAGTGTTTTGTTGAGATAAAGTATGAGTCATCATTCTTTGCCAGATATTGTATTTATTTCTTACTAGCATGGAAGGCTTATTTGTAGATCTAGTATTATGAGGATCCATTTTTAAGAAGATTGATTGATTAACTATTGTAGGGATCTAAGTTTCACCGTTCTTATCAGATAAACTAGAGTTTTGATACCAATTGTAGGGATCTAAGTTTCCCCGTTCTTATCAACAATTAATATATCAAAGTAAATGCAACGGAATAAGAGTAATTGTTCTAAGTTAATAGTTCACTTTTAAGATCAGTTAATGCTCCCCCTCAATGTGATAACCTAAAATAGCATAAGTATAAATGAGAATTAAAACAGTAAATGATATAACAGTTGAGAGTGTTTAAATGATTCTCATATATTAAAGAGTGGAAATCTATAGTAAATAGATGGTGTGAACTCATCTATTTATACACAAAAGTAATCATACATAGGAAGTATAAAACTAATAGTATAATACTACAGCAGGCTGTAGTTTATGAAATGTTGTAGCTCATCCATTCTTTTATAAATCCTCCAAGATTTATTAAGTACACAAGATCTATGTTTAAATTCTCCAATCCCTTAAATCATGGAAAGGGTACACAAAGGATGATATTAGTAGATATGGAGGGGGTGTGTGTTGTTTGGTCGAAAATTTGCTAAGATCATGGATGATCTTGTGAAGGGTGAAAATTAGGGGGACTGAAAGGGGGTGGGGGGGGAGTGCCACGTGGATATTCTTTTTTTTTTAATTTTCTTTATAAAGTTTAATAAATTAATAAAGTTAATAAAAAATAATAAATTTAGATTATTTAAAAAAATTATTTAAATAATCTAAAAAAAATTATTTAAAAAATTATATTTAAATACTTAAGAAAAATAATTTAAATATTTAATAAAAAAATATTATTCAAACGGTTACTATTCCAACGTTTGAAATTCAAACGGTCCCCCCCCCCCCCAAACGTTTGAATTTTCTAACCCTATAAATACAAGACCAAAACCTCCTTCTCAGTCACAATTATCACTCAAACCAATGAATAATATGGGTGGTGATTATCCTTACGAAGCTGTCGGACCTTCCGATCTCCGGCGATACTCTCGCCGGAGACGTCGTATACCATTTTAATCTCCTCTTCCTCCTCCTCAACCAATGTTCTCTTCTCCTCCTCCTCCTCCTCCTCAACCAATGTTCTCTCCTCCTCCACCTACTCAACCAGTGTCCACTCTAGGGTACACTCCCCCAGTCTCCTTCCCTATTCCCCCGCTACCAGGTTCACTCCCCCAAACCCAGATGCTTCCGATCTCACTGATGAGGAATGCGTCCAGGCTTTGGAATATGTTATGGTTGTAAGGGGGATGGGGCAGCTAGGGTTGGTGGAGACCCAACCGACCCCCTCCCCAAACCCTCCTGCTCGGGAGCCATTCCTCCATTACCAGGGTACACTCCCCCAGTCTCCTTCCCCATTCCTCAACTACCAGGGTACACCCACCCCTAACCCTCCTGCTCGGGAGCCAACTGAGGAGGAGTACGAAGCAGCTAGGGCTGCCATGGATGAGGAACGATACTATTTATCAACTCTTCATTATTGCCGCATCCGTTGGGATGGCAGGTCTGACGGTCGTGATAGCGATCGTTCCGTGTCCTCACCGAAGTACACACTCGAGGACTGGAATAATTATTTTCCATAGGGAAGAAATTTAGGTTTAATTATGTAATGTTTAGCAGTTTAGGATTATGTAATATTGTAATAAGTAAATTAGGATTATGTAATTTTTTATTAAATTTAATAGGGTTAATTATGTAATGTTTATTTATTTATTTTTATTTTTTATACCCAACATTTACTTTTATTTATTTAATTTGTTTTTTAGTTTATTTTTTTAAAAACCCAACGGTTCAATGTGGCAAATTTAGAATTTAATTTTTTTTAATCAAACAGTCAAAACAGAATGGGCCAATAATCGCTTACCACGTGTCCCCCCTCTTCCACGCCCTTGTGGGGCGGTGTTCATGGCGTGAAGCCGTGAAGGGGTCCCCCCCCCCCCCACCCTACCACTCCGGACCGTCTAAAGGTCAAAGAAGAGAGAGAGAGAGAGAGAGAGATGATTTGAATCAGCAGCTGTTTGAAACACAAATCATCCATCCATAAGTGAATTAGTCGGTCAGTCCTGGAATCAATTTGATTTGATCATCCATTCTTCTTATTTAGGGTTATGTTTGATTTCTATTATACACACATACATACATACATACATACTTGCTTTCCCTTTTGTTTTGTGTCTCACTGTAATATGTTTCGGACTCCATTTATAAAAATAAAATTCCTTTTTTTTCTTCTAATTAAAGGTTTGATGAAATGTGTAAATATACATTGCAATTGCAGCAGCAGCAAAAATGGATATGAATATGAATATGGATATGGATTCCATTTCCTCAGCTGTCTATCCACTGCATCGATCCAAGATTATTCACCTCGTTAGTATCTTATCTATATCTTCTAATCTATCCATCCCACCATTTTCTTATTATCAATCTCTCTGTCTTTCTTTCTGCTTTCTCTATCAATATGTATACATACATACATATTAGAATTTTGATGTGAACTAGTGGCATTCACGGACTCGCGTTGCGCGCCTTGTGATTTGATCATTACCAAAACGCTATGAAACGATTTTAAGCCAAGGTAACAACCATCGTTATTATCTTACATTAATTTATAAAATTAGCATATTTTTATAGGCTAGCATGTTGGTTTATGAAGATGCATATATACAAACATAGTTAATAGCCTGAACTCATTAGATTAATTTATTAATAAACTAATAAATAGAACGTGACACTCAACATTCCTTTGTAACTCATTATACATCTTCTGATGTTCATTTGAATAATCACAACCTGTATATAAGAGATTGTGAATGTCAGGTACTATACATTTAATCAAAATAGGTTCAATTTGTGTCAGGTCAATACAACCTTTGGCCAAATAGGTTTGCGTCAAAGCCAATACAGGTCCGGGTTGAAACGGGTCAGTTCTTAAATGTATTATATAGTTGGGTTATAAAAAGATATAACTATATAATAACGATCATGTTAGTTGATGAGACCATAAAAGACTAACATAACCATAAAACATATATAATCTAACAATTTATTTATTAAACCATGATGTGATGCGATACATAACCAAACAAATTTGATGTGTACCCATTGCTGTCATGGCTTCAAGAAGGACTCCATGCTCTGGGCATCTCATTGACTTGGGTAGACCCTCATCAATCCAAGCAAAGGCCAATACCTAAAAGCCTAAATAAATATGTGAAAATAAAAGAAAGTGCTTAAGAATTTGAGTCCTAAGTTATTTCTTAATAGCAATACTAATAACCAAACAAATTTGATGTGTACCTATTTCTGTGATGGCTTCAAGAACGACTCCATACTCTGAACATCTCATTGACTTGGGTAGACCCTCATCAATGCAAGCGAAGGCCAATACCTAAAAGCCTAACTAAATCTGTGAAAATAGAAGAAAGCACTTAAGAATGTGAGCTTAAACTTTCTTTAAACAATGAACATAGGATGCTCAAAATAAACATAATAAAATTGAACTTCATTGAACAATGAAACACATCGTGTTGCAGCTGGCAAACGGCCACTAAATATAAAGGTGTACTTTAGTGTCGATAATTATAGACTTCTATGTAGTGGTCATTTTAGTTCTTTCCTCTATTTTATACTCCACATTATATATAAAGTATGGACATAGAGGCTCCAATCTGTGTGCTCATACTAAATTTCTCAATAATTTTAACCCCCACAGCTACCTCTCTGAACAGTCAATAGTCAATACCAACCCCTTGCTTCATAAAAAATGTTTAATACCAAGTTTAGCCAAATCCCAACTTTAAATATCGAATTATCGATAAAATATTTCATAGGCATTTCAATAAATGCAGGTAATTTACACTGGTTTCTCGTATTACTCGTGAAATGTAGGTAATTTACATAATTCTCAAGCAGGAGTTTCTAAAGCAACTATTTTTTTTTTTTTTTTGTTGGAATAAAGAAGGATAATTTTATTATTAAAATCAAGACTGTAACACCTTGAGGACTTATGCCTAAAGGTAAAGACTTTAAAAGTTTTTAGGGCAAATAAAAGCACAATATCAGAATAACTAATGAACTCACCTTCAGGTCTTGAGGTTGGTATAAAAGTGTAACACCCCACCCGTAACCTGGGTGATCATGCACAATTGATACAACTTACAGCGGAAGCAAAACATAACTTTCATTAAAACTTATAACTTTCAAGTACAAAGCCTTATTTATTTACAATATTCCACGTCTAGCAACTTCTAGATCTTCATGTCTCACTTGCCTTCTCTTTAATCCTACTAGCTCACTGATTACCTGTGACATGTATACTTAAAACGACGTCAGCTATATACTGGTGAGCTCATGTTATACAGTTTACAAAAACACATTTGACCATGCATGTAACATGGGTTGTGATATTTTGGGCCAAGGGCAACCCTATGCCATTCATGACCTTTTCACAACCACCAGCAAATGGGCTTGTCAAACCCTCCCGGCATCGCATAGGTATTGTAGTGTCGTGATGCATATGAGGAACCCTATCCTCTTTTCAGCCAGTTTCAACACCTCCCATTAAGCATATAAGGATCCCAATATACCCCTACCGATATTTTACATTACAACACTTTTATATTATTACCAGTTCAGACAGGACAAGTATACAATCACACTTTTATAAATAAACATGATAACTCACCTGTTCAACGTTGTTTAATAGTTGTTCAACACTTGCTAGAATAACTAGGTAGTATTTCAGGGTCCTGGCACAATTATATAATCATAGGTTAGGTAATGGTACATCTAACTAATTATTATTATGGTTGGATATTGGCTAATACAGCCTTGTTTAAACATGGGTGATCAGTCCATGCCTAACTAAGGCTAGACTACCCAATACCCACCCCTAATAATAATCCTAATACTTAATAGCAATAGTAATTCTAATATTAATAATAATACTAATACAAATTAGTCTAAGCATAACGAAAGTTTACCTGAATATTGTCTCCTTATTATTCTTGTTCTGAATAAAATAACTACTACTATGTAAAAAGGTATTAAAGAGTAGAGGTTTTAGTTGTGTTAGGAATTTAGGTTGTATGACAAGAGATTTAGTGGTTCGTATTTATACTGGGAATTGAGAATGACTAATAACTTTTATGTGCAAGTCTTGAAGTTACCTTCCTTACACCTTAAGATAAATGAATTTTTTCTAATTTGTTTCCACCTGCTCATACGTGGCTTAGTAATAGTTCATGACACAATACATATTACTCACACGTATATACACACTTTACATAGTATATATACACCTCACACGTATACATACACACTAAACACTTAACAAATCAAAAGTTATAATTGTTACATTTTATTACTATAATTAGTTTAAGCTGCTTAACTAGTTTTTTTCTTATAACGTTTAATGTATAATGTTTTATACGAATACAATTATACTGTTAAGACGAATTTATTTTTCTCTACGTTTTAACCTAAGTTTCATTAAAAACAGAGTAGGGCTTAAATATAATATATTTTATTATTACTACTAAACGGTCTCCTATAATGCTATTTACTCGTCTAGATCTCATATACTAGCCAAGACTCGTCTAGATATCTCCTATTTCAAATAACCATCTTGCTCATTATCTACTCGTTAAACTATATATGAACTATAATCTTTATAATTCACGCATTAATGACTATTACATTACGGTTCGGGGTATTACATCCTCCCCTCCTTACAGAAATTTCGTCCACGAAATTTGTCGTTACATAAAAAGATGTGGGTATTTTTCTTTCATTTCCTTTTCTACTTCCCACGTACAATTGGGTCCATGACGAGCATTCCATTTGACCCTAACCAATGGAATTTATTTTCTGCGCAACTTTTTAATCTTTCCGTCTTCAATCTGTAGTGGTTCTTCAATGAAGTTGAGCTTTTCGTTGATGTGCACATCCTCCAATGGATTTTGTTGAGCTTCCTCTACTAGACATTTTCTTAAATTTGACACGTGAAAGGTATCATGTATTCCTACGAGCTTATCGGGGAGTTTTAGTTTATATGCTACTGGTCTACTTTGGCCGTTATATCGAATGGTCCAATATATCGGGGTTTGAGCTTTCCTTTCTTCCCAAACCGGATCACTCCCTTCAGAGGCGATACTTTTAGCATTATCTTATCCCCTATTTGAAATTCTAGAGGTTTTCGTCTCTGATCTGCATAGCTCTTCTGTCTATCTTGGGGACTTTTCATCCTTTCTTTGATTCGTTGAATCTTTTCTGTGGTTTCCATAATAATTTCGGGTCCTGACAGTTGACTTTCACCTACTTCAGTCCAGCATATAGGAGTTCAACATTTCCTTCCGTACAGAGCTTCATAAGGTGTAGCCTTGATACTAGCATGATAACTATTATTGTAAGCGAATTCGATGAGTGGTAGATGATTGTCCCAACTTCCACCAAAGTCGATTACACATGCTCGGAGCATGTCCTCTGATGTCTGAATAGTTCGTTCACTCTGCCCATCTGTCTGAGGGTGATAGGCGGTACTTAGATTTAGCTTGGTTCCTAGTGACTGTTGGAAACTTTGCCAAAATTTAGATGTGAAATGACTATCTCTGTCTGATATGATCGATACAGGTACCCCGTGCCGTGATATAATTTCTTTGATGTAGATTTGAGCGAGCTTGTTCGTCTTATAGTCTCCGCGAATCGGCAAAAAGTGTGCAGACTTGGTCAATCTATCTACTATTACCCAAATAGTATCATAATCATGACTCGATCTTGGGAGCTTTGTAATAAAATCCATAGTGATTTTCTCCCATTTACATTCTGCGATCTCCGGCTGTTGCAGACAACCTGATGGTTTCTGATGTTCCGCTTTGATTTTAAGGCAAGTCAGGCACTTTTCTACATATCGGGCGATAGATCTGTTAGGATCTGAGTTTGATTGTTTTGATTGTTTAAACAAATATGAAATAAGTGAAGTGAGATATAAATGGAAAGTGCAGCGGAATGATAAACTATAAATCAAAACAAGAGAATAATTGTTTTTAATCGAATGCTTTCATTAAGTTGAAAGATTACAATCGTACAATAAACTCCCCCTCAGCCTGATCACTCAGAGAATGTTTGTCTTAAGAGAATGACGAGTGATGAATAGAACAGTACATTCACTGTTCTATTTATAGACTAAACTAAACCTCTGATGATCACTGCTGACGTCACCTAAGACAGCGACCTCTAACTGACTAACAACATTTAACATCTGCTAACTATAACTACTGTTACATTGAAAACACTGTAAAGGAAAGCTCTGCTAGTCTCTATCATCTATTGAACCAAAGTGCTATTGGTTCAACAGACCTTTGTTCTTCAGTACTTGATCAGCAGTTGTTTCTTCATCAGACCTTTGTCTATCAGTCGTTTGTTCAGCAGACCTTTCAGCAGCAGCAGTTGTCTTTATCAGTTGTTTGGTGTAGCAGTTGTTAGGGTCAACAGTCTTTTGGGGAAAGCTTCTTGTATCAACTGTTTTATTCAAAGGATCAAAAGATAGAATATTTTGGCTTTCTAATCATCTGTTCTTCTCCAGGTCAGCAGACCCAACAATCTCCCCCTAGAACAGATGATGCCAAAACTTAGCTTTATTCTTGATCTTTATTCCTCATCAGACTTTCTCTTATTTGGCCCTTAAGTTGTAATTCAAAGCTCAAAGAGAAGAGGTCTTCAGCATCTCTTTCCAGCTCTAGATTCAGCAGTGTTTGAAGATCTTCAGCACACAGGCCATGTGCATCATCCATGCTGAGCTTCTGAATTCTTCCATCTAATCTAAGCAATGTCAATTCATGGGTGTCTTTGTTTGACTTCCATTTTAGAATTTTAGAATCAGAGGAATGGCTGGGATGCATCTTTATTTTTGATGAGTTTGGAGATGGAGGTCTTCCTATGAGTTCTCTGAGTCTCTCTGTGGTTGGATCAGAGAAATAACGAATTTGATTAATGAGACCCTCTTTTACAAATGTATCAGCAAACTGTTTTTGTTCTTCTTCTGTCATCTCCTTCTGCTTTTTAAACTGTCTTCTTGCAGCAATAGATAGATCAGAAGTGTCCAGTTGGCTGTCAAGAGTAAAGGCCTGTAGAGGTCTCTTGGGCTCATCAGCATAGATAGGTGTCTTTGGCAAGGTAGGGTTTGTCTTTCTATTCTCTTCCAGCTTCTTGTAAGTTTCAATCAATCTGATTTCAGACCATCTTGCCACAGACTTCATTTCTCCATACTTGGCAGCCACAATTTCTTGTCTCATTCTCTTGAACTTGAGAGCTCTGGCTGGATCTCTCCCTTTGCTAAAATCAGGGGCAGAGACCTTTGTTGGAGGATTCTTGGCCATGTCTTCAATCTTGATCAATTCTTCTCTAAGTGCATGGGTGGTCCAGCCTGCAAACTGTTTCTTGTTTGCTTTGTATACAATGCCAAAATAGGCCTATGGCCACACTTTTCTTAAAACTGTCCTGCCACACTTTTGATTATATGTGTGGCTAAATGTCATTAATTACGTTTCTAAACCTTCTAGTCTACTTTTAGCTACACATTTTATTTACTCATGTGACCATTGTATATTATTTCAAAAAATTTAGCCACACTTTGGGGAAAAAATGTGACATTTTCTAGCCACACTATAAAAGTGTAGCAAAATTTGGTCTATGGCCACAATATTTGTTTGTTTTTTAATTCATGTGACCAAAAACACATCTTTTCGAAACCTTTAGCCACACTTCACCTAAAAAAAATGTGTCATTTAGTAGCCATACTTTAAAAGTGTGTCTAAATATGATCTACGGCCACAATATTTGTTTCATGTGACCAAAAACATATCATTTCAAAATATTTAGCCACACTTCAAGAAAAAACTGTGACATTTGTTAGTCACGCTAGAAAAATGTGGCTAAATGTGACCAATTGCAATATTGGTATTTGTTTGAATTTATGTGTGGCTAAATGTGATAAATGGTTATAGTAGAATGTTTTACGTGTGGCTAAAAGTAATAATTGGACACGCTTAAAATTTTCATGTGTGGCTAAAAGTAATAAATGAACACACTTAAAATTTGTATGTGTGGCTGTCTAATTGGGTTTCAAAACTCTGTTTTCCAAACGACCTGATCTCTCTCAATCTCTAACCTCTGTCTTCCGTATGGTCATCCTGTATCGGCTCCTCTCCAGAACCCACCATCGTATGCAATGCATCCTTCACCTAAATTCCCATCATACAGGTGTAGTCACAAACGGGTCAGCCAACTGTTACCTGAACCAGACTATAATGCCAGCACCATTAAATGGATTTGATGTGGATGCTTCTCTTGGGTTTGCGGAAGATCTTAGATGGATCAAATGGGTTAATGTGTTGTTACGGGTCACAAGCTGGTGAAAAAAAACTTATACCATTTTCCGAAATTTTAAATGCTCTTAGTATAGGTTTTACTACTTAAATTTGAAACGCTTTTACCAAGTTATCCAAACGAAACAGGTTAGGTCGATCTAATGAACTAAGAACACTTCAAAAAGTTACTTAAAAAATGAACGAGTCAAATGGGTTGAGTGATCTGAATTTTTATGTTGACTTTGATTTATCTATTTCTTGCAGGCTGCAATCGATCATCCAGTGACTCATTCCCCTGCTCGACAAAATAGGAAGTCATTTGATTCTCATATGAAATAAGTAACACAAAATCCGAGCTCTGTTCACGTAGTAGTGTTCTTTGACCTTCAGTGTCAAACTTGTATTTTCCATATTTTTTTGTAAATCTCTAGAGATGGACAATCTGATTGTATGTGAAAATATAAATTGAGAGGAGTTTGATATTCAATGTCAAATATGTCCACTAATTGAAAATGACAATTAACATAGTTGATCCTATCTGTTTCTATTATTTTATACTTCTATTTTTATTGGGTTCTTTTAGACCCAAATGTACATAATGAAGGAAATTGATATAAATGGATAGAACTATGGTATTATGATTATGATGTTATGTTTGGTCGGCAATGCAAGTTCAAGGGCGTTTGGAACCAATATCAGATCTAAGGGAATGCGCTTCTTGCTTTTGACTCCGGACAAGTGACCATTCATTTTACAACAAAACAATTATAACCTTTCAGCATGTTTTGATGTAAACATTAGTTCATTTTGCATTTTAAATATCAAGTCCTATTACTAAATTGGAACCAAAACGTCTGACAAATTTTATAGAACGATTCGGTTTGACGCGTCGCAACGCGCGCAGGTCAAAACCTAGTATTACTGATGAACAAGTTGTTAGAGATAAAAGTAAACTTGATTTATTCATATGTTATTGTATTATTAAACTTATGTTAAGTAGTATATCCTAAGTCTAGATGGATAATATCAACCGGTTTGTATCACACCGGTTTGTAAATAAGTATGTCCTAAGTGTGTAATTGTAATCGACGCGTCTGTTCATGGAGACACCGGTTCAGAACCTATTTAAAGGGCCGGATGTTTCATTTGTTTAATAAGAAAGTCTATGTTAAATAACTAACTTTCAAACTACTCTCTTTCCCTCCAAATCCATAACTACCCATCGCCCCACATACATAAAGCGCTACTGCAGAATTTCGTTTGCAGAATTCATTCAGACCTGTGCAGAATTATCAATCACTAACATGGCATCAGAGCCCGATCAAAAGAAGATATACGGTATGTTCGATTACGAAGAGAAGTCCGAAGATGTTCCCGAAGACAAAGGCAAGCGGCCGATGTCTCCATACAGTGAAGATGATCGTGTGGATCAAATTGTTCTCGATAAGAAGATCGCAGAATTTAAGAAGGAGTGTATGGACCCTTCGAACATCAACTTCTCTAAATTTCACATCGGATCAGGCCCAAAGACGCGTGTAGAAAGGAAGAAACATGCGCAAAAGGAGTACAACAATCAAGTAAAGGATGCCCCCGAATACCCACACGCGATGTGTTGCGGTAAATGTAAAGAACCCTTCCACTATAGAAGAAATTGCCCAAAGAAGATGGGTAAAACAGAATTCATGGTAAAAGGAATGGAAGGAAAAGGATGGGATGATGTTTGGTACGCAAGTTTAACAAGAAAAGAACATGGTTGTGGTTTCAAGGACCAATTCGCCATATTCACAAAATCATTTGGAGTAGAAGGCCAACCAAGCGGATATAGGAGGGAGTATTTTAGAGGAAGAGGATCGGTAATCATCACAAGTGGAGGGCAAGTTCACAAGATCAAGAAGGTATACTATGTCCCTACACTTAGAAAAAATGTGCTAAGTATAGAAAGATTAAATCAAGAAGGCCTAGAAGTAGAATTCGATGGTGACACTTGTCACATACATCGACCGATCCTACAAGAGAAAAGAAAGTTGATTCTATGCCGAATTTGTGATAGTGAAAGTCACTTCACATTTAAATGCCCCGAAAGGAAAAATATTGTTAAGAAAGATGGAAATGGACCGCTAGAAAGGTTCTCAACCAAACGGGTCAGATTTGAAGGCATAAAAGAATCACTAAGTGTTGAAGAAAAAGAAAGGGCTTACATGTTCAAGCAATTTCAAGAATTCTCTATCGATAAGGACAATTATGAAGGCATTATGGAGAAAGGTCCTATCATGTACCCAACCAATGGTTCGCATATACAAGATTGCTTAGTTTTCATGGATATGCTCCATGTTACAACAACGGTTGAAAGGTACAAACGTAAGTTCGAATTAGAATTTGAGAAAATTGTAAAATGGTTCATGCAAGATTTCTTGAAAATAAGAATTGAAGCCCCTATACCACCACGAGACACAACCGGCTATCCGATTAGTCTTTTGGACTTATATACAAAAGTTCAAGTGTTTGGTGGATATGAGAAAGTCACTAAAGATGAAAATTGGGCGATTGTTGCAATGAGTATGGGATATGGAAGAGGGCTGCCTAGTCTCGCAAAGAAGGAAGAAATCGCAACTACACTTCGGCTTGTTTTTATTAGATATCTAGAGATGATGGAGTGGTACCATCTCAAATACAAAGGCCGCGAGTTGGTTGTTGAAGTCAACAATGATGAAGGTAGCACAAGTGAAGGCAACAAATGGAAGGATGAAGATATGCCGCCTAAGAAGAGGAGCCGATCATCATCATCAAGTGACGAATGAAGAAAAGGTTGAAGAAATCAAGTTTAAGGGGGAGATTGTTAGAGATAAAAGTAAACTTGATTTATTCATATGTTATTGTATTATTAAACTTATGTTAAGTAGTATATCCTAAGTCTAGATGGATAATATCAACCGGTTTGTATCACACCGGTTTGTAAATAAGTATGTCCTAAGTGTGTAATTGTAATCGACGCGTCTGTTCATGGAGACACCGGTTCAGAACCTATTTAAAGGGCCGGATGTTTCATTTGTTTAATAAGAAAGTCTATGTTAAATAACTAACTTTCAAACTACTCTCTTTCCCTCCAAATCCATAACTACCCATCGCCCCACATACATAAAGCGCTACTGCAGAATTTCGTTTGCAGAATTCATTCAGACCTGTGCAGAATTATCAATCACTAACACAAGTGATGTTCTCCATGTTTAATCCATTTCGTATAATTTGGATCGATTCCCTTGATGAACAAGTGATGTTCTACCTCGTCCAGATAAAGAGAATAATGATTTAAACCATAGTCACATGGAACGCGGTACGTTCCGGTACGCGGTACGAAAACTGGTACGCGAGTCGTGCATATGTAAAATTCGCACATGGACATGGGATTTTTTTTTTTCTAGTTTTTAGTGGGTCGGTTGGCATTGACATCTTCAAGTTGTGAACTGCATAATCTAGAAATGCTGCAACTCCATCAATATATTGTTGTTGGGTTCTATCGACTATCATCCATGACTTATCCATCTTTGCTTATCAGAGCACGGAAGTGATGCTGCTGGCGAAAAAGAAAAAAGAGGTCAGCTTTGCGCTTTGTTGCATTTTGTGTATTTTCATTAACTCTGTTTTTTCTATTCTTTGTAATCAAAACAAAATTGGGTTGAAAAAAAACGACACTAGTTAGGAACTGGTTTGTCTAGAACCATTCCTGTAGAACTAACTGTCGGCAAGTCGCTCGGATTGCTTTGCTGAAAAGTGTAAAAGGTCCCTGGATGTTGTTAGATTAAGTAAACAATAAATTTAATATATATGTATTTCTAAGTATGTGTTGATGTGTATGTAATGTTTATATTGTAAATGTGTAGATAATATATATGTATTTATATGCAAGTACTTGTATGTGTCTTAGTTAAGATATAGTATCGTATGCTACAAATGGGTCAATATGGTTCAAGGTTCGATGGCTGCAAATAAGATGAACATGACAAAAAAGGTTACTGCATAATGGGTCAAGAAAGATCAGAATGACAGCAGCAAATAAAGATAGAAAACATCAATAAATCTGCACTCGAAAGTCTCTATATTTCTTGTTTTGTTTCTGTCCAGAATTAAACACAAACAATCTGATTCATGCTGTTATGTTTGTTCTGTTTCGAAAATATTTCTATACAAATATCCGCTGCACATCAGTTTGTATTCCAACAGATGTATGGTATCACATTTCTGAACCAAACACATATTATACTAGCTTTATCTATGGCTAACTACTGTTAATTCTCACATACCTAAACATGTCGAGAGTTTGTTGTTTGGGAAAAGGCTCGCAGCTACGTTTCGGCCTGCATAAATGCCACATTAGACCTTGCCATCACCCACTGTGCTATGGACATTGGACAACTTCAGTATCTAATTCCTTGCATTCATAATAGTTTTGAAATACATTAGACTTTATGTCACCATACATCCCAAAGTCACACAATGATAGACTTCAATATAAAGATCATGGTGTACGTGCGTTTTTTAAAAACTACTGCACAATCCAAAACAGACATATTTGATTTGTGTTTTTAAGAACTAATTAACACCAAAACTAGAGACCAACAATCCATGAAACTTCATTGAAAAGATCATGGTTTATGTGCTTTTTTTAAAACTACTGCACAATAAAAATTAGTACCAACAATCCAAGAAACATCATTGAAAAGATCATTGTGTATAAAAAACCGAACAGGTGTGATCATATTACAATAACTAGTACCTACTTTCTGGATAGAAGATGTGACCTAATGATTGCTGCAGATCACGATGATGAAGCTGATTGGTGATGTTATAATTGGTTTAATTAATAACTTATATAATAAAAGAATTGAACTTTGATGATGTGGCATTAAAAGAATTGAACTTTGATGATGTGGCATTAAAAGAATTGAACTTTAATGATGTGGCATTCAATGGAGACATCAACCCCTCCTTGAATGTGCCACGTGGCATCATGTAGGATTTTTTAATTTTTGAGTTTTTTTAATAAATCTATATATATTATAATTATTTTAGGAAAAGATAACAATTTAAAAACAAAATTAAATTTTCTCTCTAATGTTTCCTCCCATAACCTTTAAACGTTAATATCTTTTATAAACGAGGTTTTTTAAAGAAAAAAATTACACCAAATTAACGAGCGCTTTATTATCTTTCCAACGAGTACCATAGTGCTATATGAAAAACGGAGAAAAAAACAACTATTTTTGTTGGGTTTTGTTTTCAAATATATTTTACTCTACTAATAAATCACAAACGATAAACATAACTTCATAAGCAGAGATTCTTTTTTTTATATTTGAATATGATAACTTATGGCAGAAATTTGTTTAAAATAAATATTATTATTATTATGCATTAATCATGTATTAGCAAATCATTAATTATGTTGTCATATTAGATATTTTATTATGTTATATTAGATTTTTCAACCTCGGGACACTCCCGGGATAAAAACAAGTGGGATATATTTGATATTCTTTTATGGGTGGATTAGTAAAATAATATTAGGCTTAAGTGATAAGTCTTAACTCTAGGTAGGAGCATCCTTAAATGGTATTGGTTTATATAGTTACTATATAAATATAATACTATTTTTTTAAAACATATATGTGTGATTGAATGAAAAGGACTTGATTGAATAAAATGAATACACCTAATAGAATAATTACCTCTAGCCTAATTAAAAGACTTGATTGAAATAAATGAAAATATTGCGTTTTCTTTTTAAGAACATAATATATAGAGGTGTTCAAAAAGCTTGTAACTTGCGGTTCGCTCGGAAAAACTCGAATGATGGTCCATGAGGCTTAATGATGGTCAATTAGACCCAATGATGGTCCATTAGGCTCAACAAGGCCAATTAGATACAATGATGGTCAACTAGGCCCAATGATGGTCCATTTGGTTCAACAATACGGCCAATTAGATACAATGATCGTCAACTAGGCCCAACGATGGTCCATTAGGGTCAACAATGGCCAATTAGATACAATGATCGTCAACTAGGCTTAACGATGGGCCATTAGGCACAATGATGGTCCATTAGGCTCAATGATGGCCAATTGGACCCAATGATGGTCCATTAGATACAATGATGCCCAATTAGATACAATGATGGTCAACTAGGCCCAATGATGGTCCACTAGGTTCAACAATGGCTAATTAGATACAATGATCGTCAACTAGGCCCAACGATGGGCCATTAGGCACAATGATGGTCCATTAGGCTCAATGATGGTCAGTTAGATACAACGATGGTCCACTAGGCCCAATAATGGTCCATTCGGCTCAAAAATTGCCAAATAGATACAATGATGGTCAGTTAGATACAACGATGGTCGACTAGGCCCAATAATGGTCCATTACGCTCAACAATTGCCAATTAGATACAATGATGGTCAACTAGGCCCAATGATGGTCCATTACGCTCAACAATGGCCAATTAGATTCAATGATCGGCCCTACGATATGCCATTAGGCACAATGATGGTCTATTAGGCTCAATGATGGTCAATTAGGCCCAATTATGGTCCATTAGTCTCAACAATGGCCAATTAGATACAATGATGGTCAACTAGTCCCAATAATAGTCCATTAGAGTCCATAATGGTTGGTTAGATATAATGTTGGTTAACTAGCCCCAATGATGGTCAAGTCGACCCAAATGATGGTCCATTAGGCTCAACAATGGTCAGTTAGATACAACGATGGTCAACTAGGCCAAATAATGGTCAATTAGGCTCAACAATGGTCAGTTAGATACAATTAGACCCAAACGATGGTCCGTTAAGGTCAACAATGGTCAATTAGATACAATTACACCCAAATGATGGTCCATTAGGCTCAATAATGGCCAATTAGATACAACGATGGTCAACTAGGCCTAACGATGGGCCATAGGCAAAATGGTGGTCCATTAGGCCAAATGATGGTCCATTAGGCTCAAATGATGGTCCATTAGGCTCAATGACCGTCAATTAGACCCTGTTCCTACCGAACTCAATATTGGACGTTGATGGGCCTTAGTGGACCATAATAAACAATAATAAATTATTTATGTCTTAGTAAGCTATATTGGGCCTTAATAGACCTAAAACTTGGTAACGGTACCGAAAAAACTGGTACAATACGGTTCGATATTGGTATTCACATGTAAAAGTCGTTAATACTGATACCGTACCGATACTACCAATACCGAAAATTTAATGAGTCGGTACCGGTACCGACAATGATCCAGTACCAGTACCGTTTTTTTATATCGGGACCTGGTACCATTTGCTAATCCTTAAATAAAACCAATTAAGTAATAATATATTTTATATATGTTATAATTTCAGATTAAAATATACTTTTTGTTATGTAAGGTTAAAGAAATTTAACATTTTTATACCTCAATGCAATCATGGCTTTCCCCAAATTTTTGTTTTCCCTCTCAAATTTTACCCACACTATTATTTCTTTCAAAATATTTGTTCCTTCCTTGTATCCTCTTCTCGTTTCCACAAATACAAAATCAGGATTCCTCTTTTTGTTTTCCTCTCAAATTCCTTCTACCGCTCACTGTTACCGCCTAAATTCCCATTTCCCTTCTTATAAAACTCTAGTTTTTTTCTTTTATCCCCATCACATTCAAACCCTTTCTCCTGCTCTCTATCACATAGAAGATGGAACCCTACCAAGATGGAATCGAACCACAAATCAGGTTAGGAATCATGTTTTTTTTGTTTCATTATGATTGATAGGCATATATTATGTTTGTTTTCAGTGTGATTGATAGGCACATGTTATTACTTATAAGCAAAATCTGTTCGTGTCTTCGTTCCAGTAATCAATTAGGGCATTTGTTTGTTTTTTTTTTTTTTTTTTTTGGTCGCTAATAGATTCTGGATGGAACAAAATTATTTTCTTAAGTATAAATATAGGAAAACAAATGAAAATAAAAGATTCTGGATGGAATACAATTATGTTCTTAAGTATAAATATAGGAAAACAAGAGGAAAATAAAAGATTCTGGATGGAACAAGCAATGAATGTTTATAGGATAATCTCATTAGATTCATTGTCAAGCTAATAACTCTGCACGTACATCAGTTCTGTATATTAAAGCTAATAACTTATCAGCTACACGTACATCAGAATCATTCATTGTTAACTCTGCACGTTCAAGTAGGACAATCTCATTAGATTCATTGTCAAGCTGTTAACATTCTGGTATATAAGGGTTGGTGTCCGTTATCATGCGCTCGTGGTTTGTTAAACATGATATGGTAACGGCAGTTTACCAATACCGGCATTACTATCAAAGTCGTGGTATCCACACTTGTAGAAAATGCACAACATAACAGCCCCTCATTGTCAAAGTCAAAGCGGTCAATTAGGGCGTTTGCTTTGTTTTTTAGCCGCTAATAGATTAAGGGTTATGCTGTATATTTTCATTAACTCTGTTTTTTCTATTCTTTGTAATCAAAACAAAAATTGGGTTGAAAAAAAAAACAACACTAGTTAGGAACTGGTTTGCGCTTTGTTGCATTTTGTGTATTTTCATTAACTCTGTTTTTTCTATTCTTTGTAATCAAAACAAAATTGGATTGAAAAAAAAAGACGACACTAGTTAGGAACTGGTTCGTCTAGAACATTCCTGTAGAACTAACTGTCGGCAAGTCGCTCGGATTGCTTTGCTGAAAAGTGTAAAAGGTCCCTGGATGTTGTTAGCTTAAGTAAACAATAAACTAATATATATGTATTTCTAAGTATGTGTTGATGTGTATGTAATGTTTATATTGTAAATGTGTAGATAATAAACATATGTATTTATATGCAAGTACTTGTATGTGTCTTAGTTAAGATATAGTATAGTATGCTACAAATGGGTCAATATGGTTCAAGGTTCGATGGCTGCAAATAAGATGAACATGACAAAAAAGGTTACTGCATAATGGGTCAAGACTCAAGAAAGATCAGAATGACAGCAGCAAATAAAGATAGAAAACATCCATAAATCTGCACTCGAAAGTCTCTACATTTCTTGTTTTGTTTCTGTCCAGAATTAAACACAAACAATCTGATTCATTCTGTTCTGTTTGTTGTGTTTCGAATTCTATTTCTATACAAATATCCGCTGCAAGTTATGATATTATCCAGGTAGTTTACAAGGTAATGTGTACAAATTTTGCTGGTTCAGGCCAGTTTTTTATCCAGTTTAGTACGCCTTTGTGCCCTGCTGCACTCAAGGCAGTTTTGTTGAGTGCCTCGCTTAGGCACGTAAGCGCATGTCTGATTTGTTTTAAGTTTAAATGTATAATATAAACTAATTATTAATAAATAGAAATAAGAAGATATTTAAGCAACTGGCTTTCATCTATTGTATTAGACTTCTGAACTAAGCTAATCTTTGGTTGAGACTCTTTCTTTCCTGATGACACCTTGATACTTGAATTGATAAGGTTAGATGATTTATTAGACTTCTGAACTAAAGCTCTAGTATCTACGAATTATTAAGGTTAATACCTGTTTTTTTGCTGGTTCAGGCCAGTTTTTTATCCAGTTCAGGATGCCTTTCTACCCTGCTGCAATCAAGGTAGCTTTGCTGTGTGCCTCGCTTAGGCACGTAGGCGCACACTTGATTTGTTTTTAGTTTAAATGTATAATATAAACTAATTACTAATAAATAGAAATAAGAAGATATTCAAGCAGTTGGCTTTCATCTATTATATTAGACTTCTGACCTAAAGCTAATCTTTGGTTGAGACTCTTTCTTTCCTGATGACACCTTGATACTTGAATTAATAAGGTTAGATGATTTATTAGACTTCTGAACTAAAGCTCTAATATCTACGAATTATTAAGGTCCATACCTGATACCTGTTATTTTGCTGGTTCAGGCCAGTTTTTTATCCAGTTCAGTATGCCTTTGTACTATGCTGCACTCAAGGTAGTTTTGCTGTGTGCTTCGCTTAGGCACTTAGGCGCACGTCTGATTTGTTTTTAGTTTTGACTTGCATTTATATTCATTTTAAATTTACAACATCTTTAAAGATAAAATCCAACAACGTAAATTCTTTTAATTTGTTTTGTTGTTGAATAGTGGTTAGTTAATATATATTCGACTCAAGGTTGTTTTTTCTCTCAGTTAACTGGTATTTTTTTTGCTGTTTATATTGTCAATTATTACAAGTTTACAACAATTTGTTAAACTCGTTTTCTAGCAACATGAACGTTGAACTTTAATCAAATGTTACTTAATATTAGCTACAACTTCAAAAAATGTCCACGTAAGTGAAATGGTAATATTTGTATTTCTATCTATGTTGTTGCATTTTATAGGTAAATTCTACGGATAAAAATGTTGGATCTAAGTTTATTAATAATGCTACCACATCTCACATGGTGCAAAAAGAAACGGTAAAAACATTGACTATTTGATAATTTTCTTTTTATTTTTCCATGTGATTGTAAATCTAACATAACATAATCAATTGAATTCTAGGTCAATTGTATGGACAACAATTCGGGATCTAAGGACAATACTAAGGCTACCACATCTAATGCATCATGTAAAGTTGTGCAAAAAAAGTTATTTCTCAGAGTAACATATCTAAAGCGGTGCAACAAGAAAAGCTAACAATGGTATGTATTTGACAATTTTCTTTTCTTAATTTTCCACATGGTTGCTAATTTTTCTTACGTCATTAACTGATTTTTTTAGGGAAGTGTGAAAACTAGAAAAAAGTATTTCATATATGCCAGAGGCTCCACTTCTTGAAATGCCATCACATTTGGAATCTTAAGAAAATGTTCCACAGGTATGTATTTCGCAAAATGCAAATACATATCGACTTTAACTTTATCATGTTAATATGCCATATTTTTTTGTAGACATTTAAGTGTGTTCTGTATTCTTGTCATGTGACCAACCGCGTGGCGTATGGTACAATTTACTATTCAATGGAAAATCAAACCATTCATGGAGTTCCATTACAAGATAATTGCTATAAAGTTTCTGTTGATGAAGCTATAAAGGAGGCAACATATTTACCAATTCAAACAGGGGAGTTAGAAACAGTGGGCGAAGCATTAGGTTCTTTTGTTCCTTGGCCAAAATCCCTTGTCAAATCTGACGAAAAGGTTAGTTTTTTAATTAATCTTGAATTAAGTATAACAAAATTAGGAATTTTTATATATGTTTTCTTGTTTTTGTTTCCCCAGCTACCAGATTCACCATCTATGTTTTCTTGTTTTTGTTTCCCCAGCTACCAGATTCACCATCCAATCAAACACAAAACACCACAACTAAGTTCGCCAAGAAGCAAAAGAAGAGTTTTACAACTCTAGATGGATTAAAAAAATTGCAGCAAAAGAACAAGAAGATGAAAACCGGCTAAGAATTAGATTTTTAGTATTTAAGCTTGAAACTTATGTATGGAATTTGGTTTATTATTTTTATAATATCATTTGGTTTTCTCATTTTATGGCCATATAGAATCACAGAAAATATGTGTCACCAAATGTTAGAAAATAGCTACACATGAAGTTATAATATTTCATGTGGCTATATATAATAATTATGTGTGACCAAAGGTTAAACAATAGTCATACTAAAAATTATAAATTTCATGTGGCTTTACATAACAATTAGTCACACAATCTTAATTTTGTTTATTTTTGTGCGACGGAATGATAGCAATTGACATGGGTAAAATGAAATAGTGTGACCAAATGTTGGACAATAGTCACAAATAAAATTACAATATTTCAAGTGACTTTATATAATCATTAGTCACACTATCCTCCATTTGTTTTATTGTGTGACGGAATGATACCAAATGCCATGGACAAAACGGATTATGTGTCACCAAAGTTAGGCAATAGCCATACGCCCACACCATTGTCACTTTTTTATGTAACAGAATAATAGCAAATGTCATAGGAAAAAAAATATGTGTGACTGAAAGTTAGAGTATAGTCACACATATAATTACAAAATTGTTCCGTGTGTCTATAAATAGTTTTTGACCACACTTACAGTAAATTCATGTGACTATATAATAGAAACGGCCACACTTACAATGAATTCATGTTGCCATTCTTACCCTTTAGCCACAGTTAATAGATAGAAAGCTTATTAAAACAATCATTTTTGCCACATATTTTTTAATTGATGTGGCTAAAATAAAACTTTTAGTGACTATATAACTAAAATAGCCACACTTAGAGTAATTTCATGTGGCCGTTACTACCCTTTAGTCACATTTAATAGATAAAATGCTTGATTTCAAAAAGAAATATTGGTATCCTTTAGCCACACTTTTTAAGTGCTATGGCCACTAAATGTGAATGTGGCCGTATGATACCTACGATGACTCGACCTATGGTCACACTTGAGTTGGAAAAAAAAAAGTGTGGCGAAAGGCATATGGTCACACTTTTCTTGTGTGGCCGTAGGCATATTTTGGCGTAGTGACGTAAGGCATGGTTGCCAAGATCTGTTCTAGAAGAGGATCCTTAACCTCTTTTTCCATATCTTTGCTGAGAGGCATGGAGGACATGGAATTGCTCGGGGTCTTAGCAAAATCTTCAATCCTTCTCAATTTGCTAAGCTCTGCTGAATGAATGCCCTGAGCACTCCTGTCATCCTTCCCTTTGCACTTCTCTCTTATGATGGCATCTGCCTGTTCACTCTTGTACTTCAAATAGGTATCAATGTTGAGAGGAACAGGAAAATCTTTAAGAGAAGGGAAGGATCTCTCTGATGGCTGATCAGTATTATAGAAGGATTGAAGTTCCCCTTGAGTAAATCAAGTTCAAGAAGATACTTCTCAGCCAATGGTGTGATGGTTGGTGGTGGTCTATGTGATCTGAATTGTGAGGTGTGAGGTGAGTATGATGAGAGTGGAATGGCTTGGACAGGTGTGGATTGTGTGACTGGGGTGTTAGGTGGTGTGGTGTGAATGTTTTCATCTTACACAACAAAGGTAGATTTCCTTTTTCTGCTGTACAAGATCTTTGGTGAAGGTGAAGATGTAGCAGTGGTTGGGTTAACCTCTGTTGGTCCTTTTGTAGAACCAGCAGTTGTTTGGGGTTTTGGTTGTGTTGTGGTTGGTTTGGTTGTTGACTGTGTAGTGGTTGGTTTGGTTGGTGGTTTGATAGTATCAAATGTTTTGGTGGCAGTGGTTTTGGTTTCAGTGGTTTTGGTGGCAGTGGTTGTGGTAACAGGGGTTTCAGCATCAGTGGTTTCAGAAGATAGTTTAGATGGTGGTTTCCTTGTATGTTTTGCTGAGATTTTCTTTCTTTTTGAGGAACTCACATCTTCTACTTCTTGTTGTTGTTCCTTCTTTAGCTGAATTAACCTCTCTGCTTTAACTTCCAGAGTGTCAGCCCTTTTAAGCTTGTCTTCAGCAGCCCTATCAGCCTTTTCATTGGCAGAGGTATCAACTTCCTTTGCTTTGCTGGTTTTGGCTGGTTCAGTAGCAGCGGAGGTTTGAGCACTTGGTTGTTGTTATTGTTTTTGTGGTGCTGATTTGGTAGACTCTGGTTTGTCAGCAGTTGGTTTACCCTTTTGAGAGGGTGGAGCACCAAATGCATTCAGTATTGGCAACTTATCTCTGCCACTCTCCCCCTTTTTGGCATCATCAACTGTGAATTCATCATCATCTTCATCTCTGAGGATTGTGGTAGGGGCAGAGCCAGTAGTCTTCAGCAAATGGTCTTTGATCACCTTGATATCAGCCTTGGTGTCATTAAACCTGGCATCCACCATATTTCTGATCAAGTTCATGTAAGTCTCTTGTGTCTGATCTGCTAGTTTTCTATGAGCTATGATGATGGGGGAAACAGATTTCCATAGCTCACTAGCAACATCAGCAGTGGATGGTTGACTCTTTGTAAAGTTTGCCAAAGTTTCCAATATTGACTTGACATCTGTTTTGATGTCAGCAACAGAGGTTTCAATGGTTTTCACTCTATTCGTCAATTCTTGGAGTTTTAATCCATCACCTAAGTTAATAGGATCATCTGAATTCCCACCAGTGGTAGTTTTACCTGGTTCAGTCCTAGGAGGTGAGTCCATGGAATGAGAACCAGATGCCCCTTGGTCTTGGTTCTGGGGACTTCCAACTGATTTTGGGGACACAATTGTGGCCTCATCAGTTGTTGCCTTCAAGGAAGTCTTAGTTATGTAACCACTGTCCTGTTGTGAGACAATGGTCTCTACATCAGTAGTGGTTGCTTCACTTGAAAACTCACCAGGAGTTACATTGAACTCTGGGAGTGTAACCTCCTCTTCTGTTTGTGGGTTGACAGATTGTTTTTATCTCAGGCCCAGTCACTTGTGGAGGTATACTCTCTATGACAGGTGAAGGAGAGGAACTGGGATTGTCCTGAGTTTTATCAATTGCCTCAAACAGAGGTTGCATTGTTTATGGGACATGTGGTGAAGTTGGAAGAGTAAGAAGAGAGTTAGCCCTGAGAGATGGACTTGTAAACATATGATCAAGTGACTCATATGCTTCAGTATGTGGTTCCCTTTGGCTTACAACGAGATCCTTTTGTGAGGATTCTTGAGGAGTTTGTTTGGGTTGAGATATTTCCAACTGTTGTGAGGAAGTAACAACAGTGGTTTCAGGTTGCTTTGGTGATGCAACAGGGTTTGCTTCTGGTATCTCATCTTCCAGAAGTCCCTTTTTGGGTGTGGAGGTGGTTTTTGAAGTCGAACGTTTTCTTTTGGTGGCTGGTGTGGGTTTCACAGCACTGGATGAAGTGCCATGATCACCAGGAGCAGTGGGCTCAACACCAGAGGTTTGAACAACAGTTGTTGTTTTTGACCTCTTTGTTTGTGTTTTAGAAACTTTTGACACTTTAGACACTTTTTCTTGGGTTGAAGAACCCAGCATTCTTGTGAAAGTTTCATCAGTTAAACTTTTCATTTTGAAAGACTCTCCCTTTTGGAAATCATTTTCTGGTAAAACTTTTTGAAGGATTACACTTAAAATTCTTGGGTAGAGTAGAAAAGCATTGTTTGAGCCAGATTTTATGGCTTTCACATTAGAAACTAAGTCCAAAAACAATCCTTGGGAAAGATTGAAGTCAGAGTCTGACAACATAGCATACCCCAAGTATTGAATCCTTAATGGGATTTCATTGAAGGATGTGGTCTTAGCCGAGGCACAGAGAAGGAGAGTGTGGAAGAAAAATTTCATGACTCGAGGAAAAAACTTTTTAAATAATGTTGATCCAGTCATTTGTGCATCATACCCTCTTTTCTGAAACTCTGTGTGAAGCTCTGTTTCAGGAAAGGATTCCTTACCTGACAAGTCGTTGAGGGAGAAGGTTGTGGATATGAGTTCAGGTGTAATGGAAATGCTAGTGGCTCCAATTTTGGAAATAATGGATGTAGGCTTTTTGTCTTGAAACAAGACTTCAGCGTTAGCCCAAAATTCTTGGAGGGTTTCGAGATGGATGGGAGCATCAGCAGTTAGGATGTTTTTGTATTTTGAGTTTAGGATGATGTCAATGGTGGAATGGAATGGTATGTTATCTTCTGTTTTAACCAGATATGGTAGGAAATTGTGGGTGGCTTTTGTTTGAAGATCCATTGTAATGGATTTCGAGTGTGAAAGTGACTGAAACATTCCAAGTTGCAACATACGTAAGATATCATACATTCCTACGTGGGTACTATTCGTCATATCAATTCCCTTACTTGACAATCATAAAACAACCGAATTCACTAACCTTACTTTCGGAATGTTAACCGATCATCTCGTCGTCGGCTTGACTTTCTCCTTAATAATTCCAACTCATCATCTTCATACCATCTATCTTGTAGATTTCGTCAAATCCCCAATCTTGACCATTCGTATCTACAAAATCATTGGTCAAGCATATACCTTTCATTCATGAACATCGACCTTCAATGGCCCATGCAAGTTTTTTTTTCCTCCTCTTGTAATGTCTCATCATGTGCTTTCTTTCCTTTACAATCTATTCCTATCTTAACTACCGTATATTATTATTCATCCTTACACATCAAGGTCCTTCCAACCTTGCCCCATTAGGGTTCTCCTACCTATCATACATGATTTCCGCCCTAAGAACCGTTAAGGTCCTCCCAACCCTTATGATCCACTAAGGTCTTTTCATCCAATTTGACCCACAAAGGGTACTTCTACAATTTTGACCCACCATGGTCATTCTACCATTTTAACCCACAAGGGCTTTTCCACCATTTGACCTTTAAGGTCAATTCTACTATTTTAACCCACACGGGCTTTTCCACCATTTGACCTTTTAAGGTCAATTCTACTGTTTTAACCCATACGGGCTTTTCTACTATTTTGACCTTTAAGGTCAATTCTACTATTTTAACCCACACGGGCTTTTCCACCATTTGACCTTTTAAGGTCAATTCTACTGTTTTAACCCATACGGGCTTTTTTACTATTTTGACCTTTAAGGTCAATTCTACTATTTTAACCCACAAGGGCTTTTCCACCATTTGACCTTTTAAGGTCAATTCTACTGTTTTAACCCATACGGGCTTTTCTACTATTTTGACCTTTTAAGGTCAATTCTACTGTTTTAACCCACAAGGGCTTTTCCACCATTTGACCTTTTAAGGTCAATTCTACTGTTTTAACCCATACGGGCTTTTCTACTATTTTGATTTGATCCGTACTTGTCTACGGACTCAACTTTTTATTCCAACTACTCACCCACACGACTACTTACTTTCCAATTCCACCGGGCATACCTGTAATGATTCTCATGGTCTCACGTGCGTCGCATGTTTCTTGTGCACTGGCCAGGTGTACAGTCCACATGTTATCCACGTGCCTTCATGTAATCTTACCTTATGCCTGGGGACTGGTTTTCAACTTCGTGCCACATTTCAATTTCCTTCTATGTTTTACCATCTCTAAGGATTTTCCTTCCCCCGGTAAAAATAGTCAACTATCGCGTACCTGTGATTGTCCCAATTTATCTACAACTTCCGCGATCTATGTTGGATCGTGTCCTTAAGACCTCTTCATTATCCACAAAAGTTCACCTTAACATAAACACCACAATTAGTTTTTAACATGTCATGTGAGTTAATATTAAGTTCTACCTTCGGGTCTTGATCGAGCCTTGGATTGTACGGGTCATTTCCTTAAGGAGCACCCAAGTTTGAGTTCGAGTACATACTTCCTTGTACTAGATTTCACTCAAACCAGGGCTCTGATACCAACTTGTAACACCCTAAAACTGTTTACAGAAAACTCGCAGCGGAAAAATACCAACCGAAAAATTCATTTATAAAACAAGCTTAATCGTTTGGAAAACCGGTTCTACTAAGGATTTTGGTGTTACATCTTAAATTATTTCATAATACATTCAACGTGACTCGACTCTATTGGTTATGTATCCGTGACCGCGTACAATCCGCCTCCTCGCTCGATCTCCACCCTTCCCTTGCTTTATTAGGTAAACCCGACAACCTGCATCCACCACATAACCAGTACGTTAGTTTAATAAGTGACCTCATGTAATCTACACATGACACGAGGTAACATCCCACGATACTCTGTGATCCTGTCTAAAAATCCTTCTCTAAAGTTCGGGTGGGTTAACCCGATCCGAACCTCCAAGTCTCTTGCAAATCTTACTTACATACCTGCTTCTCTTATCATTCTCATAACAAGGGTTATTAACCTCGCAATACGTATACATATATATATACATCCAAGGATATAATCCCCTACATGCAATTCTACAATACATACAAGTATAATTTCCCACGCGTATTGCCTAAATACATACAATTCATACAAGTATAAACTCCCACATGTGTTACTACAATACATACAATACTTACCAGTACAAACTCCCACATGTGTTACTACAATACATACAATACTTACAAGTATAAACTCCCACATGTGTTACTACAATACATACAATACTTACAAGTATAAACTCCCACATGTGTTACTACAATACTTACAAGTATAAACTCCCACATGTGTTACTACAATACATACAATACTTACAAGTATAAACTCCCACATGTGTTACTACAATACATACAATACATACAATTATACAACTTCTACCTATAATACCACCATTTATACGAGGATACTATTCCTTCATGTAATTCTACAACATATACGAGCATACAATTTCCGCCTATAATACCACCATACATACAAGCATACAATTCACTTATATATCTTACTTTAACCCGTCATGCTACTCTTTCTTCTCCGATCTCTAAGACGATTATAACGTCCCATTCCTATACTCAATCTACGCATACTTTCCAACCCTTACATACATGAAACTCTCCCTTCCTAACCCGAGCATGAGTACCCATATGTACATCACATCTTCAATCTACATAATCATGACAATCTACTTACCGTATTTGACACAATCGAACAATGTATCAATTAAACTACACGCACTTGTATCATTCCGTACTATGATCATATTTACAAAACCGACATTACTATTACATACTACACCCCTACATAGCCTTACACAAGGTTCAACAATATTAATTGATGTGTTAAACGCAAATACGGGTCGCGTACATAAGCGAAACGTCAACATACGATAGAATGAACAAAACAAAAATGAAATGTTCCAGGTCCCCACCGTAACTTACGGTGCCACCGTAAGTTACGGTGGATCCCCAAAAACCCACGCCAGTTCCTTACTGGCTTACGGTGGGAATTTAGGTGCAGAGGCCACCGTAAGTTACGGTGCCACCGTAGCTTACGGTGGACTCTGGAGTCCACCCTCTTGTTTCTCCTTTCCATTCTCTCTTGAACCATCCCACTCCGATCCAACCGAAGCCGCGTTTTACCCACTTCAAGTTCCAACCATGCCTTAGCATCCTTACTAACATTCCATCATTTCATGATTCCCATTTTACTTGCACACATAAAATACACGTTAAGATTCATTATCCTAAATGGAATAAGAATCACTTACCTTATGTCCTCCAAGTTGATGCTTGCCACTTGCCTACACTTGACCCATTAGCCACTTGTGTTTGAGCCCATGTTGCCTACGCATTCATGTTATCATTCCCACCATTTCGTTAGTATACACAATTACGCATACTATCAATCGTCTTACACTTACTTGTTCTTATGACTTTCATTGGTCAACTACTAATATGCATATCACATGATTAACTACCACATTGTTTATCAATCAAGCAATCCAACATATCGTCAAGTATGTCACCTAGATAATCTAACATATATCACATGATTTCCTTAATCCCACAATCATATTAACAAACATAACCATGTTAGTCATCCATTGTTGACTTTTCAGAAAGTCAACTTCCAACTATACAAACTTCCTACTTAGAACATATGTCCATATTGATGACTAGATCACATAAAACACACCATAAACATCACATTCCTATCTCATTATCATGCAAGATTATTCATCATTCCAATCATAACATTTAAGCATTAGTGTACACACTACTAATGCATACTTCCTACCATAACATACAATCGACTAATTTCCGACATGAATACTTTCTAAAACACAATTCTCATGTTAACCTACTATCAATTATATCTTTTATCATATTACCTTCATAATTGTCAAGTCTTGCATACGACTTCACATATCATTCTCATCTAGACATTTCATCAAACACTTGGTGTGCGTACCATATTTAGAGCATATTGTACAAGCTCCTACTACACACATTCCACCAATACACATAATCACCTTCAATCATGACCAATTTCCACATGAATATCTTCAAATACACATTATTTCTACCATTATATGGATTTACAACTAATTTAGCAACATCAATTTACTAAATGAAAACCTAAAATCATCATCTTTTGCAACAAAACAACTTCTAGTAATTTGCTCATCTCTAAACCATTAGAGATGATCAATACTACCTACAATCAAGCCAAAACACGAATTTAACGCGTTTTTCTTCAAAACCCTCATGTGGGGTTCGAACCCTACACGAATCATACATCGAATTCTACCAAACAAAAGGTACCTTAGGGTTCTATCGACCTTGAAGGGTCGATTTCTGGCTCATGCATCGAATTCCCCTTTGAATCCTTGCTAGATTGAGTTGGTTGTTGAACTAGGGTTGGAGCCCTTTTTCTTCTTCCTGATCTTCGACCAAAACACACACAAGTGTGTGTTTTTTTGGTGTTTGCCTCTTAAGTAATAATAATAATATGGACTTTGGGTATTTGACAATATCCACCCTCTAACTTATAACCTCTTGACTCAATCTTGTTATATAAATCCCGCCTCTCAACGTCTTTAAATGAAACGGGTTTTTGGGGCGTTACAAGTCTACCCCCTTAAAGAAGGTTTCGTCCCCGAAACCTCTTTCACTACTAGCAAATCCAATTCGAACATCATCCTTAGGCATTCATTCTAGCCATTCGAAGCTAATAATTTCGCATAATGCTAAATCCTTATCTAGCATTATTTCCACTTATTTATCTACTCTTTTCTCACTTTCAAGATTCATGCCATGTCACAAGCCCACATTCTAGACTATTCAACGACTTTAATTGTGAACAACATAATCATGTGTCCACCCCATCTAATATTACACAAGCCTTTAAGCAACTATCAAGTGTACCAACCACTACTACCTAGCTACTGCTTCACCTCCCCTTCTTCGTACTCGACTTGAGAGTCCGACATCGTTCTATAGTCCCTACGGGACAAGTATATTTACCATACTCACCCCACCCCTTCCTGGCAGGTTTTAGAGTCATTCTATTCATACCTATTTGGTTGTTAGTTCATTTCGTGCACTATCTACTGTAGACACGTATGTCTTTTGCCTAACAACACCGAGTCCAATGTTGACCTTTAAGAGTCAAACATTCCAAGTTGCAACATACGTAAGATATCATACATTCCTACGTGGGTACTATTCGTCATATCAATTCCCTTACTTGACAATCATAAAACAACCGAATTCACTAACCTTACTTTCGGAATGTTAACCGATCATCTCGTCGTCGGCTTGACTTTCTCCTTAATAATTCCAACTCATCATCTTCATACCATCTATCTTGTAGAT
Organism: Ambrosia artemisiifolia; assembly: GCA_032199755.1. Taxonomy (NCBI): domain Eukaryota; kingdom Viridiplantae; phylum Streptophyta; class Magnoliopsida; order Asterales; family Asteraceae; genus Ambrosia; species Ambrosia artemisiifolia. Next base: position 53,834,809 of record CM063515.1, on the reverse strand, counting down.
TTCGTCAAATCCCCAATCTTGACCATTCGTATATACAAAATCATTGGTCAAGCATATACCTTTCATTCATGAACATCGACCTTCAATGGCCCATGCAAGTTTTTTTTTCCTCCTCTTGTAATGTCTCATCATGTGCTTTCTTTCCTTTACAATCTATTCCTATCTTAACTACCGTATATTATTATTCATCCTTACACATCAAGGTCCTTCCAACCTTGCCCCATTAGGGTTCTCCTACCTATCATACATGATTTCCGCCCTAAGAACCGTTAAGGTCCTCCCAACCCTTATGATCCACTAAGGTCTTTTCATCCAATTTGACCCACAAGGGTACTTCTACAATTTTGACCCACCATGGTCATTCTACCATTTTAACCCACAAGGGCTTTTCCACCATTTGACCTTTAAGGTCAATTCTACTATTTTAACCCACACGGGCTTTTCCACCATTTGACCTTTTAAGGTCAATTCTACTGTTTTAACCCATACGGGCTTTTCTACTATTTTGACCTTTAAGGTCAATTCTACTATTTTAACCCACACGGGCTTTTCCACCATTTGACCTTTTAAGGTCAATTCTACTGTTTTAACCCATACGGTCAATTCTACTATTTTAACCCACAAGGGTTTTCCACCATTTGACCTTTTAAGGTCAATTCTATTGTTTTAACCCATACGGGCTTTTCTACTATTTTGACCTTTTAAGGTCAATTCTACTGTTTTAACCCACAAGGGCTTTTCCACCATTTGACTTTTTAAGGTCAATTCTACTGTTTTAATCCATACGGGCTTTTCTACTATTTTGATTTGATCCGTACTTGTCTACGGACTCAACTTTTTATTCCAACTACTCACCCACACGACTACTTACTTTCCAATTCCACCGGGCATACCTGTAATGATTCTCATGGTCTCACGTGCGTCGCATGTTTCTTGTGCACTGGCCAGGTGTACAGTCCACATGTTATCCACGTGCCTTTATGTAATCATTACCTTATGCCTGGGGACTGGTTTTCAGCTTCGTGCCACATTTCAATTTCCTTCTATGTTTTACCATCCCTAAGGATTTTCCTTCCCCCGGTATAAATAGTCAACTATCGCGTACCTGTGATTGTCCCAATTTATCTACAACTTCCGCGATCTATGTTGGATCGTGTCCTTAAGACCTCTTCATTATCCACAAAAGTTCACCTTAACATAAACACCACAATTAGTTTTTAACATGTCATGTGAGTTAATATTAAGTTCTACCTTCGGGTCTTGATCGAGCCTTGGATTGTACGGGTCATTTCCTTCAGGAGCACCCAAGTTTGAGTTCGAGTACATACTTCCTTGTACTAGATTTCACTCAAACCAGGGCTCTGATACCAACTTGTAACACCCTAAAACTGTTTACAGAAAACTCGCAGCGGAAAAATACCAACCGAAAAATTCATTTATAAAACAAGCTTAATCGTTTGGAAAACCGGTTCTACTAAGGATTTTGGTGTTACATCTTAAATTATTTCATAATACATTCAACGTGACTCGACTCTATTGGTTATGTATCCGTGACCGCGTACAATCCGCCTCCTCGCTCGATCTCCACCCTTCCCTTGCTTTATTAGGTAAACCCGACAACCTGCATCCACCACATAACCAGTACGTTAGTTTAATAAGTGACCTCATGTAATCTACTCATGACACGAGGTAACATCCCACGATACTCTGTGATCCTGTCTAAAAATCCTTCTCTAAAGTTCGGGTGGGTTAACCCGATCCGAACCTCCAAGTCTCTGGCAAATCTTACTTACATACCTGCTTCTCTTATCATTCTCATAACAAGGGTTATTAACCTCGCAATACGTATACATATATATATACATCCAAGGATATAATCCCCTACATGCAATTCTACAATACATACAAGTATAATTTCCCACGCGTATTGCCTAAATACATACAATTCATACAAGCATAAACTCCCACATGTGTTACTACAATACATACAATACTTACCAGTACAAACTCCCACATGTGTTACTACAATACATACAATACTTACAAGTATAAACTCCCACATGTGTTACTACAATACATACAATACTTACAAGTATAAACTCCCACATGTGTTACTACAATACATACAATACTTACAAGTATAATCTCCCACATGTGTTACTACAATACATACAATACTTACAAGTATAAACTCCCACATGTGTTACTACAATACATACAAGTATACAACTTCTACCTATAATACCACCATTTATACGAGGATACAATTCCTTCATGTAATTCTGCAACATATACGAGCATACAATTTCCGCCTATAATACCACCATACATACAAGCATACAATTCACTTATATATCTTACTTTGACCCGTCATGCTACTCTTTCTTCTCCGATCTCTAAGACGATTATAACGTCCCATTCCTATACTCAATCTACGCATACTTTCCAACCCTTACATACATGAAACTCTCCCTTCCTAACCTGAGCATGAGTACCCATATGTACATCACATCTTCAATCTACATAATCATGACAATCTACTTACCGTATTTGACACAATCGAACAATGTATCAATTAAACTACACGCACTTGTATCATTCCGTACTATGATCATATTTACAAAACCGACATTACTATTACATACTACACCCCTACATAGCCTTACACAAGGTTCAATAATATTAATTGATGCGTTAAACGCAAATACGGGTCGCGTACATAAGCGAAACGTCAACATACGATAGAATGAACAAAACAAAAATGAAATGTTCCAGGTCCTCACCGTAACTTACGGTGCCACCGTAAGTTACGGTGGATCCCCAAAAACCCACGCCAGTTCCTTACTGGCTTACGGTGGGAATTTGGGTGCAGAGGCCACCGTAAGTTACGGTGCCACCGTAGCTTACGGTGGACTCTGGAGTCCACCCTCTTGTTTCTCCTTTCCATTCTCTCTTGAACCATCCCACTCCGATCCAACCGATGCCGCGTTTTACCCACTTCAAGTTCCAACCATGCCTTAGCATCCTTACTAACATTCCATCATTTCATGATTCCCATTTTACTTGCACACATAAAATACACGTTAAGATTCATTATCCTAAATGGAATAAGAATCACTTACCTTATGTCCTCCAAGTTGATGCTTGCCACTTGCCTACACTTGACCCATTAGCCACTTGTGTTTGAGCCCATGTTGCCTACGCATTCATGTTATCATTCCCACCATTCCGTTAGTATACACAACTACGCATACTATCAATCGTCTTACACTTACTTGTTCTTATGACTTTCATTGGTCAACTACTAATATGCATATCACATGATTAACTACCACATTGTTTATCAATCAAGCAATCCAACATATCGTCAAGTATGTCACCTAGATAATCTAACATATATCACATGATTTCCTTAATCCCACAATCATATTAACAAACATAACCATGTTAGTCATCCATTGTTGACTTTTCAGAAAGTCAACTTCCAACTATACAAACTTCCTACTTAGAACATATGTCCATATTGATGACTAGATCACATAAAACACACCATAAACATCACATTCCTATCTCATTATCATGCAAGATTATTCATCATTCCAATCATAGCATTTAAGCATTAGTGTACACACTACTAATGCATACTTCCTACCATAACATACAATCGACTAATTTCCGACATGAATACTTTCTAAAACACAATTCTCATGTTATCCTACTATCAATTATATCTTTTATCATATTACCTTCATAATTGTCAAGTCTTGCATACGACTTCACATATCATTCTCATCTAGACATTTCATCAAACACTTGGTGTGCGTACTATATTTAGAGCATATTGTACAAGCTCCTACTACACACATTCCACCAATACACATAATCACCTTCAATCATGACCAATTTCCACATGAATATCTTCAAATACACATTATTTCTACCATTATATGGATTTACAACTAATTTAGCAACATCAATTTACTAAATGAAAACCTAAAATCATCATCTTTTGCAACAAAACAACTTCTAGTAATTTGCTCATCTCTAAACCATTAGAGATGATCAATACCACCTACAATCAAGCCAAAACACGAATTTAACCCTCATGTGGGGTTCGAACCCTACACGAATCATACATCGAATTCTACCAAACAAAAGGTACCTTAGGGTTCTATCAACCTTGAAGGGTCGATTTCTGGCTCATGCATCGAATTCCCCTTTGAATCCTTGCTAGATTGAGTTGGTTGTTGAACTAGGGTTGGAGCCCTTTTTCTTCTTCCTGATCTTCGACCAAAACACACACACGTGTGTGTGTTTTTGGTGTTTGCCTCTTAAGTAATAATAATAATATGGACTTTGGGTATTTGACAATATCCACCCTCCAACTTATAACCTCTTAACTCAATCTTGTTATGTAAATCCCGCCTCTCAACGTCTTTAAATGAAACGGGTTTTTGGGGCGTTACACCAAAAGACTGATGAAGTAACAGTTGTTTTATCTGATCAGATGTTTGAAACAGATTTTTCAACCAACAGTGGATAGAATGAAACAGTGGTTGTTTTATCTGATCAGTGGTTTAAAACAGATTTTTCAACCAAAAGTGCTATTTTTAAGTAAAATTTGATTTTCTGAAAACATTTTAGTGTTTTTATTGAAAACATTTTTGTTGTTTTTAATCCATGTTTAACATTCCAATTTGAGAGATCAGATTTGCGAAGGTAGATGTGTCTAAAGCCTTTGTCAACACATCTGCCAACTGATCCTCTGTTGGAACATGGTGCAGAGTAATCAAACCTTTTTCATAGCTATCTCTGACAAAATGATGTCTGATGTCTATGTGCTTTGTGGTTGAATGAGAGACTGGATTCTTGATGATATTTTCAGCAGCTTGACTATCCAACATGAGTGGAGTCCTCAGTGTAGTTATCCCAAAATCCAGTAGTTGATTTTGAAGCCACATGAGTTGGGCTGTACAGCTTGCAGCAGCAATATATTCAGAATCAGCTGTTGAAGTTGAAACAGCTGCTTGCTTTTTGCTTTGCCATGAGACTAAGGCATTCCCTAGAAACTGGCACCCTCTAGATGTGGACTTCCTTGTGGTGTGGCAGCCAGCAAAATCACTGTCTGAATAACCTGAAAGCTCAATGTTTCCATTAGCAGGATACCAGATACCAAGTGTGGGAGAACCTTTTAGGTATATGAAGATCCTTTTCACAGCAATAAGGTTTGACTTTCTAGGTGAAGCCTGGGATCTTGCACAAACACAGGTTGCAAACATAATTTCTGGCCTGGATGCTGTTAAGTACAATAAAGACCCAATCATGCATCTGTAGTGTGTTTGATCAACCAGTTCATCCTTGTCATCATCAGTGAGTGGCTTGACTGTGCTCATGGGTGTACTACATGGTTTACAATCATTCATCTCAAATTTGGTTAACAAGTTTTTCACATATTTATTTTCATGAATGAATGTGCCATTTTGCAGCTGCTTCACTTGGAGACCAAGGAAGCACTGAAGTTCACCCAGAGCACTCATTTCAAACTCTGCTGTCATGAGTTCCCTAAACTCCTCACACATTTTGTTACATGTGGATCCAAAAATGATATCATCCACATATATTTGAACAATCATTAAATCTTTCCCTTTCCATTTTAAAAATAAGGTTTTATCAATTTTACCTCTTGTGAAACCAATGGATAAGAGAAAGGTGGAGAGAGTTTCATACCAGGCTCTTGGTGCTTGTTTCAGTCCATACAAGGCTTTATTAAGCTTGTAGACATACTCAGGATGGAATGTGTCTTCAAAACCAGGTGGTTGACATACATAGTCCTCCTCCTGAATTTTGCCATATAGGAAGGCGCATTTGATGTCCATCTGATACACCTTGATGTTGTGGTTGACAACAAAGGCTAGGAACAGTCTGATAGCTTCTAACCTTGCTACAGGGGCAAAGGTTTCATCATAGTCTATCCCTTCTTCTTGTCTGAAGCCTTGAACCACTAGCCTGGCCTTATTCTTGACAACTATACCCCTTTCATCAGTTTTGTTTTTGAAGACCCACTTTGTGCCAATTGGACAAACATCCTTAGGCAGTGGTACAAGTTCCCATACTTGTTGTCTTTTGAACTAAAGGAGCTCTTCTTGCATGGCTTCCACCCAACTGTTGTCTTTCAGTGCCTCTTGGTACTTGACTGGTTGTGTGAGGGATAGAAAGCCTGCAAAAAGACAGATATTTGAGGATTGGCTCCTTGTGAGCACACCTTCTCTGATGTTGCCAATGATTTGGTCTGGTGGATGAGCTCTTAGGTAGATTAGATCTCCCTGATATGGTATAATGGCATTTTGTGGTGAAGGACAGAGGTTTGGTGACTCTGTTGAAATAACATCTGTTTGCACTTTTGTAGTGTCAACAGATGTTTGGAATGGAAGTGGAGGAATGGGTCCAAGTGGTGTAAAATTGGACTGACTTTTGTCAACAGATGTTTGACTGTTGTCAACAGATGAGTGACTTTTGTCAACAGATGATTGAGCAGTGGATAAAATGGGTGAATCAGTGGTTTGAGGATAGGACTGGCCAACAGTGGCTGACTCAGCTGTGACAGAGTTTTGACAGTTGTTTTGAACTACTGCTTCCTCTGATACAGGATAGACTTTATAGTGATCTGGAATCACAACATCTACTCTGTAGTCTTGCTGTGGAGATTGTGAAATATATGCACTGTTAGTTTTGACAGTAGTATCTTCAAATTTGAATTTATCCAAATCAAATAACTCAGCAGGGTTTGCTGGGATTTTTAAAGATGAAAGTTCATTGAACTTCACATTCAGGGTTTCTTCTATTGTCTTGGTCCTTGTGTTAAACACTTTATAGGCCTTGGCAGTAGAAGAATATCCCAGAAAATATCCACAATCTACTTTGGCTGCAAATTTTGAGATGGAATCTTTAAGATTTAAAATGAAACATGGGCAGCCAAAGACTTTGAAAAATGAGATTAATGGTTTGATTTTGAACAAAATTTCATAAGCAGTCTTTTGATGTCTTGGTTTGATTAAAACTCTGTTTTGAACATAGCAAGCTGTGTTTACAGCTTCTGCCTAGAAGGACAGTGGCAACCAGAATCTGCCAGCATTGTTCTTGCAGCTTCAATGAGAGTTCTGTTCTTTCTCTCAACCACCCCATTTTGCTCTGCTGTTCTTGGGATACTGTACTGCCTTACAATCCCTTTTGACACACAGAAGTCATCCAACTCCTTATTTTTAAACTCTGTTCCATTGTCACTTCTAAAGACTTTTACTGGCAAGTCATATTGTTTTTCAACTTTGGTGACAAAGTCCTTCAAAATACCTGCAGTCTCATCCTTAGAATGTAAAAAGTAAGTCCATGTAAACCTAGAAAAATCATCAACTATGACAAGACAAAATCTCTTTCTTCTTAGACTCATGATTTTAACTGGGCCAAACAAGTCCATGTGTAACAATTGTAAACACTGACTGGTTTTGGACTCATCAATTGATTTGTAAGAGCTTTTATGTTGTTTTCCTTTTAGGCAGGAAACACAATGCTCATCACATTTGAATTCTTTTGATGGCAAACCTCTGACAAGGTTTTGTTTGGAGAGAGAGTTGATAGTTTGAAGGTTGGTGTGACCAAGTCTCCTATGCCACAATTCTGTCTCTTTGGTAGAGGCAACAGAGAACAGACAGACATTTGCCATAGGATTATCCTTCAACATATCAACTACATACACATTGCCACTTCTATGAGCTAACAAGTTGTGCTTTACTCTCAGCAATGATGGTGTTAATCTTTTCAACCGCTTCTGGTCCAACAATCTTACATGTTTTCTTAGTGAAGAATGACCCATATCCTTGGTCACTCATTTGTGATACACTAAGTAGATTAAATTTTAGATTGTCTATCAGATTAACATTTTCAAACTTAAGCCTCCCTGCTTGGAAAGTTCCAGAACCCAACACTTTACCTTTAGAATCATTACCAAAGGATATATCACCCCCTCCATGTGCAAGAAAGTCCAGAAGAAGGGCTCTACATCCTGTCATGTGCCTGGAGCCTCCACTATCTACATACCATAAACTATCTAAGCAAGCAGAAGCTCCCTGCACATCAGTAAAGAGTTTAGTTTTGGTGAGTGTCCAAAGCCAAATTGGCTTTGGATGGGTTCTTAGATGTCTCAGCCTTAAGTTGAGGAGAATGATCAGTGGTTTGAACTAGCTTTTGGACTAGGTTCAACAGCTCCAGTTGACCATTTGCTAGTGCTTGGATGTCAACACTTGGTCCAACAGATGTTTGATCACTTCCTGTCAGATGCTGAAAACCATGAGGATGTCTGTTCACTTTTGGTTTTGAAGGCCTTTTGGGCTCTTCATAAACATGTGGCAGACGATGACAAGTTGGTTGTCCATATCCTCTTGGTAGTCTGGTAGCTGATGGAACATCTGTTACCTGAACATCTCTAGGAGCAGAGTTTTTGTTCAGACCTTTGGTAACAGCTGTTTGGACTGGTTCAAAAGTCTGTTTGGGTTTTCCTTTTGAAGTACTCACCACTTGACTTTCAAGAGTTTTAGCCTTGTACTCTTTTATCTTTTCATCAAAATTTTTGAGATACAGGCACTCTTTTGTTTTGTGATTCTTTTTCTTACAGATTGAACTTTCATTGGTTTTAGAATCATTTAAACTTGTTGCTTTGTTGATGTCATATGCTTTTAGAAGAAAACATTTTCTGGTGACATGATTCTTCTTTTCACAAAAATCACAAAACAAGTTATCTTTGGCTTTCCCTTTTGCTTTCTTCTTTTCAACAGATGTTTGATCATCTGTTGGAAGATCTCTCAAAGGGATAACTTTGGCCTGTGGTGCCTTTTTAACATCAGGGGTTTTGAAGGTCATTGGTTGAAAATTTTCAAGGACATCACACTCATCTGACCATGATGGTTTGAATTGATATTTTTCAATTTCATCAAATGAGGGTGTACCTTCCAACTTTTCAAGAATGATTTTCTTGCCATTGGGTTCAGTTACCTTGATTTCTTGACCTTTTGAATTGGTTGGGATGATTTCAACCAACTGTGGTTCCTTTTTGTCAGTGGTTTGTGAACTCTGAGCAATGGTTTCTTGAAAACCAAAGCCAAATTTCAAATGACTTTTAGATTGTTGGTTGACAATCATCTCAAAACCTTTTGATGATTCCACCCATTTCTGACATTCAACTTGGGTGGACTCAAGCTCCTTTTTACAACTATGATATTTGGTTATCATAGTCTGAAGCTGGTCTTTGGTTATGCTTGCTTCATGTTTTAAACTGCTGATTTCAGATTCTTTTTCAGTTATTTTTGATTTTAACTCTTTAGTGAGTTTTTCAAACTGAATTTCATCTTCCAAAATTTTCTTTCTAAAGTTTTCATTCACCTCTTTTATCTTAGCAAATGCCACAATACATTTGTCTGAGCATAAGTCATTTAAGATTTGAGGAGATACCTTAGCAGCAACCATCAAGGCACAGTTACACTGGCAATCACAATCATCACTACCCCAGGGGTCTGAGAGATTCACAACCTCTACTTCAGATTCTTCAGCTGAAACAACTACATCAACAACACCATTAGTCACATTTTCAGACATAGACACCACTCCCTCAGAATCAGTCTCTTCAACAATTGTTTCTAGTGCCATAAAGCAAAAATTATTTTCGGAATTGGCAACTAAAGCAATGTTATCATCTGTTATCTCATCTGGTAGACTACTCCAATCAACAAAGCCTTGAGTGAAGAAACTCTGTTGACTTTGCTGACTGGTCTCTGCAGGAGCAGAGGGTGGAGCAGCAGTCATTGGCACTTGTGCCTGAGTAACAGGTGTTTGGACATAGTGATACTGAGGAACAGTGGTTTGGACATAGTGCACAGGAACAGTGGTTTGGGTCTGTGCAAAGTGAGCAGTGTTTTGCACATTTGGTACAGGGATGTTTTGATAAGTGTTGGTCTGAGGCCTTTGGTTTGGATAGGTGATCATAGGGGTACCATTTTGACTCCTACATTCCCTAGCAAAGTGACCCATTCTATGACACTTGTAACACTTTATCTTTGATTTATCCAATCCCACTTTTGACCCACCATGTAAACCTGGGTACCTTCTACCAGTTTTCTTATAGAATATTGGTTCTAATACTGAGCAAGGCAACCTGATGCAAGATGTCCATTTCTTCTAAGTCCAAAGGGTCAATGTATTGAAGGTCATTGTAAAGATGAATTATCAGATGCCTGGATATCACCACTAGCTGCAAAAGCATAGTTGGGTGATGAGTAAGAATCATTGTTAAAACCAGTGGTTATATCAATGTAATGATCATAACCCTGATCCTTACTACTTCCAGAACCCTCCTCTTGGCCCAAAAGTGTTGTATTCCCAAATACATAGTCATCAGACACTTTTCCAGAGTTCTGGAGCTTCTTTTTCTGGTTAAGCTCTCTCTCATAAGTCAAGAGCTTACCATGAAGTTGGGTCAGAGTCAGGTTGTTGATGCACTTTCTGTGGACGTCACTGTCGAATAGACTAGGGTTGAGTCTTAGTAATGTGTTACATGGTGCTTCATTGTATAAGTTGTCCAACAAATCACTAAGACGTTTGTTTTCAGCCTTTAGTTCTTTGTTGTCAGCCTTAATCACTCTAATCATACTTCTATTTCTGGAGCACTTAACCTCAAGATCCTTATTATCAGCTTCAAGTTTCTTCACTTTCTGCTCGATCTCATCTTGGTTAGTCTTAGAAGCAACCACAATCTGAAGCATCTTTTCTTCATTCTGCTTAAACTTAGCAATCTCTGCCTGCTGAGCTACTATCATCTTCATCATATCATCCATCCGTTTGTTAACCTGCTTCATAACGTCATCCGAAACAGTAACTTTCTTCGATTTGGATGGCTCAGCTTCTTTTGCCTTCTGCTTCTGAGGATTCTTAAACATGTCTAGAACATTATCCAGTGCAACATTGAAATCATCAACTGGTAATGCTTCAACTACTTTACTCTTCTTTTGTTTCTTAGCAACCGGTGAAGATAGCTTCGATGATGTACCTGCATCAGGCATCTTTTTCCCTTTGAGCAACTGAGCAATTTCTTTCTCTCTTAACTGCTTAGTGCTTGATTTCTTTGCCATAGATTTGTGCTTCGGTTTAGGCAAATTCACTACAACAGTCTCACCTGTTTCCAACTCATCCAGGTTAATACTCAAACCTGTGTCAACATCTACAGTCTTTTTCTGAGAAACCTCTTCAATCGTCTTGTTTAAAGATTCAGACTCACCAACCATAGTGGCTTTACGTTTGGTGGTCTTAACTCTTTCCTCATCTGAATCCCATTGTTCATCAACCTCTGTCTCCTCTGAATCAACTGAGTCTTCATCAACTAGACTAGTTCCCTTCTTTGCTGTAGTTTTCTTCCTAATAACCTGTTGCTTCGAACTTCCCTGATCAGTCTTTGCTTTGCCCTTCTCTTTGGCTCCAACATTGACTACCTGCCTCTTCCTCTTAGTGTTTGCATCAGCATACACTAATGGATCATCATTGTCAGAATCACTGTTGTCATGTCTTGCTTTGGTCTTGCCAGGATCAGTGTAATCCTGACTAGCCAAAGCTCCAAAGAGTCTCCTGTGAGGTGGCTTTTCATTGTCCGGCACACCCTTATATCCTTTCATCCTCACAAGTGTACGAATGTTCATGTGATCTTGACCTAGGATCATAGTTGGATCCTTCTTCAATTAAGGATACTTATGGTCAAAGATCATCATGAGAAACCTCGGATACAACATAAATTGCTTCTTCTTCAAACCCTTTAACATCTCAAGCATGTGATCTAAAATCATACCGGATACATTGAATGGTTTGTTAAGAGTTAACGCAACCATCAATGAACTCAAACTTCTTCTCATCACATCGTATCCACCGCTCACACATCCGAATACATGAATAATAACATGTGCAAGATACTTGAACTGCACACTCAATTTCCCTTTATGCATCGAACCATCAGTAATTGGACCCTTGTACTTCATCCTTAAAAAGCAAGCTTTCTGCTCGGTCCAAGACAATTCTCTAGGGTCTTCACTCACTTCAAACTTTATCTGCAGTGCTTCCCTGATATCTGATTCTGTCAAGAACATCTCCATCCCCTGAATCTTGCTCTTGATAATCGTTTGCTTTTCCCATAAATCATACTTAGCATTCTTGTAGAAATCTTCAACTATATCTTTGTAAATGATTGTTGGTGTAGCTAAGGCATGAATAACTCTGCTTCGCCTTAGAAACTCCACAATCCCAGCAAACTCAGTGTTTTTCTCAACGTCTCCGACATAAGCACAGCAGTTATGTGTCGGTTCGAATGGCCAACCTCATGGAACAGCTTCAGCTTCCTGAACAGGATCTGGTACAATATTTTCCACTGGTGCTTCAACGTTTTCGGGTTGCTCAGCCATCTGCACATCAAAATCAGAAAACACGTCAAAAATACAAAAACGACAAAAATTGAAAATTTTAAGTTTTTCATTTTCCACATTCGCCCCATTTTATAAGGTCGAATGTGTGTATTTAGGTACGAATGTGAAATATTTGGTACGAATGTGAACATGTATAGATTAAAAATTACATTCGCCCAACTTCAAGTCTCATTCGCCCGTTTATTTTCACATTCGCCCGTTCTATATGGACGAATGTGAAACCTGTTAATCCCAAAATTTAAAATTTTGCCAAGTTTGTTATTTCACTCTGATTTTGATTCAAACATGTTCTAAAATGGCCGATTAACACTCGAGAACCATCAATTGTAAGAATTATTCAATTTTCATTAGTTTTAAAGTGGAATTAGGGTTTATAATCTTTAAACCATCAATCAATCATCTAAACAATGTTATTAACCTAATTCCTCATACTATCTCCCCCTAAAACTAACGAAGATTGAATTTCTATCAAAAACAAACAATAAAAACGGTCCAAGATGTCCAGAATCAAAACCCTAGGTTCGAAGAAATAAAACCCAATTTCTGAACTGTTATAATCTCCATTACCTGTGTAATATAGGTCAAAAGAATCAGTAAACAGTAGAGAATAAGAAACAAGATCAAAGGAATTCTCAGCAACAAGGTCTTGGTAGGATGAAAAATTTTGAAAAATTACGAATGAGGTGGTCGAACGTGGTCTATGGCTTATATAGAAAGGCACATTCGCTCGTTTGAGGTGGTCGAATGTGGATGAATTCCACATTCGCCCCAATTGAATGGCACGACTGTGAATACTGTTCACCCGAAAGTGGATTTTGTTTATAAATCCCACATTCGCCCAACCCTAAACACCCGAATGTGAAGATTTTTCCACATTCGACCCAATTAAGGGGCGAATGTGAAATGGAAAAATCTGAAATTTTGCCAAATCACGAATTCGATTCCTGTTCAACATTTTTCAATCCGTTAAGTCTCAAAAACTCAAATTTTCACTTTTTAGAAAGATACAAAGCCCAGAGGGTTTCATCAAATCTCAAAAATTAACCATCAAACACCGTCGGTTATCTAAAATAAAGCAGAAATGCAAAAACTTTGGTTTTTCTGAAAATTTTATCAAAACACACCTAAAATCTTTTTGGATTTTGTATCTTTTTGACAATAAAACTAAAATGCATCAAAGTAAACGAAAGCAGTAAACATTTTGTGACGTCCGGTAAGAGGATCATATCAGTTTTCTGAGAAATCTGATCACAGCGTTGATCTTTTTGTTGGTGATTTGAGTTTGTACTTTGAATGCTCTCAAGGGGGAGGTCATGCCCGACCTCCCCCGGCCCCGAGATAGATGTTTATCCTACTGATGACAGTGTCTGTAACCGTTTCTGTAGTAATACGAATCTGTGATGACGTTGTTATCGTACATTTCTGTCTCGTCTCGAATCTCCCGTCTGAAAACGAGTTGTTTATGCGTATTCGATCCACGAGTTCGGTTCCTAACCGGATTCACAACTGGTATCAGAGCCGTGGTACCGATTTGAACGATCTAACAGTCGTTTGAATCAATCACAGCTCGTTTTTACTGTTTCAGACGTTAAATTCAGATTTTGAATGAAAGGTTGAAACCCTAGAAACCCTAGATTCTTAATTGAACCTGAAATCATGTGATTTCTCCATGTTTTTGTGAATTCGAGGGTTAGGTTTTCATTTCCGCACCTTTCGGAACAAGTTTCATCATCCAATTCAAAGAATTAGACTGATTATGGACTGATTCGAAGAAAATATTGAACAAGAACACGTTCAGTCTGCACATTCGCCCCTTTCAGAAGCTCGGGAGGGCGAATGTGGAATTTTACTGGGCGAACGTAGAATTTTTAGGACGAACGTGGAGAAATTTTGGGCGAACCTGGAATTTTGTTATGCCAATTTTCACATTCGGGTGACAGATTCCACATTCGGTTCATCGGGCGGGCGAATGTGGAAATTAAGTGGACGAAAGTGAAGTTTTTGGACGAAAGTGGAACTTGTGTGCTGATATTCTACATTCGGGTCATCTTTTTGGGCGAATGTGAAGCTCCCAGGGGCGAATGTAGAATTTAAGGCCTAAAAAATTTCGAAAATTTTCGATCATGGTATTTTTGAAGATTTTCAGAAGAATGGTGATGAGGTTTACCCAAATTTGCTGAAGAATTGATGATGATGAAACAGTTTTATTGTGGGGTAGTCATGAGAATCAACAGTATGATAATCAGATTCAATTGACTATTATGGGCCAGAACAGATATATTTGTATTCCGGAAGATGAGAACAGTCAACCCAGTTCCTGTGTGTTTGAAGGAACTTGTTCTAAAGAGTTGTTATGAAGAAGGAAATCAAGTTTGAGATTTCAATGTTCTGAAAGTAATGAGGTATCCTAGTAGGAGTCATGTGGCACGTAGGTTCAACGAAAGTTTCAAGTGCTGAAAACTTTTGATGGCTTGATCCACTCGTCTACGGCTTGTATTCTGTCGAACAGATGAAGTTACTTAAGAACATGATTGATTGATTATACGGGATCTCAGAGAAACTTGATGAAGCATCAGTCAAGGGGGAGATTGTTGATGTAAGTGTCTGATACTTCAACAATAACTGACTGAAGATGCTAGGAAAAGAGAAGAATGTGTTAATGCAATCACAGTCAGCACAGATGAAGAATTTCATAGAAATACTAATGTTCGAGTGGATTGTTTTGCACATAGTCACATTTGAGATGTTTAATTGGGTACTGACAGTTAGACTTCTCCAGTTGGTGTGAAGGGTGATGTAAAGGTTAAGTGCAGATATGAGACATAAATTAGTGGTGGTACCTACATGTTACGTTGCATATCTGATCGGTCAGTATGGAATCCTTCTAGTAGGGGTCTTATCAGGCTAGTTGGATTGCACGTGATGTACTTGGTCAAGATGACATTCCTGGGTACTGATGCTACGAGACTGCAGTGCATTACTTTGTCGACTTCACATTGGCGTAACTAGGTGATCTCGTTGTAATTCAGCGACCGGCTGAATTCGCAAATGATATACGTGGTCTAGCTGACTTCCTGCGTATTGATGCTGAGGGTCCGTAGTGCATTACTTAGTCGGTTCACGAAGGATATTGTATTTCTAACTCAATGCAATGGTGCATGTATTGAGGGGGAGACCTGTGTTTCTGACTGTTGATGTGCTAGAGATTTGAGGATTCGCCAGCAACGTCCAAGGGGGAGATTGTTGATGCACTTTCTGTGGACGTCACTGTCGAATAGACTAGGGTTGAGTCTTAGTAATGTGTTACATGAGACTGTGGTGATCCATAAGGGCATTTTATGGATCTGACGCATTTGTAAAATATAGGACAATACACAAAGCTAGGTTCGTCCTCTATACAAGGGGCGAATGTGGAAGTTTTCCACATTCGACCATTACAAAGGGGCGAATGTGGAAATACTCCACATTCGTACCTTCAAAAGGGGCGAAGGTGGCTTTTGGGTGTTGGACTATAAATAGCAATCTCATGTGTTAGTGTTCATTTGGTGATTTGAGTTTGTACTTTGAATGCTCTCAAGGGGGAGGTCATGCCCGACCTCCCCCGGCCCCGTGATAGATGTTTATCCTACTGATGACAGTGTCTGTAACCGTTTCTGTAGTAATACGAATCTGTGATGACGTTGTTATCGTACATTTCTGTCTCGTCTCGAATCTCCCGTCTTAAAACGAGTTGTTTATGCGTATTCGATCCACGAGTTCGGTTCCTAACCGGATTCACACAGGTCTTTAAATCCGATAGAGTTTCTCATGACTATAGCTATAGTGTCCCATTTGTCCTGAAGTGATCTAAGGAACCTATGATTCAAGGTTGAATTAGGAAAAGTTAGACCAACCAGTTTTAGTTCACTAATCAGACAATTAAACCTTTCAAACTGTTGTGTTAACGACTCTCCCTTTAGGTGACTAAACGTTTCATATTGTTGGTTAAGTATTTCACGGTTGTTTTCAATCACATCTTCAGTCCCCCCGAACTGCTCTTTAAGAGCATCCCACAACTCTTTAGCACTATTGCAGTGCAATAGTCCAGCATAAATATCATTCGGTAGCGCCATGGCTACTATGCTAAAAGCCTTGGCGTCTAGCTCGATTTTTTGAAAATCTTGCTCTGAGTAGTTCTCAACACTCTTTGGTACTTGGATCTTTGGATCCTCGGCACTCGGTACCATTGGAACATGTGGTCCAAATACTACTGATTTCCAGCACCCTGTGTTCTGTTGTGCTAACACATGAGCCACCCGACGCTGCCAGTGTTGTGTGGATCTTGATTAAGTGAAGTCATTCTCTGATTTTTCGAAAACAAAATCTGTTTACTAACGGTTGAAACGAAAATAAACTATTACTCTGTTTTCAATCCGACAAACAAACGATATCAATAATTGTGAGCTGATCTGTTTATATTAAGTTGATTGGTTAGATCGAATTTAATTGACCAAGCTCTGATACCAATTGTTAGGATCTGAGTTTGATTGTTTTGATTGTTTAAACAAATATGAAATAAGTGAAGTGAGATATAAATGGAAAGTGCAGCGGAATGATAAACTATAAATCAAAACAAGAGAATAATTGTTTTTAATCGAATGCTTTCATTAAGTTGAAAAATTACAATCGTACAATAAACTCCCCCTCAGCCTGATCACTCAGAGAATGTTTGTCTTAAGAGAATGACGAGTGATGAATAGAACAGTACATTCACTGTTCTATTTATAGACTAAACTAAACCTCTGATGATCACTGCTGACGTCACCTAAGACAGCGACCTCTAACTGACTAACAACATTTAACATCTGCTAACTATAACTACTGTTACATTGAAAACACTGTTAATACAAAACACTGTAAAGGAAAGCTCTGATGGTCTCTATCATCTATTGAACCAAAGTGTTGTTGATTCAACAGACCTTTGTTCTTCAGTACTTGATCAGCAGTTGTTTCTTCATCAGACCTTTGTCTATCAGTCGTTTGTTTAGCAGACCTTTCAGCAGCAGCAGTTGTCTTTATCAGTTGTTTGGTGTAGCAGTTGTTAGGGTCAACAATCTTTTGGGGAAAGCTTCTTGTATCAACTGTTTTATTCAAAGGATCAAAAGATAGAATATTTCGGCTTTCTAATCATCTGTTCTTCTCCAGGCCAGCAGAACCAACAAGATCGTTTCATTCCTGGCCAGCAGTAGTCATTCCTAAGATCCTTGTACATCTTGTCGCTGCCAGGATGAATAGAATATTTGGACTTAAGGGCTTCCTCTAGTATCGTGTCTTGCAGTCCTCCAAAACTTGGAACCCAAATCCTATTGTTAAACCTTAGTATGTTATCATTTCCAGTTGACAATAACTTTAGTCTCCCAACCATCCTTTCTTTTCTAATACGATTCACCTTTAAGGCTTCTCGTCGTACGTCCTTAACTTGATCTAAGAGACTAGTTTTAACCTCTATCCTTGTTGCAAGAATTCTTATTGGCTGGGGTTTCTCTTTTCTACTTAGAGCGTCCGCTACTATGTTTACCTTACCTGGATGGTACCGGATGTCGCAATCGTAATCACTTAATAGCTCCATCCACCTTCTTTGACGCATATTGAGCTCTTTTTGCTCGAATATGTGTTTTAGGCTTTTGTGATCAGTATAAATGGTGCATTTGGTAACATAAAGATAATGTCTCCAAATTTTAAGTGCAAACACTACGGCACCAAGTTCCAAATCATGGGTTGTGTAGTTCCGTTCATGAATCTTTAATTGTCGAGAAGCATAGGCAATCACCTTGCCTCTATGCATGAGTACACATCCCATACCATAATGAGAAGCGTCACAGTAGACCGCAAAATCGTCTGTTCCTTCTGGAAGTGATAGTATTAGGGCGCTACACAACTTTTGTTTTAGCGTGTTAAAGGCTTCTTCTTGTTTAAGCGCCCAATTAAACTTGGATGCTTTATGGGTTAACATAGTTAGTGGTGTTGCAATCTTGGAAAAGTCCTGAATAAATCTTCTATAGTATCCTGCTAACCCTAGAAATCTTCTTATTTCAGTGGGATTCTTTGGCACTTCCCACTTTTTAATGGCCTCAATCTTTGGAGGGTCAACTTGTATTCCTTGCTCGTTGATCACATGGCCAAGAAATTGGACTTCACGTATCCAAAATTCACACTTTGAAAATTTTGCGTACAATTTCTCTTTCTTTAGCAATTCAAGGATTGTTCTAAGGTGTTGTTCATGCTCTACCTCATTTCTAGAGTATATCAAGATGTCATCAATGAAGACGATAACAAACTTATCAAGAAAGGGTTTACAGACCCTATTCATAAGGTCCATGAACACTGCAGGTGCATTGGTAAGCCCAAATGGCATTACCAAGAATTCATAATGACCATACCTAGTCCTAAATGCAGTCTAGGTACATCTTCTGGTGAAACTTTCACTTGGTGATATCCGGACCTCAAGTCTATTTTAGAGAAATAACTTGCTCCCTGCAAATGATCGAATAAATCATCGATCCTAGGTAACGGGTACTTATTCTTTATCGTTGGTTTATTCAAATCTCTATAATCAATGCACATACGCATCATCCCGTCCTTCTTCTTGACAAACAGAATGGGCGCTCCCCAAGGTGATGAGCTAGGTTGGATAAACCCTTTGTCAAGCAACTCTTGAAGTTGCTTCTTAAGTTCTTGCATTTCTGTTGGAGCTAATCTACATGGGGACTTAGCAATTGGCGCTGTTCCAGGTACGAGGTCGATTCGAAACTCCACTTGTCTATCAGGTGGTAATCCCGGAAGTTCATCTGGAAATACCTCGGGGTATTCCTGTACTACTGGCACATCATCGATCTTCTGCTTCTCCGTGCTATTTACAGCATATACCAAAAAGGCAATACACCCTTTTCTCAAACACTTATGTGCTTGTGCTATAGTGATGAGGTTCTTAACCTTATCTGTGCGGTCTCCACATACTATTAGCCTTTTGCCATTGGGTAATCGACGTCGGATAATCTTTTTATCACATATTATTTCCGCATGATATGGTGCTAACCAGTCCATTCCTATGACTATATCGAATTCTCCAAGCTCCATAGGCATTAGGTCTATAGGGATAGAATGATTGTTTAAACTTATTGTGCAATTTCTAATAACGTCAACTGTTTCCTTCTGGCTTCCATCAGCCATTTCTACTATAAAAGTATGACCTAAACTTTGGGATGCCTGGTTTAAATAAGTTCTAAAAGTAGTTGACAATAAACTTCTATTAGCACCCGTATCAAACAGCACACGCGCATATACATTATTTACGAGATACGTACCCGTAATGACTTTTGGATTGTTCTTGGCTTCTTCTTCTGTGGTAAGTACAAATGCACGTCCTCTTGATTGATCTGGCTTTGGTTTATCATTCTGCTTGAGTTTAGGACAATCATATTTCATGTGATTAGGGTCGTCGCCACATTCGAAACACTTCTTCTTCCCTCTACATTCCTGGAAGAGATGTCCTGTTTTCTTACAATTGGGGCATGGTCGTGCTCTACAAGGTCCAAGGTGGTTCTTTTGACAGATCTTACACGGAGGGATTTCTCTAGGTTTCTTGGAGTTATTATTATTATTGGTGTCCCCCTTTCTTTCTTTCCACTTTCTCTTTGGTGCAGGAGATTCGGTTTGTCGTCGCAACATCTCACCAGCTATAATGGCGCCGGCTTCAACCGTCTCTGAAAATGTATTGGGAGACTTGGATTTAATGAACACTCTCATTTCAGAGGGCAAGCCCGAGATAAACCTATTAATCAATTGTTCCTCGATTATGGCCAAATGAGGAACCAGTCGAGTTATCTCATTGAAGCGAGTAACATACTCCCTGTAAGTTTTATTTCCCAATTTCAATTGGAAGAACTCCGCTTCCAATTGCTCAGTTTCACTAGGAGGACAAAATTTGGCAAGAAACATATGGACAATTCCTCCCAATTCATATTCTTAACTTTATCCTTGCCTTCTGTTCGAACCACAATGTTCCACCAGTGAAGCGCTTCAGCCTCAAACATATGCACGGCAAACCTTACCCTATTGTAATCATCACAATAACAAATATCTAGTTTTGACTCCATTTGATTGAGCCAGTCTTGTGCCTCAATTGCTCCCTTTCTTCCGTCAAACGTTGGAGGTTTGCAGGACATGAAGTGCTTATAAGTGCACTCCTTTGATTTGGTTTCAACTTTTTCTTTAGGAGGTAAGTTTTCACCAGTTCTTTTATTTTCTTTCATTCTTTCCTTTGCTCGTACTGGTGTGGAGGCAGCTGAGCTTTGTTCGGGTTGTTCTTGCGATTGATTAACATTACCAGTTTGTGCATTCGCCATTATCTTAGCCACTTCCATAGCTATATCGTGAATATCTTCAGCATTTAAATGCATGCTCGCACTAGATCGGGATCGAACACTGTGGGAGGGAGTTCGGGCCCTATGAGAACCTTCTTCTCTCCTATTACTACTTTGTTCATGTTGAGACCCTTGTTCACCTCTATGTTCAGACATTGTCTCTTCCTATAGGAATGTAATTATATATAAGTTATCGGTATGTATTTAACATTTTTACAACATAACAATTATATTACACAACATACATATAGTACAACTTTGGCATAAGAAGACATAATATAAACCACTTATTTTTGCCATACTTAAGGAATCCAGTGTGTATCTTACCTACGTATAACTTGCTCCTCTATATAATTTGTCTAGCTTAAGTCCGATACTTACCTTATACAGCTCTACTGGTTAAAGCTTAGGCATTCCTACAATACCTATTTCGCTAAAACCTCGGCCTCTGATACCAACTGTAACACCCCACCCGTAACCTGGGTGATCATGCACAATTGATACAACTTATAGCGGAAGCAAAACATAACTTTCATTAAAACTTATAACTTTCGAGTACAAAGCCTTATTTATTTACAATATTCCAAGTCTAGCAACTTCTAGATCTTCATGTCTCACTTGCCTTCTCTTTAATCCTACTAGCTCACTGATTACCTGTGACATGTATACTTAAAACGACATCAGCTATATACTTGTGAGCTCATGTTATACAGTTTACAAAAACACATTTGACCATGCATGTAACATGGGTTGTGATATTTTGGGCCAAGGGCAACCCTATGCCATTCATGACCTTTTCACAACCACTAGCAAATGGGCTTGTCAAACCCCCCGGCATCGCATAGGTATGGTAGTGTCGTGATGCATATGAGGAACCCTATCCTCTTTTCAGCCAGTTCCAACACCTCCAATTAAGCATATAAGGATCCCAATATACCCCTACCAATATTTCACATTACAGCACTTTTATATTATTACCAGTTCAGACAGGACAAGTATACAATCACACTTTTATAAATAAACATGATAACTCACCTGTTCAACGTTGTTTAATAGTTGTTCAACACTTGCTAGAATAACCAGGTAGTATTTCAGGGTCCTGACACAATTATATAATCCTAGGTTAGGTAATGGTACATCTAACTAATTATTATTATGGTTGGATATTGGCTAATACTGCCTTGTTTAAACATGGGTGATCAGTCCATGCCTAATTAAGGCTAGACTACCCAATACCCACCCCTAATAATAATCCTAATACTTAATAGCAATAGTAATTCTAATATTAATAATAATACTAATACAAATTAGTCTAAGCATAACAAAAGTTTACCTGAATATTGTTTCCTTATTATTCTTGTTCTGAATAAAATAACTACTACTACTATGTAAAGAGGTATTAAAGAGTAGAGGTTTTAGTTGTAGTGTTTGGAATTTAGGTTGTATGACAAGAGATTTAGTGGTTCGTATTTATACTGGGAATTGAGAATGACTAATAACTTATATGTGCAAGTCTTGAAGTTACCTTCCTTACACCTTAAGATAAATGAATTTTTTCTAATTTGTTTCCACCTGCTCATACGTGGCTTAGTAATAGTTCATGACACAATACATATTACTCACACGTATATACACACTTTACATAGTATATATACACCTCACACGTATACATACACACTAAACACTTAACAAATCAAAACTTATAATTGTTACATTTTATTACTATAATTAGTTTAAGCTGCTTAACTAGTTTTTCTCTTATAATGTTTAATGTATAATGTTTTATACGAATACAATTATACTGTTAAGACGAATTTATTTTTCTCTACGTTTTAACCTAAGTTTCATTAAGAACAGAGTAGGGCTTAAATATAATATATTTTATTATTACTACTAAACGGTCTCCTATAATGCTATTTACTCGTCTAGATCTCATATACTAGCCAAGACTCGTCTAGATATCTCCTATTTCAAATAACCATCTTGCTCATTATCTACTCGTTAAACTATATATGAACTATAATATTTATATTTCACGCATTAATAACTATTACATTACGGTTCAGGGTATTACAAAAAGAAAGATAAGTGGCTGCGCAATATTACATTGCACCATATAAATTACAAATTCTTGTACAGTTAAAAAGTAAGTGGAAAAAAATATCCGAAAAGCGATGGGAACACATATGGAAGAGGTATGTACAATGATTATGAAACAATGGTAGAAAGTATTTGTTGTATTGCCATTCTCCTTCACCTACTGAAAAGGTAAGTAAAAAATTAGTAAGATCCGGAAGGCAACAAATAAACATAAACATAAAAAGTAACTTAGAAAGTTAGAAGTAATTACAATGATCAAGTACTAAAAGAACATTCCTTTCCTTGAACAGTATTAGACCCACTTCCATATATCAATCCCAACAGAAACATACATCAACATTATACGGTCACAGCTTTACTTCGAACTAACGAAAACAAATCAAAAGAAATCTCATCAACCATCGAATCCGTAAATTACCTGCATTTATCAAAACAAACATAAAACAGGAAAACTTACCATTAGAATTCCTATAGCTTGTAAGCGTGCATCAGTCATGTGTCGAAGTGCAATCATATAAACCTACAAAAGATGTATAAAGCTCATTACATGTTCTAAGAGTCACGTTATTGAAGAAGATGTTCCATAAATCGTACTTCCTTTGCTTGAAATGTAATTGAGTACTTTCAAGACCAAGTGATGTAAAAAGGTGTCCAATACTCCAATGTATTTCTAGGAAAAATAACCATCACTATACTTAACAAACATATAGGATAATAAACATCTAGCTAGGATAATTAAAAATCCTATGGATAGAAACTGCAGCTCAAAGGCTCAGAAACGCAAATTCATTGTGGTTGCAAATAATATAATTGCCACGCCAAAACGATGAAGGCGTAATAATATAATTGCCACGCCAAAACAATGAGCATACCATTTTTGCTGTCACCATCGCCTAACAGCGTATAAGGCGTATCAGAAACGCCAGTTCATTATCGCCTAACAGCGTATAAGGCGTAAATATGTGCATCGATGATTCAAAAGGAATGAAGAGATCATCCACAAAATACCAAAATGCCTCAAGAAACCACTTTATACCGTTGCTACTTTTCTACAACATCTGATCGTTGTAACCAGGGGACGTGTTTCTTATCAATCAGTGTTGTGGCTCAGATCTCGTAGGAAAACATGGCGGGAAGGTGGTTGCAGGCACACGCCTACCATCCAACACCCATGCCATGCTATTCTCTTCACATGTCCGTATAAATTCGAGACTCATCACTGCCACCAAGTAAACCATTAACACAGATAATTGTTTCCACCAGACCAACATACAAATCAGATTAACCTATAGGATTTTAGTAACTTACTTGAGCCTTGCTTCATGTTTTTGTCCCAAATAAAGACTGAATAAAGCCGTAGAAAGCAACTGAATAGAGAAGATTAAGCATATCAACATGAACATCAACGGAATCATACAAACCCAATCAATTCAATGATCAATCAAAACCTTAACAGCGAAACAAACCAGTGCCCTAAACAGAATCAACTAACCATATAATATTAAAAGCCACAAAAAATCGACTAAACAAAGAAGATAATAATAACAACATTTAACGATCTTGGTTCAGAGTTTTCAGAACCATGGCTGCAAGGCGGGTTGCAAGTTAGGACCTGCCATCCACCGGCCCTGCCACGCCATCGTCATCAGTAATCGGAAATTATATGTAACTCATCATAACCAAGCAAAAGGTTGCTATAAAGGTAAAAAAATAACCTGTGAAACCGAACCCACAACCATCACAACGAACCAAAAGTCCGTGAAAAACATAAAGGGTCCGAAAAAGAAAGTACAAAGGTTACAACAACCTTGGTAACCATCTTTACAAAACCACTGATTCAAGGCAACGCCACTAATTAGTGTTCACCGAAATCACCACCATCACCGCCGGCAACACTGAAACCGGAATCACGAACATCACCGCCAGCACCTAAGCCCAGAAGCCACGTCATCTGCAAGATCCTGTAGTCACCACCATCATCAGATGCCCAAAATCAGGAAATCTGACCTTGTGGTTTGTCGATCTACCCGAAAAAGGGACATGCATCTTGATCGGATTCCTTCTCAGATGGTGGTGTGAATGGCAGCGGAAGCATGCCGGTGACGATGAGTGGACGCGATTCCTGCCCAAATCCATTTCTCTCTGCAAACAAACAGAGGAATGTGTATGACGGTAGGTATTACGGTGGTATGGCGGTGCGTATGGCGGTGTGTCACACCCCGCCCAGGTCGAGCCACTTACAGTGACTAGTTGGCGCAAACTTAAAGCGAAAACGTAATCTCATTACATAACTTGAGTGTTTATTACAAGCCAGTGCAATCCAAGTACCACAAAGCTAAACAAAGCTTAACTATAATAAGATGAACCGTCTAAAGTATTCCAACTCTCAGCTAGGAACTCCCATTCCTTACACCATCAACCTGTGATACATGCTCGAGTAATAAAAATACGTCAGCACACAGCTGGTGAGTCACATAAACTGACTCATCAGTAAAACACCCCATAAACAATTTTATTGATCAAGTATGAGCTCTTTGCACGTCACCATAATCATATATCCGGCCTAAGCATTATATATTCACACATACAGCGTAAACACACCCCATATAGCTGTACGTGTATGTCCACGCACCAGGAAAATATAATGATCATTATAATATATATAACACCATGGATGCGACACCTATGGTTCGATGCATATACATGATCAGTCACCACCAAAACAATTTTATGAGCAAGTATCAGGTTTTGAAAATAGTTTAAGTAACTCATCTTTGCTTCTATAGACATTTAGCCTAATCAATCCGAACTTTGGTTCCCTGATAAGACCAGTATAATCTTAGATACTAACTAAAATAAAGAGCGAGTACTAACTAGTCATTATCAGAATCGGCTTTGAGTACCCTTACCTAGTTTAAGCATAAGTAATCAGTCCATGCCTAAATTAAAGTTAGGTTACCCAACCCTTATCCTGGTTATGACCCTTAATCCTACTATTTATATTATACTTACTCCTAATATTGTATTAGAAACTAAAATAATGAATTAACTAGCTAGATTAGATACGTACCTTAGGTGTACGCCCTTTAAAATCAAACTAGAATGTGGATGCATGCCAATTACATCTATGATTAAGCTAGTGTAGTCTCTATATATATAAATTTTTAACCGTCACTATTACCGACTTCAAAATATGTCGGTTTTGCTTTGCCAACATCAAGATTGGCTTATGTATCTCATTGTAAAAATATTACATACAATTTTGCACACACGTTGCACAAGTTTTATTATATTACTATATTTTTTTCTATTATTATTAATAATTCAGCTGCTTCACTCGTTTTTCTCGTATAACTTATAAACTATAACGTTTTATACAATTTTGAATATACTCTCAAGACGAGCTTATTTTACTCTATGATTTGACTTAAGTTTCATTAAAAACAGAGTGGGGTCAAATATAATATATTATATTATATTATTACCAAATGGTTTCTTATAGTAGTAATTAATCGCCTAGATCTCACATCTCAAATAATCATGCTATCCGTCACTTACTCATTAACTACTTGTAAATACGCAAATATCCATCTCACATCTTATTGGTTTGTTTTGATTGTTAATGACCCGTTTCATTCACTAATAAATATGATCCAACATATTTTATTTATATAACAAAAACGGGATGTTACACGGTGCGTATGGCGATGGTAATCACAGAGAGAAGGCAGGATCAAATGAGAAAGGATGAGAACATTTAGATAGCTTCTTTCATAAATGGACATAAATCAAAGATAAATTACATCCATGCCACAATCCACTGTTCAAAGTGGAAGGGTTATTATTATAGTTTAATTCAAGTTTGTGATTTTTATTTCTATTCGTAACTCTGATTCAAATCATATATACTTTTGCTTATACCATTTTAATAATAGGGGTTTTATATATAAACAATTGTATTATATGTTGTAAACTGGTGAATAATATACTTTCTGAAAGTCGTAAAATGACTGGAGCTAGAATTATTGATGTTCATTTGTTTGTATTATGTTTCTTTGCAACCGTATTTGGTTGAGTTTTTCTTGTGCAAATCATAAATTGGATATTTTATTACGACATATTAGATATTTCAACCCCGGGACGCTCCCAGGATAAAAGCTAGTAAATAAAATAAAATAAATGTAGAAGAAACAAGGTAAAGTAAATAATAATAATAATAATAATAATAATAATAATAATAATAATAATAATAATAATTATAATAATAATGTCAAAGGAGAGAGCCAATGATTTCCAGCCCAGCTGGTTTGAGGTGGGAATGTTTACCTCCTTGGAGGGTTTCTGCCTAGGTTTGGTCTCAGGTTCGATTCCCACGTTCCACCAAAAAAATAACCGTTGGGTTTGAAAGGAGAAGCCTTTGTGGTTCCTATGGAATTCGATCCTGGGCAGTGGTCGCTCTACAACACGGGATGTACCACTGAAACACTAATCTCTAACTAAAAAAAAAGTCAAAGGAGAGAGACCGGGAGGGATTTGAATCAGCTGTTTGAACCACAAATTGGGACGTTCACTATCATCATCCATCCATCCATCCATCCATCCATAAGTTAGTCAGTACTGGAATCGAGTTGATTTGATCATCCACTGTGTTCTTCCTTGTGGGTAATTTATTCTTACTTACTCTTTTCGATTCGATTCAATTTATCTTATTTTTTAGGGTTATGTTTCATTTCTTTCTTTCTTTCTTTCTATTATACATACATACATACTTGCTTTCCCTTTTGTTTTGTTTTGTTTTGTTTTGTGTCTCACTGTAATATGTTTCAGATTCCATTTATTAGTGTGTAAAGAGTTTGGCTGTATGTTTTATGGTAAATGTCAATCAATTCCATTCCATTCGATTCGTGTAGCTGCTGCTTCAATCTGCCACTTAATTAATTAACTAGTAGTAGTAGTAGTAGTATTTGACTTTTGCATTCTGATTCTAATAATTCCATAGATAAAGCTTTGTTTGATGAAATGTCTAAGACTAGTAGTATACATTCCAATTGCTGCAGCAGCATCAATGGATATGAATATGAATATGGATTCCACTTCCTCAGCTGTCTATCCATTGCATCGATCCAAGACTATTCACCTCGTTAGTATCTTCTTTATTTCTTTCTTTCTTTCTTTCTTTCTTTCAATACATACATACATACATATATCTCCTCCAGGTTAGACATGCCCAAGGAATTCACAATGTTATAGGAGACAAAGATTATAAAGCCTACATGTCCCCCGACTACTTCGATGCCCAACTTACTCCTTTAGGCTGGCGCCAGGTACCTACCTACCTACCTACCTACCTCTATATATTATATTATATTCTTTTTAATCATCCTACTCATAAGTAAACTTCTTTTCTTTTTCTTTAGGTTGAAAACTTGCGCAACCACGTCCATGCATCCGGCCTCCCCAAAAACATTGATCTTGTTATCACATCTCCTTTGTTAAGGTAGGTATACTAACTAAGTAAGTACCACTACGCATTCTTTTCATTTGTTTTGCATTTTCTAAAAAAAGGTATCCTTCTATTCTAGGACTATGCAAACAGCAGTTGGAGTCTTTGGCGGGGAGAGCTACACGGATAAAGTGGAGGACGCACTACCACTCATGCTAGCTAATGTTGGAAACAGTGGTCGGTCCGCAATTTCAAGCATGAACTGCCCACCTATTATCGCCGTAGAACTCTGTCGAGAACATTTGGTACAGCTCAAGAGACAAATTATCTCTTTACATCCTTCCTACTGGTTGCTTAAAAAGACTTAATTTTTGTTTGGTTGTCAGGGTGTTCATCCTTGTGATCGTAGGAGAAGCGTCACTGAATACCAATGCCTGTTTCCTGCAATTGATTTTTCATTGGCGAGTGCTATTAGCTTTTTATTGGTTGCTGTTGAGGAATTATTATTTTATTAACTCTGTCTGTCTGTCTGTGTGTCTTGTTATTTCAGATAGAAAGTGATGAGGATGTTTTATGGAAGCCTAATATAAGGGAGACAAAAGAAGAGCTTGCAATCAGGGGGAAAAAGTTCCTGGATTGGTGAGCTTGCAATGAATTTATAATATAATTTTGATAAGATGAGGGAGTTTGTTACTGCTCATTGACCGATAGGAGATACTATGCATGATTTAGGTTATGGACACGGAAAGAAAAGGAGATAGCTATTGTAACTCATAGTGGATTTTTATTTCATACGCTCGCTACATATGGCAACGACTGCCACCCATTGGTCAGGAAAGAAATTACCAAACAGTAAGTCATCTTACTTTAGTCAAGCAGTGTTTGAACATTCTATTCTATTAGGGAGCCTGTACTACGCAACTTGATACTATACATGTTTTTTTTTTTTTTTTTTGCAGTTTTGCCAATTGTGAGCTTCGTTCCATGGTGATTGTTGACAAGAGGTGGATTTCCATATTTCATTCTTATTCTTCTTTATTCAAGTATTATATTTCAAGTGTTGTTGATTTCATGTTTATGCAGCATGTTAGGATCAGATTCATCAAAGGCTGATTATCCAGGAAGGATTCCTTCTGGACCAAGCGATGAATAGTTTGCAAATGACAAGCTGGCTGGTTTCTGTGTCAAAGCTGAAAAACGGTAAAGCTACAATTGAATTGATGATGTTGTGAAATAGTTATGTATTAAGTTTTGGAATGTTACTCCCCTGCAGTTGACTCAACATCTCATTTATTAATATTTGCTACTTTTCAATCTTTATAAAATGCTGCTATTTTAAAAATCCAGACTAGTTAAAAAGGTTATAAACATACAACGTGTGGTGCGTGATGTCAATGCTGATGACCAACAAGATTGATTGATTATTTAGGAACATGGGGGACTCAAAATGTTGTTTAGGGCTTAGAATCTCGGAGTAATCACAGTGTTGAAAGTTTTTGATTGTATTTTATAATTAGGGCTTAGTTGTGCTTAGCCAAAGGACCTAAGATAGGTTTCTCATCAAGGATTTATTAGTTGTGCTGCATTCTAATTACAACAGTCAGGGCCTCATCACCCTATTTTTCCAAGTTCCTGTTCAAGACTCATGAAATCCTTTTTTGAGTTAATATTGGACCTCACCACCACCGCGATTACCCTCCATCATCCTAAGTCGTTCTTTCCATCCATCAACCAAGCTCCGATGCCAATTGATGAAACAACAGTTGATTGCCAACTATTACCATTTTATTAACTAACTCTAACCAATAACCATCACTACTTACATAGGTTAGTTCCTACCACTAAACTTCCATTCCTAGTGGTATTACAACTCATATAATCCCTGAATATATTTCCATCTTCCAACACGCGTATGCCAATTTAATGTACACTTGGCAGCCCTCCACGTAAGTAAAGAAATAACGTCGACTTGGTTCTCAAATCGGAAGGGGACGGACTCAATTTTTTTTCAATCGGTAGTGGCAAATCGGCGGGGCCGGACTCGATTTACCTACGAAAATTGCAAATTTATACCACTACACCAAAAACCGGGGGGGGGGGGGGGGGGTGGCTGGCCCTCAACATCCTTCACCCCTGGTCGACAAAACCCATTTCTTAAATATGTTACTAGAAGCCTGCAATCTTCCTTTAAATAAATTGGTAATTTTAAGCCAACAAATGTCAAACAAAAGTATGGTTACCAAAATGATCTAAATTTACCTACTTAAGCGAATTGTGCGGCTTTCGTGTCAATTTTTTGGAAGAAAAACACTCTATCAAATCTACATAATCCATAGTCTCTAATATGTCGTCGTCAACGGATATCATTGCGAATTCCATATGCAAAGGGAGATGTTTGTCAGGCGCATGCCTCTGCTGTTTAACCTTTCCAACACTGCCATCCGATGATCGTTGCCTTTGTCTCATTGATCTGCTGTGTTCTTGACCGTGCTTGAAGAAACAATAGTCTAACCTCCGGTTGCGGATGATAAACTACCGTCACTACAGGAGTAATCCTTTGCTAGAATACCACGGTTGAGAGAGATGTAAGTGAGTTATAACCTGAAATAACACAAAGTGAAGCTGGTGGGAGGTGACTACTAGGAATTGATAACGATTCTAACGTACAGACACAAAAATTATGTATATTCTTCAGGGTTTTCTAAATGGCTTAACTAAGGAAGTAAAGTCCTCCTTAAATAGGTTCCACACGGGCCTCCAACATTAGTCCTTAACCTACCCGCTGGGCCTAGGATCAGTTAAGGGGTTACCTCCACACTAGCCCAAAATTAGTAAGTGACAAATGTATTTTGTTATATAAAACATAGAGAGAGATCGTACGGTCGTCACACATGGCTGAATGGCATTGGAGATCGCCTAGGGCTTGTACACGTGGCATGCGCCTACTGGTGACAGACGTGATACGCCCTGATTGGCAAATTCTCTTTGTCAGCTGTACCTTTGTCCTCTCTGTCCGCAAACGTTAGCTGAGACCGTTGGTGAGGTGGCTCCATGCGGTCTTATTAGATTAGGCGCCTAGGCACTATACTTGTTGTTCCCTACGCACCCGGCGCGCATGTGGTATGGCAACCTTCAAGTGTGCTGGAGACCCCTGATTGGTCTCACGTCACTTGTTAGGTGTACCATCTGGTCCCCCCTTCCTGAAATAGACGTTGGAATTTCCCTTGCTGACGTTCTCTGATTGGTGGGACGTGTGGTGCACGTGGTTGTGCTTTAGTTGGTTCGTACAGGGTCGTACCTTGTACCCCTTGTCCTACTCGTGCTCATTTAGCTTTGCTTGTAAGACACTCTCAGACATTGTGGCGCACGTGGTCGCGCTTTAGCTGTCCTTGCGCGGGTGTGCATGAGTCGGTTTCAAGCTCTCGCATAGTTGGGCTGCCCCGAGTTGGCTTGGGTTGGGCTTCGCTGGGTATGGGTCGTTCGTAATTCCTTGTAGATTCGGGCTCGTATCCCTTTAGTGTTGTTTAACCTTCCCGCTCCTCACAAGTCACACCATAGGCCCACACAATTTTTTTAATCAAGTTCAAATTGTGAATTTCGGTCAGGATTTTGTTGGCTTTAAAGATTGAAGTTATTTGAGCCTTATTAGTTATTGCATAGGTTAAGTTGTTAAAAAAATAACTTGATCGTATTAGCCTACAACGCGTGTGTGTATATACATCTATAATATAACTAGTATTTTGTCCACCGCACGTTGCGGCGGCACGCGGCGGGTCAAACCTTGCAGTACACACGAAGTATAAACAAAATGCATAAGATATAATGCCCTACACACAATTCGTAAAACACAATGCATAAAAGACAAATACTAAAAAGTGTAATACACAATGTTCACCATCATTGACTTATTCTCCGGCCAATTACATCGACGACGATGACTGTGTTAAAGAACGGTCACCAGAGTTAAGCTTTTACCTCTTCTTTCCCTGTTTTTGCATATTAATGATATTATTATTCACATTTTCCAACTCCAAAATATTTTAATCCTAATTTTATGCTAAAAGTAAAAAACCCCATTTTATAATTTTTGTGATTGAATTTTGTAATTATGCTTAGATTTGTTGATTCTGTTCTTGATTGATTTGGTTTGGGTATTTTCTTGTTTTTTATGGCAATTTGGTTGCTGATAAATAAAGCTACCTGCGGTGGTGCTTCACAAAGAGAGGCTAAGAGATACAAGGTGTTTGGAGAGAAAGAGGGGTCTAAGGAGGGTGTTTAGAGGTGGTGGTGCACGGTTTCTTGCTGGTGGTGGATTAGATAGTGGTGGCGAAGGTGGGAGGGAGGGTGGAGGGAGTTGTTGCAATATATTTAACAATACTAACTATAAGGACCATTGCTGTCAAATTATCGAAGTTTTAGAGGTGATTTGATGATTTTGCCCCTGACTTAACGAGGTTGAGTTAACCTCGTTAATGAAATGGACTGTTTTGGCCTATTTCATCAAACTCAAGGGAATGTTCAAGCAATTATTTTGATTTTGGGTTGGACTGGCAAAGTGGACCAAACCACAGGGACTGTTTTGGTAATTAACTATTTGGAAAATAATGCGTCCAGTAATCATATTTATTTTTTTTTTTTGAAAAGTGAACATTAAAACACGCAAGAGGTCCTCAAAACAAGGACCGCTGCAAACTGAGTTACAACATATACAACGGATACAACACCCAATCCTTCCAAACTAACTTTTTAAACCTGGAGCGCGACTAAGCCAAAGGAAAGATAAAGATTTAACCTTAGCCACTACCTCACCGGTTTTCATGTCTTTACCTCTAAAAATCTTTTCATTCCTAGAATTCCAAATGACCCAAAGGGTAACCATAACGATCCCATGAACTATCTTCTTAGCTTCTTTGTTTCTTCTCCCCTTCGCAATCTGTAGTAAGTCTTTGATATCGAAAGCGAATATTGGGCCGATTTTGCACCACGAGTTAATAGCCGACCACACACCAAATGAGAACCCGCACCCCATGAAGACATGCATAGAAGTCTCCTCATCCACATCACATAATACACATGTTGCATCAGAAATATTAATATGTCTTCTAAGAAGAGCTACCCGGGTCGGAACATGATCTATTTCAACATGCCAAATAAATTTTTTAACCTTTAACGGAACCCACGCGACCAATTGCATACATAACTATCTTCGCTGCATCCTTCCTCTCTTGAATAATTTGCTTTTTGAAATCAGCGACTATATAAATGCCTTGGCTATTACCTTCCCACTTCCAACGATCCGAAGTATCTAAAGGTGCAGCCCATATAATTCTGACCGCAACCGGAACATCTCTTCCACTTCCACGACATAAACTCTCTCCCTTTTCCACCTGCAAATAAAATCTGCCTCATTATTATTCCACGAGTCCGCAACAACAGCTTATTTGTCTTCTACAATCCGGAACATGTTAGGAAACGAGTCTTTAAACGGCGCATCCCCACACCACTTGTCAAGCCAAAATCTAATAGCTTTCCCATTGCCGATAATACCTTTGAAGTAGACATTCAATGTCACACCACGCTAATGGCAGAAACACGTGGCGCGACGCTCGAAAGCATATCAAGTCAAGATTAACACAAACCATAATTTATTAGAAAATATTATTTTATTAAGATGTTGAAAATGAGTACATTGTCCCAACATTACACAAAACAACAAACAACAAGTTCATATATGGGTTTTTTCCATTTATGTCCCAACCCCATGGAAAAATACAAATGAAACCCCGACCAGTATCCGACATCCCATATTCCACCGCACTAGCCTCATATCTATCCGGCATTTAGTTACCTGAAAGATATGTTTAAAAAGACGTCAATATATAAAAAATTGGTGAGTTCACAGGTTTTAGTTCCATAACAACATTTTAACAACAAAAACATGTGCGGAACAAATACAAGTAGTGGCCTTTGTAAGGAGTAGCTATCTCCTACAAAACTACGATGACGAGCACTCCCTTGAGTCCATAACCAAACCAAGACCATTAATGCCCCGCGAGAAGAAGTTGTTTCATGGAAAATAATAACTTAGTTCAGAATACGTGCACCCCTGGCATACACAGTTGCATAATCGACGCTATCGATTAGGGGTGGGCCTTGTCAGGCATCAATACTATCCAAATATTCCTTCTGTTCTCGATTTCAACACACACAACTCACGAGTAAATGGTTACTATAGCGAGGACTCACCCCAAGTGGTGTACAAACAACAAACGCAAGTATTCATCATGCCACTTATCACATTTTAACATTTAAAAACATTTTGACTTGTAGCAATATTTGACAAACATATCTTTCCCCCAAAACAAAACAGTAAAAAGGGCCGTGAAACTCACCTGAAGTACAACGTGCAATCACATAGCAGAGAATAGCAAGTCCGGGGTCAAGCACCTACGAACGTCCTAGCGCGTATAACTCACTAAGTGTATGGTGCGTGTGTTTTCCGGCAAGTTGTACACCCAACACCACTATTATATTATATTATATTATAATAATACAATTACCAACTTAACGTCCACCTATATTCGTTATAACGCCGTTACGGTTTAGTAAACCGTTTTCCCATCCACTGCGGTTTTCCTTACTTATCCATCGCCCTCATACCTTGTTCCATATTTTGATTCTATATTCTACAATTGAAACCAATCCTCAGATTTCTTCACGTTCTCGATCGATCAAAGGTAACAAGATTGAACCCTATTCATTCAATTCATGCATTTTCCTTTGTCATTCCTCTTCTCTATTTTTTAAATTTCTTAATTCTTTACTCGCACTTACAGTTATGTCATTGTATTAGGGGATATGTGTTTTCCCTTCAATTATAAATGTGTTGATGATTATGTCTTTTTACACCCAATTTTTGTAACACCCCAACTTGGCCAGGGCTGACGTGTCACTATTATAGAAATCAGAACAAAGCAAAATCCCAAAAATTATTAAATAAATGGTTTACAAAGAAAACCAATGATCTAACTAAATGATATATTACAAAGTGAATTAAAATTTCCCAAAATCTCTAGCTTCAAAATCTAAGCAGTTGATTTTACTCTCCTCACACATCCCATGATCCCAAAACGTACCTGCCGAATAAACAAAAAAAAAAACAAAAGAAAATACGCTGAGCCAAAAATTGCTCAGTAACGGAAATAACAACAGTAATTCAATGAGGTCAATGATGAGGAAAAAAAAGGGAACGGTGATAACAATCTCAAACGGCAGCGGAAGCAATGTGGTTAAAATAAATGTGAGCATAATGAATACAATAGATCATGACGAATTAACTTCTAAATGGAATAACCATACGAATTCTATTGATACAAAACAATTATATTATCTAATAGTGAATTCAATTAACACACGAAACAAGTATGATCGAATAAGTCGTATGGTAAGGAGTAATACCCATTGAGCACAAAACAAAACAAATCAAATGGTGTACATAAACCCGTCGGCCTAATGTACCAAATGTGAGCTGTATGTGGGCACACACCATCACTCACCAAATCAAAACAAATTTATCCTAGGATCGATCCATACGCCTCTTCTAATTTCATATCACCAAACACACCAATATAATTTAAGAGACGCCGTGAACCAGTCACACCGTCACGGAAAGTGCTACGCCATTGATGCCCCAATGACGCACCGGTAGAATCAACCTACCGGAGGCTTCAAATTTGCTCGGGTATCGGAATCAAAACAAGTTTCAGATACGATATGTCACAATAAATTTTCTAAACAAATGTCAATATTCGCATAAGTCAAAAATATTGGAACATGCGATAATGAGTATGGTTCCGATAATTATATCGCATGCATAACAAATTAACAATGCAATTCTCAAAGAACGTAACGGATATTCAAAGGTCAAATGAATCGAATCGATAAACAAATATTTTTATACTAAAAGTCGAAGGTTAACGAATCCGTACCTTATCAGCAAATCACAAATATGAAAGAAGATTAATTCACTCTAGCGTCACGAATTCTAGAGCGACGGGAGCAGACGTTGAAACTCGTGGCTGTCAATCGGAATTTCCTAAGACGGTGACCGAATATCTCCGTGGATGTGTCGGCGAAAGAGAGGTGATAGCAGCCGTTAATGGAACAAAGGGCCGTTAACAAACAAATAGCAATTAAGCGAAACAAGGTGGCGGTGATCCCTGGTGGTCTCTCGCGATGGTGGTGGTTTGGCGTCAAACACAAAAGTGAAGGTTTGGCAAAGAGGTGAAAACAATCGTACCACCGATGATTGAATCTTAAATCAAGATAGTTGTCGGTTATTAGTAAAAACAATGCTTTGATAACCATCAGTTACTCAATATTAATTAGAACTATTAAACTCCATATGAACATTTGTTGTTTACAACTGTTACGAATTTGGAAAGGAGAAACCATAAGAATTGTATTCAATTCATTAAATGGTTTAATCTTTTAACACCATGAGTTATTAAAACAATTTTATATTTATATAATATTTCAATTTTCTTTAAGCTTTTGTAAACTACGTTTCTAAATCGTTTACAATTCCAATGATTTCATATAGTAAATGTCCAAACTAATTAACCATTGATTATTATCATTTAAATCTCACAATTTTGTTTAAGTTCTTACGTTAACTTACATTGCATCACAATTAATATTAATAACTTCAGAATTATACATGCTTTACGCCATTAAGTCTAATTAATACGAAATTTAAAATAAAAATACACATACATTTTTTTAATGGATTTAAATCAGTTTTGTAGAAACAAAATTAATTATTATTATTATTATTATTATTATTTTCAAAAACTTAGGGTTTTCAATGTTTTTGGTATTACAATTTTGGTCACTTAATACGACATCTGGATTCCGATGTTGAAAAAAAGGTGGACATTTTTATGATTACTTTTTAATTTTCCAAAATAGGTTTATCTTATAGAAATCATGTTGTTGGGGGGTCGACAGAAGCTGTTTGAATTAGGATTTGGAATACTTTCAATGAAATTAAACAGCCCATTAGAAAAAGTTTTAATCCCCAATTCTGAATTTAAGATAATTATAATTTTTAAAAAAATTAGACAACCCATTAGAAAGAATAATTTTATGAAATGTTTGTTTTCAGACTACAAGATGTAGTACCGGGGTGAAGGGGCATGGAACTAAATGTGGCAGCCACGTCAATTTGCCTCCAACCTCTAAAAAACCATGGGTTAGTGGTGGCGTGAGAGAGTAGTGTGGAGAGGTTTTCTAATAAAAAAAAAAAAAACCAAACACCCAATTAAAATCATCCATAATCCAAACCAACCACAACCATCCACCTCACCCTCACCTTTTGCCCCACCCCCACGGGGATCTTCAAGCGCCAAGGGGCCAGCCCCTTTCCACGCCACCACACATTGCAGCCTCAAGAAAACTCAACAACAGTATGTGTAAAGGGGTGAGTAGCTTTACAGGTTTGCCCTTGCGGCGTTGACCATTCGTTACTTTAAATTGAGAATCTAGAATATGATGATAATAGATTACAAATCCAGTAAGAGTATTACAAAAAATTTAAAGAAACTTTACAGCAAGTAGCAAAAACCATCTCATACCTTTACATTAGCATCAAAAGCTTTATTTGCAGGCTTGCAGCAGCCATATGATGCAACAGAGCTGGTCCTGAAAATTTAAGTGCCTCGGACGAGCAAAATAAAAAGGCCCTTATGAATTATATTAAAGAAATATCTATATATATATATAAAAGAAAGCATATATGCCCATTGAGAGTGCCACGTGGCTTAATAATTGAGTGTTTTTGGTGTTTTTGAGTATTTTTCTAAATTTATCTCTCTATCTCTTAATTCTCAATTACTAAAATTAAATTGAGTTATTTTAGGAAAAAAAATTTAAAAACAAATTTAAATTTTTCTCTCTTATCTTCCTCCCATAATTTTTAAACATAAATATCTTTTATATTCGAGATTTTTTAAATAAAAAAATTACACCAAATTAACGAGCGTTTTATTATCTTTCCAACGAGTACCATAGTGCTATATAAAAACGAAAAAAAAACGACTATTTTTTGTGGGGTTATATTCATACAGAAAAAAACACAAAGTGTTCAGGTTATTCATTAATCAAATTGTAACATATTTTAATTTACGTGAAGATGATTATATGTTGAAGGTTATCCTTTAATACTTTATTATGTTTAATATGGTTTATGCTTTTTATTTTTTTAACTTTTTAAATAAATGTTTTTTAACTAAGATTGATTATGTTTAAGTTATTTACTCTTTTCGTGATTTGAGTTTTCTTTCTTTTATCATTTTTTATTAAATCATATTAAATTTTTCAACCCCGGGACCTTCCCGGGGTAATCGGCTAGTTTTCTATAAACAACGATTAACGTTATAGCAATAAACATAGCATTAGCTAGATTAGCATACCGTAATAGTTAACCGATATTTCGTGACTTAAAGACCGCACAACTTTTCCAACAAGTGTGAGACAATGACCTAAACTTCAATAAACACTCTAGGAACTAGTTTTTTTTTTTTTTTTTTTAACAGGAGGGTAACATAATAGCTCAAAAAAATATAATATTACATTTTAAAGAGATAGAAAAGTAAATACAAAATAAAATCTTGATTAAGTAAATTAAAAGTGATGAAATAATAAAATCTATATATCTATATCTATAACTTATAATAAAAAAATTGAATATTGATGAGGTCGCATTCAATGGAGGCCTCAACCCTCCTTTGAATGTGCCACGTGGCACGTTAAGGTGAGAGTTTTCAATTTATTTTTTATTTTGTTTTTATCCATTCTCCTACACTTATCTAACCCTAATCTCTTTAAGAATTTAAAAACAAATTTAGATTTTTCTCTCTAATGTTTCCTCACATCATTTTTAAACGTTAATATCTTTTATATACAAGATTTTTTAAAGAAAAAATTACACCAAATTAGCGAGCGTTTTTATTATCTTTCCAACGAGTACCATAGTGCTATATAAAAAACGGAAAAAATGACTATTTTTTATGAGGTTTCGTTCATACAGGAAAAAAAACAAAAAGTGTTCAGGTTATTCATTAATCATGTTTTTTCTTTTAAACTAGGTTCTTATATACAATGTTGAAATTTAGCCCAATCGCCATGCTATCATTGGAATTTTACTCTTCTAAAGATGGATAGGTATACTTCATCAAGAGAAGCTACGAGAAAGAATCGCGCAACACTGCAACACATGGTGTCACCTTATAGCAAGGTTATTTTTTATTTATTTAATTACAAGAGTAATAATTATTACTATTAGTATTAGTATTATTAGAATGGTTATATTTTTCAACCCCGGGACACTCCTGGGATAAAAGCTAGTATCTATATATTGCAAAGCTAATAATCCTACATGTCATAATATTATACAATCTTTCAACATAGGATGTGATGTGGCAAACCAATTAAAAAAAGGAATAAATACGGTTTAAATATGGTTTAACATAATCTATTAAATACCTAATCTACTAAATGTAAATATTAAACCTTTATTATTTTCTCTCATGTTTCCTCCCATAACTTTTAAATGTTGATATCTTTTATATACGAGATTTTTTAAAGAAAAAAATTACACCAAATTAAAGAGCGTTTTATTATCTTTCCAACGAGTACCATAGTGCTATATAAAAAACGGAGAAAAAAACAACTATTTTTTGTAACCCGACAAGTATTGTGTCAGGTTTGGGATTAGTTTAAAAACAATTGTGGGTTTGGGTCGGGCCTGGGATTAGGTGATACCCGACCCAATTACCCGAAACTACATACCCAAATACCTGAACTATATACCTGATCATATACTCATGAATTTTTTAACGCATCACATAACCCTTAGACTAATGCGTTCGATATTTCAATAAATAACTTTTTTTTCCTTATTTCATGTTAGTTCTTTTTAGAATGATCAATTACAAACTTCCGAATTCATTTGAGATTATATAATATTTTGTAATGGCACTAGATTTATACCCCGACACAGAGATTCGTTTTTTTTTTATATTAGAATATGATAACTTAGACTGGGAGGTGTGCCTTCGGGGAGATAGCTCGGGGACCTGATGTGGCGTCGGGGACCGAACGAAACACCGCCCCCCCCCCCCGATTTGATTTCGGGGAAAACGGGGAGTTATCACCGATCACACCGATTGTTTTGATTGGTTATTGTTTTTATATTATTATTTTTTGT
The DNA here is from genome assembly GCA_032199755.1 of Ambrosia artemisiifolia. Lineage (NCBI taxonomy): Eukaryota > Viridiplantae > Streptophyta > Magnoliopsida > Asterales > Asteraceae > Ambrosia > Ambrosia artemisiifolia. The sequence goes on along the minus strand of CM063515.1, from coordinate 53,794,090 downwards.
AAAGGAAGGGGGAAAGGGGAATGAGGGGGAATCATTTTCTTGGTTTGGGGGAGGGAAGGGGGAAAATGATGTGGCGCTTATGTGGCAGTTGGGGGAAAAGGGGAGCACACCATATAGTCTTATGGCAGAGATTTGTTTAAAATAATAATAATAATAATAATAATAATAATAATAATAATAATAATAATAATATTCATTAATCATATTTTGGCAAGTCATTAATTATGTTGTCATATTAGATATTTTATTATGTCATATTAGATATTTCAACCCGGGATGCTCTCAGGATAAAAACTAGTAATACATATATAGACAATAATACTATTGAATAAAAAACCTAAACAAATTTTAAACTTGATCAGATAAACTTATTTGATAACCAAAATGTTTAAAAAAATGCTTAAACTTATTTGCATTTTTCTTTTCTAATTAATTACACACTTATGTTTGAAAGTTATATAATTATTTACAAAACATATAGTTTGCTTTCAACCATTATTCGCTATCAAAAAAAGAAATTGAAAATAGTTAAAAATGAACATGAAAATTTAAGTTGACTGACAACAAACTGACTTTACCTATAGAGTTCACATGAACCCTTTCTAATAAATTATTTTAATCTTCATCTCTTTTGTATCTCTATCCCCGTATATCTATTCCTGCAAGTCCTTCCGCCGTCGGCATATCGGCTATAAAAAATTCCAACGAGTTAATTTTCATTCTTGCCTCACTGTGATTGTTCGTGTTCATATTTTTCAACACATATATAACAAAATATATAAAAAAATTGGCCCCTCAATAAGACGTGCCTCGGCTGGGGGTGCGGCTTGTTGAAAAAATGGTAGTGAAAATGAGTTTTTCACTAATTTTGGACTCAAATAAATATATTTATGTATGTGTTATATAAATAATTATTTGTGGGTTTGTGTACTATATTGTGAGAGCATCACAACGAATCAAACCATGTCCAAAATAGAGCTAAGATGAATGAGATATCGAAGCTTGAAAGTTGTAGGTTGGAACAACCAAAGATGTGAAAATGGATTAAGTTTTGTCCCACATTGATGGGATGACAAAACATGAAGTGGTTTATAAGGAGGAGCACTCCTTGTATATTGTTTACTCGCACTCGCAGGCGTGGGCGCAATGTGGCGCTTTGATGGCGCACTTCGCACACTCGCGTCGCCGCTTGAGAGCCGCCTTTGTATTTTTGACCTCGTGCGCGTAGTCTGGTACATGGCGGAAGGTTGACGTAAACCGTAACTACAAGTGGCACGCATGACCAGATGGCATTCAGGTCTGCGCGAGTGGCGGGTTCCATATGATACGAGTCAGTCATCCGCGGATGACATAGCGTTATGTGCGCAGGAACTATAGTGCGCGCATGACCAGGTAGTGCCAAGCGCCCTGGTCAGCGCGCGTCATCATGTACTGCGCGCAACATACGAACGCGGGCTGGTGCGTCAGTTCCTACACAGTCACGGGTCGTAAATGACTGTTTCCACTCGTGTCATAAACGAAATAGGAGTTTCGTTCAACCACTTTAATTCTATTTGATTACAAGTTTAATGTCATATTGATGACAATAATTAAAATGTAATAATGGCTCAATTATTGTGAATTATTGACATAATGAACGTTGGGTTCATCTATCTATATAATAATTGAGGTCACTTGGGTTGAAAGAAGGCTTAGGAGAGAGTTTAAGGTATCCATATTGAATATGGAGCTCCAACTTGCTCCCTATAAATAGTCTTTTCTACATTTTAATTTCCTACATTCTTCCATTACACTCTCAAATCCTCACTCTTCTTTTTATTCATTGTTCCTTCTAGGTATGTCTCTTTTTCACGTAGATTGAAGGAAGTTCATCCATTGTAACGTGTTCCGATTCATAAACGTTAAAAATAGGCATATCATATGATCCTCAAACCTGGAAAACTTTTATGTTATCGTAACATCAATCAATTACTTTGACATAAACCGGTTATCGTAACATCAATCAATTACTTTGACATAAAGGTTCCAGATTCGTTTTCTTTATGTCATCGTTTTGTAAAGTAATCGGATGGTATATATTGACTCTTTTTTGATGTTTTTTCATTTGATTAATATGGAACCACTCTTTTTTGTAAAGGAATCGGTTAGTTATAATATGGAATCACTTCTGAAAGTGCAAACGATCTTCAAACCGTTGTGAAGAAATTTATTGAATGTTTAGATGTTTTTTCATTTGAATACTAGAATACCATCCACCGCTGCAACTAAAAGGTATGTGGTAGATCTTTTTTTGTGTGTGTATGTTTATTAATGCGAAGTAGCTATTTTTCTAAAAGCATAATGTCATTGTTTATATCTTTTATTATTATGTGTTTGTGATTAGTGATGTTAACTATTATGTTGGATGGGATGCATGACTTTTAAGGTCGAGATATGATGTTCATATATTGTTCATAATTGTTCTTAAAGATCTCATATGGTTTGGTATTAAAGAGTGGATTGTTATGTTAATATGATTTGATCGAGTAAGGAGCCAAATCTCAGATCGGATTCTGGATATGGATCTGAAATAATTATGGAGCATTTAATTTTGGATTATTAGTTTCCTAAGTTTGTGCCACATATTTGGAAAGGTAGTAAATATCCTTGAATGCATTAATTATTGGTTGACCAAGAAACTTAGGCGCCAAGCATAATTTTTTCAAAAATTATAAAGGAGTCGGGTTTACATGTTTCTTTTATTACTTCTTTTTGTCATATTTATTTTTAAGTTAGCGTATTTAATATTTACGTTTTTTAAGACTGCTCGATAAGCTTTTTCTACTGCATTGTATATAGTCTTTGAATATGAAAATGCAAATGAGACAAATGCTATTGTTTTGGGGCACACCAATGTCAAATGTAATGTTGTAATTGCTTAGGTACATGTTTTTTAAATCATTAAATTTTTATAATTCAGTGTTTTCTTTATCTTTAAATTGATTTTGTAAATTGTTTATTCGTGTTTTTATTTACCAGGTTATTGACTGATTATATGCATTCGTGTGTTAGGGTTTCGATTTATAAACCGAATTTTGGATCATCATGAGCAGGGCGGACTTTTAATAAAAAAGTTGTTGAAGCTATGTCGTCAATAATATGGGGTAATGATATGTACCCAAGAGTTTATTCTTTTGTATTAATTATATTGACTGTCAATCAATTAAAATAATTAATGTGATTTAGGTTAACCATAATAGGTGAAGTAATTTTAGGACAAAATTTAAATTTCAAATACTAATTTGCACTACATAATTAATGCTTTATCATAATTTACGCTTTCTATATTCATACTAAAATTTAAACTTTCCATAATACAAATATATAAGGAAAAAAAAACACTTATATTATAAGTGTATACTAAATTAAATAGATTTTGTTACAGAAAAGCATGTTAATTTATATATTTAGTTTACATTTTATAAACTACCATGTTTGATATATAACATCAATACATATATATTTAGATGTAAAAGACGTATTTATAATATGTAAACAACTAACAAACCAATCATTTTTATAATACGTTTGAATTTCGTAAGGCATAATTATTACTCGTAGAAATGAATAAACAAAAAAAGCCACATTTGGTATATTTTATTTTTGAATTTCAAAACTTATAAATCTTTTACATCAAAATACTAAACACATAATGGAAACTTACCAATTTTACTTATACGACTTTAATAATCAATCAAGATTTGATCCTGAAAACTATATTAAGCGTTTAATGTGATTTGTTAAGATTTGAATATTACTTCACATTTATTCTTTTGTATTAATTATATTGACTGTCAATCAATTAAAATAATTAATGTAATTTAGGTTAAGCATAATAGGTGGAGTAATTTAGGACAATATTTAAATTTCAAATACTAATTTGCACTACATAATTAATGCTTTATCATAATTTACGCTTTCTATATTCATACTAAACTTTAAACTTTCCATAATACAAATATATTAGGAAAAAATCACTTATATTATAATTGTATACTAAATTAAATAGATTTTGTTACAGAAAAGTATGTTAATTTATATATTTAGTTTACATTTTATAAACTACCATGTTTGATATATAAGATCAATCCATATATATTTAGATGTAAAAGACGTATTTATAATATGTAAACAACTAACAAACCAATCATTTTTATAATACGTTTGAATTTCGTAAGTCATAATTATTACTTGTAAAAATGTTTAAACAAAAAAACCACATTTAGTATATCTTATTTTTGAATTTCAAAACTTATAAATCTTTTACACCAAAATACTAAACACATAATGGAAGATTACCAATTTTACTTATACGACTTTAATAATTAATCAATACGAATTTATTAGTTAATTTTGTATATTATACTGTTCTAATTAGTCATAAATGCTATTTAAAATATGATGACAATAACTTCGCTAATTTCAATCAATTTTCATTGATTGACGTATTAATACATGCATTCCATTTTTGCACTTCATCTATATAGATAGTTTTATCAAATCCATCTCAGTTGCTCTACACAGAATTACTTGATTGTGCAACAACATTCCAACTAATACTAAAACTAATATTACGGTTTTTAAACCCATTTATATCTTCTTGACCGAATTGAATTTTTCTATTACTATTTTACGAATATATTAAATTACTAATAATTACTAATACTAATGAAATTAATGAAATTGAATTTGAATTGGTAAGTCAATTTGAAATATAAATAATTTAATGAGACAAAAAAATGGTAATAAATTTAGGTTTACTATATTTGCTTTACTATAATAACTCTAATTAAATTTATTACCATTTTTTTGTCTCATTAAATTATTTTAAGAAATTATGTCTCATTAAATTTATTAAATTTAACTCTAATTTCAGCTTACCATAATTTAATGAGACGAAATTAAGTTTTATACGAAATTATTGTTGGTAATTATGAATCAATTTAATTCGTAATTATGAATCAATTTAATTCCTATTTATGAATCAATTTAATCAATCTTTTATTATGTATGATTGATTATAAATCAATTTATAATCAATAAGTTAGACTTACCATAACTTAATGAAACGAATTTAATTTTAATACGAAATTATTTTTCGTAATTAGTAATCAATTTAATCCTTAAGATGGAACATCAATTTAATCCATAATTATATATAATTTTAATCAATTTTTTATTATGTATGATTGATTATAAATCAATTAAATCTGTAATTTCGACTTACCATAATTTATTTATCGAATTTATGTATGATTGATTATGAATCAATTTTACCATTTTTTTTGTATTAATGATTCATTATGAATCAATTTAATCCATAATTTAAATACAATAAAGCATTCAGATGTATATTATTCAAAATATAGAATCGATTAGGAGTAGAAATATTAACTTAATGAATATTCTAGACAACCATTTTAAACATATATCTATGTATACAAATTTTAAGAATCGATTAACAACTAAAGTTTTTTTTTAATTTTAACACTTATTATACAAATCTTTTATTCTAAAAAAATATGTTATGAATGTGTAGTTATCTAATTGTTATGAATTGATACTTAACTAAGTATAGAGTGTAACTTGCGAAAGAAGGTTTTGTGTTTTGAAATTAGATTTCTTAAATTGGAATGAATTTTACACAATTATGGCATAATTGGTCATCAATTTATAGAGTAAATTAGATTTCTAAATGTAGCGAAGATTGATTGACTGATTGATTGATAAACCAATCTTTACCCAAATTTTCGCAACCATTAACTTGAATAGTTATTTAATCTCATATTTTTACGAATTCTGATCGGTGTTCATTGCAATTAATAAGATTTATTCAATTTGAAATGCGAATGTTTTTAATATAATTGATTTGAATTACTGATTACGATTTTAAGGTTATTTATTAAGATTTTTAATCTCATTTATTTATTTTACTATTTTTACGAATTCTGATTGGTCTCCATTGCAATTAATAATATTTATTCATTTTTAATGTTATTTATTAAGAGTTTTAATGTTATTTATTGACATTAATAATAGTTGACCGAATTTAATGTTATTTAGTAAAAAAATTAATCTCATTTATGTATATTTCTAATTTTACGAATTTATGTTTAAAATTATTGACCAAATTTAATTTTTTATATTATGACTTTCGTTTAATCAATTCTTATTAAAAGATAATCATCAAAATCATTTCAATAGTAATATGCTAATTTTAAAATGTCTATAATAATTTGTCGGTAATTGGTAAGTCAATTTGAAACGCGGATGTTTTTATGTAACTGATTTGAATTATTGATTATGATTTTAAAGTTATTTATTAAGATTTTTAAACTCATTTATTTATATTACTCTTTTTACGAATTCTGATTGGTCTTGATTGCAATTAAAAAGATTTATTCATTTTTAATGTTATTTATTAAGAGTTTTAATATTATTTATTGACATTAATAATAATTGCAAGAATTTAATGTTATTTAGTAAAAAAATTTAATCTCATTTATATATTATTAATTTTATGAATTTATGTTTAATATTATTGACCGAAATTAATTTTTTTATTATGACTTTCTGTAATCAGTTTTCATTAAAACATAATCATCAAAATCATTTTAATAGTAATATGCTAATTTTAAGATGTCAATAATAATTTGTCGATAATTGGTAAGTTAATTTCAAATGCGGATGTTTTTAATGTAATTGTTTTGAATTATTGATTACAATTTTGAGGTTACTTATTAACACTTTTAATCTCATTTATTTATATTACTATTTTTACAAATTTATTTTTAATATTACTGACCCAATTTAATTTTTCTATTATTTTTAATATTATTGACCCAATTTAATTGATTTGAATTATTGATTACATTTTTTGAGGTTACTTATTAACATTTTTAATCTCATTTAGTATTGATTTTCACCGTGGTTTTAGCTTGATTTTTAGGTCATTGGTTATGAGTCAAACCGTCAAAACAGTTTAGGGTCTTCTGGATATATTTACCTTAAATTCTTGATGATAATACAATTATAATGCCAAATGTCTTTCTTTTCCTCACCAGAGTTGTTTTTGACAAATTTCACTGTTTTGTTATTCAAATGGTTCAGGGATCCTATAAGTGGACATAAATTCTTTTCAAAGCCACAAGTTTCAAATCGTCTTGCCATGTCAAACCGTGTTATAGAAGCTAAAATAATTCAGGGAGTAACATTGGAATGCGAACTTTTTTCCAAAGAATTAGGCTGTCCCCATCTGATAAGAAGATTCCTTTCAAATTTAACAGAAGACAATTCCCTCTTACTTTATGTTTCGCAATGACAATAACTAAGAGTCAAGGACAAACCCTATTTAGGGTAGGTCTGTATTTGAAAGATCCAACTTTTACACATGGGCAGTTTTATGTCGCTGCCAAGTGACAAAAGTAGAGATGGCCTGAAAATACTAATATTGGGCAAAGATGACAGCGTTAATAATAAATAGCAAATGTTGTCTATAAAAAAATATTTTGAAGTTTGTGAATAAGTATGCGATCATATTTTGCATAAATTGTTTAATTTTTTTTTTTATAATTTTTGGGTTGTATGATTTGTTAAACTACATTTATTTACTTTGAATTTAATCTTCATTTGTATGTCGTTACAATAAATATATGTTTATTCATTTCATTATTTGTTTTTAAATCACGTCAACTCAAACATTTGTTGATTCATATATATGTTATTGGGTAATATTAAACTTTTTTATGATAATATACAATCAACCAAAATTCACACGAATTGTATTACGTAATTTTCAATAAATAAATTTGCATACTACAATCTTTATAGAATTTTTTTCATTTGACATGGATATGTACCGCGTGTACACGCGGGGCTCTAACCTAGTATGTCATATAAGTAGAGTTCTAGTAAAACTCAATATATACATTCACAAATTGTTTGTTCCATACCACGAGAGAAAGATTTTCTCAAAAACAACAACCTTCTATTTCCATGAACACACTTATCATTCGATGCTATCTCGTGCTCAAGACCATCTCCGGCAGTACACTACTGTTCCGGTTGTTGTACCCTGGGAGACAGCCCGTCTGAGAGGAGGCGCGGAATCTGTTTTAAGGGACCCGTGTCTAACACGATCCTCAACCAAAAATTATCAACATATACTTTAATTTTGCAGTGGCAATTAGTAGAAGATGATGCGGTTGAAGTGCTTGAATCAAGATTCGGTACATTTTACGTTTGTATCTTATTTCATTTATTTATTTTTGTAAACGGTATTGTACTTTTGTATTTCCTACGAATAACGAGAGTATTGTTATTATATTTATTTATTATTTTAATAAATTTGTGAACCCTATTTCCTACAATCTTAAAACAGACTTTCGTGTAGATTGTCGATACAATCTAAAAACCTTCTTATTAAGGAATTTGGGTTCACGAAAGTATAAAAATATTAATTGGGATTTTTGTTAAAATCTAATAAATATTTTTTGGAAATATATATGTAGTACAACAAGTCGGTTTAATGTGATGATTGGAGTACAATCTATAAACCGATATACCGTGTTTACAAAACGATCATTTTGATTCAAGTTTTCGGGTTCATGGGTTTCATGTCGGGTTTAGATAATCCGAAGTAGTAACAAATATTAACATGTATTTAGACGTTTCAAATACTAATTTTCTAATGAGCGTACAAGAAAAGACGTAATATTTGTTAACCCTTGAAAAATATTTGCTAGAGGTTATTTCTAACGAGCGTGTTAGAGATTAATCTTAGTAAAATATTTTCTAATGAGCGTATTAGAAAATATTTTGGCAACCCATGTAGAAACGTTGGTGTACGTTTTTCGATCTAACGAGCGTGTTAGAAATCATTATTTGGAGAAATAGTGATTCTTATCGAATGTATTGAAATACATTTACTTCTAACGAGCGTGTTAGAAATGATTATTATTTTTGTACAATAATAAGTTTCAAAACATTTATATTTTCTAACGAGCGTGTTAGAAATACTATTATTCTAAAATAATAAGTTTTATGACCTTTATATTTCCTAACGAGCGAGTTGGAAATATTATTTTTTATAGATAATAAGGTTTTAAAACATGCGTATTTTCTAACGAGCGTGTTAGAAAGTAACTATTTTAGTAAAATATTATTGGTTTCAAAATGTTGAGAACATTTAAATTTCTTATGGGCGTGTTAGAAATTGGTTATATATATAACAAGTTTTGAAACATGTAGTTCTAACGAGCATGTTAGAAACGACGGCGTTGAAAGAATAACGTGTCAAAACATATCTAATGAGCGTATTAGAAATTGTTATTTACAAAATCATAAGTTATTTTAAACTTATTTTTTTCTAATGAGCGAGTTAGAATTTGATGTTTTTGTAAAAACGAACAACATAGACGTTTAATTTTCTAACAAGCATGTTAGAAACGGCTTATTATATTTTATAAGAGCCAATAAAATATTAAACGGTCTTGTAATTGTTTAGTTCTAACGGGCGTGTTAGAAATGGTGGTATATATACAAACCAATAAGTTTTGAAACGATTTTGGTAATCGTTTATTTCTAACGGATGTGTTAGAAACGGTTTCGTTATATAACCAAAACACCATATTGTATTCTAACAAGCATGTTAGAAATGGTTAGTTATTGAAACCGAATATTTTTTTTAATATTTGGTACACGTATAGTTTCTAATGAGCGAATTAGAAACGATTTATCATAGCAACCATGTACTTGAACGATTTATAATCGTTTATGTATTTTAACGATTTATAATCGTTTATTTTCTAACGAGCGGGTTAGAATTAGGTTAACTATGATAAAATAATTAAGATGATTTGTAATCATTTTATTGTCTAACGAGCGAGTTAGATGTAGTTTTAAATAATAAAACTATTTTGAGTTTATGATCTTGATTTGTAATCAAAGCATAAACAAATATAGTTTAATTTTTAAAACAGATGCAAAAACAAGAAATGTTTTGAACGAATAAAACATGATTTTGCAATTGGTTCGATACTCGTATGAGAAGTATCATATCTTGAACCATATAATAGCCTTGAGAGACTATTTAAAGGAAAAACAATCCGATGTCGTTTTGACATATCTACTTGTTCGACTACTTGTGACTAGTTAATTATAAACAACTTTGGTGTTTTGAACAATGTATTGAGGGAGTACCTCAAAACATGCCACAAGACGATATAAGTGCGATTATTTCGTCACACGATAAAGTGTTGAAGAGAATAACACTTTGAGATTTGATGTGTATATATCCTTATGAATCCGTTAAAATACATTTGCTATGTATTATATATATTTTTTGGATTATCGTTTATATTTTTTTATATTCAAGTGATTTAAAATATAATAAACGATATATATAAAAAAAGAATTAATGTGGTATTTTTTCTTCGACGATTTACAATTCGACGAACTTAATAAGGATATATGTTTTAAAGAGTTGTGCAAGGAGTGTCTTACAAGAACACAATGAGCGGGTTGTGATCATGACTTATGTAATAAGTCGCATACCAAACATCAAACGTACAACATGATGAGCGAATCACAACGAACGTGGCAAGTGTATTGAGATTAAATACACGAAAACAAGATATGTCATCAAATGTTGAGAGTGTCAACATGAAAATACACAAATGTGAATTTTCGATGAATACAACATATGAAAGAAATATATGTTAATATTGTGAATTCTTTAATAAATTTTGCTAAATTTATTGTAAGACATTTACAATAGTGATGGACGTGTAGATGTTTCTACAACAATCAATGTTGTTTGACCGATGTGGAGGATTTATCCTAAGTTTTGGGAAACTTCCCCAATACATGGTTTTAACAAAACAACATGGAAATGTATATATCACTTTAGGCGCATATGTGAATGCTATGTCATTGAGTGTCAATCTAATTGACTTTATCTCAAGACCTTAGTGATTTTATACTAGTATTGTTCATCTTGTTGATGATGAACATATTCATCAAAGTGACTTATATTAAGACTTATGTTTAAGCTCTTAAGAGTCAATGGTGAAGCCTTGGAGATTAAGGGCAAATGAGTTTTTGATCCTAATGGATAAAATTAACTATGGTTTTGAGACATTCCTAAAACCCGATGGTTTGGAATGATAAAACAAGTTCTAATTATTGTGGATACCTAAGACGTGAATGTTTAAAAGAGATAGTGCGTTATCTCTTAAGGCTGTGAAGAATCAGAATGATGCATCTTCTGTTCACATGCTAGAGTATTGGAGTCTAAAGCATGCTAGACTAATACTTGTTAATGAAACATTCAAAGTGCAAGCAATGTGGGGGAAGAGCCATTTAAGAAACAACCCGCAGGGGATGTAAAAATGGTATTGAGAAGTCTCTCAAACTTCATACGAAAGGGAGAACCTTTCATCACCCCATTGGATATTATCCAATAACACTTAAATGTGGGGGTGGCTTGCATTTGAAAATGGAGTGAGTCAATCGAGTTGATTGGACTCAAATGCCAATTGATAAGATCCAAAGCCTAGCTAACTTTGAATCACATCACCAAAGGCATAGAAACGTGTTTAGCCATGAATTGAGTTTCACGTCATTCTAAAGACGAAAAGGAAGGTTCAAAGGGTAACACCTACCTATCCTGCTACCATAACCAGATCTATGTTTAGATCACATGGTATAAGCCTTACGAATTGACAAAATGGCTAACTTGACCAGCGAGTCAAGAACACGTTAGAACAACTTATCTCAGTTGAAAATGGATCCAACAACCTGATGGTTGATTAGAGATGAAGTTGTATGGAATGAGACTAAAGCCCATGGAAAAAGGGACATGAGGGAAACCTAATCTAGTTGACTGGAGATCCCAAGATCTAGATTCAATAGGAAAACTTAATCATGAACCGAAAGGTAGTCACTGTGGGGGCATAGCTAAGATATATGTTTATATATAAGCTAGTATATATGGTTATATACATATCCCCTAAACTACAAAAGGGTGTTTAAATACGTCCTAGTCCATTCCTATAAATCCAGTGACATTGTTGAGAGGTTAAGCATAACATATGGTTTAATGATTAGTGTAGATCATTACACACCATAATGCTTTTAATGATTTAAAATCACCTATGTTGGAGAGAAGTGTGGTCGCTTCGAATGAAATTGTGGGCACAATTTCTAGAGCTCCCGCAGAACCAGGAAAGTGTTCCACGACCATTATTGGACACGATAATGAGGGGATGGCCAGGCTAGGGGGAGTCTTGTGTGAACGTATATTGTCGTTTACACAAACAGCCGTCAATTCAAAGACATCAAGTTCATATTGACAGCTAGTAAGCTAAGTATGCTTCACAAGGGAAGGTTCAAAGGGTTACACCTACCTATCCTATGCAAGACTCAACCGTCGAGGTTACATCGGTAATTTGTGTGTTTTTTCGATCTCCATTCATGTGGGGGATTGTTGGAAAAATGGTAGTGAAAATGAGTTTTTCACTAATTTTGGACTCAAATAAATATATTTAAGTATGTGTTATATAAATAATTATTTGTGGGTTTGTGTACTATATTGTGAGAGCATCACAACGAATCAAACCATGTCCAAAATAGAGCTAAGATGAATGAGATATCGAAGCTTGAAAGTTGTAGGTTGGAACAACCAAAGATGTGAAAATAGATTAAGTTTTGTCCCACATTAATGGGATGACAAAACATGAAGTGGTTTATAAGGAGGAACACTCCTTGTATATTGTTTAGAATGAGCCAAACACTAGTGGGACCCTAAAGGGTGCGAAGCACCCTTAACTCGCACTCGCACACGCGCGCGCGTGGCGTGGGCGATGGGCGCAATGTGGCGCTTTGATGGCGCACTTTGCACTTCGCACACTCGCGTCGCCGCTTGAGAGCCGCCTTTGTATTTTTGACCTCGTGCGCGTAGTCTGGTACATGGCGGAAGGTTGACGTAAACCGTAACTACAAGTGGCGCGCATGACCAGATGGCATTCAGGTCTGCGCGAGTGGCGGGTTCCATATGATACGAGTCAGTCATCCGCGGATGACATAGCGTTATGTGCGCAGGAACTATAGTGCGCGCATGACCAGGTAGTGCCAAGCGCCCTGGTCAGCGCGCGTCATCATGTACTGCGCGCAACATACGAACGCGGGCTGGTGCGTCAGTTCCTACACAGTCACGGGTCGTAAATGACTGTTTCCACTCGTGTCATAAATGAAATAGGAGTTTCGTTCAACCACTTTAATTCTATTTGATTACAAGTTTAATGTCATATTGATGACAATAATTAAAATGTAATAATGGCTCAATTATTGTGAATTATTGACATAATGAACGTTGGGTTCATATGTCATATAAGTAGAGTTCTAGTAAAACTCAATATATACATTCACAAATTGTTTGTTCCATACCACGAGAGAAAGATTTTCTCAAAAACAACAACCTTCTATTTCCATGAACACACTTATCATTCGATGCTATCTCGGGCTCAAGACCATCTCCGGCAGTACATACTGTTCCGGTTGTTGTACCCTGGGAGACAGCCCGTCTGAGAGGAGGCGCGGAATCTGTTTTAAGGGACCCGTGTCTAACACGATCCTCAACCAAAAATTATCAACATATACTTTAATTTTGCAGTGGCAATTAGTAGAAGATGATGCGGTTGAAGTGCTTGAATCAAGATTCGGTACATTTTACGTTTGTATCTTATTTCATTTATTTATTTTTGTAAACGGTATTGTACTTTTGTATTTCCTACGAATAACGAGAGTATTGTTATTATATTTATTTATTATTTTAATAAATTTGTGAACCCTATTTCCTACACGGCTCGCCCACCCCCAAGGCCGGCTCTGTGATGCAAGGATGATTAAACCTATGTTTTGCATAAGGTGTTTTAACTAAGGTACATCTGGGTGATTATCAACGGGTGGAGTTTTTTACCGGGTTAAATTCATTGGTGTGAGTGGGTTTGTAGAGTACACATACTGCAAAAGAGTGGTTCTGCACGATTTTGGTATGTGTCTGACTTTACAAGTTAAATGCATTTTCATACATTTGATATTTAAACTCTTTGCTTTGATTGAAATAACTCAACTGTTAGTATATCTACTTACATCACAACAATCTCCTTAATTATTGTATAAATATTATATATATTGAATACAATCTATTTAGCGGTTGACCAGTTTTAATATATTTCTTTGTAGGGGCAATTACATATATCCCCCTACAAAGTTCATAAATTACATATTTACCCAAAACAAAAATTAAATTACATATTTCCCCTTCCGAAAAGCTAAAAATGTCAAATATACCCATTTCATTAAAAATAGATTAGAGAATGACTATTCTACCCTTTCGCTTACTAAATCATACAAATTTCAAGGTTTTCTTTTTTCGTTTCTTTTAAGAGTTTTTAGTTTTTTTTTTTTTTCATGATTGACGTTTACCTTCTTTAATTTTTCAACAATAAGCAAACTTTGCAAACAAGTGCTAAAGTTGAAACTCATCATAATAAAAGAAAAAATCACGCCAAAAAACAATCTTTAAAATCTAAAAACAAAGTTAACAATCTTTAAATCGAAAATACAAATGCTATGGTAACTTTCATCGTTGGACTTCGCTTTGTAGCTTGACTTCAGAAATCCGTAGCTAGACTTCATTATCAATACCATAACGACTATAGTAAGTTTCATCGCCAAATGAATACTTGGAATCTTCTCACATTATTATCTCCTATCTTCACTCATAAAACATGATGAATTTGAACCTAAAATCAACTCACTGTTGCTAAGTCAAACAAAGACAACCAGCACGAAAAATACTAAGAAATAGCACAGTGATATAATCACACAAAGAATCAACCACAAAAAAAAAACCTACGGAATAAATATCATAAAAAAACATCTTGAACCAAACCTAAGAAACCTACTGAACAAGCCTCTATGCCTTGCTTTCTCTACTTTGTTTCATTTTTTATATGCAAAGGAAAGAGAACAAGGGAGATTCGTATATGGATGGATCTTGGGAGGAAGGGAATGAAAGGTCTAGGGTTTTTTATGTTTGAAAGGGTATAAGTGTCATTTTGCTAGAAGAAGGGGAAATATGTAATTTTAATTTTAGGTTGGGTAAATATGTAATTAGGAATGGAAATAGGGGGATATATGTAATAATTCCTTCTTTGTATGCCATGGTGTTAATTTAGTAGATTTCATTTTACCTACTATCACACACCATAGGGAGACGTTGATGTAATAAGTTATTTGCTAATTGCTTCTGCTCAATAAGATAAAATGGACATATAGTCAGTGTGGAAAAAAACGCAATATATATGGGTCAAGTTATTCTACACAAGGTAACAAAAATGAGAATGGTGAGAAGGATACAAAAAACACAATATATCATGAAATATGACACAATGAGCTATAAATATAACACAGTGTCGAAAAATATAACACAATGCTGAAGAAAAAAAGACACAATAAATTGAAAAAATGACACAATAATGAAAATAAAAAAAAGACACAATGCTACAAAAAAAGACACAATGATAAAACGTATATTCTAAAAACTACACGCTAAAACCCCAAAAAACGAAGACCTAAAAACTAACATCGTAGGGTTCGATGAGACGGTTATAATGCCGCTTGAATGAGTTCAATCGGAGTCCCTTTGATACCCTTTCTACAACTTCCTATTTTTCTTTCACTGTGTATTTGATCCTAACCCCATATAGTCATTATCTAAATGAAACTCTAATTATTTTTTATTAACATTCGCTTAAATAAAGAAAAAATATAGAAAATGTTAATACCATTAAGATTGTGTGACCATTTTCTCAAAGAGATTCATTTGTTAGTGCTTTAGTAATCTTGGAAGCCTCTGGGCCTCTTATTTGTTCGGTATGCGGTTATCCTTGCCACTAAAATGAAAAATTCTTTCAAATAGTAGATTATGTAATAGCATATGAATTTAGCATACTCAAATTTTCATCTAATTAGCATTATGATATTATTTGTATTAGTCCAAAACCTGGCTAGAGCAAGTACTTTATTCGTAACAGCATGAAGTTGCGATTTAGCATTCACAGCAACTGATGCAAGTAGATCAATTCTCTATATGGGTAAAAAATAGATCCAAGAATAAGGCGGTTACATGTAATTGGCGGAAATCATTCTATGTGTTTGATGTAGGTTAATTTGTTTTGTTGTTTGTTTTCGGCTTGGTGTTGTAAACTATATTGTATTGGTGTTCCCAGCATCTTGCTGAATGAAATATTTATGTTAATTGTTCAACAACAAAAAAGGAGTATCTGTTGGTGTTATTCAAACTTATCCTACAGTTAACTTTGAACAATTGAGACACTGTATACATCATATAATACGAATTGTCTATTTCAAAATTATATTTTAGCCTCAACATCGACAAAGCTAATTTCAGTTTTGTTATACCTTACTTGTAAATCAGATAAATTCAGGTACACAAAAATCTATTACAAACTTAAATATTTAACGTTTTGAATATGCTTGCCCTTTAAATTTGTGCTTATGCAAAATATTTGATATTGAAGATAAATATTAAATTGTGACCAAGAAGTTGATGTCAATATTTTAAAATAATATTTTATTACTTATAGACATGAAACACATTTTTTCTTGGAACATTGTTTTCAAACCGATTCGATGTGTTAATCGGTAACTGTTTGTAAAAGTTACATTCCCAAACGACATGCCTCTTCATGTTTTTATTTAATTGAAACATCCCATATATTTAAGTTAATCGTTGCTTTGGTTTAAAGGGATGTGTGTCATATGCAACGATTTCTGGACAATTTACATGATTGGGAAAATCCTATATCTTTAAGCTGACAAAGGACTGCTGATGCTTTCATTTAAATGAACATCCCATATAATTGAACCAGTTGCATTGGATTGAAATAGTGTGTGTATCACCTATAAGTATAAGACTAAAGGGTGTGGCTCGGGAAACAATTCGGGAAAGGTGAAGATGACGTGGCGCTGATGTGGAGAAGGGGGAGGAAGGGGGAAGGGGAAGCACACCCCATAGTCTAAATGGGTGTCAAAGACAAGGTGATCTAAAAGACTTTCATAAAAACATCCCGCCGCAACGCGCGGGTGATGTAACCTTGTTAGACACAATTCCCCGTTTAATTAAACATAGGTCCTCGGATTGTTGGTGATGGATTACCCTCATTATAAGATACACTTATATTTCCGTATTAATTAACTCACAATACATTATCCTCGACTCGACTCACTTTACCGTATAATTATTTTCCCATTAAATAATTATACTATGGTCTTGTCGATCGATATTTCATTTTCAACATTCGACTCGACTCACTTTACCATATATTTACTTTCCCATTAAATAAATATACTGGGATCTTGCCGATTCGATAACATATTTTACATTGTCAAGTTCATATTCTTAACTTAGTTTTAAACATGTAATCGTTATAATAGATTCAATATCTTCAATAACTTTTGACGGCGCTTTACAAAGGGAAAAATAATAAATTTGAAACTCGATGAAACTGACTTAATAAGAGTGAGACGACCACCAATGGAAAGGGTTTTGGCCTTCCATGATTTGAGCCGAGATTTACACTTATCAATAACCGGGTTCCAATAATAAGCGGACTCTCACGAATAAACCGACCCGATAAAAAACCACTTTGAGTGTCAGAAATAATGGAGCTCATTACCTTCTTGATTGATTATATGCGCCAAGACATTAGAAATAACTTTAGGAATTATTCCAATCATATTTAAATGATGAAGACAATTGAATGAGATCAGATAACGGTACTTGATAGGGGGAACAAATTTACCTGTTTGACTAAGAAGGACATGGGGTTTAAATTGAGTAAAATTGACAGAGTCTTGGTTTGTCAAATTTTTTTTAACAGGTGGCCTTTCTGTGGTTGACACTAACTATGGACCAAAACCATTTAGGTGGTTTAGCTCTTGGTTAGGAAGGGAAGGACGTTCAGATATTATTAATAAGGCGTTTGATGATTGCTCATTTGAGGGGCCTTGGGATGTTGTTATTAATAAAAAGTTGAACTACATTAGAAGTGTCTTACGAGACTGGTGGAAAGGGATGTTGTCCACTGAAGGAGAAAAGTTAGTCTCCCTGAAAGAGGGTATCGAGAAGCTTGAGCTTGTTAACGAAGAAAGAGAGCTCGAAGAGGAGGAAGTGTGGATCTGGGAAGAAAGTAAAAAGAATTTAGAGCAGCTTAATCTATTCAAACAAAGGGACTTAATTCAAAAATCTCGTATTCGATGGGCAACAAATGTGGATGACAATTCCGCGTACTTCCATAGATTCATTATGGTAGAAAGGCTTCTAATGCCGTTCCAGGCTTGTTGATAGACGGTGAGTGGGTATCTAAGCCTTCCCTGGTGAAGTTAGAGGTTCTAAAACATTTCAGAGAATACTTTGCTGAAAAGATCATGAATCGGCCTGCTCTCACATGTAGCGACTTGAAGAAAATTGATTCGGGTTGTGTGGATAGTCTGATTGCTCCCTTTACCAAAGACGAGATAAAAGAGGCCGTTTACGACTGTGGCTCGGATAGAGCTCCGGGACCGAACGGGTTCAACTTCAGATTTATAAAACATTTTTGGGGGAGGTTGGAGGATGACTTTTATCATTTATTGGGTGAATTTCATCATACGGGGGGTCATAAATAGAGGTTGTAGTACCTCGTTTATTACTCTCATTGCTAAGACAAAAACTCCATTGGGTTTAAAGGACTATAGACTAATTAATTTGGTGGGTGTTATCAGCAAAATTATTTCCATGGTTGTGGCGGAGAGAATGAAGAAGGTTATTGGGATGGTAATCTCTCATGCCTAATCCGCGTTCATAAAGGATCGTTTTATCCTTGATGGACCGCTCATTATTAATGAGATTTACGGTTGGATTAAGAAAAGAGGGGATGAGACTTTCATGTAAAGCTCGATTTTGAAAAGGCTTTTGACAACGTTAATTGGGATTTTCTCCTGTCAATGTTAAGCCAAATGGGTTTTCCTCCAAAATGGTGTCTTTGGATAAAGGGTATTCTCGCCTCAACTAGATCTTTCGTTTTGGTCAATGGCTCTCCTACCTTCGAATCCCAATGCGAAAAAGGGGTAAGGCAAGGAGACCCTTTATCTCCTTCCTTGTTCCTTATTGCTATGCAAGATTTGGCGTACATTCTCAACAAGGCTGCTGATTTAGGTGAGTTTGAAGGCATTCGTCTCCCGAATGGTGGCCTGTTTTTGTCCCATATGTTTTACGCGGCTAACGCTTTAATAATAGGCAAATGGTCCGAAGATAATATGAAGAAGTTGGATCGGTTGCTTCGGTTATTTCATATTTGCTCTGGATTGAAAATAAATATCAACAAGTCACATCTTTTCGGTTTGGGTACTAACGACGCTGAGATGAATAGTTTCGCTGCCACACTTGGTTGTAAGGCTGGGAAGTTTCCTTTTGACTACTTGGGCATAACAGTCGGGGCAAATATGAATCGGATTAGCCACTGGAATCCGGTTATTGACACTATCCAATCTAGATTAGCGTCATGGAAAGCCAATACGCTTTCCATTGGAGGGAATTTAACCCTTATTAAGTCGGTCCTTTCTAGCCTTCCTATCTACTATCTCTCCTTATACAAGGCTCCCATGAAAGTTGTTGATAAAATTGAAAGCATCATGAAGAAATTTCTTTGGGCCGGCTCTTCCGATCAAAGGAAACTTCATTGGGTCCATTGGGACGTGGTTACTAGTACTAAGAAAGATGGTGGGTTGGGTGTTGCAAAAATTTCGGATGTCAATGCAGCGCTTCTTATCAAATGGGCTTGGATATTTAAAACTCAAGAGGGTAGCCTTTGGAGGAATGTTATAGAGGCTATACACGGTGGTCGCAACAAATGGTTATTTCTCCCTGCTGCCCGTAACATAAACGGTGCTTGGAAAAATATGGTTAATGCCATTAATAGAATTAGACTGAATAATGCATCGGTGAATGATTTTCTCAGCTGCAATCTGGGGGACGGGGCTAATGTTCGCTTCTTGAAAGACGTCTGGTTTGGGTCGAGATCTTTAATGTGCAGGTGGCTAGCTCTATATAGCTTGGAATCTCAAATGAATTGCAAGGTCGCTGAGCGGATTACTAAAAGGGGTGAGGAGATGATTTTGGCTGCTGATTGGGACGCGAAGGCTGACTCTGTTGAAGCTATTTCTGAGATGCTGGACGTCTCTTTTATGTTATCTTCAGTCACTTTGTCAAGCAATAAAGACGATTGGATTTGGGACAAGAATGGTTCGGGCGTTTTCTCGGTGGCTAATGTCAAAGAGTTACTAAGAAAAAGGAAGGAATGAAGCTAGACCACATCATTTTAAGTGGGAATCCTGGATCTCTTTGAAAATTAATATATTTATGTGGCGTACCGAAATACAACGTCTTCCTACTCGAACGGCTCTTTCTAGGCGGAATATAAGTCTGCCCTCGTTATCTTGCCCCTTTTGTGAAGTGTTTGATGAAGATTGGGAGCATCTGTTTATTGGGTGTGGGTTTACTTTTGGAGTTTGGTCTAGCATTTGGAAGTGGTGCAAGATTCAACCGCTTCTTCTCCTTGACATTGAAGACTTGCTGCAATATCAAAATCAGGCTTAAGGGTCGAAGTGGAGCAAGAGAATCCTTAGAGGTATTATTAAGATCACGTGTTGGGCCATTTGGAAGGCATGGAACAAAAAGATATTCGATAACAAAACTCCGAATGTGGTTGATGTGGTATCCATTGTCAAATCTTTTACTTTCTTATGGGTTAAGAGTCGTACTAGGTTTGATGATATCAAGTGAAAGGATTGGTCCGACTTCCCTATGTATATGTTGTTAAAAGTGTTGGTTAATATAGTTGGTAATATTCATGTTATATTTAACACTTTTACCTTTTACAATTTAACACTTATGGGTCTTGGTAACATTTTAGTTTTTATATTCTAGTTATTATTTGTTTTATAGTTGTTTGAACATTTTGTATAAGTACTTTTTGTAGGATAATAATGATCATGGTGGTGGATTGATAAGAGTTCAGTTGGGTTGATAAAGAGTCCAGAATGAGGTGTTGTGTTCGTGTGATCCAGTCCAGTTCGTGTGTGGTCCAGTCCAGAATGATAATATTGTCTAGGCCCAAGAAGCTTAGTGTTTAGCCCATCAGGAGTGTTTGTTGATCTGTTGGCCTGTGGCCCAGGATATGAGAAGCTGATGTGGCAATCTTCGTCAACTAACACAATTGATTATCAATCGTTGGATCTCATTCATCCTGGCCGTCCGTTGTGTTTAAAGAACACATTATCTCAGCTATAAATAGCTGAGATAATCCTTCATTTAATACTTTTGATCTTCATCTGGTCTCTCTTTTCTCTCTAAGATCTTTGATTAGGGTTTCTGTGTATTGATTCATCTTGAGTCTTTTCATTCCTTAGTTTGGTTTGATCTTGAGTGTGATTGTAGAGAGGTGTGTTTGTATTCAGGTCAAAGGTCTTGTTTAGATTTTTAGGGTTTACGTACTTCCTTTTATTTTCAGTAATAAAGTTCTTAATCTTTTGGTTTATGCTTTGATTCATGTTTTATAACATGGTATCAGAGCTCTGATACGTTTTCTTGGAGGATCTGTTGTTAGGGTTTCGTAGTGTCCGCTGTGCATCCTGATTCTTGATCTTCATTAGATCTAGTATCTGTTATCAACTATGGGTTAAGAACTTCTTGATTTTCTAGTATTTGGATTAAAGGAGTGAAACCCTAGAGTTTTAGGGTTCGTGGTGATCTGTTTCAACCAAAGTTGGAATCTTGTTATCTGGATCTGTTTAACAACCCTAAGTGAAGGTTGTTATTCTTGGATCAAGGTTTAAGGAGCGCTTTTCTTCTGTTCTTGATCTGTAACCCTAAGTGAAGGTTACAGGTCCTGAACTTGTTTGGAAGCTGTGCAACCGGTTAGATCGTTCCATCCCTCTTTTACTTCTGTTCATTGTTTGTTTGTGTCTAGGAGCACTGACCGGGTTAGGTGGACCGGTATTGGCTCATTCTTTGTTTTGTTTGAGGTCTTGCTTGTTTATCTGTTTGTTTCTTGTTTGTTTGGCGTTTAAAGTTTAGTGTGTGTGAGTTTAGAGAACCAGACTCCCGTGTTAAGACCTGTCCTGGCACCATTGAGTGACGAACCAGGAATCTGGATCACTGACACGACTTCGTCTGTCTAGGATTGTGTTGTGGTTGTTTAAATAAGGTTCTTGCTTATTGTTGTGTGTTATCTGCTTGATTTGCCATGACTGATAAAAAGGAAGGAGGATCTGATCCTACTTCTGGGAGAGATGGGCAGGGTAATGTTACTTTAATAAGTAAATTGGATGCAAGTGATCCTTTGTATTTGCATCCAAGTGATTCTGCAAATCTAAGCATTGTTACAATAAAGCTTAAAGGAACTGAAAATTACACAGTCTGGGCTAATGCTATACAAGCCTCCTTTTGACCCACATGAAATGCCTAATTTCATGCTTGCGTTCTAAATTGCAAAAGAAAATAATTGGTATAATTGGTGTATATGCAATTTGTCGGTCAAAAAACATTGTTAATTAGTGTGTATATATTGTAAGAATATTTATGTAAAAAAATTCATGTGGTAAAATTTATAGTACAAAAGTCTATTTAGACGTTCATGACTCTTATTTCTAAGTATCCATACTTACACCTAAATGGCAATGGTCTTTTGATGAAATTTCATACATGATGCATGCTAAATCTACAGATGTTGGTCAACAAAAGTAAACTCAGTCCTTACCCAAACCTTGCAAAGTTTTTAAATTCCTTTTCCCGAGAACTTCACACTTCCAGGCTGTGAACAAATTTAATCAGAAGTAATGTTTGACTTTTCATCCTTTTGTCCCTTCCATATATTTTTTTTTCTATTGTGATTTCAAGCACAAATTTTTATGGACTAATTCTGCAATCATATTTGAAAAACCCTGTAAACTTTTACCCTTTTTCACCCAATCGATACCCAAAAAACTTTCTATATCAAAGTCATAAATAATCTTCCTTCTTTATTTACGGTTTAGAAACCCATCCTGCAACTCACTTATTTCTTTATTTCTTGTTCTATTTAAAATGGGGTTTAGTTGACAATAAAACAATTAGAATTAAAATGTATCATGATGAATTTGCTCAATCTTTAGAATTCAGTTTTCTTTATGACTGTCTCAATTGAATATTCATATTACAAAAGGGTCTGGCATGTATTAGACTAATACACTCATGTATGTTGGCTGTACAAGTGTGGCTCATGTAAAATCTAGCAACATCAAATGGATCATTCATGTATAGCAGATTAATGTTAATAATCGATATCGGAAAACATAGAACTTTTGGTTCTGCAGAATCCAAGTAAAAAACAATCTGAATTAGCATAATTAGAGATCCTGATAAAAATGTTGAATAAATAGTAGTCAAACAAGTCAAAATACTAACCAAATTTGTTCAATTAGAACTACAAAATCAACCACATTTCTTCATGTTCTAAAGCTTTTATACACTTTTTGCGAAATGATAGCTGCCTCAAGTTTGGGCCTTGATTCGGTGCAAGTTTCGCTGTTTCGCTTAAATGGGCAGGTCTTCTTGTTAAGAAAACTTTACGCCAAAAGACTCTTGAGCTCCCAATTCTTGAGAACTCCAAGAGCATCTGGTTTAGCATCTGGTTCAGAATCTTTGCCCTTGAAAATTATGTTTTTTCTACCAAAGCGGGCTTATATAAAATTGAAAAGGTAAGTTAGTAACAAAACCACAACAATAAACAAGGTTGTTGAACTAAAATTTCATTGTTCTTGCTCAAGAAGCAATCAATCACTTGCGTGTAGTAACAGATTTCTCAAACGACTCTTTTAAAATTTTCAAGCAAAGTTTTTAAAGCAATTGAATAAAAACAAAACAAAAAATTGAACATAAGAAATCATGCTGAAAACTCAATGGATTGAAACACTTACCTAGCAAATTAAACGCTATGTAGCCCGCTAGTAGAAAACCTGCAACAAACACCAAAATCAGGGAACGAACTCCCACAATCATGACCGGTGACCCATATAAACAATTCTAAATTTTGCTGTTAAATTGAAGATGTTGGCTTCATTCAAATTAGCGATGCAAAAATACATACAAATACATGTTAAGATTTTCTTATAAGAAGTTTTTTTTTTTTTTTTTTTTTGCAAGGTGCTTGGGTGGAAAAGCGTATTATTCCCTGATGGCTGTATGCATTTTAGAAATGTTAATTTCAACTATTTTAAAAAAAGTACAATTTTGCAAACAAAAAAGCAGTTGTTGCGTGAAAGGTTGCACCAACAGAATCGGCAACAAATCCTATTGAGTACTGGCAGTCCAACGTGACATCCCACTCGAAGCTGAAACATAGGTATAAAACAAGCAATAAGGCCACATTCACAGGCTTGAAGAAAAAGGCAAAGAGAAACACATCGAAACTAAAACCGAACCCATTCATTTGACCATCTAGTACTGTAATCAAACAATTATGAAGTTTCAATAAACACCTTGCTATGTGATTCTGATTCTTTGCACTGATAAAGCTAAACAACTAAAACTCTGTTATAACATAATGAAAGATGGATACCTTCCGGTAATTACAACATTTCGAGGACCTGCTCGACTAACTTCATCTAGAACCATGTTTGAACCTATCATGGTTCCAATGATAATGCTACCAACCCAACTACACCAAACCATTTATTTGACCATCTCCACCTACAGTCATCATTTTAGGGAGGAATTAATTAACTTTGCTTAAAAAAAATGTTTAGCAAACTAAAAGTTTGGATCATTAGCTAACCTGACAAACTGAATCCAATCAATAAGATCACTCCAGTGCTCATATGGTTACTATATATCTCCCAACATGAAGAGCAATCTACACATCATCAAATATAAACATAATTCCATAACAACATCATATCATAGTAATTATAAATGAACAACATTATAAAAAAAATATTGGAAATACCGGTTTTGACCCATTACCCAACCTGTCCGACCTGACCATAACTGTACAGATTTTCAAAATTAAAAAAAAACAGGCACACAAAATCCAGGTTGACTAACCCATTCCAACATAACTCGGTTTTCAACCCTTACCCAGCCCGTCTTACCAAGACTACAATATTCATCAATCAAAGGCTCAAAGTGTAAGAAAACATCTGACAGCTTATGTACTGACATTGAAACCCTAACATTAATGCTTACCTGCATATTCATGAAGCAAAATTCTGAAACCATCGTTAACTGAAAGTCGATCTCCAACTCAAAGCAACAACCATTGTTACTGACCTGAAAAACGGAAACAACGTTCGTACGCCACCGTTACAGCTGCCACATCGTTTATGTCATGATCGGGTCTGAACCAACAACCTAAACCCTCTAGAAGCAAATGATTAGATCAACAATTTTCATAATCTACTTTAATTTGAAAGTTCAGAATAAACTATTTCTACACTTTGGAATTTGACTGAATAATTATTGTGAAAGCAAATCTCAACTTCGACATACAAACTATTAACAACCAAATCGAGATATAGAACACCTGGAAAAGGGAAATTCTGAAATGTAGACACCTTAAGGCCTCTAACGAAGCCTCGAAGATCCTCTGTGACACCAAACGTTTCAAGACCCAATGACGATTTATGAGAAGGCGATCTGAAAGTATTACACTAAATGAAATCCACAATTTTAATTAATTTAACATTTTAATCAACGCAGAGTCTCGATTTTTGGTAAAGAAGCGAACTTACACATAATCTAAAGTTAGGGTTATGTAGAGAACGACTTAAATGATTCACAGAAATGAAACCCGACCACATGTGTGCTAACCAAAAGACTCCACAAGTTTTTTTAAGTAAAACGACTCCACAAGTTTCAAGAATACTCCCGGCCAAACCCGGCCACATGTGTGCTAACCAAAAGAATACATGTCACTAATACGAATGGAAAACCATTAATGGACACGAATGCAAGAATACATGAATACACCTGCCCGAATACAAGAATACAAGAATACCGCAAGAGACAACATGCACCCGTCCGACCTCTAGTCGACGAGTGGGGCCGGTCACGCCCAAATAGATCTATCCATATTTCCCCCGTTGTGCAACCACCACACATTCATGGTTTTCCCCGGGACTTTAACAAATCGTATAGCAACCCAAAAGAATACCCCAATACATAAAGAATTCAAGAATACCAATACGTAATACCATATAGTAACCAATGACTACCTTGTAAGCTTTACCAATATGAATACTTAGCAAATCATAGATTTTATGAATACCAAAACATAATTTGACACATCTTTTATGAAAACGTAAGTTAACACACGTTTAAAGAATACAAGTATACAACATGTTTTCTCCCCCGAAAGCAAAACCAGTAAGAAATGGGGCCGTGAACTCACTTTAGGTTGCGTTCTTCTTAATAACCCACAGACAATGCAAAATGACAGTCCTAGTATCGGCAGCCTATCATTAAATGCATATGAGTACCCGAACTATTGACCCGCAGGTCAACTAGTCCCTAAGTGTCCAGACCATAACCATTATACGTTTGAAAACATGTTTGACTGATAACCTAACCACACAAGACAAGACCCGACATCCCATTGGTGAGCCGACATCCCACGTGTTATCCAAATACAAGATATCATGCAACATATGCAATTAAACACTTAACATGCGCAACGGTTCACTAAGTCTAGCACATAGTTCAAATAACGCATAAACGAGTCCGAACACATGTTACCAAGTTATTAGACATGTCACGGGGTTCCTAGCATGTTCCTAGGTGTCAAATCATGTTCCGGGATATTAAAATATACATTTAACAGCAGTACACACGATTAGGAATCAAACATGCAATTAGGAAAGTCAACTGGTGATTAGGATGGTCAAAATAGTGATTAGGATTGTAATCACATGTATTACATGCGATTAGGCTCCTAATCGCCCCTTATAACATGCGATTAGGGCTGATCACGTGTTCCTCAGGCGATTAGGACTCCCTAATCGCCCCCTGCAGGCTGGTTCCACTTTTTCGCGCGTTTAACCCTTCAAATTAGATCCGAAACATGTGGAAACACCCAATGTTAAACCGAAAACATTTATCAACCTATTTCAAGCAAAAAACCCCCCAAATTATCATCATCCTAACAGCCCCGAATGCAAGCGTTTTCCTAAAATAGCATATTTATCATGTAAACATCACATCAACATGCAAAACTTGCCCTAAATAGCAAATTTCCAGATTTCATCACATAACAACATTGTTCAACATTATCCTATTGTTCTAGCATCATCCTAGAGCAAACCCTAACCTCATACAATTAACGAAACACATCATATCATCTTTAATCCTTCAAAATCATTCAAACGGGTCAAAACACCTATTATCAACAATACACAACTATGAACCTCCAAACTCATAGATTAACATCATAATAACTCATTTAAGTCAGAAACATATCAAACACACAAGAACAATCTTGTTTTATCAATAAAAATCTTATCTTTGCATGAATACATCACATATAACAAGCATAAAGGTTTAGGTTTGTTTAGAAACTGATTTTAATGAGTTTTCAAAGACACAAACATTTAAAAACCAGGTCTGGACCTTTAGGGAGTAAAACAAAATCATTACAAAGGTTTGGGATGAAGAACACACCTTGGTTTTGCAAGATAATGAGATGTAAAGCTAGGAAAGGTAGGTTTTTATGCAAAAACGTGCTATAGAGGGTGTTTATGAGTTGAGAGAGGTTATGGGACGTCTAGGGTTGCAAAAATGATGTTTTACAAGTCAAGGGTGGTATTTATAGGCGTTTCTAGTCGTCAGACACGTTACAGGCGATTAGGGTGCTGCAACAGGCGATTAGGATTGTAATCGCCTGTTGTAACACACGATTAGGGTGTAATCGCCCCTAACTATAGGCGATTAGGCCAATCACCCCCTATTTACATGCATTTAGGCCAATCACCCCCTATTTACATGCATTTAGGCTAATCACCGCCTATTTACATGCATTTAGGCTAATCACCCCCTATTTACATGCATTTAGGCCAATCACCCCCTATTTACATGCATTTAGGCTAATCACCCCCTATTTCCTTGCATTTAGGCTAATCACCCCCTATTTACATGCATTTAGGGTTTTTGGCACGTTAAACACTATTTTAACACATATAAGCACGTATTCACATACCGACAAGTCATATAATGATCGTAAACACATAATGCATGATAACTAACACGTTCACATCCGTTCACCAATTCCCAGGATTCAAGACTTGCGTGTGTGCGTTAAACCCGGTGATTCTACGAATCACCAATACTTGTACACATGGTTATAGACCGACTCCCAATGACCCCGAGGGTCACTGTAACGACTCCTGGTGATTCCCAGAACCATCCCAATGACTCAACTGACGTAGTTATGTAATGTATGCACGACTCGCTAAGGTAGACTTTACTGATTCGATAAGATTGTTAACCGGAGTTTGCCGGGTGTCACACTGGCTGTCCGTTGTGTTTAAAGAAACACATTATCTCAGATATAAATAGCTGAGATAATCCTTCATTTAATACTTTTGATCTTCATCTGTTCTCTCTTTTCTCTCTAAGATCTTTGATTAGGGTTTCTGTGTATTGATTCATCTTGAGTCTTTTCATTTCTTAGTTTGGTCTGATCTTGAGTGTGAGTGTGATTGTAGAGATGTGTTTGTATTGAGGTCAAAGGTCTTGTTTAGATTTTTAGGGTTTCTGTGTTAGATTACTTACAGTAAAATGGAGACCGATCAGATTCTGCAAAAGAAACAAACAGAAAGAAATAAACGGATTAACAGAACCGGGCTTGTGTTTGACACAATTCCCTTAAACAGATTCGTCGTCTGTTCCCAGGGTACACCGGTTCAACAGTGACGGTGCACTGCGGACTATCCCACTTGCCTGAAAAGAAACCGGAACTGGACTGAGTCTGAAAATTGGCACTGCAGCGATCGAGTTGTGTGAGTGATTGTGATATATGTTGCGAGTTCTGTTTCTGCACATACAGTCCGTCTTTATAATTGAACAACCAAGACAGAAACTGATGAAGCATTAATCCTATGATTAAACACGAATTAATCACGAGAATTAATCACCATCATTATGTTATTAACTGCTGATAATAACTATTGGAAGCTGAAGGCCAGGAGTCTAGTCAGTTACATTATGCAAAAAATTAAAACAGATATCAAAAACCAGTGTCGCGCGGACCCGGGTTTTTCGAGCTGCATTCGTGTCCGCAGATGCGGGCGTCGCGTTGATTCAAGAATTTTTCCAGCCCGAACCCATTTTTTGCACCCCCCCTGCGCTCGGGTAGGAGCTAGAGGATAATGTAACTTTAACAATTTAAACCTCCCTCTCAAGCTTCTCCTTATAAAGCCTTCCAATTTCCATCTCCCAACCAATGTGGGACAAGGCCAACTCACATTCACATAAACAATTTCCAACAATCCCCCACATGAATGGGAGTTATTCACAGAAACAATCTCATTCCGATTAAATTTCAACAGTTGAGTTTTGCATACGATAGGTAGGTGTGACCCTTTGAACCTTCGCTTATGAAACGCACTTAGCCCACTGGCTCTGAGTAGAATGCGATGTCTTTGAACTCGTCTGCCGTTTGTGTGGACGACAATACGCTTCACACAAAACTCTCCCTGACAACGTCAAGTCCTCATAGTTGTGTCCGTTATGGTCATGGACACGTGCCTGGTTCTGCGAGAGCTCTTAAGTATTGTGCCCCAACAATACCCTTCGAAGTGACCCCACTTCTCTCTCACATAGGTGATTTACTGGGACTGGTTACCTCAGTCAAATCATTAAAAGCCATAAGCTTAACCTCAACCTTGTCACTTTTAGGAATGGGCTAGGAAGTTTATTATATTTATAATAAGCTCCCTTTTCAAAACGTGGGTTTTCATCAACTCTCCCCCCACAGTGACCTTCGCCAGTTCATACAATTAGGTTGTCCTGTTGAACTCAGATCTTGGGATCTCCAGTCAGCTGAGTTAGGTTTCCTTCGCATAAACCTAGCCTTTCATGGGCTTTAGCCCCATTCCCATTGACGACTTCTGAACTAACTCTCTGCTTAAGCCTTTTGTTAGCGGATCCGCGATGTTATCCTTTGACTTCACGTAGTCAACAGTGATAACTCCTGTAGAGATTAGTTGTCGTACCGTATTATGTCTACGTCTTATATGCCTGTTCTTACCGTTATACATTGTGCTACGAGATCTGCCAATTGCCGATTGGCTATCACAATGTATACATATGGCCGATGCCGGCTTCGGCCACCTTGGTATATCCTCAACAAATTGACGTAGCCATTCTGCCTCTTCACTTGCTTTATCTAAAGCGATGAATTCTGATTCCATCGTGGATCTAGCAATTACAGTTTGCTTAGATGATTTCCACGATATCGCTGCACCACCAAGTGTGAATACATACCCACTTGTTGCTCTGGAATCATTCGTGTCAGATATCCAATTTGCATCACAGTAACCTTCAATAACTGCTGGATATCTATTATAATGCAGCCCGTACTCTCGTGTGTATCTGAAGTACCGAAGCACCCGTGTCATGCAACCCCAATGAGTTAAACTTGGGTTGCTCGTGTATCTACTTAGCTTGCTTACAGCATATGCTAAGTCTGGTCTGGTACAACTCATCAGATACATCAGGCTGCCAATAATTCTTGAGTACTCTAATTGGTTAACAGGCTCACCTCGATTTTTAGCTAGATGTTGACTCGTGTCAATGGGAGTTCTAGCTACATTAGAGTCATTTGCATTGAACTTCTCAAGAATTTTGTCCACATAGTGAGACTGACTTATCACAAGTCCATTCTGGGTTCGTGTGATTTGTACTCCCAAAATCACATCCGCCAATCCCATATCTTTCATGTCAAATCTTGCTCTCAGGATGTCCTTCGTAGATTTTATCATTTTCTCATTACTACCAGCAATGAGCATGTCATCCACATACAAACACAAGATGACATATCCATCTGGTGTGTCTTTCACATACACACACTTGTCACATTCATTGATCTTGAACCCAGAATCAAGCATCACATGATCAAACTTTTGATGCCATTGTTTTGGAGCTTGTTTCAAACCATACAAGGATTTTACAAGCTTGCATACTTTCTTCTCTTGTCCCTTGGCTATGAAGCCCTCGGGTTGTTCCATGTAAATCTCTTCCTCTAGATTTCCATTCAAGAAAGCCGTTTTCACATCCATTTGGTGAACTTCCAAATTTCTAATGGCTGCAATCGCAAGAACCATCCTGATGGATGTTATTCGCGTAACAGGCGAATATGTGTCAAAATAATCCAAGCCTTCTCGCTGTTTATATCCTTTGATCACCAATCTTGCCTTATATTTATCAATGGTGCCATCTGGTTTCATCTTTTTCTTGAATATCCATCGATATCCTAGTGGCTTGCATCCCGCAGGAAGATCCACTAATTCCCAGGTGTGGTTTTGTAAAATAGAATCTATTTCACATTTTATGGCCTCCTTCCACTGAGGTCCATCTGAGGAATTTACCGCTTGTTGGTAAGTTTGCGGTTCCTCCTCGACCACATAGGTGAGGAAATCTGGACCAAAGGATTTTTCAGTCCTTTGTCTTTTACTCCTTCGGATTTCACCTTCATCAGTTTGAGGTTCATCATTTGCAACCTCTTCTCTTGAAGACCTTTCCCCAGTTGGGTTTGATGGGCCTGGTTCATCATATAGAACATTCTCATCAAATGGGTTTGGTGAACTCAGTTTAGGCCTTTCCAAGCATGGAAATATGTGCTCGAACCAAGAAGCATCCTTAGACTCCAATATAGTGTCATTAGACACTCCAGGATTCTTCGAGTCATGCACTAGAAATCAAAGTGGACCACCCAGACGAGTGTATCCAATGAACACACAATCTACAGTTTTGGGTCCTATCACAAGACGCTTTGGTGGTGTCACTACCACCTTAGCTAGGCACCCCCACACTCGCAAGTGATTATATGATGGTTTGACTCCCGTCCATGATTCATACGGTGTTACGTCCTTCTTCTTACGAGGAACTAGATTTAGAATGAAGTTTGCTGATAACAGCGCTTCCCCCCACATGTCCTCGCTCATCCCAGAGCTTATCAACATGGCATTCATCATTTCTTTCAATGTTCGGTTTTTCCGTTCTGCCATGCCATTTGATTGTGGAGAATAAGGAGGTGTGAGTTCATGTATGATTCCACTTTTTGCACACACATCAGCAAAAGGTGAAACATACTCACCACCTCTATCACTCCTCACCTTTTTTATCTTTCGGTTAAGTTGATTTTCAACTTCGGCTTTGAACACAACAAATTTGTCAATAGCCTCATCCTTACTCTTAAGTAAGTACACATAGCAAAATCGCGTGCTATCATCAATAAATGTTATGAAATACTTGTTCCCACCTCTAGTAGGAATAGCTTTCAAATCACACAAATCTGTATGGATCAAATCAAGGGGACCAGTGATTCGTTCAATCTTTTTGAATGAAGTACGTGTTTGTTTTGCTTCAACACAAGTTTCACATTTATAGTTTGAGTCGATATCAATTTTTGGTATGCTATTTAATTTAATCAAGTGACGAATAGAATTAAAATTCACATGACCTAGTCTACCATGCCACACATTAGACGACTCAAGCAAGTAAGCAGAACTAGCGTTATTCATTTCATTCATCACGGTTACATTCAACTTGAACATACCATTAAGGGCATAGCCCTTACCAACATACATACCACCTTTGGTCAACACGACCTTATCAGACTCAAACACCATTTTAAAACCAAACTTGTTCAACTGCCAACCAGACACGAGATTCTTTTGAATCTCAGGAACATACAACACATTTGACAAAGTGAGTTCCTTTCCCGAAGTCATCTTCAAGATCACGTTTCCTTCCCCTTTGATTTCTGCAGTTGCAGAATTTCCCATGAAGAGCTTTTCACCAGTGACTTCCTTAAACGTGTTGAAAAAGCTCTTGTCAAAACACACATGCCGGGTTGCCCCAGTATCAACCCACCAATCCTTGGCATCATTACCAACCAGATTTGCTTTAGTCACCATCATTGACAAATCAGAAATCATAGCAACAAGCCTATCAATCATGTTTGCTTGTTGGGCATTTTCTTTCTTGGGAAGCTTGCATTCACTAGCTTTATGCCCCGGTTTGTCACAGTTATAGCAAGTTCCATTGAACTTCTTCTTGCCAACCCCACCTTTAGGTCCAAGGTAGGAGCTCTTCCCATTGGCTTTCTTAAAACCACCCCGTTTGTTGCCTTTGTTACTTTTGTTACCCTTTGTTGATTGACCATGTTCAACAACATTAGCTTTAGCGACTTCATGACCAACAATTTTCTTTTGAGCGACTTTGTTGTCTTCTTCAATACGAAGACGCACAACCAAGTCTTCAATTGTCATTTCCTTTCGCTTATGCTTCAAATAATTCTTGAAATCAATCCAACTTGGTGGCAATTTTTCAATAATAGCCGCCACTTGGAATGTCTCGCTAAGCATCATTCCTCCGGCATGAATATAATGAAGAATCACCTGTAATTCTTGAACTTGACTCATAACAGTTTTTGAGTCAATCATAGCAAAATCCAAGAATTTCGCCACCACAAATTTCTTAGTGCCCGCATCTTCAGTTTTGTATTTGCGTTCCAAAGATTCCCATAATTCTTTGGCAGTAACAGCTTTGCAATACACATTGTAGAGCGAATCAACCATTCCATTCAGGATATAGTTTCTGCACAAGAAATCCGAATGATTCCAAGCCTGAACCGCGCTCACAGTTTGAGCATTCATATCCTCTTCAACAACACGAGGAGCGGTTTTAGTCAAGAACCTAGCAAGGTTCAATGTTGTTAAATAAAACAACATCTTTTGCTGCCATCGTTTGAAGTTTACACCAGCAAACTTCTCGGGTTTTTCTGCGTGGCTGGCCACAGCAGCAGGTAATGGCGCCACAAAGGCAACGGTAACAGCGACTGCAGAGGTAAACACTGCAGAGAGTCCAACAGAACTGGCACTCGTGAGAGGAGC
This sequence comes from Ambrosia artemisiifolia, assembly GCA_032199755.1. Taxonomy (NCBI): domain Eukaryota; kingdom Viridiplantae; phylum Streptophyta; class Magnoliopsida; order Asterales; family Asteraceae; genus Ambrosia; species Ambrosia artemisiifolia. The sequence continues at coordinate 53,759,776 of CM063515.1, read as the reverse complement.
AGAGAGTCGCTGTTACCAACATTCACATAAACAATTTCCAACATTCTGTACTTCCTTTTATTTTGAGTAATAAAGTTCTTAATCTTTTGGTTTATGCTTTTATTCATGTTTTATAACATATGTTGTAATATTTGTGGCGGTCCTTGATTTGAGGGCGTGCTTTGTTTAATGAAGTTAACCGTTAAAAAAAAAAAAGATAACGGTACTTGATTAATACTTAATTAATTAATATGTATGATGTAATTTGTAAAAGAAAGAGTTTGGAACGTTAAGTTAGGCACCAAAGGAAAGAAAAGCATGTTATAATTTGGTGATTGGTGTTGGATATATCTCATGGATCTTTGATTCTCTTCTCTTTAATAAATAAAAAAATAAGTCTAGCTAGTCACATGATCTTACTTGGTTAATCTAAAATATTGATTGAGTCCACTTCCCATAAATAAATTATTAGTCTCTCTAATTGTATCACTTTAAAAGTCCATTAATCGATAGTATCAGAATTTAATAAAACAAGTTAATTAGCTGCTTATTGAAGGTGTATATTCTAATAATATCTAGATATGAATTGAATAACTGTTTACTTAATTGATATGATGATGATGAATGATGATTCCATCCATGTCATAACGTACGTCAACTTAGACTCAGTCAATAATATCCATGCACTCGTTATTATATATACAAATATATGAACCAAGTGCCCACCAGTACTAGTATATATACTCATATCCTAAAACAAGCATAGCAACATATCCATCCCTAGCTAGCTAGCAACAACTTGAATTAATTCATGGGCACATTTGATGAGCGGAAAGCGTACCCTCCCACTGAGGAGGAGGAGGAGGAGGGGATCTCCCCCATCGAAGAAGTGCGGCTAACTGTAAGCAATACCGACGACCCAAAGCTGGCCGTATGGACCTTCAGGATGTGGTTCTTGGGGTTGATCTCATGCGCCCTCCTCTCTTTCTTTAACCAGTTCTTTTCTTATCGTACTGAACCACTTGTGATCACCCAAATCACAGTCCAGGTGGCTACACTGCCCATCGGCCACTTCATGGCTGCGGTTCTCCCAGAGACCAAGTTCCAGTTGCCGGGGTTCGGGCAGAAATGGATCATGTCTTTGAATCCGGGGCCGTTTAACATGAAAGAGCATGTACTCATTTCAATCTTTGCAAATGCGGGAAGTGCGTTTGGGAACGGTTCAGCCTACGGAGTGGGGATTGTGACCATCATCAAAGCCTTTTATCACAGGAATATATCTTTTTTGGCTGCTTGGTTGCTCATCATTACCACACAGGTATTAGGATACGGTTGGGCCGGCCTCTTGAGGAAATATGTTGTCGACCCATCGCACATGTGGTGGCCGGGGACTCTAGTTCAGGTCTCCCTTTTCCGGTACGTATTATTATTATTCTTATTATTATTTCTGTCAAATGCCTTTGACAATCATGTTTCTTGCTTCCTGGGGGAGAATATTAATTAATGCCAAAAACTAGCTAGGAAATAACTCAGGAAAATAAGAAATACAAACACTACACAAAAACAATTGGGCCCAAATTGTATGTATGTATGTACACAACAAGCATGCTTTTCGATTAATTTCCACATATATATGACACTAGATTATACCCCGGGAACGTCCCGGGGTTGAAAAATCTAATATGACATACTAATTTTACATATGAAATAGAATGATTTGCTTTACAGTTACATGCAAGAAAGCTTCGGGTAACACCTAACCTAAAACAATTAAAAATGTATCTCCAATGTTTACACCTAACCTTAAACAATATATAACTCTAATATTAATATCTAACATAAAACAATATATAACTCCAATGCTAACGAATGTTGAAAATAGAATTCATATTTACTGATTTGAATATAATTAGTGACTTGCCTATACATGATTAATGATTTATCTAAACACTTTGCGTTTTTTTTCCTGTATGAACAAAACACCACAAAAAATAGTCGTTTTTTTTCTCCGCTTTTTATATAGCACTATGGTACTCGTTGGAAAGATAATAAAACGCTCGTTAATTTGGTATAATTTTTTTCTTTAAAAAATCTCATATATAAAAGATATTAACGTTTAAAAATTATGGGAGGAACATAAGAGAAAAAAAATCAATTTTTTTTAAAAAAAAATTTTTTCCTAAAATATCTCAATGCCACATGGGATGACACATGGCACACTCAATGAGGAGAATGCTTCTTTAAGTGTCATGTCATTAAAATGGCTTTGGTTTATTATATGTATAGATGAGCTTGATTGAGTTATGTTTGACTTGCCTTGCGTGACCCAAGATAGACCACAAATAATGCACCATCGTTGGTTCACGATTAAAATGAGACGCTTAAAATGGTGGGGTCGGATTCAATGTTTCACTATGGAGCCCACGAATCTACGTGTGTAGATGTTTAAATATATATATATATATATATATATATATATATATATATATATATATATATATATATATATATGAATACAAATAAATAAACTTACTTGTATATGCATATAGATCAATATTGCAAGTGTGTGTGTGTATATATATATATATAGGGTTAGGATATTTTGGAAACCCATCCTTATTCGGTTAACTCTGGAAACTCTGACTTCCCAATATTTTTTTTTTTGAAAAAAATAGGGCAAGTAATATACATGATTTTAAGCATTTTGGGCCAAAAAAATTAAAAAAGCGCCGAGTAGTTTTTTTTAAAAAAAAATAAAATTTTGACTAACACATGTTAAGCTCTAATAACAGGTGTTAACCATGTGTTAACTAAATGTAAACAGTAGATGTTTTTTTATTTTTTTAAAAAAACCGTTCGGCGCTTTTTCGATTTTTTTGGCTCAAAATGCTTAAAAAATGTATATTACATACCCTAAAATTTTCATAAAAAAAAGTCAGGAAGTTAGAGTTTCGAGAGTTTACCATATATATTCACGTAACCATATTAATGTATTTTGATAGATCGTTTTAATCGTCGAGAAACAAATGAATGATTTTGAGTAGCTTTTGCAGTCTTTTGTAATATAATTATAATATAGTAAAATACTTGTAGTTGTACAAAGAAAATAGATGATTTTCAAAAATTGGCTCAGGAGTCGAGAGTAGATAAACGAATTAAATTAACCCTTTGTTTAAACTTCATTATTTTAAGTTTGTAATTCAGACGAGAATCCAAACGCGAGCGATTCATAAATAATATTAATAATATTCAAATAAATAAAAGATCATAATTACACTCAGGGGCGGATTTAAGAAGGAAGGTACGGGTTCAGGCGAACCCATTCGGTTTTCAATTTTTAGTAGAAATATATATGAAAAATGAGCCATGAACCCATAAAAAAAATTGGCATAAACCCATAGACATGTCATATTAGTGGCTCCATGGTTAAGGCATCCACCTTTTAAAGCATAGATCCAAGTTCGAAACTTGTTGATTGCCCCTTTTTCTTTTGATTTTTTTAATGGGTCCAATTGTAAAATAGGTTTTGTTGTTCTAAAACTAACTTAAAAAAGTACACTCTCTTTCCTTTTCTTCTCCAATAAGCGTGCATCTCTTCATAAAAAACCACTGGCATGAACTAAAAACTTTGTTGCTGTCAATAATTCAATGTGCATGACCGATGACACGATAAGTTGGTCCAAAATTGATTTATCTTGGATTTATGTTTTCTTCTGTGACTTCCAAAGTCACATATATGGTATCAATTCTTTTTTATCCAAGCAATCTTGCAAAATTATGCATGTCCCAAACGTTAGTACTACTTAGGCTCGGATCAGTGCACGTATAATGATGGTCGCATTTGGTTGTTACCAAAGTTCAAGTCAGATTTGAAACAAAGTCGATTTTTAGAATAGGATTGGAATAAAATATTCTTTTTGTCAATGGATTCGGAAGAGTAGAAACATATCAGTAGGCGCAGATTTTTCCAATTTCTACTTTGTAGGTAAACTTTTAATTTCTTTCAAGTTACAACTTCTTTACTTTCTTTTATTTTATAATCTATTCCGTGAGTAACTGATTATTGTACCGTATTTTTATTGTGTGATGAAAATTACCTGACCAGAACAGTTGAACCGACCCGAATTTTTTTTATCCAGCTCTATGAAATCTGAGCATTCGAAAATCATGAATCCATTGGAAAAAAATCCTGGATCCGCCACTGATTACACTTGCTTTAAATACAACAATAAGATCATCAAATCAAAAAAAAAGGTCTTAAATATGAATGGGAACATCCGAACATGCACTGGGATGATAAAGTCAAATATGTACGTACAGCTGTTTGTTTGTTATTAGCAACTTGATATTTCCAGCCACCTTAAGTAGAGCCACAAATAAGCCCTTAAAGTCAAGTCCTCTCTCTCTGTGATGGCTACAACCGTTGACTCTTATGGTCTATCTATGCACATGGAATCTACCTCCATATCTTAATTTCTAATTTTCTTCGAAAGATGTATGTATGTATGTAGGTAGTAAACAAACATTAATATATCTATACAGGACAGGGCCGGCCCAAGGGTAATTAAACCCAAGCATGGGCTTTTGACCACCACTTGATAAGGGCACCAAGTTTAAATAACGTCATATATATTTAAGTGTTTTTTTTTTTTTTTTTTGAACGGCTATATATATTTAAGTCAAACAATATGGGGAAAGATCCGGTACAAATAGCTTTTTTGGTAAGAACTGTGAGAATCAAGGGAGGGTATTTTTTTTTTAAATTTTTTTTCCCCATATTGTTAAACATGTATTGTAGTATTGAAAACTAAAAAAAAAATTTGGTGTAGAGTAATTACGTGTAGAGTAATTACATAATTACTCTAGTGTAAACTAATGTATTTACCTTAATGACGTAATTACACTAAAAAAAATTTAAATTTTTTTTTTGTATTAGTCATCTAGAAAGAATGTTTAAGCACATGGGAAAAAAAATTCTAAAAAAAATAATAATTTTTTTTACCCCCTTTGATTCTCACAGTTCTTACAAAAAAACTATATGTATTTGATCTTTACTCCAAACAATATATGGTGGTTGATTGGTTAAAACGCTTTGTGTGTAAAAGAAGTTCGAGGCACGTATAACCTAATATTTTATATGTTTTTTGGCCAGCTCACATTTTACCTCTAATTTATTAACGCTAAAATCCTTATCATATATTGTTTTCATCAAACAAGAACCTTGTTGCTATTGACATACAGTGTTTCTTTCTTCTATAGGTCACAAAATCTTAAAATTCTTGATTTGTAACTTCAATTTTCGCATTTAGTTCGCTTTTGGCCTCTAAAATAAAATAGTTGAGCGTATCTATATTCAATTCAATGGGTCTTGGTTGCGTGCAGGGCTTTGCATGAAAAAGACGAGCAACGTATGACACGTGCAAAATTCTTCGTAATCGCACTAATTTGTAGCTTCGCGTGGTACGTAGTCCCCGGATACCTGTTTTCTACACTGTCAAGCATCTCATGGGTTTGTTGGGCCTTCTCCGGATCTGTGAAGGCCCAACAGTTAGGATCAGGCATGAAAGGTCTTGGGCTGGGAGCCATAACACTGGACTGGTCCGTTGCAGCATCATTCTTGTTTAGCCCGCTAATCAGCCCGTTTTTCGCTATAGTGAATGTGTTTTTGGGGTATGCTATGATAATCTACATTGTTATGCCATTGTCTTATTGGGGTGTGGACTTGTATGGAGCCCATAGGTTCCCAATATTCTCATCACACTTGTTTACGAGGGAGGGTCACAAGTATAACATATCCGCGATTGTGAATGACAAGTTTCAGATAGACATGGTGAAATATGAAGAGCAGGGGAGGATTCATTTAAGTACATTCTTTGCTCTCACTTATGGTTTTGGGTTTGCAGCTATTGCATCGACTCTCACCCATGTTGCCTTCTTTCATGGAAGGGAAATCTATGATAGATTCCGAGCCTCGTACAAGGAGAAAGAGAAGGAGGATATACACACGAGACTCATGAAGAGATACAAAGACATACCCAACTGGTGGTTCCATTTATTGCTACTTGTCACACTTGCAGTATCTCTTGTCCTCTGCACTGTTTTAAATGATCAAGTTCAGATGCCCTGGTGGGGACTTATCTTTGCTTCTCTTATCGCCTTCATTTTTACCCTCCCCATAAGCATCATCACTGCCACAACAAATCAGACACCCGGGCTAAACATAATCACGGAATACATTATGGGGGTTATACTGCCGGGGCGACCCATAGCCAATGTATGCTTCAAGGTTTATGGTTACATGAGTATGACTCAGGCCATTTCCTTCCTAAGTGATTTCAAGCTTGGACATTATATGAAGATTCCTCCAAGGTCAATGTTCTTGGTGCAGTTTATAGGAACCATTTTGGCTGGCACAGTAAACCTTGTTGTAGCAGTATGGTTACTAGACTCTATTGACAACATCTGCCAAGATGAGCTTCTTCCAGCAGACAGCCCATGGACATGTCCAGGAGATAGAGTCTTTTTCGATGCATCAGTGATATGGGGTCTGGTTGGACCCAAGCGCATATTCGGGAGTCTTGGAAACTACAGCTCTATGAACTGGTTCTTCCTGGGGGGTGCATTAGGACCCATCATTATCTGGATGTTTTACAAGGCATTCCCTAAACAAACATGGCTTCCTCTCGTAAACCTGCCTGTTATTTTAGGAGCAACAGGTGCCATGCCACCAGCCACCGCTGTAAACTACAATTCCTGGATTATTATAGGCACAGTTTTCAACTTGTTTGTTTTCCGGTACCGCAAACAGTGGTGGCAGAGGTACAACTATGTTCTATCGGCTGCATTGGATGCAGGTGTGGCCTTCATGGCGGTATTGCTGTATTTCTCAGTGGGTGTTGAAGAAAAAGGTGTGACTTGGTGGGGTACTGATGGAGAGCATTGCCCCTTGGCGATTTGTCCAACTGCTAAAGGAATCAATGTTGATGGTTGTCCTCCTGTCGCTTAGTTATTAAATCATCGTGTGTTGCTGCTAAACCATATATATATATATATATATATACATATATGGATGGCATAGCATAATTAAAGATATGTTTGTTTTCCAAAGGATGTATTTATTATACACATTGTGATTTGTGAATCTATATATCTGTTACGTAAGCATTAATTGTATGTATGACAAATAAATATTACAGTTTGTTAGAATACCTATTACTTTACTTACTTGTAGCAAGCACATCGATTGGATTGATCTGCTTTTGATTTAGGTTGTGCTCTGCTCTGGGAATTCGAACGATTTAGTCAGGTTTGACTGACTAAATCATTTACTAGAATTTATAAGGAAGGCATCAATAAACTAGAGTTACAAGACAGACAGACAGACAGGCAGGTAAGTCTAATCTGCAGGCCAAATATGAAGCTAATTAAGTTGTATCATTCACTGTTTCATTCATTGCTCATCTGAATTATATGATAGGACGCCGAATGTGCATGAGATCTATAGTTCCATTACACAAAGAAAGAAAGAAAGAAAGAAAGAAATATTATCTTATTATATTTACTTTTCCTAGCTAGCACTTCCCAAATAACCATCACTTAAATTACTCTGCACCTTCTACTCCACTGATTCAACTCACCAGAAACCAACAAGTTATTTCATCTTTGGGACAAAACTTGAGCCGATTTTACCACCCGATTTACATTCATCATAAACGCCGGGGACCAGGATGTGTATGGTGATGGAATGGCCGGCCTTCTTTCTTGCACCTGAAATTCCCTCTGTACTTTGAACCCGTTTGTAGCAGTAGAGTTTGATACTTTTAACAACGGTTGGGATCCGGATGGTGATCATGTAGGTATCAACATTAACTCCATGAAACAACGAATGTGACATGGTCAAAACGGCTAACTATTTTGAGATTCACACTCTTCATTCTTGGGATTTTGAATCCAATTGATGAAAAGTAATTGCTACTCCTGACCATATATGCACAAACCAATAAAAACACGTTGGGGGTTGGTCTCTCGGTATGTGCTTTGATTTATTGGATATATATATATATATAGGAATGGGTTCATATGAGAACCCCCTTGAGTTGAGAGAACCATGAGAACCACTCTAGGCCAATAACAAAGTGACACCTATGCAACTTACCATTTTAATATTAAAGGGCATGATAGTAATTTACCCCCACCCCAACCCCACCCTACCCCTTTGTCATCAGATTATATTCTTTTTTTTTGTTTTTTTTTCAAAACCCACACACACACATTCATCTCACACACTCCTCTCTCTCTCTCTTCTCTCTCTCTCTTCTATCACCCGTCTCTCTCTCTCTCTTCTCTCTCTCTTCTCTCTCTCATCTAAGACGACGAGGATGACGACGGTTCGACGATGATGATGGTTCGATGAAGACGATGGTGGTGGTTCAGGGGTCAGGAGGTTTTTGGGGGTTTTGAGGCGGTGGTTCGTGGTTTTTGCAGATCTGGAGACGATGGTGATGGTTCGTGGGTTTTGAGGCGGTGGTTCGGTGGTTCGTGGGTTCCATGAAGACGATGGGGGTGGTTCAGGGGTCCATGAAGACGAGGTTTTTTGTTTTTTTTATTATTATTATTATTTTTATGTTAATAATAATAATATCTACCTACTGTAACAGATCTGGAGAGGGGAGGTGAAGGGGTGGTTGTTGGTGGGTGTAGCGGTGGTGAATGGTGACGGAGACGGCGGAGCACGGCGGTGGTGGTGGATCAACGGTGGTTTTGTTTTTTGGAGGCGATGGTGATGGGTTTTTGGGGGATCTGGAAACAGATCTGGGGGTGGGGGAAGGGGGGCTGTGGTGGATCTGTGGTTGGGGCTCGTTGGCGGTGGTGGGTGGTTTGCAGAGAGGTGGTTTTGATGATGGTGGGTTTTGCACAGGGGGGTGACGAAGGTATTTTTTTTAATTATTATTATTATTATGATTATTATTATTATTTATTTCTGTTATTATTATTATTATTATTATTTATTATTTATGCAGATGATGCAGATGGTGGTGGGATGGTGATGCTTCGAAGATGGTGGTGGTGGAGGCGATGGTTCTTGGTGGTGGTGTTTTTGTTTGTAATGTAACAATAATGTGTGGTATGTTTTTTTATAAATGTTTTGTTTTGTTTTGTTTTTAGGGCATTTTTACATTGGTGTAGTACTAGTGTATAGATGTTTTAGGGCATTTTACATTGGTGTAATACAAATGTATACATGTTTGTTTCCGTTCTTACACTAGTGTATTTTGTGTAGTAACTTGTGTATGGTAGATTACACTGGTGTAAATAATTACACTAGTGTAAATCTGAATGTATAGATGTTTGGTGGTTATTTTACATCACCGTAATACGAATTGTATAACAATTAATATAGCTGTTGGTTTATATAGATGTTAGTAAACACTGGTGTAAATAATTACACCAGTGTAATTATAGATGTTTTGGTTGTATAGATGTGAGCAAAAACACTGGTGTAATTATTTACATCAGTGTAAATCATATAAAATGCATACGTCTGGTTATATATGTGTGTGAAAAACACTGGTGTAAGAATTACACCAGTGTAAAAACGAGAGAGAAGACAGAATGTTAAAGTTGATTTTTTGTTTTAAAAAACTAAGTTGGTTAAAAAAATAAATGAATTAAAAAATAAATTAAAGTTCAAAAAATTAAAGGATTTAAAAAATAAAATATAGTAAAAAAATATGATTAAAAATTAAAATATAGTTAAAAAAATCTGATTTTGTTAATTATTGAATAAATAAATCATTTAATATTATATTACTTATATTTCTCTCACATGGTGGATTTACTCTAATACCCCTAATTGTACTTTACTTAATTAAAAAAATAAATTAACACCCAAGTGGGCTCATAAAAGACAAAAGAGCAAAAGTTTTAATCTCAACCATTGATTGCCCAAGATCAATGGCTCACAATGGTTCTCATGGTTCTCTCAACTCACTAAGGTTCTCAAAATAACCCAACCCTATATATATATATATATATATATATATATATATATATATATATATAGGTTTAGGTTCCTGTACAAAGGATATATATATATAAGCTAGATAAATAGATATTATTATAACAAACCATTATGTATATTATGTAATTATATAGTCCCGACGGTTCACAATAAGTCACGTCGGTTAGGTTAGTTATGGCGGTTACCGCCTTAGATCTAGGTATATATATGTAATGTTTTTTTTTCGAACGGCGAATCGCTTTATATATATATAAAGAGCAGCAAGAAGCTGAAAAAACAATCACCAAACAAAAAAACAAGAACATCCAACCCCAAAGGAACCGACAGACCCTTACAAACAAGACGAAACATCGAAATCGAGCCAACTTTCCCATGAAGGCATAGAGAAGTTGGCCCGATGACTCAACCAGCAATAAACGTCTTCTTTGATGCGATCCACCGTCTTCAAAGTAGGGATGAAAACACCTTGGCGTTCCTTGCCATCCAAATCCTCCATACCGTAGCAGCCGCAACCGAATACACAATTCGTCTCCATTTCTTTGAGCCGGGGCGTTGCAGCAAATATCTAATCAGGTCCTTGAGCGAATCAGTTGAAAGGGATTCGCATCCAAACAATCACCATCCACCAAAACAAGTTCTGTGAAACCAAATCTGAACAAAACAACCGAAGAACACCAAAACAAAATCCTTGTACAATCATCGATTATCAATAAAATCACATATTTATCTATAGATTCTTGTGTTTGTTATCATCCGCTGCCAACATGATTACTGGTTTTTTCATACTTTGTTCCTTGAAGAAAAACAAAGACGTGGTTGATGCTAAACAACAATTTGGGATTGAGACTAGACCAAAGAAAGAAGTTCACATACAAACAACTTTGCAGAGGGAGAAAAGATAGGACAAGGTGATTTTGTCAAGAATATTTCAAGTGGATCAAAACAAGGAATAAAAGAGTAGTATGCAGCCGAAGTGAAGACCATTAGCCGACTTAGACACCGAAACTTGGTCAACCTCATTGGTTGGTGCCATCAAGGTAAACAACTCCTACTTGTTTGTTGACTTGGTCATTTAGGTACAATGTCGTCAAAGGGTTAGCCTCAGCGTTACTTTATCTTCAACAAGAATGGGAACAATGTGTTCTGCATAGAGATATCAAATCAAGTAACATTATGCTTGACTCCAATTTTAATGCTAAGCTTGGGGATTTTGGTTTGGCCGGCTAGCCTTGTTGACCATGAAAAAGCCGGCAAGGTATCCGACGTTTATTACAGCTTTGGGGTTGTTGCTCTTGAAATAGCTACTGGTAAGAAACCACTTGATCCGATGGCTGAAGCTTTATGGAAGAGGGGAATTTAAAGAAGCAGCTGATTCGAAACTAGATGATGATTTTGACGAGGGTGAGGTGGAACGTGTGATCAGTGTGGGACTGTGGTGTGCTCATATTGATCCCAATGCCCGGCCTTCCATAAAGCAAGCGATTCAACACCTATCAACATGTCTGCATTCTGGTCTTCACCGTCTTTTGATCTCACTGGTTCAGGGAGTGATGATACCTGCTCCTCATCTTCAGCCTCTTCAACAGCAGAGACACAATAGGCAATTCAGTTTATATGTTTTAGTTGTGTGTGTTGAGTTATAATTTAGTTTATATGTTTGTCGTCTTGTAAGCAAAATTGCATGTGGTGAGATTTTATTCAGTTCAGCTTTGAAACCTGCCTGCCCTATAGGATCCTTTGATGACTTGATTAAATAATATTTGCTAAACAAATAAAAGGATATATATATGTTTATAAAATTAAACAAAGAATTAATTTTCTTATAAGAAAATGATTGCTTGCCAGTATGTCAACCTACATGACATCTCTCAAACTTATAATTAACAGATGATTATTTGCAGAAATATGAGTTAAAATCTATGTAAATGCCGCCGAGGTGAAAAACTGTGTGCACTGGCTGATGGCAAAATCCTCATATTTGGTACAATTGCAGAAGACAGAGTTGTTTGGTCTTGTCAATGTTTGTTTTTTGTCTTGATAGAAAATTGTAGGCAATCCTACTAAAAAAGAGAATAATTGCCAGCTTCCATATCCCTTGACCACCAAACTGTGTATTCTTTTTGTATCTCCTTTTGAAGTTATTTTTGTCTTTAAAACTTGGTCTTGTTTATATATATAATGTATGTATGTATGTCGACAACTCAATTCATTCAGATTCACAATATTAGTTTTCTTGAGGATGGAGTTGAAGATACTAGAGCAATACATTTTGGGAGGAATTTTAGCTACTTGGTTAGGTTTTGCTCTGATTTATTTCTTGGGTGTGAAGAAGAACAAACCAGAACATGATTTGGATTTTCATAAACGGACCAACAACGCTTTGGTTCAAACTCAGGATGGAGCTACTGATATTATCATAGTCGGTGCTGGTGTTGCTGGTGCAGCCCTTGCCTATAGTCTTGGCAAGGCATGCTTCTTTTCTCAACTTCTCATTATATTCTTAGCAGATAAACAATGCTAATTAAGCAACCTCAAAACTGTTACAGGATGGGCGACGAGTTCTTGTCATAGAAAGAGACCTTGGATTGCAAGATAGAATTGTTGGTGAATTGCTCCAACCCGGTGGCTACATAAAATTGATCCAACTGGATTTAGAAGGTATGTAAATGTGCATCTGTTCATAAGGTGGTGATTATAGTTCAAATGTTGTTGGGTTTTTTTTTTTTTTTCCAGATTGTGTAGAGAACATAGATGCTCAAAAGGTGTTTGGCTATGCTTTGTTCATGGATGGTAAAAGCACCAAATTGGCATACCCATTGGAGAAGTTCACAAGAGATGTTTCAGGAAGAAGTTTTCACAATGGACGGTTTGTCCAACGGATGCGTGAGAAGGCTGCAACGGTCCCAAAGTAATCAACTTTACCAAAATCAATTCTCATGTATTTTTTTCAAATATGTTAAGTATATACAATTTCAGTGTGACGCTCGAACAAGGAACAGTGACATCCCTTATTGAAGAAAAAGGGTCTGTTAAAGGCGTGCGCTACAAGACCAGAGCTGGTGAAGATATTATAGCTAACGCCCCACTTACAATTGTCTGTGATGGCTGTTTCTCAAATCTAAGACGCGGCCTGTGCAAGCCTGAGGTGAGCAATCCATAATCCAGAACTTTTGCATCAACGTATTGAGAATTAAGTATCATGATACATACATACATACATACCTGTAGGTAGACATCCCATCTTCTTTTGCTGCATTGGTTTTGAAGAAGTGTGAGGCACCATACCCAAATCATGGACATGTTATTTTAGCAGACCCTTCACCAATATTGTGCTATCGTATCAGCAGTACCGAGATTCGGTGTTTAGTTGATATTCCTGGAAAGAAGATCCCTTCTGTAGGCAATGGAGACATGGCCCTTTATTTGAAGACAAAAGTCGCTCCTCAGGTACACCATATACATGAGCAGCCAGCATGTCCCATACCGAAAGGATAATTATATTTGAAGTGACTAAAGTTTTATTATGTGGTACAGATCCCCCCTGAGCTGCGGTGTAGCTTCATTGCTGCAGTGGACGAAGGAAGCATAAAAACAATGGCTAATAGAAGCATGCCAGCTGCCCCACAACCCACCCCGGGTGCAATCTTACTTGGGGATTCATTCAATATGAGACATCCTTTGACAGGTGGAGGAATGACGGTCGCCTTATCAGATGTTGTGATTGTTCGTCATCTGCTCCAGCCTCTTGACAAAATAAATGACTCATTTGCCCTTTGCGATCATCTTGACTCTTTTTACACCTTGCGCAAGGTCATAATTTAATAATTACAGTCAGATTTTGAAGAATCTGAAGCTAACATTTAGTTTTGTTTACAGCCAGTGGCATCTACAATCAACACACTGGCTGGAGCCTTGTACAAGGTGTTTTCTGCATCACCAGAGCAAGCGAGAACCGAGCTACGCCAAGCATGTTTTGACTACTTAAGCCTTGGTGGCATGTTCTCGGAGGGGCCCATAGCACTGTTATCTGGTCTGAACCCCAAGCCATGGAGCTTGGTGCTTCATTTCTTTTCGGTGGCTGTGTTTGGAGTTGGCCGCATATTACTTCCATTTCCTTCACCACAGCGCATTCAGCTAGGTGTTAGATTGATCTTGGTACATATCTACTATATCCTATATATATATATGGGGTGTTTTTGAATTGCTTATCTAGTTATTACGTACGTGTTGATAATAGCGGCAATGTAACAGCAACAGCAACAGCAAGCAAATGTGTTAGTGTTATGAATGTTTATTATATATATATATATGTTTTGAATTTATGCAGGATGCATCAGGGATCATTTTGCCCATCCTAAAATCAGAAGGAGGAGGTGCAGCAGTGCTATTATCGTCTTCAACTCCAACATATTACAAGTCTCCTTTTCTGCATTAAGTCTTTCTTTCTTTGGCTAATTAATTAATACTTTGTAGTTTTTTGTTTTGCTTTGCTTTGCTTACAGTAAGTAAGTCATTCTGTTGTTTTCTAATTAGTTTTTTATGTAATGGCAAAGATTCTGAAAGGAGGTGTGATTGCATAGCCATAATAAAAAATTGAACACATGTACAACAGCTACAACCCAAACCTGTCCTCCACTAAATGGTTAAATTGCAAATAAAACAAAACAGCTGTATAAGGCTCGAACCCAAGCAACTTCTCACACACAACAACAACCTTACCAATTGAACCAGCAAAATTTTTGCTATAGTATCCCTACGCTACAATATATATACCTTTAAAACAACTAAAGGTCAATAAACAAACACTATTCATGGAGAGTCCTTTATTAATATATAGGATAATTATAAATAAATTATATATATAAGAAATCACATTATTATTATTAATACGTTAAAAAGGCGAATAAGATTCCTATTTTCCAGAGTACAACCGGCCGGAAGGATGGATCTGGCTCTCCTAATTAAGGTTTGGAATTATTATATATGTTTTAGTGTTGAAAGATGCCAAGTCTATTGCATTGCATGTATATATCAGCAACCAAATATTTTATTTTATTTTATTTTATTTTCTTTTCTTTGTGACTAACAAATAGTATTAACATAACATGATTATCAACGACTAGTGATATCTCTCTCTACCAGATGGCAACAAACACGTAAATTAAGAATGAGAATTTCATGGAGGCATTTTATCAAACAGTTACTTGGTTGGTTGGTTGGTTGGAGTGCATAACAACAAATATAAAGTGTTACTTGTTGCTCAGTCCAGTCCAGTCCAAAATGAGAATGAGTAAACAAGTTTCATTCCATCTAATTAAATCCTACACCAAAATTTAAAAAAAAAAAACAAATGCAAAATTCCATTCTTTTCTTTTATTTCCCTTATTTAAAAAAAAACTCAGAAACACAAACACTTTTTTTATTCCTTCTATTTCCTTTCTTTTCTGCTCTTAACTCGGGAACATAGCGAAAGGGAAGGAGATCTCTCGTTTTCTTTTCTTTGCCCTCTTTAAATGAACTCGAGAACATATTACAACAACAACCGTACTCAGTAAATCCCACCAGAACTAAAAATTATTCTTAGGGTCTTAGGAGAGTAGGATGCAGGCACACTTTTCCCCTATTCAGGAGGATAGAGAGACTGCTTCCAGTGAGACCCCCAGTTCCTAAATAAATAATAAAAATACAATAAAATATATAATATACATGGACAGATGATATACACAATGTAAATTAGAAAACAAACAAAAATAGAACATGCAAAGTCTATACAAAGTGTTCCTAGGCCCCTAAGCCAAACACAAGCCTTTACTACCCCCCCCCCCCCCCACCCCCCCACCACCACCACCAAAAATAAAAAAAAAATAAAATAAAAAACTCTTTGACTTTAATCTTACATATCCGCAAACTCCTATCACGAACCATGTCCTCAGAGAGCAGCAACTCTGTCAAATCATGTCTAATATGCTTATCCCAAAACAATTTGGGCCTAACTCTGCTCCTCTGCCCCTCCATAATGATAATTTCTATTATTCTAACTAGCTTTGTCGTCTGTCTCCTCTTCACGTGCCCAAACCATCTCAATCTCTCTTCCCTTCCCTTATCTTATCCAATATGTTAGCCACTCCTAATCTTTGACGTATAACATCATTTCTTATCCGATCTAATCTTGTGTGCACACACATCCACCTTAACATCCTCATTTATGCCACCTTCATCTTGTGTGCATGTGCCTTCTTAGTGGCCCAACAAATTGTTCCACATAGCATAGCTCGTTGCACCGCCATCCTATAAAACTTCCCCTTTAGGCTGATTGGGAAATTCTTATCGCATAGTACACCTGACGCGCCCTCCATCTGCACCAGCCTACTTGAAGAGGAAAAAAACGGAAGAACAATCTTTTTGAGGGGTCTTTTTTTCTCCTCTTAAGGAAACTCGACAACATGGCGTAAATACGTTTGGTATTCGTTTTTTTAAGAAAATAACATACTCATGAACACTTGTGTTCGTTTTCATTTGCCTGTTTGTTAATTTTACTACCAGATAAAAACAAATGCAAATAAACACAAATGAACGCAAACGAACACAAACAAGCGTTCATGAACAAAATGAGCACAAACTAACAAATATTAAATTAAGAATAAAATAAACATTTACCTCATAAACAATATCCGCCCAAAATATATCGTTTTTTTCAAACGGCTAGATCACTTGATAAGTCCTTTAGACTTACTGACACCCCACCCGAGTTTAGATCCAAGCCCCTACGTGTATTGCAACCCTCAACCCAAAGGCTAATTGCATATTTTGCATGGAATGGGAATCAAAACAGGGACCTTTTGGGCAAGTACCCCACCTAAATGGGTAAACTTTCCCACCTCCCTATTAAACCACTAGATCAATCATTGACTCGCCCAAAATATACTAACCTAAATATCCAAACATATTTGACATAAATTTGAACACACAAATACCCTAAATAATGCCTTAAAAGGGTAAAATTATCATACTAAACTTGAAGTCCTCATTTAATTTATAAAAAATAATAGTTAATTGATATAGGTAAAATAATACTAATATGTAAAACACCAATATTTATTAAATACTCTATTACTAGAAATTTATTGAACACAAATGAACGAGCATGGCTTCTATTCATGATCATTTGTTTAACTAAACCAACAAATATTCTTGTTCTATACATTAGTTAAAAACCGGCTATTTCTTAAAAATCCCTAACCGATTAGGAATCGATGATTAATATTAATCTTCCACTGGTTGATGCTCTAATCGTTATTAGTCGGTTTCGATTGTTATGTGCACCTCTAATAGCCCAACTTGTAAGGGAAGGAGGGGTGCTTCTATGGATTTTTTTTTTCAACTTCGTTGATTTCTATTAATTCTGCACTGTCAATCACTTCACTTCACTGATTCACTTCATTAAAAACAATATATTGAAGGCAACACTTCACTTATTCTTTTGTTTATTTTAATTTAAATTTAATAAAAATAATTAATTTTATTTACCCTAATGGTAACATTATTGTTGCCTAACAGTTAGTATTATAAGCCCCCCATGTTAGAACACCTAAATAAACTTAAATGACCTAATTAGAACAAAATATTTTGTGAGTGACCTAATTGAAACACTCCACCAACTTGATTACTATTATTTGAAATATTCCCTTAAAAGAAATACATAATTGACCCGGGTTATTACCCTAAAAAATAATATATTTGGTCTATGTTAGAATACCGTGCGTTCTTTTTTTTTTTAAAAAAAAAAATTGACGTAGTAGCAAACTTGTGAGTTTATCTATCTATATTATATGCGAATGATCTCCAGCCCAGCTGGTTTGAGGTGGGAAGGTTTACCTTCTTGGAGGGTTCCTGTCCGGGTTTGGTCTCAGGTTCGATTCCCACGTTCCACCAAAAAAATAACCATTGGGTTTGAAAGGAAAAACCCGTGTGGTTCTTATGGGATTCGATCCTGGGTAGTGGTCGCTTTGCAATACGGGATTTACCGCTGAAACACTACTCTCTAAAAAAAAAAAATCTATCTATACTATATTATATTTTTGTGTTGTTTTAAGAGATGCATTTATTAAGCATTTAATCAGTATTGTTAACTGGTATCGTGAAAAGAACAGACGTTAGGAAATACACTTTTTTCTTTAAAACAATAGATAGATCGATGATTAATATGGGTTTTACTAAACATACCATAATAGTTGGTCTGTTTATGTTTTTTAAGAAATAACAGACCCTACTAAACAAGTCTTCTTGGCAGTAGACGATTGGCTTTCTTAATGTTGTCTTTTACTAAACAGGCCTTAAGTTTTAGGACTCGGTCTCCCGGGTGTATCACACGGGATTTCACCTAGTATTGTATTATAATACATGAAGGAGGTGTAGTTTAAAATACCCAAAAGTTAAAAACTTTATTTTCATTAACAACCTTAAATGAGGGTAAAATAGTCATTGAAACACTTTTACATTCTAGTACCTCATTTTAGTTACACTTTAATTCCCTCATTTTTAGTTAGTAGTTACACTTTCTCACCCTTTACAAAATTATAATTATTTTATATAATCATGTCATCTTATAAACTGTTATATTTTAAAAGCATTTGAAAATAAAATGACGAGTTGCTCATTTTGGTCGACATCTTAATCAACCATAACGTTTTTGTACCTTAATATTATCTAAAAAATACATCACAAAAACGAGCATTATTCTCTTTAATTTGAATATAGAATTTATATTACTTTTTAATTAAAAAATTGATATGTTGAGTGAGTAACAATGTATAGGGGTGAACAATACTTGAATCTTTAACCAAAACTAAATAAAAAACAGAAGAAACCAAACCAGAATTAACTAAATCAAAACGAATATTTCATGTATTCGTATATTTTTAGCTTTCATACTATCATTTCATGTATTTATACCTCCATTTTATATACTTATAAGTAAATATTTAGCCAAAGTTTGGTTATGAACCAAAATTAATTGATCCGAATTGAAAACTGACAATCTAACCAAAAATTCAAACCAATTAACTGATTAGTTAATAAGATCAATCAGCTGATGGCTTCGGGTTCGGTAAATATTAATAATAGAGCTAAACTAAATCATGTACACTTGTAGAATTGCATGTGCTATTTGCCGCATCGTGCAGACATCATTCTAAAAAACTAGAGCTTTACAAACATTTATGGTAATTTACAAAAAAAAAAAAAGACTTTTAAAATTTAGAGTTTTAGAACTCTATGAGCATGTATAACAAATTAACAGAAAGTGTGGAGACGATAACATCACATGACGTTTTTGTTTATGAAATTTAAAACCTAAGGGCTTTCCCGGTCATTAATTTCTCACCTAATTAACCTAAAAAAACTCAACCCTTCGCCACTGTTTTCTCTTCGTTAACCTCCATTTTCACTGCACACTTTTTATCGCATGCACATCCTTTCTTCGTCAATGCTACACTAAGTTTACTAATGTTTCGGTCCATGTTCTTTTTTAATCTATAATCTATAATACATTATAAAGGAAGAGGCATTGGCAAATATGTCCAAATTGTCCAAAGTTAAAATGGCATGACAATGGTTTTATTTTAATTTCCTAAATTTTACCACTTTTCTTCCTTAAATGCCCCTATAAGATAATAAACTTTTATATGAAAATGTAACTTACTCAAACTAAATAAACACACGGGATAACAATATTTTTGTACAAATTTCATATAATGGCGATGAAAGATAATAATTTATGTTACCACAATGAATAATCTTATTTCAGCTAAACTTGTATGAGTTTTAAAACTTTAAAATATAGTGACTGAAGTCTTCCTAGAGTTAAAGTCAAGCTAACCAGAGCACCTTTTTTTATATCATTCAACTTAATCATTTTTGTTTTCAATTTTAATCATGATAATTACGTGAAAGTAGGCTTTATAGCTTTTATTAGTTGATTAATTTTTAGGCGTTTTATGATAGATTGATGATATGATATACGTGTCGTTCATTTGAGAAATATGAACCTTATGATGTTGTAATACCTTCATCAGAAAGCGAGTAAATGGAACTCGGTAGTTTGCATAATTACACACTCGAGTGTAAAATGCGAACTTACTGGGAGGGGAGGTGTATGGGAGTATTCAGATTAGGAAGTGCAGGGTGCAGGTCTAAAAGGAATCTTATACTCCTCTATGAACTTATCAAGTTTGTTTTGATTTAGAACACTATACGAAATAAACATATTATCCTTAGGCATGATTAATGAACAAAGAAAAGGAACGGAAAACGCACCTTTTGGAAAAGACGATTATACTAAGTGGGAGACGATACTGGAACCAAATATGACACAACCGAAGGTCTGGTGTGAAGATCTAAGGAAGGAGGCGATTTTTTCACAAAGAAGAAGGTAAGAAATGAAATGGTTAAAGTGAAAAGAAAAACCTATTTATAATAAAGTCTTGTGGACATAAATCGACGGTTTGTAACTGTCCAATCAAACGTCACACTTGGTGACCTCGAGCCAATCAAAATAATCACATCAAGGAGCCTTCGCTAAAATTACCTGATTGTGACTCAGCTATTACACGTGAATGACAAACAACTGTCATCCACTTATTAAATGAATGACATTAGTTGTAATCTACTATACGACGAAGCTCGAAGGAACCAAAAAACTTCCGACTTACAAGTCATTTTTAATACCGAAGGATTTAAAAAGACTTCGGGGGACTTGAAGAGAATATGTGGTTATAGGCCAGAGGCCGAACCAACATGATGGTACCGGACCAGGCTTAATGCTCCGATAAATAAGGCTTTGGAATAAAGGCCCATGGGCCTTAAACTTCCGAAGCCCAACACGAAAAAGTATAAATACTCCTGAAAATTCCTCATTTGAGGAAGGCTACTCACCGAACCGAATCTTTCTCTTTATACTTTTACACTTCTTAAAACCATAAGCCCCGCTTACGGTTGTGTACATATAATATATATATGTGTAGCCCTCGGGGGGCAAAAGTAAAGTTGCACTAATTTTACCGTTATTTTACTAATTTCGTGAAAATAACATTAAAAATGACGGACGGTTAATCATGCATCATGTGGTGGCGTTGATAGCCAAAAGACTAAGGGGTACATGCACCAATTGGGTTTGTCATGATTGCTAATTATTATATGCCTTGTGTCCAAGGCTTGATACAAAACCACTATCGAGCCGAGGGTCTCACTGGAAGCAGTCTCTCTATTCCCACGGGATAGAGGTAAGGCTGTCTACATTTTACCTTTTTCAGACCCTACCTTAGCTTTTGCTATTGGTGGGATTAACTGAGTACGATGATTATGATGACTTCTTAAAACCATATTTATTCTCATGTCTGAGGGTGGCCACAGAGAGACCTTCCCTCTCCCCTGTGACGAGCCTAACGGTGTTCTGTTTTACAGGGTTTGATAAATCCAATCATTTACAGTTAAGCTCAATCAGACTCACTCAGATCCCACATTCCGAACCAACAAGAGGTAATTTTTTTCCTCTTCACTAACTAGTTGGTAGTTAGGTCTTAATCCATTTGAATACTTAGGCCCAATTTCGATAAATGCACGCCCAAAATAGCGGACCCAAAAATAAATTGTTTTGGAGTACTAAAACATGAGTTGCATAGGCTCCCTAGTGGTTCATAACTCGTGCTCAAGAATACCTACTCTAGATCCATAGATACGGGTATAAAATGTGAAAATAGGGTTAAGAGTGGTACATAGACAACCAATCAAAACCAAAATGATCAACATTTCCAAATTTAGGTAGTGCGTTAATGGCATAAGCGGCCTTAACACTCTGTTTCAGAGTTTCATTAAAGGATGGAAGATAAAGGATCTCCATTCTCTTCCTTTCTCTTCAATTCCTTCCAAATTGGAAAGATTAAAAATCACCCTAAAAACTTGTTTATTATCCTTATCATTCCCTCCTACAAAAACTCTGGAAGACATTTTTTCCCCACTTCCTTCCCAATCATTAATGAAACTCTGGAATAGAGTGTAAGAGACAAGCAATTGGTTCTACCATTTTCATTTGGACAAGTATTATTTATTTATTTGTTAAGATAAAAATGATAGGATTCTGCCATTAAACACAAGACAAAATTACACGGATGGTGCCTGTGGTTTTCATGTAATAACGCCTTAAGGTACTAAGCAACTTTTTTAACTTCTTTAGGGCCTATGGTTTAGTTTTTGTAACGAAAATGGGTATTAAGGTTTGTTTAGTTAAAGTGATTAAAATGCCTTTTTATAAACTAGAGGGCCATTATGTAATAAACTTCATTAACAAAGCTCTTAGTACCCAAACATGAAACTTTAGATAAACCACAGGGACTAACCATGTAATTAACTCATTATTTTATTAAATGTATTTATTTTTAAGATTTATAATTAAATAAGGAATATTTAATTAAAACATATTGTTTTATTAAATATATTTATCCCATTATTTATAAAAATAAATACACTTCTAAGATAGATAAAACGTTCTAAATGTTATTAATTTACTTATGGATTTTAATGAAATTCAAAAATGATTTTTACCTTGTAGGTCCAAACCTACCAAGCCCACCAGTTCTTGAAGAAGAAAAAAAAATCTTTCTTTTTTTTATTTATAAAATCTCAACTTTTGTTTGTTTCTATCTTTTTTAATTTTCTTGAATTGGGTTTGCATCTTTTTGGCCAAAAATAACACTTAATTCAATCACATAAAGAAAACATTTTTATAAGTTAAATCCAAGTTATTAGATTAATAGTTGTAACCATAAAAAAACATTTAACTTAAAATCTATAAGTAAATTAATAACATTTAGAACGTTTTATCTATCTTAGAAGTGTATTTATTTTTATAAATAATGGGATAAATATATTTAATAAAACAAATATGTTTTAATTAAATATTCTTTATTTAATTATAAATCTTAAAAATAAATACATTTAATAAAATAATGAGTTAATTACATGGTTAGTCCCTGTGGTTTATATAAAGTTTCATGTTTGGGTACTAAGAGTTTTGTAAATGAAGTTTATTACATAATGGTCCCTCTAGTTTATAAAAAGGCATTTTAATCACTTTAACTAAAGTTAACAGAAAATTTAACGATAGTTAGCATTAGTACCCAACATTGTTACAAAAACAAACCTTAATAACCATTTTCGTTACAAAAACTAAACCATGGGCCCTAAAGAAGTTAAAAAAGTTGCTTAGTACCTTAAGGCGTTATTACATTAAAACCACGGGCACCATCCGTGTAATTTTGTCTAAACACAATATAGAAAATTCTACAGGAAAACGGGACAAATAATTGGTTGCATGTGTTAAACGTATATGAGTAGCTTTTGTAGATCCTAAGTAAATTGTGCTAAAGTTTGAAATATGAATTGCCGCCTCATCTTGTGTTGAGTATGTAAATGGTATTATGAAGCGATATGATCCATAACAACTCTAGTGACCATCACCATAGCATATGATACTATCATACTAATACGCTGACAATTGAAGAGGTGGATCCATTTGTGGTTGAAAAATTCAACAGGGACATGATCCTGTGTCGTGTAGATAAAATGAATGCAAGTAGATTGCACAACTCAGGTCGATCACTTGTACCGTGAATGATGGCAAGCCCCAATGGTCACCATCACTTCCTTAAATAATTAATTATAAACAATCCATCACAAATAATAATGGTGTTGGTTTCTTCGAAGAAGTGACATTGTTTTTTTGAACAGCCAACAAACTTTATTAAACACCCAAGCTAGCGGGAAACTAGCAAAATCACCCGGCAAACAAAATAAACCGAACATCACAAATCACCCATATACATAATACAACAAACAACAAATTAAACAAGATATGATATGTTGAAACCCGCCATTTCTCCCAATCCAGATCGTTCAGTTTCGCTCTCGCCTTAACCCAAAGGAAACTAAGGCTCTTGATGTCCCCTTAACCCGAAGAAGTGACATTTATTCAGCTGCTTGCAAATTTTAATCTATCAATTAATCAGTAGTTATTTTATTCTTACAGTTTTTTTATAAAACAAATATGGATTGATTTAGATCTTCGAAGCAACCTTCCTAGGTGGTTGTGGTTATGAATCTCTTGGATCCAGCTATGTAGAGATCGGATATTATTACCAAAGTCCAAGTGGATCGATCGATATATCTATTTTATTATATATCATTTATCAAAAAAAAAAAAAAAACAAGTGTACATTATTAGAAAATCACACTTGAATAATAAAAACAAAATCCTCGTCATGAAGCAACCCACTGTACACTCTGCGCTCTTGAAATCAACAAAACATTAAAAATAAAAAGATCCTCACCCAACCCAACTCAACTTGTAAAACAAATAATAATAATAATAATATTATATTTATGAGTCTCCGTCATGTCTAAGCTCCTTCCGGAGCTTCCTAGAAAAGGGGTGGCAAGCAGCCACACTCAAGTCCACCGCTGCAGCCAAAGCCACAAAGGCCGCCGCATCCTCCGTGCAAGTCACGTGCTGTACCCCTATCTCCACCTCTGGTTTCCTACAACCTCCCCCCCTAACCTTGGAAGACATCACAAACCCCCCTACCCCTTGGTATACTATATTCGCCCACGACCCGGACCATATATCTGAACCCGACCCGGAGTCAAAACTCCCACTTGGTGTCGTCATGGGTGAACCCGTACTCATCATGTTGTTGTTGTTGTTACCGTTAATATCTATAACAAACTTCCCTCCATGTTTAGAGATAACCGAGCAGCTGGATAAAGTCATGGGCTCAACAAGCCCAGCCTCTGGTAACAGCTCGAACCGGTACCCGATTTCTGCGCCTTTGGCTGATTCCCTCCATGCCTCCAACCGACCCCACGGCTTCCATGTGTTGTCACCCGGTCTGAGTATTAACCAACCACCTGGGTTCGACTTTTTCACCACGTCTGACCCCTGTGAAGGCACGAAAGGTGTAACCATCGAAGCCATGGCTACTGGTGACCCCGACAGATCATGGATTGTAACCGACCATCCTTTCCGCTCTTTTTCTTTCTTTCCTAATCCTAATCCTAATTCGTTTCTCAAACCGAATTTGCATGTGAAAACCGCCTGACGTACGTTTCCGTTTACTTGAAAAACTTGTGGGCTACACTCCGGTTCGCCCTCGAACTCCAATACAAATCTCGGGTCGGGTTCAACCCACACGTTTAAATGCAACTGAACCGCTGCTGGTTTCATCTCCACCCATCCGTTCTTCAGCACCACACATTGATATGTATTATTATTATTACCATCTTTTAATTCTAATGCAACCAACACAACCCCGAGAAGCTTACCGGATCCGAGGCCGCAAATCGGGTTTCCTTTCCGACCCGAATAGACTTGGATCTTTAAACACTTGGATTTCTCGATAACCTTATGGAATTCTGATTTGTTGAAGGTGAAGCAGGCCTGGACCTGGTCGGTGATATCAGCACTACAATAAGTGACATCAGCGATCTGGGTTGGTAAGCCCTTGAGTTTAATCTTGCAGTAGCAGCTGGAGGGTAGAGGAATATTATTGCTGGAAGCCCTTAGGGCTAAACTTCCGATTACGAGTCGAACGAAAGGACATGGATCCATGAGTCCTTCGTTGCTTTGTATAATTAATATTATTAAAACCAAAATGGATCTCTTTCTTGTAGAGAGAGAGAGAGAGAGAGAGGAATGGAGAAAGCAAAGTGGTTTGTTATATATATGGGTCCTTAAGTTTATTAATGTACTGTAATGTTTATAAAAAATAATAATACGGAGTAATAGAGAGAGAGAGAGAAGAGCTGGAAATTGCGAGGAAGAATAAATATAAAAAATAAATAAATGGAATGCATGGACATGCGTGCAAGAGTGGGCTGGGTGCACGTATGCAACCACATATGCCAGCCATTTCATCGAATCTTTTTATTTATTTATGTATCTCTCCAACTCATATAATTTATTCATTCCAGCTTAGCTTTCAGGTTACATGAATATCTATAATAACTAGTATATAAGTACTATTTTGTGTTTATTTCTAACACGCCAAATTGAATCATAAATATATATATATAAGGTCAAAGTTTTAAATATGCATTAATTAATAGTTTAATTTATAATAAATAATAATATTTTAAAAATTCCAATGATGCATATTGATTTGTTGTATCATCATTCGCCAAGTTGATAACGTGAAAACAACATCCAGACGCTTCCAAGTTAGTAGAAGGTGAGAAGCAAGCAACATGTTCACCGTAAACATGTTGATAATGCATAAAACCCACTTACAAGCAAAACACAAACACCTATTAATTACTCTTGTGATTATAAAGGTCGTTTATGTATCGAAGTTGTCAACTAACGCATGTTGTTCAACGTATGTGATTATAAAGGTCGTGTATGATTATAAATGTGTACCACCCTGCCATTGTTCACATGGCGCGATCAGATTGGCTGCAGGCGGATCTTCTCCTGTCATCGCAGCCAGTGGCGGATCCAGGAAATTTTTCCAGGGGGTTCACTTTTTAAACATTCCCAACTTGGTTTAAAAGATAGCGCCCGGGGCGCTCTTAAAGCGTTTGGGGCGCGGGGCTTTAAGGCGCTCGACTCCATGAAGCTCTTGGGGCGGCGCTTTAAGTCTTGCGCCGCGTCAGGCGCGCTTCGGTAGCGCCTCAGCCCAAACTTTATTTGGTATATGGGATAAAGTGGTAAATAGATTTGGGCGCGGGGCTTTAAGGCGCTCGACTCCATGAAGCTCTCGGGGCGGCGCTTTAAGCCTTGCGCCGCGTCAGACGCGCTTCGGTAGCGCCTCAGCCCAAAATGTTACCTATTTTGAACTTTATTTTACAAATCTATTCACCACTTTATCCCATATACCAAATAAAGTTTCAGCCATTTTCACTATTTAATCTCGATTAGGTTGTCATCTTCACGGATTTATGTTTTTTTCCCTCTCTGATTATGCACTTCATATAAATAGTTAGAAAAGACCAAATTCAACAAAGTAGCATTCAGTAACTATCCCAAAGAATATAGTTTTCAGCTCAGCTGTCCATTTTCATTAAGTTCAAGTCACCAAAATCACTTGATCCTATCAAAATGTCTTAAACTAATCTACATGGCTGGACCATTTATGCTAATCATACTTTAAATTAACCATTCAAAGTGATAAAATAGAACCATATCAGACCTTCATAATTAAATAAAACTCACAAAAAAGCATACATATTAGTAAATGAAGTATCAAAATCAAATCAATATCAAATGTGGTTCGTTATGTTGCTACATGTATACGTGTTAAAAATCAATTCACAGACTGCCAGATTATGTAACAAAACTATTTTAATAGGCTATCCAACTAAAACAACATATTTAACATGTTTCATGGTCAAAATGTAAAAGCAAAACCTTTTTACTAAAACAAAAGAAGGTCAAATTATGTAACATTTTGGCACAATTAACTCAAAACATATATGAAAATATAGAACAGGGGGTGAAAATATATGTTCAATCCAGAAGTTAAACAAAAAATGATATGATTAAACTGAATCCAGTAATGAAGAAGTAAAACTGATCCAACTGGTTAGCATAATAATATTGGCAAGTCTGTGAATTTTCCTAGCACTAGTTTATGCATCAAATCAACACTTGTTTTTTTTTTTTTTTGGTTATGAGTATTAAATCAAGTGAATGTCAAATTCAGCACTAATTTGTTCCAACTTCAAAGGGTATTGATGAGACTAATAATAAAGATCGCCTTAAAAGGATTATATTTTTAAAGAATTGGTTCAATTCATTAAGAGTGAAAAGTAAACCCTAACAACTAACAAATCAGGTCTAACTATAAACAAACTTGAAATTGGTTCGAGAAATCAAGAGTTAAAAAGAAACCTGAATGTGATTCGGTTGGCTACCGGCCTCTCGTCGCGCTAATCTGATTCTAATTTCCCAGCCTCTGTTAGTTGGAGGAGAGGAGGAGGGCGACGACGAGGGGTGGATGTTTGTGATGTTTGAACATGGAAATGGTGAACTGATGAAGTGGGGAGGAGATGTGAGGGACTAAGGGCTGTCTGTGATGTTTGAAGTAGACAAAACTAAACTTATTTGAAAGTTGAACCCTAACTTTACTTTGTTTAAAAAAAAGAAAAAAAAACGATGGAACAGGAATCGAACCTGGAGTTTGACGGTTTGAAAGGAAGCGAATAACCACTGGACCACTAAATTGAATTTGTTAAAGGTTCCTTTTAAATATATTAAGGGGTTCCTACATAATTTTCTATATATAATAACACTAAAAATTTTAAACCGAACGGGTTCCCGGGAACCCCCTCGGGAACCGTAGATCCGCCCCTGATCGCAGCCTGTTCTTCTGGAAGACATATGTGATATGGGTCAAAATAGTGGTAAAGATAGTTATTAGTTAGTTGGTTAAAAGGATATGACTGTAATTTTCTTTTGTACTACTAGTTGACTATATAAAGTCATCAGCTGAATTAGTTTGGCAGTTAATAATACATAACTAATCTTCCCGCCTAAATCTACCTTCTTCTATGTTCTCTCTCTCATCTCCATAGCCAATACCTTCAAGATTCTCCATAGATCTTTGGGATCAGCTAAGTGTTTGACCATTTCAGTCAATCTCAAACACTAGGCATATCAATGGTATCAGAGCCTGTCATCCTTGGCAACCTTGATTAATAATCAATCCACCATTAATAACCTCCATAACCGTTTTTTTTCAACTGTCATCAAATCTTCTTCGATTCTTTCATTTGTTTAATTTCTACTCTCTGTTTCGTTTCAATTACTCTGTTTCTTTGCAACGAGGTTTGATCAATCGTGATCATTCCATTCCTTGGATTGATCAATTTGTGATCATCTAATCCGTGAATCGATCTATTCGAGATTTGTTCAATCTTAATCAATTTCTTCATAATAATAATCATGACTAATGTAACAACCCAAGCTAACCCGTACCACGATATTGTCCGCTTCGCCGCAGCTCACGGTTTTGCATTGGTCTCACCCCCAAAGGACTGGCCAAAACGCGTCTGGTAGAGAAGGTTCCCCCACCCCTTATAAGGAAGTGTTTGTTCTCCTTCTCAACCGATGTGAGATGCTACAACTAAACGAACTGATACTCTCAGACTCAATGGAAGTTCTTCCGATGATAGTAATTCGAATAATACCGAAGGAAATTTGGAATTTCAAAAACAGATATAACAATCCCTAAACGAGATGAAGAAGGATTATGCATCATCAATAAATGCCATGATGGAGGCTATTACTGCCTTGTCAACAAGAATAACAACTTGAAACACCACTTTTGATGAAGCAACATCTGGTCATGGCTATTCTTCAAGATTGACAAAGATTGAGTTTCCCAGATTTAATGGAGATAGGCTTTCTACATTGTTATACAGAGTAGAACAATTCTTTTTGTTAGACAATGCTAATGATGATACCAAGGTAAGTTTAGCTTCTATTCACTTTGAAGATAGAGCTCTACAGTGGTTCCAAAATATGGTAAAACAGAATGGTGGAATGCCTAGATGGCAAGAATTAAAAGATGCTTTAAAGGTAAGGTTTGAGAATTTGTTTGATGATCCAATGACGGAATTAAAAAATTTGAAACAAACTGGTATTGCTAAAGAATACCATGATGCTTTTGATGCCAAAATTAGTAGGTTAAACTTACCTTCTCATTATGCACTAAGCTGTTTCTTGGCTGGTTTAGATGATGAAATTGAGTTGCAAGTTAGAATGCATCAATTAAAAAACATTCAAGAAGCCTATGGGTTGGTTAAGTTACAAGAAGCCATCCAAAAGGCCAAGAAATCTAAATGGGGCAATAAAGTAGGGTGGGGTAATATTTCAAAAGGCATTTTGCCCACTCCTAAACCTGTTAGTGAACAGAAGTTTATTACAAATAAACCTTTTGTGGCAAAAAAGACAATGACCACAGAAGAATATGAAGAAAAGAGACCAAAAGGGCTTTGCTACTTTTGTGATGAAAAATTTGTAAGGGGTCACAATTGTAGGGGAAAGAAACCTCACTTGTACCACATTGAAATGGAAATTTTAGAGGATGATGAAGAAGAAATAGAAAATATTGCAGAGATGGAACTGGCTCAGATTTCTGTTAATGCTTTTGAGGGTAACACTTGTTATCAAACTTTGAGAGTATCTGGCCATTTCCTAAAATATCTCTTGCAAATTTTGATGGATACTGGAAGTTCCCACAATTTTATTGATGCTGCTTTGGTTCAAAAACTAGGATGTGTGGTTACTCATAAGTCACCAATGTTAGTAAAGGTGGCTAATGGGAAACAAGAGATATGTGATAAGGTAGTAGTGGGATTTAAGTGCAAAATGCAAGCTATAGAATTTACCACTGATGTGTATTGGTATACGTTAAAATATACATATTTAAATCCCCGATTAAACTCCCGAATTACGTGTTTTCGACCATAATTGCACGAATTCGGTACTTAACCGCTTCATATGTTTATTGCAGGTCCTAAACGACGTCCCACGAGCAAAGTCGAAGAAACCGGGCGAAAAGCGGACAAGACGGAAAGTTTCTGCAAAAATCAGCTAAGTCTGGAAATGGTGCACGGCCGTGTACCATAGCTGCACGCCCGTGCAGGCTTACTTAGCTCGGGCAAAGAAGGTTTCACTGCCAGTGCACAAGCTGGTGCACATCAGGATTCTCGAGCACCTTGATCAGCACGGCCGTGCAACAGCCCGTGCTCCCTGGAATTCTCGAGTGCACTACCAGTGCACCAGGCAGTGCACTCCAAGCACTCGGCCACCACAGACCTGCACGCCCGTGCACCCTAGGTGCACGGCTGTGCCAAAAATCAAGATATTTCCAGAGACGACCCAGCCACTTGCCCACTTGCACGTCACCTCAAAAAGTTAAAGTGCACGGCCGTGCACCCTAGGTGGGTGCACGGCCGTGCCAAAAACCAAAATCTGTATAAAAACAGAGCATAACCCACTGATCACATATTGGGTAATTTTGAGGCGATTTTGGGCGATTTTCTGGACTGTCGGACTGCTGCAAAGCCGAAGAACAAGCTCGGGAACTCATCCGGATCATCTACCTTCATCCAATCCATCACATTCAAGTTTATTTGGTTTGATCCTTTAAGCTTTTATCGATTCAAATCTGTTATTTAGAACTTGTTTGTGTTGTTTATGTATTACATTAGCTTCTAGTATTCGTATTTAGTAATCTTTAGTCGAAAAAACGATCCTTAGTATGTAATCATGTTTTGTAAGAATTTGGCGTTTTTCATGTTTAGATCTTGATGATCATAGTGCAACCTTGTTTCGTTGTTGTTGGATTGATAGTTGTGTTTGGATGACTTTTGCGATTATCGAATGTGTGAGGCGGATAAATGTTGAAAAACCGTCCGTTTAATCGTCCGGTAGTAAACTAGTTAACTTGTTAAATAGTTTGCACCATGAAACTGTAACCGGGTATTGGTTTGGTTAAAGTCGCCTGAATAACAAGTATGAATGTTTACCGGCTCGTAAAAGAGTTTTAAAGGCTTAATGGTGTTGTTACCAATCTTTGACACGGTTAATTATCTTTGTTAGTTATTTTGGTGAAAATGGCGATCTTAGTAGATTTGTGTTCAAAGTTGGTAAAATGGAATAGGTTGTGAAATGCTCTACTTTATGCTAGTTTAGGTGGCTGTATTGTGTACTCGGTATTGCTTTCCCGAATTAGTGAGGTTAGAATACTCTTAACAGATGACTAACTTATCTTTAAAAGATCTGCATGAGATAATATCAGTTGCTCGCTAATGAACGACTTGAAGTGGTTAATGTGTGTATTCGTGTTAGCTTTCTGTATAGTTGTCATGTTAGGATACCCGAAAGGGAAACTAACTGTCGGAAAATGGGAATGTTGATCACACCTTTATTTCTATTTATATATATAGATAACATGCTAGGATTGGCGTATTATAGTTTATATAGTTATATTTTCTATTTGGAGTCTTAGTTACATATTTACATATGTTAGAATTTAAACAAACTCACTTATCTTTTCCTACTGGTAAATCGGTGATAGAGTTTTAGTACAATTGCTCCGCGCGCGTCCATGGATCGATACTTGGTTCTTATCTGTTCTTACTACATATATGACAGGGTACACTTGCCCTATTGTGTGTGTTTTAATATTAAGGTCGAAACCATTTTTATAAATATTAAAGCAAAACGTGTGTTAAAATCCATTGTAAAATATGTATAGTTACGCACACGTCAAGTTTTTGGCGCCGTTGCCGGGGACGCGACGAGCTTTAGGAACGAACCGAGTCAACTTTTTACCAGTGTACATACTTGTGAATACTTGTTTATACTTCTTTGATTTGTTATTTCGTTCATTTATTTGCATATATGATTCGTTGAATGCTTATTTGATTTATTTGTCTGTTGATATTTTGGATTGATTCTAAGTTGGTTTATAGGTTAGTATATAGATTCGTTCATTTATCTGCTTATAGGATTGTTTGATTTGATTATTCGTTCATTAGGGTGTTGATAGATTTAATTGATTGAATGTGGATTGATTAGTTTGTCTATGAATTTGATTAGTTCGTTATTTGATTGATTAGATTTATTTGTTCGTATTTGAACTGATTATTAATTTCATTCGTTGTATAGTTTTAGGCTTAGTCTGCTTTTTCTGTTCATCCTATTGATCCTATTTGTTTTTATTTTGATTTTCTCGAGTTTATTGCTTTCTTTTGTTTTCATATGTATTTATGGATTCTTTATTTATTTTTCTGTCTTTTATCGCCTTCTGGGTTTGTCATGTATTCGCCTGCTGCAACTGTATCGTTCTTATTTGCAGGTTGATGTCCGCAAACCTCGGGCCTTCTGGTGATCTTTCTGACGAGGAGCGGAGGCGTGTCTTGAGGAGGAGCGAGCGGATTAGACTTCATAAATTGCGTCTTGTTTTTGATATTCTTATTTCTGCCCCTAGAGTAGAGGACCCAGTTGAGGAGGCGAGGCACGATCTGGCCGACGACGGGTCGGACGCCGGAAGCGACATTATCATGGCGGATGACGACATTCCGCTAAATGATAGTGGTCGTCCAGGAGGAGATGGACTTGCGCCGAGTATTATCCGTCCGGCTATTTTGGCGGACCATTTCGAGATCAAATCCAGTATCGTGAATATGATACAGAACTCGGTGCAATTCGGTGGACTGGAACACGAGGATCCAGGCCGACATATTGCTGCATTCTTGGAGGTTTTAGCCACCTTTAAGATGCAAGGCATCTCCGATGATGCTATACGTTTGAGACTCTTCCCATTCTCATTGCGGGACAAAGCCCGGACTTGGCTTCTGTCACAACCCGCAGGGTCGATCACGACTTGGGCAGAGTTGTCACAACAGTTCATGCAGCAATATTTTCCTCCTGAGAAAACGCAAAAGCTGAGGAATCGCATCATGACTTTTCGTCAAGATGACGATGAATCCTTGTACACAGCCTGGGAAAGGTTTAAAGACCTACTCTTGAGTTGCCCGCACCATGAGCTTTCGAAAAGGCATTTGGTGGAAACTTTTTATCAGGGACTCGGGTATTCGTCTCAGGAACGCCTTGATGTATACGCTGGAGGAGACATAGGAACAAAGTCTCCTAGGGAAGCGTGGAGCATTATTGAGAAGGCGTCCCAAAAATCTAAATCCCGGCAGAATGATAGATCTAGATCTTCATCTGCCAAGGCTGGTGTGCATGCCGTGGATAACTATACGACGATTTCTGCACAAATAGCGGTTCTGGCTTCGAGGTTCGATAACTCTCAACAGCAGCACGTAGCGCAGTCCGATTGTTTGTGTGAGCAGTGCGGGGTATCTCACGAGCCTGGCTCGTGTGCTCAGGGGGTGATGTATACAGGCCACGAGGAAGTGGACTATATGGGCAATCAGACAAGACCCCAGAATAACCCCTACAGCAACACGTATAATCCGGGTTGGAAAAATCACCCGAACTTCGGGTGGAGATCTGGTTCCTCTAACCAGAACCCACTCGGATATCAGCAGAGGGCCCCCGCACCACAACAGTCCCAACAGCCCTACCAGTCCAACCAACAGCCTTACCAGTCTCGTGGTCAATCGTCCCAGCAGAGACCGAACCAATACCAGAGCCAGGGCGCCGGGAGCAGCTCCCAGCAGCACGCCCCTCATGGTATGTCTAAGCTGGAGGAGATGATGTCGCAACTCCTTACCAACACCTCTGATACCTATCAGCTCGCTGAGCAGCGCTACAAGCAGCACGAGGAGCGCTTTACGAATTACGAGGGAGAGATGAGGGGCCAAAAGGCGTCGATGCAGGCCATAGAGAACCAGGTTGGCCAGATGGCGAAGATGATGTCTGAGAGACAGCAGGGTGGTCTTCCGGGCAACACTGAGCCGAATCCGAGGGGGCATGTGAATGCCATAATGACGAGGAGTGGTAAAACCACGGGACCTGACACATCGGACTCACCACCGATCACTGAGACGGTCCAGACTGAGTCTTCGGACGAGGTGCACGCTAGGCGAGTCCCAGCAAGTACAGCACAGATACCGAAGCCAGTCACAGATTACACTCCTCCTGTTCCATACCTTAGCAGACTTAGGAAGCAGAAAGACGAGGCCCAATACGGGAAATTCCTTGAGCTGTTCAAACAGCTACACATAAACATCCCGTTTGTGGAAGCCTTGGCCCAGATGCCTAAGTATGGTAAATTTCTGAAGGACATCCTCACAAACAAGCAAAAACTTGAGGACCTGTCCTGTGTGCTCTTGAATGAAAACTGCTCTGCAATCCTGCATAATAGACTGCCCATGAAGATGGAGATCCAGGTAGTTTCACCATTCCTTGTCTGATAGGGAACATGTCTGTCAGTAATGCACTGGCGGATTTGGGTGCGAGCATTAACCTTATGCCTTATAAGGTTTTTGAGAAACTGGATCTGGGTGAGCCTTCGCCCACCAGGATGAGTATTCGTCTTGCTGATCGTTCGATCAAATATCCTCGGGGGTTTGTTGAGAATATGCTTGTCAAGATTGACAAATTTGTATTCCCGGTGGATTTTGTCATCATTGATATGGATGAGGACTCTAAAGTGCCTCTGATCCTCGGACGTCCTTTCCTTAACACGGCCAGGACGATTGTTGACGTGGCTGCGGGCCAAATCACACTCCGGGTGAATGATGAGCATGTGACTTTTGATGTTCAGAGGTCGATGCGTCATCCCGAGAGTCAGGACAACACACTATACTATCTTGATATAGTAGACCAGTATGTCAGTTCTCACTTTCGAGGCACGATAGATGAGAATGATTCGGGCACACATCTGTTGTGTGGGAACTTAGATGGCATTATGAAGGAGGGCCATAGAGTTGAGCAGCCGATCTACCAGATCGGTGATGATAGTTCCCAGAGCCCGGATCGTTTCGTAGAGATTGAGCGTGAGGAGAGCGATAAGTCGAAGCCGTCTGTTGAAGATCCACCGTCTTTGGAGCTGAAAGAGCTCCCACCGCATCTGGAGTATGCATTTCTGGACGAGGAGGGTCGTCTGCCTGTTATCATTTCATCTTCTTTATCTGCAGTTGAAAAGAGCGAGTTATTGAGAGTTTTGAAACTTCATAAGCGGGCATTTGCCTGGAAGATCATGGACATCAAGGGGATTAATCCCTCATTCTGTACTTATAAAATCTTGATGGAGGATGTCCACAAGCCTTGTGCGCAGCACCAAAGGCGTCTGAACCCGAACATGCAAGAGGTTGTTAAATCCAAGGTGATTAAATTGCTTGATGCTGGATTGATATATCCTATCTCGGATTCTGTTTGGGTTAGTCCTGTGCACGTCGTGCCCAAGAAGGGTGGCATGACGGTGGTCACGAATGATAGGAATGAGTTGATTCCTACGAGGACCGTCACGGGGTGGAGAGTTTGCATTGACTATCGCAAGCTCAATGACGCCACCCGCAAGGATCACTTCCCGCTTCCATTCATCGATCAGATGTTGGAACGACTGTCGGGGAAGTTGTATTATTGTTTCCTTGATGGTTTCTCGGGGTATTTCCAGATCCCTATCGATCCTGTGGACCAGGATAAGACGACCTTCACATGCCCTTTTGGCACATTCGCCTACAGGCGTATGCCTTTTGGGCTGTGCAATGCACCGGCTACCTTCCAGCGTTGCATGATTGCTATTTTTCATGACATGATCGAGGACTCCATGGAGGTATTCATGGATGATTTTTCAGTCTTCGGGAGTTCATTCGATCAGTGTCTGGGAAATCTGGAGCGGATGCTTCAGAGGTGCGAGGAGACCAGTCTTGTGCTAAACTGGGAAAAATGCCACTTCATGGTGAAGGAAGGAATAGTCCTAGGGCATAAGGTCTCCCAGAATGGGTTGGAGGTTGATCCTGCCAAAGTAGATATCATTTCTAGGCTCCCTCCGCCCTCCTCTGTTAGCGCGATCCGCAGCTTTTTGGGTCATGCGGGATTTTACAGGCGATTCATCAAAGACTTTTCAAAAATCGCCCGTCCGATGACCCGTCTGTTGGAGAAGGATGCACCGTTTGTGTTTGGTGCAGAGTGTTTGAAAGCCTTCGGGCTTTTAAAGTGTTTGCTTGTGGAGGCCCCTATATTGGTAGCACCCGACTGGGAGCTGCCATTCGAGATCATGTGCGACGCGAGTGACTTCGCGATAGGGGCAGTCTTGGGACAGCGGAAGGACAAGCACTTCCACCCGATCTACTACGCTAGTAAGACTCTTCATGATGCTCAGGAGCATTAAACCACGACTGAGAAAGAGCTTCTAGCTGTAGTGTTTGCATTCGACAAGTTTAGATCATATTTAGTGCTGTCGAAGACCATTGTCTATACGGACCATGCAGCGATCCGATACCTTTTCAGCAAACAGGACGCGAAACCGCGCCTGATTAGGTGGATCCTGTTGCTGCAGGAGTTCGATATAGAGATTCAGGACAAGAAAGGTGCCCTGAATGTTGCGGCTGATCATTTGTCCAGACTCGAGCATGATGATGCCGAGAACTGCGCGTGGGATACCATTAATGACAATTTTCCCCACGAGTTCTTGATGAGCGTCGAGTCGGTGGAAGATGTATCACCTTGGTTCGCGGATTTTGCGAACTACCTCGCGTGCGGGATCCGTATCAAAGGATTAACGCACCAGCAAAAGAGGAAGTTCTTTGCGGACCTCAAGCATTACTTCTGGGACGACCCATTCTTGTTCCGGATCGGGGCGGATCAGCTGATTCGCCGTTGCGTTTTCGGGGTAGAGGTGGCGCAGATCTTGCGCGATTGTCACGAGGGGCCCACTGGAGGTCACCATGGAGCTAATTACACTGCGAAAAAGGTGTTAGACTCCGGGTTTTACTGGCCCACACTCTTTCGTGACTGTCAGATACTGGTTGGTGCATGTGATTCGTGCCAGAGGGCGACGAACATATCGGCACGCGACCAAATGCTGCAGAATCCCATCCAGGTCTGTGAGGTCTTTGACATTTGGGGCATTGACTTCATGGGGCCATTCCCCTCCTCACGGGGCAACAGGTATATACTCGTGGCAGTGGATTACGTATCAAAGTGGGCCGAGGCGCAAGCCTTACCCACAAATGATGCCCGGGTTGTTGTGAGGTTTGTTAGGAGCTTGTTTGCGCGGTTTGGTGCCCCGAAAGCACTAATTAGTGACCGTGGCACTCATTCCTGCAATGCGCAGCTTGATCGCGCATTAGCACGTTATGGTGTTCACCACAGGTTATCCACCCCGTATCATCCACAGACAAGTGGACAGGTGGAGGTCACAAACCATGGGTTGAAGCGAATCCTTGAGCGGTCGGTTAATCAAAACCGCAAGGATTAGGCTGACAAACTTGATGACGCGCTGTGGGCCTTTAGAACTGCCTACAAGACGCCTATTGGGACGACTCCCTTTCGGCTGGTCTATGGGAAAGCGTGTCATCTTCCTGTCGAGTTAGAACATAGGGCATTCTGGGCTCTTAAAACGGCGAATTTGGATCTTAAGACCGGCGGTGAGACCCGTTTCTTACAGATTCACGAGCTGGAGGAGCTTAGGCAGCAAGCCTATGAAAGCTCGATGTTATATAAAGAGCGCACAAAGAGGTTGCATGACAGTCGCTTGAAACGCCGAGAAGATTTTCAGGTAGGCGACTTGGTCCTGCTTTATAACTCGCGCCTGCGTCTCTTTCCAGGGAAGTTGAAATCCCGGTGAACAGGACCGTACACTGTTAAGGAGGTATATCCTTACGGGACTGTCTCGATTGAGAATTCAGAGGGATTGACTTTCAAAGTCAACGGTCATCGCCTTAAAGTATATATTGACGGACCGGTTGACCAATCTGTAGAGGAAATCGATCTCTACGCCCCACGCACTTCATAAAGTGTGGGGAAGTGAGTCTAGCTAGCGACTCGTTTATAAATATAGCGCGGCGTGTATGGGCGCGCCAAAGGGTAAATATGTAATTAGTGTATATATTTCTTGCTTTATTTTAATTTTCATAATTTAACGTTGTTTCGAGTATTGTGCAGGTTCGTACCGGTTGTGAACAAAGCGGGAAGGATGCAATGGAGCGCGAACAGTCGACAAACAGGTTTAAATGGTTTAAAATGATGTTTTCGGACTAAACAGGGTGGCTGCGCAGCTGCTGGCTGAAAATTTTGCAAATCTGCAGAAGGTGCACGGCCGTGCGAACCATGTGCACGGCCGTGCGGACCTGGATCAACAGCTTGCCTGATCAGCACCGGAGTGCCAGGCCTAGTGCAAGGAGGGTGCACGGCCGTGCGCCCCAGGTGCACGACCGTGCGGGCCAAAAAGCCCAGCCCATTTTCATTAGTATAAATACATATTTAACTTCATAATAACCCTAAAACCTTGCACTAGCGGCTGCACACCCCTGCCAACCGTAAAAAAACCGATTAATCATCTCTTTTTGCCTACAATCTTCACTCTTTTCCTTCCAAATCAACTAAGGTATGAACCCCTTCATAATATTGCACCTATTTCATGTATTTTTAGTTTAGATCTGTTTTACTTTTGATTTTAGGGCAAGATTTGTGGGTTTTCTTCATAAAGTTTAATAAACCCACTAATTTTAGTTTGTTTTGGTTTAAATTAGTATAGTTTTTGGTGATTGTTGGTAAAGCCGTGCACATCCAGGCCCAAATCATTGTTACTTTGAGTTTTCATGAAAGAAAAAATTGATTTGGGTGTTTTTAAAGAAAAAATTTTGAAAAACTGGAACCCGTGCACGGCCGTGCACCAGACCTGCACGACCGTGCATGGTCAGGTGCACCAGCTCGTGCACTGGTTGTGCAGCTCAGAATCACGAGCTGCACAGCCTTGCACGGCCGTGCGTCCCAGGTGCACGACCGTGCGTGCCGAGAAAATGGGCTGCACTGCCAGTGCACCAGGCAGTGCAGCCCCTGACCTGACCAATGACCAAGCCTGCACGGCCGTGCAGCCAAGGCGCACGGCCGTGCATCAGTAACAGAATCAGGTCAGAATGCGCGTAGGTCCGTTTTGGACATCCGGGACCTCCGTTTTTTGTGTACTAACATTTTTGTATATGTTTTTGCATGCAGATGAACAACCACCCCTACCTCGGGTTCGATAACCGCGACAAAAAAGAGGCACCGTGCATCGACAAGTTCCTCAAGCTTTGGGACTGACGAAATTCTTTTGGTACTCCTATCCGTCTAAATCTAGAATTGCTGACCACGCTCAAACAGCGTGAAAGATACGAGGGGTTCGTCTCGCCTCCTATGGCGAAACTGCTGAGCATTAATCAGCCGGTCTATAAGGAGATCACCATCGAGTTCTTAGCATCCTTTAAGTATAAAAAACCGAAAGAAGTGGTGTATAAGGACTTCCACGATAAGGACATCCGGTTCAGGCTTTGCGGGAATTGGTATCATTGGTCGGTAGCGCGACTGGGGAGAAGATTGGGGATCTACGAGCACTTAGAAACCCAATCTGAAGACTTCTGTGGGGTCCACGGCTTCGCCGACCTTGACGAGCGGGCTGCATTTTGGGATTCGATTTCCGACGGCACACCTTACGTTCCGAGGTCTGCCAAGGCGACTCGGATCAGGGACCCGCTTCTCCGCCTCATGCACTATGTTTTCAGCCACACCATATGTGGCCGAAAGGACAGTTCTGGGAACTGTCCCACTCCTGATCTCATATTTTTGTACCACTTTTATGAGGGTGCCCCGATGAACTTAGCCGCACGGATGGCTGAGTTCTTCCTGAATGCCGGGGCACGAAGGAAGGGAGTGAGATTCATGGCGGGGAGTACGTCACCCAGATCGCCGAGGCATTGGGGTTATTGACTGACGAGGTTAGGGGGACATTGACACTGGCTACTAATGGGGTTATGTTGGACCTTCGATCACTCAGGGCGCAGAACCTGATATATGACACAGATGATGGTCCACGACTTATCAGCCAGGGGATTGTGTGGGACCCAGTTCCAGAGCAGGTGGACGAGGAGGACGAGGAGATGCAGGATCAGAACGCAGGTGGCGGTGGTGACCAGCACCACTCACCCGAGCACCAGCACCACTCACCTCAGCACCAGCACAAGCACCAGCACCAGGACCAGCAGTGGCCTCCAGGCATCCCCACATACCCAGAGTTCTATCAGCGGTTCCAGACGATGGAACTGAACATGGGTAACATTGTTGCACAGCAGGGAGAGATTAGGCAGGACCAGCAGTTGATGCGGTCCACCATGGATAGAGTGCAGCAGGATGTGAGGCACAGTTTCGAGTACTTGTTTGTTGGGCTTGAGCAGGCGCACCCGGGTTATTTCAGCAACCCGCCCCTGTTCCCTTACCGTGCTCCTGGTGACCAGCCAGGAAGTTCCAGTCAGCACGCCACCGATGATCCCCCACAGTAGCTACTTCATGCATGCTTTGTTAGTACTTTATTTATTCATGCTTTCAATATTTGCTTTTCGGGTCTGCGTACCCTAGACATTTTAGTATTTATGTTTGAACTATTTCTTTTTTTCAGTATTTCAGTATATTAGTTTATTTTGTGGATGTGGACGAATGGGTTTGATGAGTTTGTTTGTGTCGAGAATGTTGATTGTGCAGGTACCTGGCGAGCACCGTTATCGGGGCTCATGCCGTCCGTTTACCCGGACGTTTCTTCGACACTAGGGGAGTATTATTCTCCTTTTTCCCACTATAGATAGCTAATTCATAAACGCTTTCTATTGTCACATTGGGGACAATGTGAAGTTCAAGTGTGGGGAGGGATTATATCTTGATGTTTGTCCTCTTGTATATATATATATATATAACTAAACAAAAACCTTTTTAGTACATATATGTATATGTAATTATATTTTCATACAAGCCTAACTAATTTTTGATAAAGATAACTTGAGGCGCGACAAACAGATGAGATACGAGCGTGTTAGATTCGTACACTTGCACCCATTTCCTTCCGGTTACGTGAGCATTTGAGCCTTAAAGTATATTATTATTTCTTTGACATGCTTTCGAGTGAGCCGGATGTTTTGTGTAATTTAGAACTTGTCATTAGCATACTTGTTTAGATCAGAAACGTGTGAGACTGTACGAACATGATTGAGGCATTTAGGATAACCTTTTGATTTAAGCCTTTTCTTTTCGTTTTATCTGTTTTCCCGCACCCAAACATTATCCCCTGGTTAACCATGTTGAACCTAATCCCGTGTTTTTTTCTTGTTTACCACACCATTTCGCCACTTACCCAAATTTAGCCTTTTTCTTTTTAAACCTTTAGTGTTAAAGCTCGGTTTAGGTTAATGTTTAACTAGTTTCCTGTGTTGTAAATAGTTTGTGTTCGGGTTTATATGTTTAGAACCCATATGTTGTTTATATTTCAGTTATATAAAAAAAAAATCCAGAAAATTCCAGAAAAATAGAACACCCTAAAATAGGGTGAATTAGCAGTGATCGAGCAGTTTTCAGAGCTATAAAGTTAGAAATTATATATGTTTAGCTCGATTTAAATAAAAATTGCTTATATTCGCGTGTATTTGTATAGTTGAGTTTCTTTCTGTTTAGTTAGACTTAACCGCCGAGTTTTAGCCGTTTCGTCACTGTAAATATCCATTCCACACCCTTACCCCTGCCTGACATTACAACCCTCTTAAGACCTCTTGATTTGTGCTTTTTCACACGTTAGTTGGTGAAGATTAGATCTTTTGACAAGCTTATGATATTGCACGATTCATTGTCTTGGCAATGGAGCGATTTACACATACACATTACACGTATGTTTCATAAATAAAACCAAGTGTGTGTGAACATTGTGAGTCGTGTACGGGTTTGCGTGCTTGGAGATCGGAAGCGAGTCGTTGCTTTTTAGTTATCTGATCACGTGTTTATATATCTTTGTTGGCTTGCCTATTATCGTCTGTACAGGTTATATTTTGACTTTATTGCCACTTGGCGAGTTTTTCGTTTATTTCTATTTTGATGTTTGCTTGAGGACAAGCAAAGTTCAAGTGTGGGGAGGTTTGATATACGTTAAAATATACATATTTAAATCCCCGATTAAACTCCCGAATTACGCGTTTTCGACCATAATTGCACGAATTCGGTACTTAACCGCTTCATATGTTTATTGCAGGTCCTAAACGACGTCCCACGAGCAAAGTCGAAGAAACCGGGCGAAAAGCGGACAAGACGGAAAGTTTCTACAAAAATCAGCTAAGTCTGGAAATGGTGCACGGCTGTGCACCATAGCTGCACGCCCGTGCAGGCTTACTTAGCTCGGGCACAGAAGGTTGCACTGCCAGTGCACAAGCTGGTGCACATCAGGATTCTCGAGCACCTTGATCAGCACG
The DNA here is from genome assembly GCA_032199755.1 of Ambrosia artemisiifolia. NCBI lineage: Eukaryota > Viridiplantae > Streptophyta > Magnoliopsida > Asterales > Asteraceae > Ambrosia > Ambrosia artemisiifolia. Next base: position 53,716,821 of record CM063515.1, on the reverse strand, counting down.
GCCGTGCAACAGCCCGTGCTCCGTGGAATTCTCGAGTGCACTGCCAGTGCACCAGGCAGTGCACTCCAAGCACTCGGCCACCACAGACCTGCACGACCGTGCACCCTAGGTGCACGGCCGTGCCAAAAATCAAGATATTTCCAGAGACGATCCAGCCACTTGCCCACTTGCACGTCACCTCAAAAAGTTAAAGTGCACGGCCGTGCACCCTAGGTGCACGGCCGTGCCAAAAACCAAAATCTGTATAAAAACAGAGCATAACCCACTGATCACATATTGGGTAATTTTGAGGCGATTTTGGGTGATTTTCTGGACTGTCGTACTGCTGCAAAGCCGAAGAACAAGCTCGGGAACTCATCCGGATCATCTACCTTCATCCAATCCATCACATTCAAGTTTATTTGGTTTGATCCTTTAAGCTTTTATCGATTCAAATCTGTTATTTAGAACTTGTTTGTGTTGTTTATGTATTACATTAGCTTCTAGTATTCGTATTTAGTAATCTTTAGTCGAAAAAACGATCCTTAGTATGTAATCATGTTTTGTAAGAATTTGGCGTTTTTCATGTTTAGATCTTGATGATCATAGTGCAACCTTGTTTCGTTGTTGTTGGATTGATAGTTGTGTTTGGATGACTTTTGCGATTATCGAATGTGTTAGGCGGATAAATGTTGAAAAACCGTCCGTTTAATCGTCCGGTAGTAAACTAGTTAACTTGTTAAATAGTTTGCACCATGAAACTGTAACCGGGTATTGGTTTGGTTAAAGTCGCCTGAATAACAAGTATGAATGTTTACCGGCTCGTAAAAGAGTTTTAAAGGCTTAATGGTGTTGTTACCAATCTTTGACACGGTTAATTATCTTTGTTAGTTATTTTGGTGAAAATGGCGATCTTAGTAGATTTGTGTTCAAAGTTGGTAAAATGGAATAGGTTGTGAAATGCTCTACTTTATGCTAGTTTAGGTGGCTGTATTGTGTACTCGGTATTGCTTTCCCGAATTAGTGAGGTTAGAATACTCTTAACAGATGACTAACTTATCTTTAAAAGATCTGCATGAGATAATATCAGCTGCTCGCTAATGAACGACTTGAAGTGGTTAATGTGTGTATTCGTGTTAGCTTTCTGTATAGTTGTCATGTTAGGATACCCGAAAGGGAAACTAACTGTCGGAAAATGGGAATGTTGATCACACCTTTATTTCTATTTATATATATAGATAACATGCTAGGATTGGCGTATTATAGTTTATATAGTTATATTTTCTATTTGGAGTCTTAGTTACATATTTACATATGTTGGAATTTAAACAAACTCACTTATCTTTTCCTACTGGTAAATCGGTGATAGAGTTTTAGTACAATTGCTCCGCGCGCGTCCATGGATCGATACTTGGTTCTTATCTGTTCTTACTACATATATGACAGGGTACACTTGCCCTATTGTGTGTGTTTTAATATTAAGGTCGAAACCATTTTTATAAATATTAAAGCAAAACGTGTGTTAAAATCCATTGTAAAATATGTATAGTTAAGCACACGTCATGTATGTAATTCCCTTAGGTAGTTGTGCTCTAGTGCTTGGTGTTCAATGGTTTTCCACCTTGGGAACAATTCAGATGAACTTCCAAGAAAAAACACTAAAGTTTAAACATCATGGACAAAAAGTGGTTTTGAGGTGTAGTTCTGGGAAAAAAATTGGCTAATATGGGAAATGGTAGTATGCAAAAGGTTACTACTCAAACATCTGAACTGTCAATGATTTAGTTGTGTGCTATTGAGGGAAATGAAACCCCTACTTCCCTTTTATTGAAAAAAAAAGAAGCAGTCAAAAGCAAGCAGGAAGAAGAAGGGCTGCAGTTGTTGTTATAGGAATTCAATGATGTTTTCTGTGATTTACAGTTATTACCACCATTAAGAGATAATTTTGATCACAAAATTCCTTTAAAAGAAGGAACTAGTGGTATTAATCTAAGGCCTTATAGATATCCATTGTTACAAAAAGATGTCATTGAACAGATGACATCAGAATTGTTAGAACAAGGAGTTATAAGGCAGAGGAACAATTCATTTGCTTCACCTGTGGTGCTAGTGAAGAAGAAAGATGGGAATTGGAGAATGTGTATAGACTACAGGAAGCTCAATGAGGCCACTATTCCAGACAGGTTTCCCATTCCTCTGGTAGAAGAACTGATGGATGAATTGTATGGTACTAAGTTTTTCTCTAAACTAGATTTGAAGTCTAGATATTATCATATTAGAATGCACTCTGAAGATGTTGAGAAAACAGCTTTTAAAACTCATAATGGACATTATGAATTCTTAGTTATGCCCTTGGCTTAACTAATGCTCCTTCTACCTTTCAAGGCTTAATGAATCATGTATTTATGAGGCATTTAAGAAGGTTTGTACTAGTGTTCTTTGATGATATACTAGTTTACAGTCCTAGTTGGCAGAATCACTTACAACATTTGAAGGTGGTATTACAATTGTTAAGAGAAAACAAGCTGGTTGCCAAGAAGACTAAGTGTGTATTTGGGGCTAATGAGTTGGAATATCTTGGCCACATTATTTCAGAACAAGGGGTGGCCACAGATCCTGCTAAGGTAGAGGCCATTCAGAACTGGCCAATACCTAAAAGTTGTAAAGAGTTGAGAGGATTTTTAGGATTAACTGGGTATTACAGAAGGGTTGTCAAGAATTATGGTATCTTCGTCAGACCTTTAACTCAGTTAACAAAGAAAGATGCTTTTGTTTGGAATGAAGAAGCTACTAGTGCTTTCAATGAGTTAAAAGCCACTATGATGAAACCACCTGTTCTTGCCCTACCCAATTTCAATGAATTTTTTATTATAGAGATTGATGCTTCTGGGTATGGTATTGGGGCTGTTTTAATGCAGCAAGGTCATTCTATTGCTTTCATAAGCAAGGCCTTATCTCCAAAAAATCTGGCATTATCAACTTATGAAAGGGAATTGTTGGCAATTATACATGCAGTGCAGAAATGGCAGCCTTATCTGATGAATGGACCTTTCATTATAAGGACTGACCAACAAAGTTTGAAGCATTTGTTGGATAATAAAGTGGCTACCCCATTCCAATAGAAATGGCTTTCAAAATTAATGGGACTGCAGTATGAAATTCAATATAAAAAGGGGTCTGAAAATTTAGCAGCTGGTGCCCTTTCAAGGGTCACTCATGGAGAATTGTTACAGATAATAGTCTCTTCTGCTCATTCAACCTTGTTGAGTGACATTTATCAATCTTGGGAAGAAGATTTGGAAATAAAAAAGTTAATTCGAGAGCTACAGTCAAACCCTGCAAGTCATAGACATTTCAGCTGGCAAAATACAGAATTAAGAAGAAAGGGTACATTGCTAATTGGTAATGATCCTTAACTGATGCTGAGAATAATGCAATGGGTACATGATTCTGCACAAGGAGGTCATTCAAGGGTTCAAGCAACTCTAAAGAGGTTAGGAAGATTATTCTATTGGCCTAAGATGAAGAAAACTATTCGGTCTTACATACAAGGATGCCCAGTTTGCTAACAATGCAAGTATGAAACAGCTGCCACACCTGGGCTATTACAGCCATTACCTATTGCTAATGGGGTTTGGGAAGATATCTCAATGGACTTTGTAGAAGGTCTTCCATTGTCAAAGGATAAGTCAGTCATTTTGGTAATAGTGGACAGATTAAGTAAAGCTGCCCATTTTATTGCCTTAGCTCACCCATATCCAGTAGTGGATGTAGCCCAACTGTACCTTGATCATGTTTACAGGTTACATGGTAGTCCAAAAACCATAGCTTCTGATAGAGACAAGGTATTTGTGAGTAATTTTTGGAAGGAACTGATGGCACTATAAGGTATAGAACAATGTTTATCAAGCTCATACCATCCTCAGTCAGATGGTCAAACTGAGGTGCTCAACAGGTGTTTAGAAAGTTATCTGAGAAGCATGTGTTTTGAGAAGCCTAATGACTGGATAAACTGGCTTCCATTGGCTGAATACTAGTATAACACCAGTTATCAATTTGCCATCAAGACAACTCCTTTTGAAGTGGTGTATGGACAACCACCTCCTTTACATCTGCCTTACTTGCCAGGGGAAAGCCGTGTTAAGGTAGTGGACATAAGTCTAGCTGCCAGGGAACAAATGATTAAGATGTTGAAAGAAAATTTATCAAGGGCTCAAAATAAGATGAAACAAATGGTTGATAGTAAGAGAAGTGACAAGACATTTGTAGTAGGAGATTGGGTTTATTTGAAGTTGAAACCATATAGGCAGATGTCAGTACAGCAAAGGTACAATCAAAAGCTTTCTGCTAGGTACTTTGGGCCTTACAAGATATTAGCCAGGGTGGGAAGTATGGCCTACACCTTGGATCTCCCTGCAGGAAGTAGCATTCATCCAACTGTCCATGTTTCCTTGCTTAAAAAATTTCATGGTCCTGACCCAATTAAACAATCTGATTTGCCTGTTGAAAAAGAGGAAGCTAAGAGACCAATGTGTGCATTAGATAAGAGAATGGTGAAGAGAAATAGTAGTGCTTGTGTGCAATGGCTGGTACAATGGACTGGAATGAAACCAGAAGATGCTGTGTGGGAAGATGCTTATAAGATTGAAGAAAAGTTTCCAGATTTTGATCCTTGGGGTCAAGGATCTTTTTAAGGGAAGGGTATTGATATGGGTCAAAATAATGGGAAAGATAGTTATTAGTTAGTTGGTTAAAAGGGTATGATTGTAATTTTCTTTTGTACTACTGGTTGACTATATAAAGTCAACAGCTGAATTAGTTTGGCAGTTAATAACACACAACTAATCTTCCCGCCTAAATCTAACTTCTTCTCCGTTCTCTCTCTCTCATCTCCATAGCCAAAACCTTCAAGATTCTCCATAGATCTTTGGGTTCAGTTAAGTGTTTGACCATTTCAGTCAATCTCAAAACACTAGTCATATCAATCTGATGTGATGTCTAACACAAAGTTGACTAGTGTAGATGGTGGTAACAGGGACCTGTATCTCAGAGCTGTGGAGCCAGTTCTACCACGTGTCAGCTTTTGATTGGCCTGCGCAGGTCTTCTGCAGATGCTTTGTCCTACACGGCGTGTGGGACGCGTTGACACCCTGCATAGATATTGTAACCTGTGCAGGTGATTTTGTTCTCTGCGCGATGAATGCTCCGCGGATTTCTATTCATGTTCACTTCTTGTAATGTGGTTAGGTTATCCCGCAGATGTTTTTATACTTGTGCTTGGTTGTAGGGTAGGGTCCTTACATACGATAGGATTTAGGACCCTATCCCTTCAGATGCCATTGGAATTAAAAAAGAGAAAACACTAAACAAAACGTAAAAATGGGGTAAAGTAATACTTGAACATTTGACCTTCTAGATATATGACTATGGTTTTACTACTACTGCAAACTTAGTTATTCTTATGAGGTTCTTGAAATATTTAACATACCATGTCTACTACTTAAAAAAAAACATTGGGGTCTCATGACCCGACCCACATAGTATGGGTTCGCCACTGTTTATATTCACAATGAAAACAACGGATTGACCTGAACACACCACAAATTTAAGTGGGTTCTACATATATGACATCAATAATAACATCGGTCGGTTAGGATTGAAGAAACCTGCCAACCCACTAGTTCGTCATAATTGACACCCATTGTTAAGAATAGTAAAATAGTTAAAAGGAAAACTTATTAGCTAGCCATGCATAAAGTTAGATAATCACCATTAAATCAGAAAATAAAGAGTTAACTTCATTTTTTTCTCTGAGATTTGGTCATTTTAACATTTTGCCCCAATAGTTTGAAAATGATCTTTTTGCTTCCTCTAGTTTCTACAAGGTTATGATGTTGGCGCTTTTTATGATAGGTGAGATGGTTGTAGTGATGGTGGTTGTGTGGTGCTGCCGAAAGGGATGGTGGTGGTAGGTGAATAAAAATATGCTTACTTTTAACCGAAACAATTAACGTGGTTAGTGACAGGGAGCATATTAGAAAAGTGGTAACCACGGGTCAACCCACTTAAGTTTGTGGTGTCACTAAATTAATAATGCGAAGGTTACAAAATAGTTTCATTTATGTGACTAATTGTATACATTAAATAAATTCTACTAAAACCAATGACCTTCAGCCCAGCTGGGGAGAGGTGAGAGGGTTTACCTCTTAAGAGGGTTCCCGCCCGGGTTTGGTCTTGAGTTCGAATCCTGCACACCACGAAAAAATTCCCTGTAACGGTTTGAGATAACTTCAAAGTGGACACCGGTGCGTGGGTAGAGATTCGAACTCGAGTCGAGGGGTTGTTTGTTGATTGGGTTTACCGCTGAAGCACACCTTAAAAAAAAATTCTACTAAAGAATTACGGAGTATGTGAATAAAAAGGAAAATAAAGTTGAATAAGAATACATATTGTCCTTTTGTGGTTGGTGTACATCTTCACAGCCCTGATATTCAATCTAAGTATCTAACAGAAGACTTGATTAAAATAAAGTGTGATTGGGTGGTAGGAAGGAGGGGTTGGGTAAGCAAACAATGGAGAACAGCTGTTAGAACTTGGTAGGAAGTGTTCTTGTTCAATCTCCCCTCGCCACTTTAGTTTGTCTCCTTTCTACTTTTATTTTTATTGTTTTTTAGAAATAAACGTAATTGGATACTTGGGTTAATTGATTGTTACATATTTCTTACTTGCCCATCAAACTAGGGCTGTTTAAATCGCTCAATCTTTGACCCTTTTGTAAATGAGCTAACCGGCTTGATTCAGTTTGTAAACGAGCCAAGTATGAGCAAAGGTCTGCTCAGCTCGATTCAGCTCTAATAAATTTTTATTATTATATATATATTAATTATAAATATAGACACAAATTACAAATATATTTATAGCTTTATACATAACACTTTATTTGATTTGACTCAAATATATACAAATAAAATATAAATAACTCACTTAACACAATAAAAATTTTTAACACTAAGTTTAAAAGTACAACCATAAGTCATGAGGTAATAGTCTTGACTTCTTTATGTTATTAGTCGTCCATCACTAATCGTCGCTTGATATCACCCTACGTCACAATGCAATAACTGTTATCTATAGTATGCTTATCGCCTCACCAGCCTCAACCTAAGCCTCATCCCCGGACACTCAGATTTCAGTATTAGTGTTATCATTGGACAGTTCGACCTTAGTTGTCACCTGACAATGAAAACATTGAACGAAACATCCCAATTTTATGGTTGTCCAAATTACTCTCTGCTCGATTCTCGCTCGACGCTCGCTCGAAAATATTCGCGCTTGAAAAATGCTGGCTTGGTTTTTGGCTTGATTGTAAATGAGCCGCTCCGCTCGGTTCGGTTTGTAAACGAGCCAAACACAAGCAAAGCTCCGATCGGATCGGCTCGGCTCGGCTCGAGAACAGCCCTACATCAAACTATTCTAACTAGAATTTTTTGAAAAAGTATTTATCATAATAGTGTTGCTAAAAAAATATTTACTAAAATAGTGTTTTTAAAGATATATTTGTTACACACTTCTATTTTCATTGTATAACTTAAGAAAAAAAGTTAATATTGTATTTTCCTTTTTAACCAGCAAATTAAACTTCTATTCAGTTAATTCACTATCTATTTTTTACTCTTTAATTATATATATATATTATGAGTAAAGATCTTGTGTAAAGTGTTTTTTTGGTAAGAACTGTGAGAATCAAATGAGGGTATTTTTTTTTATTTTTTTTCGAATTTTTTCCCATATTGTTAAACATGTATTATAGTATTGAAAACTAAAAAAAACAAAAAAAAATAAATAAATTTTGGTGTAGAGTAATTACATAATTACTCTAGTGTAAACTAATATATTTACTTTAATGACGTAATTACACTAATTTTTTTTTTTGTATTATTCATCTAGAAAGTATGTTTAAGCACATGGGAAAAAAAAATTCTAAAAACAAAAATAATTTTTTTTACCCCCTTTGATTCTCACAGTTCTTACCAAAAATACACTTTGTATTTGATCTTTACTCTATTATATATATATATATATATATATATATATATATATATATATATATATATATATATATATATATATAGGGGGAGGATAAATTGAAAACCCACTCGAGTTAAGAAAACTATGAAAACCCTTGTAAAAACCATCAAAATTTTTTATTTTTTTTTTGAAAAAAATACACAAGGTAACATACATGTATTAAAGCGTTTTGGGCCAAAAAAATAAAAAAAGCGCCGATTGGATATTTAAAAAAAAAATCAACAAAATTTGCAGTGTTACATATGTAACAACTGATGTTACATATGTAACAGAGCTGTTACATATGTAACAGCACAAACTTTGTTTATTTTTTTTTAAAATATTCTATCGGCGCTTTTTTTAGTTTTTTTGCCCAAAACGCTTTAATACATGTATGTTACCTTGTGTATTTTTTTCAAAAGAAATTAAAAAATTTTAGGTGGTTTTTACAAGGGTTTTCATAGTTTTCTTAACTTAAGTGGGTTTTCAGTTTATAATTTCCCTATATATATATATATATATATATATATATATATATATATATATATATATATATATAGGGGAGGGATAATTTGAAAACCCTCCCCACTTGAGAAAACCCATGAAACCTCAATCATAACCATCCATCATATGCAATCTATGGTCAGGATTAAATGTGAATTTTTTTTCAAAATTGAAGATGTATCTTTGTCCATATTTAATGACAAAAGGGTAATATAGGCCAGAAATAAATTACTTTCCTCTCTCCTCTCTCCTCTCTCTTGTTTTAAGATTAAACTAATGGTTACTAGGTTTGAAAACGTAACAAATGTTTTATGTAACAAATTACATCTTTTTTTTCACAACCCATCTCACCAATAATATATAGTAAATTATAGCCCAGCAACAAAAACATATGTTTTCATGACCTATCTCACTAAAACATGTAAAAATTTTAAACCAGCAACAAAAATAAAACATACGTTTTCACGACATATCTCACTAAAAACATGTAAAAATTATAAACCAACAAAAAAAACATATGTTTTCACGACTTATATCACTAAACATGTAAAAATTATAAACCAACAACAAAAACATATGTTTTTACGACTTATCTTACTAAACTATTGTGATAAATTATAACCCAACAACAAAAACATGTAGAATTATAATACAAAATAACAAAAAAATATAAGTTTTCACGACTTATCTCAATAAAAACATGTAATAAATTATAAACCAATAACAAAAACATATGTTTTCATGCTAAGTCAAAACCATTAACCAACAAAACATATGTTTTTAAACGAATAAATGGTTGCATTTTTTTAACTAATAAAACGTTTCATCATTTGTAGCTAATAAAAATAGTCAAGCATGAATGTTGACCACCGCCACCGTCTTCATTACTTACAGCCAGAAAAAAACAAAGATTGTAGAAAATAAAAAATCCAAATGTAGCTCACCAAACTTTATCTACAGATTGAAAATCAAAACTTCCAACACCGAGAAACATGAAAAACATAAAAAAATATATAAAATAATAATTAAAGAACATGAAAAACTGAAAATCACCAAACTGCATCATCGTTGTTCATCACCACCACCGTCTACCGCGTCGTTTGAAAGAACAACCCCATCGTTTGGAAGAACAACCCCATCGGCGTCATCCACATCCAGGTCCCGTCACCACCACCGGAAAAAACCCATCGTTTGGAAGAACAACCCCATCGGCTTCTTCTTCTTTACAGATCTGGAAGAACAACCACCAGATCCAGGTTAACCTGTTTGAACAACCACCAACGTTCAAAACAACGAAAACTTACAGATCTGACGCCGGCCGAAAAACTTCGTCCTCTTCGTTCACCTTCCACAGCCCCACTGTTCAACCACCATCAGGGACCACAAATCCATTTTAGCAAGAAAGGGGTTTAAGAATCGTCGTTCACCAACCGAATCGACTTCAAAACACCTCCGGATCTGTGTTACCACCTCTGTTAGAAAAGGCTTCCAAACAATCCATCACGTGAGGGTTATTTGTGTAGAGAGAGAGGGAAAGACGAGGGTGAGAGAGTAGAGAGAGGTGAGGCAGGAGAGTGTTTTAGAGAGAGAGAGAGGGAGAAGTGCTTGTTTAATAGAGAGAGAAAGAGAAAGACTATGTTTAATAAAGAGATGTTCAGATTTGTGTGATGTACCAAAATTACCCCTTCTTCATTTTTTGTAAAGGTAAACGTGGAACAACAAGGACCACTTGTTGGGGTTTAATGAGTTTACTCAACTCACAAGGGTTTTCTAAATATAATTGCCCTATATATATATATATATATATATACACACACACACACACACTAGTATATGACTTGGGCATTGCAACGAAATTTTATGTGTGTAAGATTATTTGTGTGCATTTCGTTACCATCCAATGTCACGATCATTGAGGTGAAAGAAAAAAATGGTGTTATAAGCAAGTATGTTTTTCATAAACATTTTTCCAAACATAATGATGAGTACGTTATAAAAGTGGAAACTTTCGATGCAACAATTGGTGTAACTTATTATAAAAAGATTTCATTTATAAATTTCATTAGATTATATTCCGGGAGCGTCCCGGGTTGAGAAATCTATTTTGAAATATCAATTTTACATCTGAAATAGACTGATGTGTTTTACAGTTACATGCAGGAAAGCTTCGGGTAGCACTTAACCTAAAACAATTAACATTGTATCTCTAATGTTAGTGCATAACCTTAAACAATGTATAACTCTAATATTAAAACCTAACATAAAACAATTAAAATTCATATTTACTGGTTTGAACATAACTAATGACTTGCCTATACATGATTAATGAATAACCTGAACACTTTGTGTTTTTTTCCTGTACAAACAAAACCACACAAAAAAATAGTCGTTTTTTTCTCCGTTTTTTATATAGCACTATGGTATCCGTTGGAAAGGTAATAAAACGCTCGTTAATTTGGTGTAATTTTTTTTCTTTAAAAAATCTCGTATATAAAAGATATTAACGTTTAAAAGTTATGGGAGGAAACATTAGATTTTAAACGTTAATATCTTTTATATACGAGATTTTTTAAAGAAAAAAATTACATCAAATTAACGAGCGTTTTATTACCTTTCCAACGGATACCATAGTGCTATATAAAAAACGGAGAAAAAAACGACTATTTTTTTGTGTGGTTTTGTTTGTACAGGAAAAAAACACAAAGTGTTCAGGTTATTCATTAATCATGTATAGGCAAGTCATTAGTTATGTTCAAACCAGTAAATATGAATTTTAATTGTTTTATGTTAGGTTTTAATATTAGAGTTATACATTGTTTAAGGTTATGCACTAACATTAGAGATACAATGTTAATTGTTTTAGGTTAGGTGCTCCCGAAACTTTCCTGCATGTAACTGTAAAGCGCATCAGTCTATTTTGTATGTAAAATTAATATGTCATATTATATTTCTCAACCCCGGGACGTTCCCGGGATATAAATCTAGTAAATGTTTAAATGTGAGGATAAAATGTGAAATAGTGATGATGTAGTGGTTAAATTTAAAATACCAAATTTAATCAAAACCTAATGTACAAACTTCTAATCATAAGTCACTCCTTTCTCGTCCTCCCCCCACCCCCCAATCTTCATTCATCACTTATCAGACAATAACCAGAAACCCTAACCTGAAATTCACCTAATTTAACTTTCAAAAAGATTAGAAATCATCGATACTGTCACAAGCGACTCTGGTTTTGTATGAACGGAGGTAACTTGACTTATTTGGTTGAAAAGTGGGCTGTAATTTGGATGGAAGTTTTATGCAATTTGGTCAGAAATTGCTCCGACTAGGGGAAATTTGGTCCGATTAGCACCGGCTTGGACAAGTAGTGATTTTCTGAGTGATTAATGCAAAATTAATTAGGAGACCTCCAATCGCTGCTGTAGTATGCCCTGTTGTCCTTTTTATACATGCTGGAAATGCCGTCTATGCTAACTAGGATTCTCCCTGAAACACATACTTATGCAGGACAACCTACATGACGGCTCCATAGTTAAAAAGCTTTTATATATGTAGTCTTCTAGAGGGCCACACATATAAGATAATTAAATAAACAATTAATATAATTATTTGCAATCCATGCCAACTTATCAATGTTTTCACTATTGGACAGGACGGTCAAACCAGTTTCCTTACTGGTCTATTGGCCAGACCGGTTGGACCTAGATCGGATTTAAGAACAAGACTATCTATTTGTCTGTCTATTTTATAAAATGAAATCCTATAATATTATAAAATGGAAGATAATAAAAAATAATACTAATTTTAACATTCATATAACATTAATCGTAAGTAAATAATATTAATCTTAACGTTCATATGATATTGCGGAGTTGATTACGTATTTATGTTTCTGCTCAATCCTTGTCTTGTACATGTGATAAGTCATTACGTACGAGGAAAACAAGTTGGGCACTGATGTGTTGGTCTCCTCTAAAGCAAGGTAGTTGATAAATTTTAGGGTCCAAGCTCTCGATGGTTTGCGATTTTCCTTGAAAATACCGGACAAATCAGCAGATAACCCGAAGTGGGCTTGTGACAAAATCCATATGATGTAGTCAGTCATATCAGGCCCAAACAATGCCATATGAAGAACTAATGCTGTATAATCTTCCACAATGATGAAGCAGAGATTGTGTTGCAAGCAAGATTCATCAATGGAGGTGGCAAGGTTAATCATTTTATCATATCATTAACCATTAATCAACTACATACTTGTAAAACATCCGTTTTTGGTTGGACCCATGGCCGGTGAGGACAGATCAAATCGGGGTTGAGCCTGGTCACAGCAGCCTTCAAGTGAAGCTGATGAATTGGAAGATTGCAACAGGATGCTCAGGTCAGCTTTTTTATCATCAGCGCAAATGGTCCAGTGGCGATAATAGCTCATTCTCAGTTAAGGCGATCAAGAAATTACTCACCAAACAAAAAGACTTTGCTGCAAATTTCAGATTTATCCTAAAAAATGTAACATTTTAGTCTGGCGCGCTGAAACGGAAAAGATTCCTACACGGGTCGCTTTGATGAGAAGGAATCTGGTTTTAGAGGATGTTAAGTGCGTCCTCTATAATTCGGAAGAGGAAAACATCAATGCATTTGTTCACGGCATTGTTCCCTGGTACGCGTTTGACGTGAGGGACTTGCTGCAGGTTTATAAGAACGCTGATGGTGGAAAGCGAGGAAAGGCAGTGGTTCACGGCATTATAATCACAACAAATTGGGCGATATGCAAGGCGCGTAACGACAAAATTTTTAAAGGTACAGACCCCATGATGGCGGATTTAGTTGGTAGCGTTAAGTCTCTGTCTTTTTTTGGTTAAGAAGTAGTTCTTCGTTTTCTAACCCTCGGTGGAAAGAGGGGTTTTATCCCCTTTGTATATGTTGTAATTAGCGTTTTTGGCGGTCCTTGTTTTGAGGACTGACCGTTTTGAATGAAGTGCAATGTTCAAAAAAAAAAAAAAAAACTACATACATGTATTTTTACACCCACTAACCGATTTAACCAACTTACCGGTCATAAGTAACAATGACCTAACCAACCGGTAACATACTAGTGTTAGAAAATAAAATATCTTGGAATATCCCTTCACAATATACGGCTCCCTCAAATTAGCTGTTACCTACAATCAAGGGTGCCATCCATTCTTTTATTTGTTTCCTTGTATTATCCAAAGTTACCTCCTATTTATATGTATCCCTCTGTCATTGGTATAATATACAAAAATTCTCAATCAATAAAAAGTATTTTTTTTCAATCCTTTTACCTTGTATTAACAACATGGTATCAGAGCGGTGTGATCGATCTTAACCCGCTCATTTATCTTTTATTTCTCTTCCATTCAATCCTTCCCAAATCTGTTTCAACCATCAAACATGTCTCATGAAAACAAGAATGATGATATTGCACGACAAATCACCAATCTCCTCAAAAACACTATCAATAACCAAACTCAAACCCAAAAACAAAGCCTTTCCGACTCCTTAAAAATCAGCCTCAAACTGAATAGTCAGAATTACGCGTTGTGGCCTCGGATGATTCGAGTCGCAATCGGCGACAAATCGAAACATCTCTGGAGCCACTTGACAGGGGATTCAAAACCTCCAGAACCGACCGACAGCCAATACGAACAATGGGAACAAGACGACTTAGTCGTGTTCTCATGGTTGATACAGAACATCGAACCCGCCTTCGCCAGTTACCTAACCGAATTCCCTACTGCAAAAACATTGTGGGACGCGCTATCTTCGGCTGAGGGCACCGACGCAGCCGTTTGGAAAAAAATGGCACATCAGGGAATTTCAGGAACCATCACTGATAACACATCTTCTCCAACCAGTGTGGCGGCAGGGCTAAATGCCAGCACGTCACATGAACCAGAAAGACTAGGCCTCTCTTCAAAGGGGCGAACAAATAAAAAAGGCTCAGATCATGGATTATCATATCGGATCGATAAAACAAAGCTAAAATGCGACTATTGTGGTATGACTAGACATACCAAAAACCAGTGCTTCCAACTCATCGGTTATCCCGAGTGGTGGACCAACGGTCGAAAAAAAGGGGCAAGGAAGGAGGAAAAGCTGCCGCCACTATCGGTATAGAAGAAAAAAAATAAGAGAAGTGATGGCGAGCAGATGAGCGTCGGTTTCGGAGGCTTCACGTCTGCCTACAACGGCTCAGAGGGACAAGGAGGTACCGGGTTTGGGGATTCATTCTCAGACCCGTCTTATTCTTCTTTTATTGACTTTAAGTGTTTTAATTATGATATATCTAAAATATCAAAAGCACTCTTAAAAGGTTTCGAATATTATGATACTGGACAACAATTTATAAACCCAATGAGTAAAGACTTTTGTGAAACTAAATGCTCTCAACGTTTTCTTTTGTCTAGAAATAACCAACCTAAAAATAAGGGGGGATCTAAGAGAAACAATAATAACCATGGACAAGTTAATATGGCCCAAGATTGTGGGAAATTAGATGACTCTTGGTTATTTGATTGTGGTGCTACCGATACTATGACATTTGATTTATCGGATATAGTGTCTCAATCCAAACCTAGGATTAATTACATTAAAACCGCTAATGGGGGAGAAGCTCCTGTAAAGGGAGGAGGAACTATTGAAATATCCCCAACCTTAAAACTCTCAAATTGTCTTTATATTCCCTCTTTATCACATAAATTATTATCTATAAGCCACGTCACAAAAGAACTAAACTGCACTGTTTTGATGCACCCTACTTTTTGTATCGTTCAGGATATCAGAACGGAAGAGATCATTGGGCGTGGCACTGAACGTCGGGGATTATACTATGTGGAGGAAGTGACTCAACATGGGAATGTGATGCTTGCACACGGGACTATGGATAGGGAAGCTTGGCTTTGGCATAGAAGACTCGGACACCCATCTATCGGTTATTTACACCTTTTATTTCCCAAATTATTTCCTTCAAATAAACCTTTAAATTGTGAAACTTGTGTTTTGGCTAAAAGTCATAGACATACTTACAAATTTAATAACACAAAAGTTGATTCTCCTTTTTCGCTTATTCATTCTGATGTCTGGGGGCCCGCGGAAGTTATTGGAGGTCAAAATTTTAGATATTTTGTTCTTTTTATTGATGATTGCACTCGTATGACATGGATTTATTTTCTAAAGAACAAAGCATAAGTTTTTGATAAATTTGCTATTTTTTATACCATGATACAAACACAATTTAAAACCAACATCCAAATTCTCCGATCTGATAATGGGGGAGAGTTTGTAAACGATTCAATGAAAGTTTTTTGTCAAAACAAAGGGATTATTCACCAAACAACTTGTCCACATACTCCCGAACAAAATGGGACAGTGGAAAGGAAAAACCGTATCCTCTTGGAAATAGCTCGAGCCCTTCTCATAGAGTCTCGGGTTCCTATATCTTTTTGGCCCGAAGCGATAGCTACACCTACTTATCTAATTAATAGACTTCCTACCAAAGCCCTGGATCTTAAAACTCCCTTAAAAACTCTATCTGATTTTACAAAACTCCCACCTACCCTTACACTTGAACCACGGGTATTTGGATGTTCCGCCTTTGTCCATATACCCAAGACAGATCGAGGGAAACTCGGGCCGTGTGCTGAAAAGTGCGTTTTTTTAGGCTATGGTATCAACCAAAAAGGATACCGTTGTTATAGCCCAAAAAGACGTCATATATACACCACCCTGGACTGCGATTTCCTTGAAACCGAATTTTTCTACAGCGCCCAACACAGTGGTCAGGGGGAGAAAGACATTGACACACTGAGTTGGCTAAAATGGATTCCATCCTCACAAGAAGCTATCCACAAAACCCAAGACGAGTCACTGACTTCTCAAGAACCCGACAAATCAACAAACAGTGTCACCAACCAGGATTCTCCTGTATTGGTACCTGAGGTTAGCAACTCTCAAACCCTTAGAGATGATCCTCAAACATTTAAGGATCCCGTTTCCTCACAAACTCATAAGGTTCACAATAATGATATCTCTAATGATGCTTCTAATGAATTTCAAAATAATGATATTTCTGATAACCATGAGATACGTGTAGAAAAGCATGTGCAGGAAGAATCAATACAGGGAGAGACAATGGAGAAATCTGTTTTACCTCCTAGAACCAAGAGAGGTGTTCCCCCAAAACGCTACTCTCCAGGAAAGGAAACAAAGTCATCTAGGTACCCATAAGTAAATTAATAACATTAAAAAAGATATAAAAAACAGAAGTTGAATTTTTATAAATAAAAAAAAGAAAGATTTTTTTTCTTCTTCAAGAACTGGTGGGCTTGGTAGGTTTGGGCCTATAAGGTAAAAATCATTTTTGAATTTCATTAAAATCCATAAGTAAATTAATAACATTTAGAACGTTTTATCTATTTTAGAGGTGTATTTATTTTTATAAACAATGGGATAAATATATTTAATAAAACAATATGTTTTAATTAAATATTCCTTATTTAATTATAAATCTTAAAAATAAATACATTTAATAAAATAATGAGTTAATTACATGGTTAGTCCATGTGGTTTCTCTAAAGTTTCATGTTTGGGTACTAAGGGTTTTGTAAATGAAGTTTATTACATAATGGCCCCTCTAGTTTATAAAAATGCATTTTAATCACTTTAACTAAAGTTAACAGAAAATTTAACGATAGTTAGTATTAGTACCCAACATTGTTACAAAAACAGACCTTAATACCCATTTTTGTTACAAAAACTAAACCATAGGCCCTAAAGAAGTTAAAAAAGTTGCTTAGTACCTTAAGACGTTATTACATGAAAACCACAGACATCATTCGTGTAATTTTGTCTAACAACAACTAGCTATACATACATACACTCTAATACTAGCTAGTAGCCTTTTCTGTTATGCTCGAGGACCAGATCGTAAAACTGATGAGGATCAGAAAGAGTTTTGGAGACTGACTCTCTTTCCATGCAGCGGTTGACCCAAGCAGCCAACTTGGGGCGCATTCCTTGTCGATGTTCATATTCCCAATCTTGTTCAGCGTATAGAACCAAACACTGAAAGGAATGAGTGCGATGTCTGCAAACCCAAAGCTCTCCCCGACCAAATATGGCTTTTCACCTAGTTGTCCTTCTAACACCTTCAACACGTCCATGAACTCTTCCTTTGCCACTTCTTGATCTTTGCCTTCTGTCAACCATATCTTCCTCCCACAAACATGCATGCACTAGATACATACTTTTATTTTGATAATTGTTATAACAAATACAGTATATAGTTAAGCAGGTAACGTACCTTTTTGTCAATGAAGTCCGCCCAGAACCTAGCCTGAGCTCGAATATACGGGTCAGAAGGCAACAATTGGGGAGCCTTGTCGTGCCACGCCTCATCGATATATTGAACAATGATGCTGGATTCACATATGGGTTTGGCATGGTGGATGAGCACCGGGATAGTCTTGTGAACCGGGTTCATCTGCAGGAGAAGTGGGCTTTTGTTGTTGATGTCTTCTTCTCTGTACTCATAGTTAATACCCTTTTCAGCCAAAGCAATTCTTACCCTCGCACCGAACACACTCACCCATAAGTTTAGCAGTATTACATCTGACCCATCCATTGAATACGTGTTTTATGAATGTTAAGTTAAAGAGGTGATTACTGATCACTCTTTATTAATATGTAGGGAAGAAAGTAACTTGATATATAGGGAATGAGTATAAAAGAAATTTCAAGTTGATGTCACTGCTTACGCCAATTTTACACCCATATATCATATCTTGCACTATTTTACTTCTATTTGATTGATGTGTTATATGATGCCGTGTGACTTTTAAATTCCATATATTTCACATGCCTATAAAATTATCTAACATATAGAAACATATATGATAAAAAGTCAAATGGTGGGGTCAAAAGAGGATGGGACAAGAACAATTGTCTTTTCTATATTATTAATATTAATACTACAAATAGTAAGTTAACGGATTCGTAAACACATCCGTTACAATAACCGCTTCCATCGCAGTTTCTCCTTCCTACCACCGTAATCACCAAATAACCACTTAATAGTTTCGTCAACATTCCTTTACTGCTACCGCTCCCACCACCAATTTCCGTTCAAACTCCAACACACGTCGTTTTCTTTCCAACCACCGTTAAGCACCACCACTTTCTTTCACTTACCAAATAACCGCTACAGTTACGGATAAGCACGTTGTCAAAAACAAAACGTAAAACTTCAACATGGAATCGGCACCCAAAGGACAACACATTCAACATAGAACTGACAAAACATAAAACTACCGTCATGACTTTAAAGTTGATAACGAACCGACACATCTCCTTCAACCAATGTTTCCCCCTTCGTTAGCCACCATTTCGCACCCTATATTACCCCCACCATCAAATTTGAAGAGCATGTTTGGCTCTCTATTTTTTCACCTCTTTATGACTTATGGCTTTCCTAAAAAGTCATAAGTTAAAAAAGAGTGTTTGGGCGATGGTTTGAAAATGACTTCTAGGGCTTTGAATAAGGTGAAAAGGAGGTGGAAAATGAGATAAGTTATAAGTTACAATTTGTGACTTTTGAGATTAAGGAGAAAAAGAGGTGGAAAATGAGATAAGGAGAAGGAGAGCCAAACATGCCCTAAAACCCAACCACTCAGTTTCCATACAAAAACTTCTTCGACCACCATGCAATTTTCCAAAAAAAAAAAATAGCAACCTTTTCGGTACCAGTTTTGGCACCGATCTTCAAGTTTGTACACCATCACGCTTCTACAAAAAGAGATGGCTCAGATGGTTTTATCAAATGAATGGAGATTGAGGAGAGCATGAATAACGGAAGATGGAGATCGGGGACAACATGTTAGAGGGTTTTACCAGTTTAAAGTGATGATAATCAAAATGAGAGAGTAGATAAAACAAGAGAGATAGGGAGAAGATAAGGTGTCTATGGTTTTGGTATTACACTATTATTGTGGGAATTTGTCTGTTTAAATTAAAAAAAAAATTGATCATAGATCTAGTTTTAATTTAAGTTCATAGATATATATATCGAAAACCTTAATGGGTGTGTTGATATCAAAGCTATTATATTTCTCACACACACAAGGATTATAGATCAAACTCAAGGCTTTTTGTTTATTGCTTTTGTGAATAATAAACTTGAACTACTGCATGCTATTATATAGACATGCTTACAACGGAAACTAACAAACTTAGCTAAAGACCAGGACTTAGCTACTTATTCAAACTCAAATACAAACGTAAGCAAAAGACTCTAACTGCCTTGAATTATTCTTGATCCAGCTGACTTGGCACGTAACTTTAGCATGAGACTTTCACACGTGCATGTGACTAGGCAAGGTATTGAATCACTTCTCAATACCCCCCCTTGATTCAAACTCCTGCACTCCTAGCATATAACGAAAAAATACAAACTTTTCTTTCACCAAGGCTTTGGTTAAACCATCTGCAACCTGCTCATCAGTAGTACAAAACTTTAAGCACACCTTGTCTTTATTCACCATGTCTCTAATAAAATGATACTTTAACTCGATGTGTTTTGCCTTGCTGTGTTCAACCGGATTCTTTGCCAGGTTAATGGCTGATTGACTGTCACACCAAATAGTGATAGGTTCATCATTGATCACCCCCAAATCTGTTAGCATCCTGCTCAACCAAGTACTTTGACATGCAGCATTAGTAGCAGAAATGTATTCTGCTTCGGTGCTAGACAAAGCCACAGTGCTTTGTTTCTTAGAACACCAGGAAACAGCCCCATTACCAATAGAGAACACATAACTGCTTACACTTTTCCTATCATCCAGACAGGCCCCCCAGTCACTATCAGAATAACCCACTAGCTTTATTTGATCACCTATTCTATACCAAATGCCAAATTGTTGAGTGGCAACAACATACCTCAAAACTCTTCTTGCTGCACCTGTGAGTCTTTGAAGGACTTTGCATAAATCTGGAAATAACTCTAACTGAATAGGCCAAATCAGGTCTAGTATGTGTTAAGTAAATAAGACTACCAACTAGACTTCTGTACTTAGTCTCTTCAACCTTATCTTCACCATCTTCAACTTGATATTTCTCATAAGGACACATTGGAATATCCTCCATTTTGCATTCCAGCATACCAAATTTTGACAGTAAACCTTTAGCATACTTATTCTGAGACAGAAATACCCCTTCCCTGGTTTGCTTAACTTCCAAACCAAGAAAGTACTGCAGTAAGCCTAAATCAGTCATTTCAAACATTGACTGCATACCCTTCTTGAATTCACTTATTAACCCTTCACTAGAACTTGTACATATAATATCATCCACATAGAGACAAACATAGATAATATTAGATGCACAGTTCTTGACATACAGTGTGGGCTCATTAGGACTTTTGTTATAACCATTTTGAGCAAAATAACCATCAATCTTAGCATACCAGGATCTAGGGGCCTGCTTCAATCCATACAAAGCTTTATACAATCTATACACCTTTCCTTCTTCACCTTTCACTTGAAATCCTTCAGGCTGCTCAACATAAATCTCCTCTTCTAAATCTCCATTCAGAAAAGCTGATTTTACATCCAATTGATGCAATAACCAACCTTTTAAAGCTGCCACAGCAATGATCAGTCTAATAGTTTCAAACCTTGCTACAGGAGCAAAGGTCTCTTCATAATCAATGCCATCCTTCTGAGAGTACCCTTTAGCCACTAACCTTGCCTTGTGCTTAATCAGTTCCCCATTTGGATCCAACTTGGTTTTAAACAGCTATTTCAAACCAACAACATTCTTCCCTTTTGGTAGAGGAACAAGTTGCCAAGTTTGATTCTTGTTGATCACATTAATCTCTTCTTGCATTGCCACTTGCCATTCTTTTTTCTTGACAGCTTCACTATAGCATACAGGATCAGTAACATTTAAGGCAAATTGACAGCTTAAGTGTTCTGATGAGACTTCTTGAGTATTTGCATACAGATCAGAAACTGATCTGACCCTTAAAGGGACAGATGAACTTGAGCTTGACCTTCCACTGTTTTGAATTGAAGCACTTTGTGGAGAGTTTGAAACTCCCTCATTTTGATGAGTAGAAGCAGCAGGTGATGTTGGAGCCTCCATATTGTTTGAAGGTCCATCATCATTGCTTCCACTTTCTATGCTTGTCTCACTGAACTCCTCAGGAAAAGGCATACACCTGCTTGTTTGACTTGTGAATGTCTTCCCATTTCCATGCTTCATCTTCAAGAACAGTTGTTATATATGTATGTTATATTATGTTATGCTTTCACTACTTTTCTAGTGTTTTTGTGTTTGCCTAATTATTCATAAATATATAGTGTGCGTTTGTTTTTCGAGCTGGAGGTCTCTCTGGAAGCAGCCTCTCTATCTCTAAAGATAGGGGTAAGGTTTGCCTACATCTTACCCTCCCCAGACCCTACTAATAACGTCGTTATTTGTGGGATTTCCTGGGCACGGTTGTTGTTGTTGTTGTATCTTCAAGAACAGTTGTATCACCATGTCTTCTGGTTTCGAATTTCTTTGACACTGGATTAAATAATCTAAAGCCAGTCCCATTGGTTGAATAACCAATGAGAATCATCTTGTGAGACCTGTCATCAAGTTTTCTTGTTCCAACAAATATGTGCCCATAAGCAATACAACCAAAGACTTTCAAATTAGTAACATCAGGTTTAGAACCATACCATACCTGATAAGGAGTCTTGTCAAGAATAGCAGATGTGGGGGCTCTATTAATAACATAAATTGAGGTTGCCACAGCTTCTGCCCAGAGATAATTAGGCAATCTTCTTTCTTTAAGCATACTCCTTGCCATCCCCATGATGGTTCGATTTTTTCTTTCCACAACACCATTGTGTTGTGGAGTATGGGGTTCAGTAATCTCCCTATGAATGCCATGCTCTTCACAAAATGTGTTAAATTCTTTTGAACAAAACTCACCCCCACCATCAGTTCTTAAAACCTTAATCAAACATTCACTTTGTTTTTCAACTAAGGCTTTAAAAACTTTAAATCTGCCAAAGGCTTCTGATTTCTTGTCTAAAAAATATACCCAACACATCCTAGATACATCATCTATAAGCAGAAAGTAATAAAGACTGTGACCAAGGCTAGGTACCTGCATTGGTCCACAAAGATCAGCATGAACAAGTTCCAGTTTCTTGGTTGCTCTCCAGGAAGTTGACTTGAAGGGCAGCCTGATCTGCTTTCCCAAAATACACCCTTCACATGTGCTGGAACCCTTGATCTTTGGCATACCTTCCACCATGTTCTTGTCACTCAGCTTCTTTAGATTGTCCCAGTTAAGATGACCATATCTTTTGTGCCACAACTGCAAGGCAGTTGTCTTGCCAGGAGTGCTTGAGTCTGCCTTACTTGCATCAACTACAAACATATTATTATTGGCTATGGGAATTTTCATCAGTTCTATACCTTGGCTCTTGATTGTGCAAGAACTTCCTTCAAAGTATAGAGAGTAACCCTTTCTCATTAGCTGACCAACACTCAAGAGATTATACTCCAACGAAGGAGCATAATATACATCATTTAAGAGCTTGTAAGTACTAGGTCCTGTATTAATCTTTACAGTGCCTTTGCCTTCAACTGCCAAAGTCTTCTTGTTTCCCAATTGTACTCCCATTTTGAACGACTCATCTAACTCAACAAAACTTGACCTGGATCCTGTCATGTGATTAGAACACCCTGAATCTAAGAACCATAGGTTATTACCTTTCTGGGCTGCATGAGAGTTAATCATGAATGAAACAGGAGCCTCATAATGATCAACAAAGGCCATAAACAAATGTTGTTCTTCCTGGTTCTCTCCTTCTTCAACAGCTTCAGCAGCCACATTAACTTGAGCTTCTTCATTGTACCAGCAGTCTTTGGACATGTGACCAAACTTTTTACATGTATAGCATTGAGGAACCCTTCTTTCAAAAGATCTACCTTTCCCACGGCCTCTATAGGATCCACGTCCTCTTCCTCTTGTATTGATTGGCCGATTGCTTTCTTGAATGACTTGTAATGCATGCTCCTCATGCTTCTCCATCTTTTCAGTAGATCTGCTGTTAAGTCTTTCTTCTTGTGATTGCAAGGAGCCCATCAGTTTGACTGGTGTGAGTTGAGATAAGTCAAAGGAAACTTCAATTGAGGGCACTATATAATCAAACTTAGGAGTCAAACTGCGAAGGATCTTTTCCACCACAAATTGATCAGACACTTCTTCTCCATAGGCCCTTTTTTGACTTACCACACTCATCACTCTAGAGAAGTACTCTCCCACATATTCACCTTCTCTCATAACCAAATTTTCAAATTTTCTACGTAGCCCTTGCAGCTTAACAGCTTTCACTTGAGTATCTCCTTCATACTCCATTCTTAAGGTTTCCCAACTCTCCTTTGATGATTCAGCAGCAGCAATTCTGGAAAATAATTGATCGTGCACAGCTTGTTGTATAATGGCCATGGCATAGGCATCTTTCCTCTTCATATTCCTGAGTTTGGTGAGGTCAGCTTCTTCTTCATTTACTCCTTGTTCTACCAGATCCCAGAGATCTCTAGACTTAAGTATGGTTTTGACACGAATGCTCCAATACTCATACCCTTCACCTTTGAAAACAGGTATCGGAGTATTAGTATTGGTAAGAACATTGAGTTGATCATCCATAGGGATTAGGAACAGAAAAGTAAAAGTTGTTTAGAGCACACTCTTGGCTCTGATACCACTGTTGATATCAAAGCTATTATATTTCTCACACACACAAGGATTATAGATCAAACTCAAGGCTTTTTGTTTATTGCTTTTGTGAATAATAAACTTGAACTACTGCATGCTATTATATAGACATGCTTACAACGGAAACTAACAAACTTAGATAAAGACCAGGACTTAGCTACTTATTCAAACTCAAATACAAACGTAAGCAAAAGACTCTAACTGCCTTGAATTATTCTTGATCCAGCTGACTTGGCACGTAACTTTAGCATGAGACTTTCACACGTGCATGTGACTAGGCAAGGTATTGAATCACTTCTCAATAGGGTGTACTCGATATATTTGGATAAAAATATTATAATTTGTACCCATTTATGTTAAGACAAAAGATCAAATACATATAAAAAATTCGTACGAACTGTACGAATCACGTGATTTTTGATTTCCTGGCGGTGGCAATTTCGTAAATATCCAAAATCCTCTTTTTTTGTTGCCAAACCCTAAAAGCCTCATTAATCAACAAAATCCTCCTAAATTTCATCAAATTTCTCCTGCTGCTGCCTCCATTAATGAAGCAACCAAGTTTAATTATCATTCAACTTTCATAATCTATACAATTTTCTCTCAAAAACCCTCTGATCGTATTATTCCTCTTCATCAATGGCTCAAAGTACCACGAATGTGATTCAAGGTATGTAGTTTAAATGTTTTGATTTTAATTTTCTTTTTTCATATTTTGCTTTGCATTCTGATTTTTGTAGATTCAGATTTATTCCAAATATCATTCATTGTATTTCATTAAAACATAGTGTAATATTCCAGTTTGATTTTGAATAATGGTTAACAATGGTGTTGTAATTACTCTGGTTTTATTTGTTTTTATATATAGGTGAATAACATGAAGTAACTTCGTTTTAGTGAAGGTGAATAAGTTTTGATATTATTAGCTATTATTACTAGAGTAATTACTGAAAAAGATTATCCATTGGTTTTTCTCGTTATGGATAGAGTAATTAGTACTTTTGATATGTCATTTATAGTGTATGATGATTTACACAAAATGATTAGTGAATAAGATTAGACAATAAATCACTTTCTGTGTCTAGAGTAATTACTCAAATTGATTGTCATGTCTATGTTTTAGAGTAATTTTGCATATGTTTGAATGAATTTTTATAATAATTATGTTTTTCTATTTAATGTAGATGATGCGGTAGAAGATTTAATTATGGGATTTCAACGGTTGTCCCCTGTTTCTTGTGAAAGAACTTTCAAACCTAGTGTTTCTTCTTCATTAATACCAGTTGAAGGCATGGTTTTCCCATCATTGGATGCTTCATTGGATTTTTACAAAACATATGCTAGAAATGGAGGTTTCTCTGTAAGAAAAGGTACTCAAGTCGAAAAGAATGGTATAATCAAATATAAGTATTATGTATGTTCAAGGGAGGGATTTAAGATATCTACTACATCTGATCATCTACTATTTGTTAATGATAACACAAAACCGAAAAAGAAAAAGAATAGGCCTTCTATCCGTATCGGTTGCCAAGCACAGATTGGATTCATTTCAGATGATGGTCAATCATATAGGGTATTCAGGTTTGTTGAAGAACACAATCATAGTTTTATTTCCCAAGAAGATATGCAGTTTGTTCCTTCATCAAGAAATTTATCAATTATGAAGCAAAAGAGGATATGTTCTTTGTCAACGTTAAATTTAGGCCCTGTTAAATCATTTCATATTATGAGGACTGAATATGGTGGTTTTGAAGAGGTTGGTGCAACTGCTGTAGATTGCAAAAATTTTAAAAGAGATTTAAAATGTTTTATTGGAGAATATGATGCTGAAATGATTGTTCAAAGATTAACGGATAAGAAAGATTATCTTCCCGATTTTTCATTTGAGTTTACAGCGGATGATAAGGGTTGTCTAACCGGTTTATTTTGGGCTGATGAAGTTTCTAAAATGAATTACGAGACTTTTGGAGATGTAATATCCTTTGATGCAACCTTCAAAACTAATAAGTAAGTTTCTAATTCTTTTATTATTTTTAGAGTAATTATTATTACATTTTTTATTAAATTTTTCTTTGTTGCGCAGATACAAAATGGTTTTTGTACCTTTCACTGGCATCGATAACCATTTTCATAATGTCAATCTTGGAGCTGGTCTTATTGCAAAAGAAAATGTTGAATCTTACGTTTGGTTATTGTCGTGTTTTTTAAGAGCATTTGGTCGTCAGCCTAAGGTTGTTGTTACCGATCAAGATGCTGCAATCAAACAAGCAGTTGAAAAGGTTTTTACAGAAAGCCGACATAGATTATGTATGTGGCATATCATGAAGAAAGTTGCTGATAAGGTTTGTCTATCAAATTAATTATAGTAAATTACTTTGTTATAGAGTTATTATTGTTTGTTAATCTTACTGTATTCTGAAAATAATTGTAATCTTGCTGTAGAGTAATTATATTGCATCTAGAGTAATTGTATTCTGATTCAAAATTCGTAATTTTTTTTCTGTAGTAATTGTGTGTGCCAACTAGAGTAATTATAATATATATTTAGAGTAATTTTGAGTAAAGATATATTTTTTTTACAGGTTGGGATTTCATTATGCAATGATGATAACTTTAAACGTCGTATTTGTAATATTGTTTGGACTGATTCGATTGAGCCTGAGACGTTTGAGCTGGAATGGAAAGAAGTAATTAATGATTTTGGTCTTATGCAAAATGTTTGGATATCAACTATGTTCGACTTACGATCAATGTGGATTCCTGCGTATTATCGTGATGAGCATATGTCAGGCCTCATGCGTACAACATCGAGGTCTGAGAGTGAAAATCAATTCTTTGGTATTATTACAAATTCACAATTGACACTTGTTGAATTTTTTAGTCATTTTGACACCGCAATTGAAGCTCAAAGATATACACATCGAAAAAATGATCATGATACCCGGAATACAGTACCTGATTTCTGGACTGAATCAAATCTTGAAAAACATGCTGCTAAGTTGTATACCCGGTCTATATTTTTTGATGTTCAAGAGGAAATATATGCTAGTTATCACAAATGCTTTTCAGTTAACATCAAACAAGAAGGAGATTATGCTAGAATTTATATTCGAGATTCTGAGGCTTTTGGAGATGGTTTCTTTGAGGTATTTTTAACTTTCTTTACTTTATCGTTTAATTTGAGTAATTACTATGTGGTACATGTCATATAGTCCAGTAGTGTAATTAGTATATATCATGTATTATTTAGGGTATTCAGTATTTTGATACTTTGGTATAGACCCTGCTAGAGTAATTTAGTACTATAATGTATTATTTACTATACAAGTAAACTATTTTTTAAATTCCCAGGTATTGGGTAAAGCTGATGAAGAAGATATTTCTGTTTCATGTGTTTGCAAAAGATTTGAGCAATACGGTTTGTTATGTCGGCACGCGTTCCTTGTGTTACGAATGTTTGAACTTGATGAAATACCTGAGAAGTATGTTTTGAAGCGTTGGAGAAGGGACACAGTTGTAAACAAAGCCAATTCTTCACTTTTTGTTAAAGATAGTTCTAATGTCAACATTGATAAGGCGAATCAGCTTGTGCGTGAGATAATGGTTGCTACCGAATACCTTAGTAGTCGATATTTTACAAACATTGAGGAATTAACTAAGGTAAGAGATCAATTGAAAATATTGATGGAAAAGGCTGAAGGGAGTAAAACTGGGCCGATTTTGAAGAAAAAAGATATGATGGCGTCTCTTCTTGGTTATGATCAACCAACAACCACAAATTTGAGACTTCCATGTGGTATTAGAAATAAGGGACGTGGCTCACATAAAAGAATAAAATCTAAAAAGGAAATGGCAGCTAGCCGCGCTGGTAAAAGA
Source organism: Ambrosia artemisiifolia (assembly GCA_032199755.1). Lineage (NCBI taxonomy): Eukaryota > Viridiplantae > Streptophyta > Magnoliopsida > Asterales > Asteraceae > Ambrosia > Ambrosia artemisiifolia. The sequence goes on along the minus strand of CM063515.1, from coordinate 53,688,596 downwards.
CGTAGAGCATGTGGTGTATGTGGGAAGCTTGGTCATGATATTCGTACATGCACATCACTTGTTGGGAAGGAACCTGGGAAGGAACCAGTCGGGAATTAATCGATGTTATTTTTGAACTTTTTTTATTTCGCATCTTAATTAGTTGAGATTTGCTGTTGAATACTATGAAGGTTATGTGTTTTTGAATACGGATTTTTGCATTTCGTGTAGTAATTGAAGTAGTAGAGTAATTATTTAATTACTCTAGTTTCATCTTATGAATTATATAACTAGAGTAATTATTTTCAAGTTAGATAACATATATTTTGATTGGTAGAGTATTTAGTTTCGGGGTAATGGAAGTATGTTTTGTACTAGAATAATTAACTTTGAATTGATAGTTTGTACTAGAGTAATTAACTTGTAATTTTAAATTTTATGTTTTCTACTAGAGTAATTACTTCAATTGATAGATTGTACTAGAGTAATTAACTTGATGGGTATAATATTAAGTTTTTGGGAAAATGGAAGTATGTTTGTAGTAGAGTAATTAATTTGAATTGGTTGTTTGTACTAGAGTAATTAACTTTTTGCAATTTGAGACTTGTATACTGTAATGTTTACAAATTTATGTGTTTTCTACTAGAGTAATTACTTCAATTGATAGATTGTACTAGAGTAATTAATTTGCAATTTGAATTTTGTATACTGTTAAATTTAGCAATTTATACTTGGCACCAAATCTAAAACCAAATACAAAGATTTATATAAACCATATATAACGCCTACATAGTAACGACGTCAAACATCATAGAATGGATCCCAAGTCCAACAAAAGTTTACAGTTTGATTAAAAGACGAAATTAAACTACTAGCATTACTAACAAATTCAAACATAGCTCGATTGCCTTTCTTTTATCTGATCGATCAAGTTTTTCTTCAAGGCTTCTTTTGATTCAGTTTCCATGGCTTCAACTTTAAGGGCCTCCGTTATAAGATCATTTCTTGCACTGTTGATATCCGACAATAACATCTTTGACAAGAATTTGTACCTTAATTCCTTAAGCTCTTCTATTTGAACATCCTCTTTTAACGAGAAACCGCAATCCCATTTATCATTTCCCATGTAGGTTTCCATATGACGCATTGCAAAAACGCCACAATCAATCTTGTTTTCCTCGGTTCTCCATTCCATTTGCAACCTATTTATGTCTGCCCCAATCATTTTCTTCAGACCTGTTTTGATTTTTGAAACCCTCATGTAATTGCACAATGCATTTCTCTACAATATATATGCAAAAACATATTAGTTTTTTGAAATTTATATAAATGGTAGAGTAAATAAAATGTCAACAATATTTACCAGCTTATGAGGGATCCCTTTATATCTGTCATCAAAATTATCTCCCATCTTGCTGTTATCCATCAAAACAATTTTCCCAACTTTCAAATGGAAACACAATACATAGAAATGTTCTGAAGCTAGAATTGGGAAAAAAAGGAGGTCAATATCTGTTAATGATTTGACTTTAAACCGTTTAAGGTAGTCATCCATGTTGCTTTTGAACATATCAAATAGCTTTTCTTCTGTGAGCTTAAAATGTTCTTCCAGCTGCATTTTAACAATACAATAACATCTATAAGTAGAGTGATTATGTAGATACAATAGAGTAATTATGTAACAGATTTAGATTTTAATAAACATAAATGCATAATAGTGTAATTATGTAAATAGGATAAGAATTTTCATACCAATATAGTTGTTGAGCAGAAAAACCTCTTTTGTGATGTTCGGCTTTTCAGTTTTTCTTCATCGTTCAGCACTTCAGACCAGACATCAATGACGGTTGATGTAAGTTTAACACCTTCATATAAGCTCTCAAAAATGACCTTAATTATTTCTGACCCATGCATTAATTTGTAGACAAAAATCCTGTTTTTGCGCGGAGTTAGAATGACGCAATAAAATTTATTTTTACATAATTATTAAATCTGTACTTACAGTTCATCAATGGGAAAAAATATGTATTCTGCTATGATGGTTTCTTCGTCACTAAGCTTTTGTCCAAGTTCAACTTTCCGTTTAACATAAGGTGATTTATACGCAGAAGTCACCTTTGTTGTTCTCTTTTCTCTTCCTTGTTGTTGAGGTGTACAATCTGTCACTACTTCTTTGTCTTCTCTTATCCGAAAAGCAGGAAACGCGTCCATCATTGATGATGGGGCAACTTTGACCACATTAACTAACTCATCTGCAACATTTGTTTCATCTACATTACCTTCAATATTTTCCAAGTATCATTCTAGAGTAATTTGGTAAATATAATAAGCTAACAATATATTTTTGGAGAAAGTACATACCTGCTTTTCCTCCAACATCTTTTTTATCAAGCTTAAGATTGTCCTTAGTCTTCAGTTTAGCATCATCTATACCATTTTTTGTGAACATTATCAAAGTTAAATATAGCTAGAGTAATTATGAACTACCACTAGTGTAATTATAAATTACCTTGTTTTTTGGAAATAGGAATTACAGTCCATTTGTCTTTCACAGCAGCAAAGTTCTGGAACCCAAGGCAAGCCTCTTTAGCAACAATATGTTGTATTTCCACTTCCTGACAAGTTATCTCAATTTGTTTTTCCATTGTCGCAGTGACACTTTGTTGAACTTCACTTTTTTCTGCAAAGTCGCTTTTAACATCACCGACATCATTTGTATTCTTCTCAACTTCTGCACCTTTTAATGGAACGCATACATATCGTTAGTATTAGAGTAATTATTTGTCAACATACATATCCATAGAAAGTGTAAATGTTAAATATTTTTTTTTGTACCTTCATTTGTTGTCTCATGTTCAACATGAGTTGCATTGCCTTCAACTTCCACTTCTTTCTCGGTTTCTGCTATTACTTGAGGATCATTCAAACTGATGACAGTGTTGTTATCAGTAGAACTTTGAGATTGAGGATTTTGGTTTTCCCATTCCTTGCACATGTTTAATATGGCATCATTCCATGTATACTTTGCTTTCCCTTCTTTAACCATATTATTTATGACTTCCCCCAATTTCTTGTACTGCTCAATGTGGTTTTCCAAGTTGGATAACCATTGCTACAAACAATTATGCCAAACACATTAGTAGAGTAATTATGTTTTATTGAACATTTAACATTTAGAGTAATTATTACCTGTTCTTTTGCTCTATAACCAGTGCCTAAGTAGGCTGATAAACCAGACAACGGCACTGGTGTAATGCAATCGTCAATAAATCTTTGGGTTTCTGTTCCAACCACCATATTTTCCAAGTCTAAAGGCGATCGAGGAATACTAGAGTTCACTATAAAGAACAAGTTATAAAAAATGATCACAAAATATTAGATAGTACTAAGTAATTCCGTAATAGTAGATTTTAGGTGGAATAACATACGTGAGTTGTCGAAATCTTCAGTATGTTGACTATTATCAACATTTTCATCATTCTTTCCAGTTTCAACATTTTCATCATTCTTTGCATCATTCTTCGCCAACTCAGCAGCAGTTTTTCCAGTTTGCGACCCAATATCTACAACCATGACAGTCGCGTCCATCGCCACACCAGAAGCCTTGCCAGCCAACCCAGCCATTCCAATATCTGAACTTCGTGCAGCCGCATCAACCACTAATTCAGCAGCGTCCATCGCCACACCCGCAGCCTTGCCAGCCAACCCTTCATTGTCGTTCTTCTCTTCAACATTGTTATGATCTTCTTCTTTGTCTCCAGCTTCATCTATTTCATTGCCTCTACCTTGATTCACATCTTTCTCAACATCCCCAGCTTCATTATCAGTTAATGGACCATTATTATACAAAAACTCATCCATTTTATATAGAGCTTTTGTATCAATATACTTTATTGCTGGTGTCTGGATTTGAACATTAGCAAATTCAGGATGCCTTTTATGGTATAGATGTGTGTAGAGTACCTGTCAAAACATTTAAAACATATGCTTTTTTTAGTTGTAGAGTAATTATCTTATAAAGAAGAAAGTAATAATTAAATCATACCACAAGAAAGAGAATAGGCCCATTGTACTGATCCTTTCCACCATGCCATCCCTTTTTTGTTCTTCTTAGACAACACATTATGTATTTGCACCAATTCAACTTTGGTATTTCAGAATCATCTTCAATGAAGTTCATGAATCTTTGATTGATTGTTGAGCATTTTGTTGCTTCACCCATTAGTGTACTGAATATGACAAGGAAATTTGTCTTGAAAACCCTTCCAGCAGATGAACTGGCCTTTACTAGGTTAATTACTTTTATCACACTGATTCTTGGACTGTCGAACTGATTCTTGAATTCATCCAACCTTTCACAATAACCTTTTCTTGGTTTATTCTTTTCAACTACTTCTACTTCCCCCATTGGAATACCTAGGCATTCATGTACCAAAGACGGGGTTATTTTGATCTTGTGATTTCCTACGTTAAGCTCATTTGTGTCCTCATTGAAATTTTGTAGTAGCCAAAATGCTAAGCGAGATGGTATATGGAGTATGTCCAAAGATATCAGAGATTCAAACCCCATTTCTACGACAGCAGCTTTTTGAGCATCAGATAAGTTTTTGGTAACTTTAAGGAAGTTTCCTAGGTCACATCTCAGGTATAAAGTGTGGTTTGTGTATTCCACAAATGGTTTTCTAGGTATTGCATTTGGTTTTTTTCTTGATCTCTTTGAGGGTTGTGATTCAAAATCATCATCTGAAGCAGACAACTTCCTTTTAACAGCTTTCTTTGAAGGTTTAGCTTTAACATCTTTGGTTGGTTTTCTTTTAGCAATTGTCTTAGAAGGTGGAGTTTGAAAATCGTCATCAGAAGCAACTTGTTTTCTTTTTGTAGTGGTTTTTGAAGCTGGTTTTCTTTTAGCAGTTGTCTTTGAAGGTGGAGTTTCAAAATCATCATCAGAAGCAACTTGTTTTCCTTTTGTAGTGTCTTTTGAAGCTGCTGCTTCCTTTCCAGCAACATCGGTATTCGTTTTAGCTGTTTCGTCAGACTTCTTTTTCTTACAAGCAATACTCTTTTTTCGGCTTAGATCCGTTTTTTTTGTAGTGTCATTCTTCGTTGATGTATCTATAACAAAAGAAGGCAAAGGAATGATCAAATAGTTATTGCTAATCGATAACTAATATTTCTATAAATACTTAACCTGTTATTTGTTCTTCAACAAGATCAATAGAAATGGTTTTTGATATATCACTTCTTCTTCTTGTTTTTGCTATTCTATCGCTTCTTCTTCTTGTTACGATTTTAAAACTTTCAGTACCAGAATCTGATTTGTATAAAACATACAACATCGACAAAATTACCATACATATGACGATACTGTTACACTAGTTAAGGCAAAATTTCAAAAATTACGCTAACACAAATGCTACACCAAATTTCACAAAAATTACTCTACACAAAACATGCTATTCCAAATTTCACCCAAATTACTCTACATAGACCTTTACACTAGCTAAGGCAAAATTACTCTAATACAAATGGTTGAACAAGTTTTTCAAACATTTTACTCTACACAAAACATGCCATTCCATGTTTCACCAAAATTACTCTACATGGACCTTTACACTAGCTAAGGCAAAATTACTCTAATAGAAATGGTAGAACAAGTTTTTCAAACATTTTATTCCCAAATTACTCTACATAGACCTTTACACTAGCTAAGACAACATTTTATTCCCAAAATTTGAAAAATTAAACTAGTACAAATCTACACCATTTTCACAAACAATTTACACTAGACAACACATGCATTGCCAGTTTCAACCAAATTACTCTTCATAGAACACAAATTAAACTAGTAAAGAAAAAAAATCACAAAATACTCCGACCTAAAAATGCTATAACAAATTTAACAAACATTACTCTACATATTACTCATCAGACCTAAAAAGACATACAAAGTTTCAAAAAACAAACTACTCTACAAAAAAAAGCAGAAATCAAAACGATTAAAACTTTGAAGCCCTAGTTTATTATAACGCTAATAATCAAATTTACACTAATATAGAACAAGATATTACCTCCGGTTTGTTGTTTTTGCATGATTTTGATCTTCATCTTGGTTAATCGCTTTGAATCGTGTTGTTAATTTGTGGGGTTTTGACGGTTTTTGATTCAATAACTGAATTTTGGGGGTATTAAATGACAGTGAAATGAGTGAAATGAGAGAAAAAGGTGGTTTTTGAACGAAATCGGTTTTATGAAAAATTACAAAAATGCCACCGCGAGATTTCTTTGATTCGTACAATTCGTACGATATTTTTATATGTACGGGACCTTAACTCTTATGTTAATGGCTATTTTCTAATAATTATATAATTTATTTTTTAACAAATACATCATAACGTTTATTCAAAACAAATTGGTATCTTAAGTTTGTACGTGTAATCTTAGTGGTTGACGAACTAACCCATTTAATTGTTATAAGCTTTAAGAAATTGTTATTTACTATATGTGTGTGTATCAATCCACAAACATATGTTAAGAAATTGTTGAAATATTGACACACTCATACTCTATACACTGAATATATACTATAACCATAGTAATTGAAAGATGGAATGTCACAATTATCCTATATATTAATTTTTGAAGCTGATGAATAGTGTTCCTCCTACCAGGTGTTTTAACGTATTTATATATGTTATTCCATTTGTTATTAATAAATTGCTCTCAGCCCGGATGGTTAGAATGTAGTGTTGTTATTATTGTTACACGGGTTCGACTCCTGCTATGCATATTTTTTTTCCTTCTTCTCTAAAAATGGTTAGCCAGGTGGTTGTCTTTTGTCTTCTACACGTGTACATGAGTCACATGTCTGTGTAAATATATATGGTCTCCACCTATTTTTTTTCAACTTGATATGAGGAAAGGGAGACTGGGGAGTAGATGGCCGCCGTCTCTCCTTCATACCATTACCGCCATGGCGCCATGATAGATGGCCGCCAACATAGACCACCACTGTCTCATCATCACCACCAGCCCCACGACATACCTTCATACCATTACCGCTACTATCATACATCGCCACTGTCTCACCATCACACTCTCACCGTCATAAAAAAGGCATTACAGCTAGAGATAACGATGATAGAGAGGGGCGGTGACGATGGTTCAAACGGCTAGGGTTCCGGTCAACTTTTGGCACGTTTCTGGTAAGCCCTTTTCTATTTCATGTTATTCGTTAGTTCAAATCGGTTGTCCATGAACCTTAATCCCCCGAATCATGTTGTTCTGTTGTGTAGTTAATCTCTGCTGGTGCTGGTGGTTTCTCGGTGGTGAAGATGAACCGGCCAATCTAATGCAGTGGCGGTGGTTTCAGAGCACAAGTTAGTTTATCGGTCACAAAGGTAAGGCGGACCTCTGATTTTGTTTCTTGGTTAGCCTATCACTTTTCGACAACTGATGAACGGTTTTAATGGTTTAGGGTTTTGTTGGCTTTGATTCGGTGAACTGTCGTTAGATCTGTGCCGAGGACAAAGGTAAAAACGCTAAAGTTGTTGCCATAATTGGGTTTTCCGATTTAAAATGCATTCTGGTTTAAGGTTTTATGTGCAGGTTTCTTGCGACGTTTACTTTAAAACACCTAATTTGTAGAGGCATGGTGTGTCAAGAAAAAACGCCTTGGTTGTGTTGAAAATGTGTAAAGTAATATGGTTGTCACGTTTATTTTAAAACGCCTAAGTTGTAGGGGCATGGTGAAGAAAACACGCCTCATGTTTGTTGTTTGGGTATTTCAGCAGGACGGATTAATGTGGTTTAGTTAACTGTCATTTTACAGTTGGGTTTGTTTTATTTGCAAAAATTAAATGTTTTAGGTGTTTCAAAAGATACATTCCAACTGTATACCTATATTTTTTTTTGTCGGACAGTTTATTTGTTATGTTTTTTTTGCTGTTTGATTCAAATTGTTTTTCTGTTATACTTATGGAAGTTTTTTCCTTGGAAATTGCAGCTGTGACAGACGCTTTTTGCATCGTGGATGCAGGTTAGTTCGTGAGTTTTGATTTACCTGTGTGTTATTTGTTATGAATTTTTAGTTTGGAATTTGCTAAGGATGTGTTTATTTAGTCTAATATGGGGTAAAAAAGCTAAAATAAGTGATTTTAGCCCTTATAAAAAGAAAACTGAATCTTGAACCCCTTTACCTAAATTTTTTTGATTTTGCAAACCTGCATTTTGTAAATTGTTAGTAATAAATCATACAACAAGCTACATATGACACTAATGACTTTATAATATATTGCTGTTAACATATTTCAGTATATAAAGTATATGTTTCAAATCTACAATGTTGCTTTAATATTTCCAATCATTTGATAAAACGCCATTTTGTAGTATTTAAGGTTTCCGTTTCCAGCGATGCGCTTATTTGGTTTTCTTTATATTAGGCCATGTTGTATACATTGATTTTCTCTGATTTGGAGTTCGATTTTTTCCCTCAAATTTCATTTGGAAGACATGGTGTTTAGGCGAAGCCTCATGAGAGGTGTTACATGCGGCTCTCGACTACAAGCGCGGCACAGGAGCTGATTGCGCGCAGATACAGCGATCCGGTATGTGTTTGCTTCCAAATATACATACTAATAATTTGATTACGACATGCTTTACTGTGGTTTATTACTTTTGCATTGTCTGCTTGATGCTAACAAAAACAGGCGATGAGTATAGAAATTTTGTGACAGCCATCAACATAACAGTCCAAGAAAGTAAAGTAAGCTCACGCTTCTTTTAGTTAAGCTCATGCTTCTTTTGATGTTCGTGATGGCAGCCGTAGCCCAGACAATAGGAGCCTTGCGGAGGAAAACGGGCATAGCCGGAGGCCGCCCACTGGCTAGAGACAACGAGACCCCCTATTGAGGATGAAGATGTTGTAAACAATGGTTCCCCTAAGCCTATCGAATTTGGTTTAATGTTTGAGATCACTGGTATAGACCCCTGAATGAGTAGTCTGAATTTGAATCCCGTGAAAGATGAATTATGAAATATGAAATATTGTGAACCATAAATTTCATAATGTTGGTGTTTTGGATGTTTGAAGGATAAATGGAGCAACTAGATTTGTTTTGTGTTTAATTTCTTGCAGGTATATCAGCTAAGATGTATTTTTTGTTAATTTATCACACACATTGAATTGTCCTAACAAACATTTTCATGGTGTTGCTTTGCAGGCTTTTATGATACTAAAGCACACTTTCACTTTTCATGATAGTACTGCTGATCTATTTTTTAATGTTCAGTGATTAAGTATTAGTATAGTGTCTGTCTGATTCTATGGCTATAAATGTGATCCAAGAATAAACTGGATGTGATTTTGACAGGTAAACATGTTATTATTTGGAGCATATATGAACAAATTTTACTTAATCTATTGTCGATGACTAAAACATTTGAAGGGAATAAGACTTTTTTTCACGATTAATTGAAGGCTTTGGATGACCCACTATACGATCTACGACCCTAATCAATCATCGCGACTAGATGTGATTTACAAGATGTCGAATCTGCTGCGTTTTGGAACAAGTTGCAGGGGGCGGGGCTGTTGTTAGAGCCGAGAAGGAAACATGTGGGTCTTTGATTAATGCTCTTGTATTTGCATTGTATTTGCAGGAGGCGCGGACAAATGTGTAATTGATCTTCTGCTGTATTGTTCATCTTTAACTTCTAATGCTAAACTTTTTGCACTTGCCCCGAAAGTTGAGGGCTACTTTGGTTGAAAATAGTTTTATAGTGTTTGGGTAACGACCAAATAACAAGGCGCGCAACGCGCGCCCTTAAATCCAACTAGTTAAAAGAATTTTTCATTTCTAAATAGTGTTGTTATTTACTATATGTGTGTATAGCAATACCAGCTGATTACCCTGAGAAGATTTCGGGGTTGAAAAATCTAATATGACTTAATAAAAATGATAAAAGAAGAAAACATACCAAAAGTAAACTCAGTCATAAGGATCATTCAACCACAGGACATTCATACAATGCAACACTCTTTGTCATTTGTCAACAGAACTTACAAAATAAAGAAGATATAGATATGAAAAACAAAAATAAGAGTTCATTTACTTCATGCCAACCCCTACACAATCATATTTGGATTCATTTGAATGTAACTTCTGAACTATCATACCGTTAAGTATTACATTGACTGATAATAATAAGCAAAATTCTAAAGTGTCCATTTGAATGTAACTTCTGAACTATCATACCGTTAAGTATTACACAATACATAACTTAATTGAAATTTTCAAATCAACCCGACCCATAGAAAAAATTATCATTTTAACTTGTTACCCAACCTATCCAATTCACTCAATTTTATACCTCCATATAATATTAGTAAACAAATGAAAAGAGTAAATAACTTAAACATAATAAATCTTAGTTAAATTAAAATTTCACCTTGTACTTCTCTCCATTCCAACGAATAGACATATTTTAATTCAAATATAGTAAATATTAGAATTTAGGACATCCAATGTATTCATTTTTATTTCCATCTCAATAAATCTAACAAAAACTCTAAAACCCACAATCATCCATAACTGGCAATACTTTTCTACGCATACTGTCAACCCTTAACAACCAACAAACTATAAAAACTTCTAATTCAAACATCATGAACCAAAATTTAACTTACCAGTTACCAATAGTCATTTACTTATAGTAATTTAACATCAATACAGTTGAATTCAAACTTATTACTGGCAAAGATCTACTTAAAGTCTCAAACTATATAAACATAATCACATCTCTCCAATCCCTCACACTCAATCACTGCATGTCCATAGTATTCTAATCAGTAATAATTCCTATATTCCCTAACATAAAACCTAATCACTAACCAACTAAACAATCACTTAAGTAAGTTGTAACTATTCGAAAACTCATCACGTCTCTCCAATCTCTACATTCTAATGACTCTTATAATTCCTAACCTAATCAACTAAACAATCACTTAAGTTGCACGTTGCAACGACTCAAAAACTTATCACACCTCTCTAATCTCTCTTATTCAATCACTGCATGTTTATAGAATCCAAATCACTCCTTTAATTCCTAATCTAAAACCTAATCGACTAAACAATCACTTAATTAAGTAAGTTGCAACAGTTCAAAAGCTTATCACATGATTCATATCTCTCTAATCTCTCATATTCAATAATTGCATGTTTATAGCATTCTAACCACTCCCATATTTCCTCACCTATAACCTAATAAACTAAAAAATCACTAAACTAAGTTGCAACAGTTCAAACACTTATCACATCTCTCTAATCCCTCGCATTTAATCACTGCATGTTTATGGCATTCTAATCACTCCTATAACCTTAAACCTAACCTAACATAAAACTTAATCAACTAAATAATCACTTAAGTTGCAATAATAATTCAACAATAATTCAATAACAATTAAAAACCAATTAATAAACCAGATTAGAACAACATCACATAATGATTTTCAATATCCATAACCAAAAAACACCTAACCAGGGTTCTCTTCTTTATTCTATCAATGCTAATTGAACTTATTCAAACGCTTAAAAAAAATCTAGAAGCCAAACCAGCGAAACTAAACAAATAATAATAATATATCATCTAGCCAAGTTTACACATAATAACAGATTCAGATAGTAAAGGATAAAATCGAAACAAAATAATATTTTAAAAGTGGCAACTTCCACGAGTATGTATTTGTTTCCTCGTGAGGATGGAAATGGTCCCATGAAGTCTATGCCCCAAATCTCAAAGACTTAACAAACCTGGATGGGATTCTGAGGCATCTGGTCATGTGCTAATATGTTCGTCGCCCTCTAGCATGAATCACATGCACCGATCAGTATTTGCGTGCCATGAAAACGTGTTGGCCAGTAACACCCGGAGTCCAACACCTTCTTTGCAGTGTAATTAGCTGCATGGTGACCTCCGGTGGGCCCCTTGTGACAGTCTCACAAGATCCGTGCTGCCTCAACCCCGAAAACACACCTGCAGAACCACTTATCCATCCCGACTCTAAACAGAAATGGGTCATCCCAAAATAATGCTTCAGGTATGCAAAAAACTTCTTCTTCTGATGATATGACAATCCTTTATAAGGATCCCGCAAGCAAGGTAGTTCGCGAAGTCAGCAAACCATAGCGAGGTATCATCACTCGTCTCTATACTCATCAAAAACTCGTGCGGGAAATTGTCATTAATTGTCTCCCACACCGACTCCTCGGCATCTTCGTGCTCTAGTCTCGAGAGATGATCAGCTGCAACATTCAAGGCACCCATCTTGTCCTGAATCTCTATGTTAAACTCCTACAACAATAAGATCCATCTAATCATACGCGGTTTTTGCATCTTGTTTACTGAACAGGTATCTAATCACTGCATGATCCGCGTACACAATGGTCTTCAATAGAACTAAATATGATCTAAACTTGTCGTATGCAAAAACTACAGCCAGAACCTCCTTCTCTGTGGTCGTGTAATGCTCCTGAGCATCATGTAGAGTCTTGATGGCATAGTAGATCGGGTGGAAGTGCTTATCCTTCAATTTGTCCCAAGACCGCTCCAATGGCGAAGTCACTCGTGTCACACATAATCTCAAATGGTAACGCCCAATCAGGTGCCACCAAAATAGGGGCCTCAACAAGCATACTCTTAATAAGGCCAAACGCCTTCAAGCAATCTGCGCTAAACACAAACAGTCCATCCTTCCCTAACAATCTAGTCATGGGATTGGCGATTTTTGGGAAATGTTTGATGGAGCACCTGTAAAAACCCGCATGACCTAGAAAACTGCGGATTGCCTTAACTAATGTAGCAGGTGGGAGTCCAGAAATGATGTCTACTTTGGCTGGATCAACCTACAACCCTGATTGGGAGACTTTGTTCCCCAAGACTACTCCTTCCTGCACCAAGAAGTGGCATTTTTCCCAGTTAAGCACCATATTGGTCTCCGCAAACCTCATTAACATCAATTTCAAATTCTTCAGAAAATGGTCAAAGGAACTCCCGAAAACAGAAAAATCATCCAGGAACACCTCCATGGAGTCCTCTATGCCTGTAGGCGAATGTGCCGAAGGGGCAAGTGAATGTCGTCTTCTTTTGATCCTTTGGAGTGATAAGAATCTAGAAATAACCCGAGAAACCATCAAAAAAGGAGTAATACAACTTCCCAGACAGACGTTCCAACATTTGATCAATGAATGTAAGCGGGAAGTGATCCTTGCAAGTGGCATCGTTAAGCTTACGATAATCGATGCAAACTCGCCATCCGGTGACGGTACAGGTAGGAATCAACTCATTCCTATCGTTTGTAACAACAGTCATGCCGCCTTTCTTAGGCACAACATTCACAGAACTCACCCAAACAGAGTCAGAGATGGGATATATCAATCCAGAATCTAACAGTTTAATCAAATATGATTACACAACCTCTTGCATGTTCGGGTTCAAACGCCTCTGGTGCTGGGCACACGGCTTGTAATCATCCTCCATTAGGATTTTATGAGTATAGAATGAACGACTGATCCCCTTGATGTCCTTTATCTTCCACGCCATGGATTTCTTATGAAGTCTCAACACTGAGAGAATCTCGCTCTTTTCTTCCGCTGCCAACGACGATGATACGATTACCGACAGACTACCCTCCTCATGTAAGAATGCATACTCAAGATGCAGTGGCTGCTCCTTCAGCTCCAAAGACAGGGGATCCTCAACCAATGGCTTTGACTTCTTTTCCTTCTCTCGCTCAATCTCCACAAACTGATCCGGACTCTAGGAACCATCATCACCGATCTGATAGACCCACTACTCAACTTTGTGACCCTCCTACATAATGCAAGCTAGGCCCCCACACAAAAGATGTGTGTCCGAATCGATCTCCTCAATCGTGCCTTGGAAATGAGAGCTCACACATGTGTCAACACAGTAGAGCGTATGATCCTGACTCTCTAGATGACACATTGACCTTTGAATGTCAAAAGTCACATGGTCATCATTCACTCGGAGTGTTGTTTGGCCCGTAGCCACATCAACAATCTTTCTACCATGTTAAGGAAGGGATGTTCGAGTATCAGAGCCACTTTTAAGTCCTCATCCATATCTAGGATCACAAAATCCATATGAAATACAGATTTGTCAATCTTGACTAGCATGTTTTCAACAAAATCCCGAGGATACTTAATCGAACGATCAGCAAGTCGAATACTCATCCTCATGGGTGAAGGTTCACCCAGATCCAACTTGGAAAAATCCTTATAAGGCATAAGATTAATGTTTGCACCCAAGACTGCCAATGCATTACTAACAGTCATATTACCAATCAGACAAGGGAGTGTGAAACTGCCTGGATCTCTAATTTGTAACATTTCGTATTTAACACTTGCACGTTACGATTATCTGAATAAAACGTCAAGTTTCTTTATTATTTCGGCTTTTAAAAATTATTTTGTGACGCATTTTAGACCCCTAATACTATATTATATTATATAGTATATATATAAGAAATAATTAAAAAAAAACAAATGCTGGGGCCGGGATTCGAACCCGGGTCCCCAGCCGGCCCAAACATAACACCAACACACCCACACCAACTAGGCTACACCACGAATCTGTTTTTACTCAAACCCGTTTTTAATTTAGCAAACCCCTCAAACCCTCCGTTGACTATCACAAGTCAACTGCCGACACCATAATCCAAATTCGTGCACTAATACGAGTTGATTTGTTTATAGAAAGTTTTCTGCCGACACCCTAACTTATTCCCCACGAAAATCTGTCATTAAAACATACCAATTTAGTGTTTATACGCGTATAATGTTTTTAATGGGTCAATAGTTTCCAATTAAACGAATATGAACTATTGTTATAAATTGAACCCTCAAACACAATCACTAGACACCGATATTCATTACCTCACCACCAATTCCTGTTAAAAATTCGTGAATCGTTCGAATTGTGTTCGTGTTTGACTCTACGTTGACCGAGCCATCCAACCTTCAAATCTGTTCGTAGGTACAATGTTTGATTGTGGTTTTTGTTTATCGGCTCACACATAACAATAACCCTATGATTAATTGGGTTATTGTTGTGTGAATCGTTCGATTGAATAAGCTAGGGTTTGTTCGTATCAATTGGGGAAGATGACTCCTTACAGTCATCCTTTATTTGTAATAAAATAACATAAACATCACCAACTATCGTGTAGACCAGTTGGTGATACCACTTTGTTAACCTGTTGAGCCGGCTAGGGACTCGGGTTCGAGCCCTGGCACCGGCAATCTTTTTTTTCCTTTTTCTTTTTATTTGTCTTTTACACTTTATTATTCATTATTATTCAAAATAATTTTAAAATACTAAAAATACTTTATAAATTCTATAAAAATTCTATTATGTTAAGCTCATAACAAAGTTTATTATACAACTTTTAGTTTTTCAAAAATTATTTTTTTATTATTTATAATAAATATTACAAGTTTATTCCTTATTAATTATAAAATTCTATAAAAATATCAAAACAATTATATAAATTTCCACAAAAATTATTCTGAGTTTTTATTACAATAAACTTTTCTGAAATAATTTTTAATTCGGAAAAATCATTTATTTAATATTTTTAATCAATTTTTGTTAGTTTTAATCATAAATAAATCATAATAAAGTCATTTTTCAATATTTTTGCACCAAAATTTTATACAAATTGTTTATGATTATTTGGAACAGAAATATAATTTTTAACATAACAATTCTGTAAATTTAATATTTTTAAATATTAAAGTTGTATTTCGACGAAATAGAAATAAATAGATTAAATATTCAACTTTTAAGAAAATAATTTTATAAAAATTATTTTCATACTTAAAACCTTATAATGTGACCATCCCTAATCAAGAAGCTACAAAAAGGACTTTTGTTATTTATTTCACAAAATTCTCTTATTTAATAAATGATTTATTTATTAACCCAACGAATGTTTATCCCCAATTCGAAACCCTAGAAAATACTTGTAGACTAGATAGACTTAGACATATTTGTTACCTTATACATAGGGTAATACTTGGCATCTTTGGGACTACGCTTATTCTATTTTCTTTTCGAGACTTAACACTTTGCTAAGGTGAGTTTACGTAACCATGTTTATGCAATTCTTTATACGTGCAACATTATACTTAAGCAATTCTACATACATGTCTAGTTGTAAACTTTAATGCCTCATGAATTAGACTACAACAACAGTTTCAACGAGTTTCAGCGAGTTTCAACATTACATAATCATTAGCTATGGCCAAGCCGGCGATACTCAATAATAGATCTATTGGATTGACAATCCCACCTAGATTCGTTGACCATCTTTTATGGGGAGCGCGGGTGATTGTTATCGTTCCAACATATTATAAAGGTGAACCGTGGATGACGGGATGGACCTAAACTAGTCGGAGGTTTGATTATGTCGATTCAACATATCATGTTTATTCATGTAGACTTAAACTTACGATAGACATATGAATTGCTAAACTTTTATACTTAAACTACTTGCTTGACATGGCTTATGTATTCTCACCAACTTCTAGTTGACCCCCCCATCTTTTCCAAACTCAACAGGAATTATTGATGCATGAAGTCTAAAGCTAGCATGAGGAGTTATTTGAAGTTTTGAGTTCGTTGTTTGTATTAGTTTTTCATTCAAGACATTAATGTAATTCAATATTGTAGTAAAGGATTATTTAAACATATGTATTACCATGAGCTACTGAACAATCATTCATACGTGACACCTCGATGTTTCCGCCATCGGTTGGGGTGTTACAGATTGGTATCAGAGCCATGGTTATATGGAATTAGGTTATTAGAAAAATAATCTAGTCTATAACCATAGGATTTAACCAGTACTTGCTTCTTTTACTTGCTATTCTCTATCTCCCTCCTACTTCTTATCCCTACAAGAAGATTGCTCTCCATCACTGGAATCTACTCTTAGACTAATAGGACAAAATCCTCAGGTTTAGCCTGAACCACTTTGAGATCTCGTCGAAATTCTAGATTTTAATAACGAACACGTGCAATCTGGAAGGGTGAACGCCTGTATTCTGAGTCTTCTGTCTAGGCTGGCATTGCGCATATATCCCAATCAGACGAGGGACCCGGATGCCTACCTGGGAATTCTCGGGATGAGTGTTCACTTATAGGCTAAAGCATGTCTTCATTGTGTTATTAGAATCTAGAAGCTTTGATAAGTCAACGTTTTCGTTTATTCGTTTTACAGCTTAAATCAATCCTATTTCATAATCATAAATGGATTTCACAGTCACACTTCACCTTACCATCTTAGCCACTTGTTTAAATATTTTCAAAACCCTACCCAAATCATACTATTTCGTTTCTCAACATATTATATATTTTTAAACTATAACCTCATAACCTAAGCATACCCTAGCACAACACTAAAAAGATTTCTTAATATTGTCACATTTTTATAAACTATGGAAAATACATATTTTTGTCAAAAGATGTCCTCAAACTTAATTTCTAAATTCAAATGTTTATTCATTAGCGTAACAAAGGATTTTCAGTATAACGTCACCTTGATCTATAAAACCTAATGTCGCGTTTAAAATCTCCAAATAACTTGAATATTTTAATCAAAGCTCACTTAGTTTATACTATTTAACGACTTTTTCTTTGTGTACAAAACCAATTTTGAAAAAAATAATAATAAATAAATAAAATCTTTTCATCCATAGGAACAATATTTAGTCTCCAAATACCCCATTAACAACTACTTATTTTCAACTTGTTCAAAATTTTACAATATTTGGCATATACCACAACCATGTTTTCTCATAAACTTGATTCTAACCTTTGATCCAAACCCCACAATTAACACTACTACATAATCTCCTTACCATAAAATAAACTCTTTATCAACTATCCTCACATTCACTATCTCTCACAACCTCGATTCTGTTTCCAAGATTTTTCATCATTTTCTCAAGAACTAAACTCATATTCTTTACCTTCTTCAACATGAACTAAATACCCATGATAACCAAACTATTGAAACTTGATTGTGTGTTGCATCAAACTTAATCCTTAGTTATACATGAGGATTCGATTATCTAGCATACTTGAGCATTTGATACTAGAACTATTTACTATAGACATACCTAGAGTCATTAACCTAGTCTAGGGCAACTTTATTACAACTCGCATGCTATACTTGATACTTGACTCCTTACATGTACATAATATCAATTTGCAATTTATGTGTGTAATAATTACACATAATCAAACAACTGATAGAGGATGAAGTACTTGCTCAACAGTTAGTAGGGTACTAAATAACCTACTCAACGATTGGTAGAGGTCATCATGCCTGCTCAACACTCGGTAGAGGCCCTACAACCTGCTCAACGACTGGTAGAGGCTATCGCACCTGCTCAACAATTGGTAGAGGTTCTTACTCACTGACTGGTAGAAGTCTTTTTCCTGCTCAACAGTTGGACTCCATTTTTAATACGTTGTATACGATTCAATCACAAGGTTATTTTGCATTACTTACATGTGTGTTTAGAGTCATAGAAGGACACAAGACCCTAATGTAAGGTAAATTGGTGATTGTGGTCCGGAACGTAATCACGAATTTACAGGTACATTAAGGTAGTGTGAAATTCTATCCAGGTTTCCAGTAGATACCAACACCCCTGTCCAGCAGACTCTCCAATTTCAACTTCAGGACGAAGTTCCTAAAAGTAGGGGAGACTGTAACATTTCGTATTTAACACTTGCACGTTACGATTATCTGAATAAAACGTCAAGTTTCTTTATTATTTCGTCTTTTAAAAATTATTTTGTGACGCATTTTAGACCCCTAATATTATATTATATTATATAGTATATATATATATAAGAAATAATTAAAAAAAAATGCTGGGGCCGGGATTCGAACCTGGGTCCCCAGCCGGCCCAAACATAACACCAACACACCCACACCAACTAGGCTACACCACGAATCTGTTATTACTCAAACCCGTTTTTAATTTAGCAAACCCCTCAAACCCTCCGTTGACTATCACAAGTCAACTGCCGACACCATAATCCAAATTCGTGCACTAATACGAGTTGATTTGTTTATAGAAAGTTTTCTGCCGACACCCTAACTTATTCCCCACGAAAATCTGTCATTAAAACATACCAATTTAGTGTTTATACGCGTATAATGTTTTTAATGGGTCAATAGTTTCCAATTAAACGAATACGAACTATTGTTATAAATTGAACCCTCAAACACAATCACTAGACACCGATATTAATTACCTCACCACCAATTCCTTTTAAAAATTCGTGAATCGTTCAAATTGTGTTCGTGTTTGACTCTACGTTGACCGAGCCATCAAACCTTCAAATCTGTTCGTAGGTACAATGTTTGATTGTGGTTTTTGTTTATCGGCTCACACACAACAATAACCCTATGATTAATTGGGTTATTGTTGTGTGAATCGTTCGATTGAATAAGCTAGGGTTTGTTCGTATCAATTGGGGAAGATGACTCCTTACAGTCATCCTTTATTTGTAATAAAATAACATAAACATCACCAACTGTCGTGTAGACCAGTTGGTGATACCACTTTGTTAACCTGTTGAGCCGGCCAGGGACTCGGGTTCGAGCCCTGGCACCGGCTGTCACACCCTCAAATTTCCACCTGCGGAGTTCTACCGCGAGGCGTGTGACATACCAGGATCCAAGTCAACGGTCACAATAAACGACGTCTAAATGTAAAACATACGTAACAAAAACCATGCATAAGATTTAAAATTTGACATTCAACAGTGCGGAAGCATTAAAAGTTTACAAAAGTCATGTAGAAATAAAACATAAGTTCATAAGTTTAACAACTCTAAAACATGCCATGAGACCCTAGACGCGAGACGACTCCCGTGCGACTCCGTGCGCCTATCTGACAGCTGCTACCTTAGCGACCTGAGAAAACATGCTAAAAGAGTCAACATATAATGCTGGTGAGTTCACAGGTTTTATTTAAATGTGTAAAGTGTTCCTTCGAAAACCGTTACCATCACAGTTACTACTATGCTTGTGAGAACGCTAGCTAGGCGCAGAATAAGATACTCATACGGGTGAAACCATTGCTGACTAAGCCGTGTAGTGACCCTTAGTTTCCTATGGGCTACCGTCATCACCGGTAGACCTTGTTTTGTTAGAGACAATATGCATCCGCCCGGTCCTACCGTCGAGTGGGGTTTGTCAGTTCCCAATAGCGCTATCCATATTTCCCCGCCATATACCCATGTTAGTGGTTTCTAAGGGACTTTTTGATGAACCGTATAGTACGATAAGTAAGCCATAGTATAACGTGATAAAGAGTAATGAGTTACAAGAGAGTTTAATAAACCATAAGTCATAAAAGAGTTTTAAGCATGTTTCTCCCCCTAAAGCAAAAACCGTAAAATGTGGGGCCGTGAACTCACCTTAGGTTGCGTATTCCGTTTATGAGTAAACCGTATGTGTGATATGAGTAACCCGTCTGTAAGATATGATAGCCCCAACTATTGGCGACCTATCATAAGATATGTGTTAAGTTAGACTAATAACCCGTCGGGTTCATTAGTCCCTAAGTCCAGTCCATGACCCTTATGTGTCCGAAAAGCGTTTTTGACCGACAACCAGACTACGTAAGACAAGACTCGACATCCCATTGGTGACCCGACATTCCATGTGTTCATCTCATACACAAACATTCACAAATCATGCAACTTAGTACTTAACATGTGTTAAAGCTCAACGATTCTAACACATAGGTCAATTAACGTACAAACAAGTCCAAACATGTGTTACTATGTTACTAGGCATGTCACGGGGTTCCTATCATGTTCCTAGGTGTCAAATCGGGTTTTGGGATGTCAAAATACACTTATAACAGCATTACACGCGATTAGGAACTTAGCATGCAATTAGGAAAGTCAACATGTGATTAGGGATGGTCAACAGGCAATTACAAGGGCTAATCGCCCCTTATTATATGTGATTAGGGCTAATCACATGCATTTCAGGCGATTATGGTCATAAGGTATGCAATTCAGGACTTAACTAGTGATTAGGGTCACAATTGCATGAAATGAAGGCAATTAGGATCACAATTGCATGAAACGAAGGCAATTATGATCATAATCGCCTATATGCACACGAGTAGGCCTTCAATTCAGGCGATTAGGCCCCTAATCGCCAATAGCATAGGCGATTAGGATTCATAATCGCCTATAGCACAGTTGATGTGGTTTTTCGCGCGTTTAACCCTCCAAATCAGATCCGAAACGTGTAAAAACACCCAATAATCATCCTAACACATTAACAAACATATTTCAAGCAAAACCCCTAAGTTTTCATCATTCTAACAGTCCCGAATGCGAGCGTTTTCCCAAAATAGCAACTTAACATGAAAACATCACATCAACATGCAAGAACTTGCCCTAAATAGCAAATATCTAGATTAAATCACATAACCACGTTGTCCGATAGCATCCTACTGTTCTAACATCATCCTAGAGCAAACCCTAACATCAAACAATCAACAACACACCTCATATCATCCTTAATCATCCAAAATCCTTCAAATGGGTCAAAACATCAAGTATCAACAATACACAACCAAAACCATTCAAACTCCTAGAACATCTTCATACTAACTTCTAACAGCCCTAAACATCATAACAATACAAGAACAATCATGTTTTAATCCTAAAAATCCTACCTTTAATCACATATAACACATGTAAAGGTGTGGGTTTGTTTTAAAACGGTTTTAAATGGATTTTCAAAGACAAAAACATTTATAAGTCAGGTCTGGACATTTAGGGAGTAAAATATAATCATTTAAAGGTTTGGGTTTGAAGAACACACCTTGTATTTAAGAGGAGATGATGGAATAAGCTTGGAAATGGTTGTTTTGATGTAAAAATGAGTTCCAGAGGATGTTTGTGGGTTGAGATAGGTTATGGGACGGCTAGGGTTGCATAAATGATGTTTTGGAGGTCAGGGGTGGTATTTATAGGCGTTTCTAGTAGTCAGGCACCTTATAGGCGATCATGCAGCTTTATCAGGCGATTAGGGCTGCTAATCGCCTTCACTATAGGCGATTAGCCCCCATAATCGCCTAAAGACATGCCTAATCGCCTAAAATGAAAGGCTAATCGCCCTCATGAAGGCAATTAGGTCCTCCTAATCGCCTTCAGGGGCTGATGTGGGTATTTTGCGCGTTAAACTCCGTTTTAACATATGTTAACACATTTTCACATACCGACAAGTCACATAATCATTATAAACACATAATACATGGAAATAAACACGTTCACACTCGTTCACCAATTCCCGGGACTCGAGACTTGTGTATGTTAAAACCCTAACGATGTGCTACTCGACTCGACCGACCTTGTTATGTGTAACGTATGCGCGACTCGCTAAGGTAGACTTACTAAGTTTTCAAAAGTTAGTTACCGGAAATTGCCGGGTGTCACATCATCCCCCTGTTGAAAGAATTTTCGTCCCGAAAATTTCCCGAAGTCGAAGAGAGAAGACAAATAAGAAGAAAAATTTTCCGGGTCGTCACATCATCCCCCTGTTGAAAGGAATCTCGCCCCGAGATTCTTTTGGCCTCAACAGTGATTAGTGTCGACCTCTGTGTGTGCCCAAGTAACGTCCCCCAAGAGACAGCGAGTGAATATGAGACAAGAGACCCCCGATCGAAGGCCTACTGGAGACTACTATGATCTGTATAACTAACCCACCGGTACCGTCCAAGTAGCATCCCCAAAGGACCATCATCGACCCCAAAGAATGAGAAGTAAAGACCAAACCACAAGGAGAACACCCGAAGACATGAATGCACAACAATGCGAAAAAGTAAAACCAAGGCTTAACAAGAGATAGGAAAGAATACGTACGAGTAACAGTGTCTGGGTCCGCCTGGTTCTCTCTAGCACCAATCACATAAGCATGAGCACGAGTAACCCGATCACCGCCTTCATTGTCTCCATCCTTCCCTGCGTTCCCTGTGCCCCCTTGATTCAACTTTGGACAGCTTCGCTTGAAGTGCCCCGCCTCACCACAATGAAAGCAACCCTGGTTCCCCTGTGGAGCAGGGGTAGTAGTAGCAGCAGTCTGAGTCGTCCTGGAAAGGTTGACCCTACAATCCTTGGTAAGATGCCCCGTCCTCTGACAACGCTCACAGCGAAAACTCTGACAAGTACCACAGTGATGAAACCCACAACGCCCGCACTTAGGGCTCTTTCCAGCATAGCCGCCTTGTTTCTGATCCGACGCTGACCCTGAAGCTTCAGCCTTCTTCGCCGCCGGTTGTTGCTGAACCCCCGCTGAACTCTTATCCACACTATCCCACTTCCTCTTATTCTCTGCCGGCGCCTTCACAGACGAGCCCCTAGGAGGCAAGACACCCTCAGTAATCTTCAAGTTGGTCATCTTAGTAGCCGACCGCACAGCCTCTGACATAGTAGCGGGATCCCTAGCAGACACCAATCCAGCAATCTCTGGCACCAAACCCGCAAGATACTGCTCTATCCTCCTGTACTCTGGCGTAGACAAACCTGGACACATCACCTCTAACTCGTTGTGCCTGATCGTGTACTCCTCCACCTCAGAACCCACCATCTTAAGATTCCCATATTCCTGTTCCAACCTCTTAATCTCCTCACGCGGGCAGTACTCGTCCTTCAACCTACGCACAAGATCCGCCCAAGGCATGGCGTTGGCCTCCCCAAGACCAAGTGTCTGTGTGACGCAGTTCCACCACGTCAGGGCGGGTCCTACAAAAGTCCCCGAAGCAAACTTCACCCGATCCACCGCTGGAGTCTCACATAAAGCAAACACCGATTCAGTCTTCTCTAACCACCGAAGTAACTCCACAGCCCCCTCCGTACCCTGGAAGCTGAGAGGCTGACAATCCTTGAATCGCTTATAGGCAACACCTGCCTGAACCGGAGGAGCAGTAGCACTCATGAAAGTCTGCTGGGCAGCCTGAAAAGCAGCTAGTGCAACACCCAACTGTTGCTGCATCATCTCATTGAGCTCGTCGTACGTCAAGGTGATGTTACCACCACCTCTACCCCCACCAGTGCGGCCTGCACGTCGTCCCCCAGTACGTCCACCAGTGCGTCCAGACATCTTCTGAGAAGAACAAGAAACAAACACTCAGACCCAAAACCAACGCAGTAGTTTGCTTACTTAGTGCTTTCACTAAGGTGACGACTTGAATGAAACTTTCATTGTTGATCAGAGGAAAGGGAAGACCTCGATAATGAGAAGAACAAGAGCTACATCGGCAGGACTCTCTGCAAGTGGAAGGTCGCATAGGGGCTCTCGGGAAGCTCTTTCCTTTATACCAGAAGGAAGATGGTGAGGAGATCAGTAGCTAGAAAGCTCCTTTGGGAGAGGAAGGTAGCAAAAAGTATATTACAAAGTACATCACTATTAAGTCGACTACAGTAGTCTCATGAGCATGTAACTACATCCCAAGAGAATACGAAAAGTCTAAGATCGGGTCCAAATGTGACCATAAATCCCAACACGAGGTCCACCAAGTCTTCCATGCATTTCAACTTATGATTTCGTGTGCACCCGAAATGATAAATTGCTCTACATGGTCCTCAAGGCGTGCCCCGAGCTCGAACCTCAAGTCACCCAGTACCCACATCTTAGGAAGATGTAACCAACGCAAAAGGTCAACAAACAAGTTCCCTCGGCTGTAACCTGAAGAGGAAGATAAAGTGAAGCTAGGAATAACCAAGGATAAAACAGGTAATGTGACACTGTGTGGTAAGGATACCGACACCCCGACAAGGTTAGTATGTTTCCCAAAAGACACGACTCAAATGTATGTGACCGTCTAGTGTGTGAGACTCGGCTATAGTCTAGACTCTACATTCAGTCCTAGTTCAATATAACCATTGGCTCTGATACCAATCTGTCACACCCTCAAATTTCCACCTGCGGAGTTCTACCGCGAGGCGTGTGACATACCAGGATCCAAGTCAACGGTCACAATAAACGACGTCTAAATGTAAAACATACGTAACAAAAACCATGCATAAGATTTAAAATTCGACATTCAACAGTGCGGAAGCATTAAAAGTTTACAAAAGTCATGCAGAAATAAAACATAAGTTCATAAGTTTAACAACTCTAAAACATGCCATGAGACCCTAGACGCGAGACGACTCCCATGCGACTCCGTGCGCCTATCTGACAGCTGCTACCTTAGCGACCTGAGAAAACATGCTAAAAGAGTCAACATATAATGCTGGTGAGTTCACAGGTTTTATTTAAATGTGTAAAGTGTTCCTTCGAAAACCGTTACCATAACAATTACTACTATGCTTGTGAGAACGCTAGCTAGGCGCAGAATAAGATACTCATACGGGTGAAACCATTGCTGACTAAGCCATGTAGTGACCCTTAGTTTCCTATGGGCTACCGTCATCACCGGTAGACCTTGTTTTGTTAGAGACAATATGCACCCGCCCGGTCCTACCGTCGAGTGGGGTTTGTTAGTTCCCAATAGCGCTATCCATATTTCCCCGCCATATACCCATGTTAGTGGTTTCTAAGGGACTTTTTGATGAACCGTATAGTACGATAAGTAAGCCATAGTATAACGTGATAAAGAGTAATGAGTTACAAGAGAGTTTAATAAACCATAAGTCATAAAAGAGTTTTAAGCATGTTTCTCCCCCGAAAGCAAAAACCGTAAAATGTGGGGCCGTGAACTCACCTTAGGTTGCGTATTCCGTTTATGAGTAAACCGTATGTGTGATATGAGTAACCCGTCTGTAAGATATGATAGCCCCAACTATTGGCGACCTATCATAAGATATGTGTTAAGTTAGACTAATAACCCGTCGGGTTCATTAGTCCCTAAGTCCAGTCCATGACCCTTATGTGTCCGAAAAGCGTTTTTGACCGACAACCAGACTACGTAAGACAAGACTCGACATCCCATTGGTGACCCGACATTCCACGTGTTCATCTCATACACAAACATTCACAAATCATGCAACTTAGTACTTAACATGCGTTAAAGCTCAACGATTCTAACACATAGGTCAATTAACGTACAAACAAGTCCAAACATGTGTTACTATGTTACTAGGCATGTCACGGGGTTCCTATCATGTTCCTAGGTGTCAAATCGGGTTTCGGGATGTCAAAATACACTTATAACAGCATTACACGCGATTAGGAACTTAGCATGCAATTAGGAAAGTCAACATGTGATTAGGGATGGTCAACAGGCAATTACAAGGGCTAATCGCCCCTTATTATATGTGATTAGGGCTAATCACATGCATTTCAGGCGATTATGGTCATAAGGTATGCAATTCAGGACTTAACTAGTGATTAGGGTCACAATTGCATGAAATGAAGGCAATTAGGATCACAATTGCATGAAACGAAGGCAATTATGATCATAATCGCCTATATGCACACGAGTAGGCCTTCAATTCAGGCGATTAGGCCCCTAATCGCCTATAGCATAGGCGATTAGGATTCATAATCGCCTATAGCAAAGCTGATGTGGTTTTTCGCGCGTTTAACCCTCCAAATCAGATCCGAAACGTGTAAAAACACCCAATAATCATCCTAACACATTAACAAACATATTTCAAGCAAAACCCCTAAGTTTTCATCATTCTAACAGTCCCGAATGCGAGCGTTTTCCCAAAATAGCAACTTAACATGAAAACATCACATCAACATGCAAGAACTTGCCCTAAATAGCAAATATCCAGATTAAATCACATAACCACGTTGTCCGATAGCATCCTACTGTTCTAACATCATCCTAGAGAAAACCCTAACATCAAACAATCAACAACACACCTCATATCATCCTTAATCATCCAAAATCCTTCAAATGGGTCAAAACATCAAGTATCAACAATACACAACCAAAACCATTCAAACTCCTAGAACATCTTCATACTAACTTGTAACAGCCCTAAACATCATAACAATACAAGAACAATCATGTTTTAATCCTAAAAATCCTACCTTTAATCACATATAACACATGTAAAGGTGTGGGTTTGTTTTAAAACGGTTTTAAATGGATTTTCAAAGACAAAAACATTTATAAGTCAGGTCTGGACATTTAGGGAGTAAAATATAATCATTTAAAGGTTTGGGTTTGAAGAACACACCTTGTATTTAAGAGGAGATGATGGAATAAGCTTGGAAATGGTTGTTTTGATGTAAAAATGAGTTCCAGAGGATGTTTGTGGGTTGAGATAGGTTATGGGACGGCTAGGGTTGCATAAATGATGTTTTAGAGGTCAAGGGTGGTATTTATAGGCGTTTCTAGTCGTCAGGCACCTTATAGGCGATTATGCAGCTTTATCAGGCGATTAGGGCTGCTAATCGCCTTCACTATAGGCGATTAGCCCCCATAATCGCCTAAAGACATGCCTAATCGCCTAAAATGAAAGGCTAATCGCCCTCATGATGGCAATTAGGTCCTCCTAATCGCCTTCAGGGGCTGATGTGGGTATTTTGCGCGTTAAACTCCGTTTTAACATATGTTAACACATTTTCACATACCGACAAGTCACATAATCATTATAAACACATAATACATGGAAATAAACACGTTCACACTCGTTCACCAATTCCCGGGACTCGAGACTTGTGTATGTTAAAACCCTAACGATGTGCGACTCGACTCGACCGACCTTGTTATGTGTAACGTATGCGCGACTCGCTAAGGTAGACTTACTAAGTTTTCAAAAGTTAGTTACCGGAAATTGCCGGGTGTCACACCGGCAATCTTTTTTTTCCCTTTTCTTTTTATTTGTCTTTTACACTTTATTATTCATTATTATTCAAAATAATTTTAAAATACTAAAAATACTTTATAAATTCTATAAAAATTCTATTATGTTAAGCTCATAACAAAGTTTATTATACAACTTTTAGTTTTTCAAAAATTATTTTTTTATTATTTATAATAAATATTACAAGTTTATTCCTTATTAATTATAAAATTCTATAAAAATATCAAAACAATTATATAAATTTCCACAAAAATTATTCTGAGTTTTTATTACAATAAACTTTTCTGAAATAATTTTTAATTCGGAAAAATCATTTATTTAATATTTTTAATCAATTTATGTTAGTTTTAATCATAAATAAATCATAATAAAGTCATTTTTCAATATTTTTGCACCAAAATTTTATACAAATTGTTTCTGATTATTTGGAACAGAAATATAATTTTTAACATAACAATTTTGTAAATTTAATATTTTTAAATATTAAAGTTGTATTTCGACAAAATAGAAATAAATAGATTAAATATTCAACTTTTAAGAAAATAATTTTATAAAAATTATTTTCATACTTAAAACCTTATAATGTGACCATCCCTAATCAAGAAGCTACAAAAAGGACTTTTGTTATTTATTTCACAAAATTCTCTTATTTAATAAATGATTTATTTATTAACCCAACGAATGTTTATCCCCAATTCGAAACCCTAGAAAATACTTGTAGACTAGATAGACTTAGACATATTTGTTACCTTATACATAGGGTAATACTTGGCATCTTTGGGACTACGCTTATTCTATTTTCTTTTCGAGACTTAACACTTTGCTAAGGTGAGTTTACGTAACCATGTTTATGCAATTCTTTATACGTGCAACATTATACTTAAGCAATTCTACATACATGTCTAGTTGTAAACTTTAATGCCTCATGAATTAGACAACAACAACAGTTTCAACGAGTTTCAGCGAGTTTCAACATTACATAATCATTAGCTATGGCCAAGCCGGCGATACTCAATAATAGATATATTGGATTGACAATCCCACCTAGATTCGTTGACCATCTTTTATGGGGAGCGCGGGTGATTGTTATCGTTCCAACATATTATAAAGGTGAACCGTGGATGACGGGATGGACCTAAACTAGTCGGAGGTTTGATTATGTCGATTCAACATATCATGTTTATTCATGTAGACTTAAACTTACGATAGACATATGAATTGCTAAACTTATATACTTAAACTACTTGCTTGACATGGGTTATGTATTCTCACCAACTTCTAGTTGACCCCCCCATCTTTTCCAAACTCAACAGGAATTATTGATGCATGAAGTCTAAAGCTAGCATGAGGAGTTATTTGAAGTTTTGAGTTCGTTGTTTGTATTAGTTTTTCATTCAAGACTTTAATGTAATTCAATATTGTAATAAAGGATTATTTAAACATATGTATTACCATGAGCTACTGAACAATCATTCATACGTGACACCTCGATGTTTCCGCCATCGGTTGGGGTGTTACAGAATTATACTTGTTCGTCAGCATATCCTCCAAAAACACAGGATATGACCTCAGGGTTATACTTGTTCGTGAGCATATCCTCCAAAAACTTCGCATACTTAGGCATCTGAGCCAAGGCTTCCGCAAATGGTATGTTAATGTGCAATTGTTTAAATAGTTCTAAAAACTTACCATATTGGGCCTCATCTTTCTGCTTCTTCATCTTGCTTGGTATGAAACTAGTACCGACATGATGGTAGTTGCATTTGCTAAAGTAGGGATGTGGCCCGGTGTACTTCTTCTTGGCTCGACAGTAGTGGTGGCAACAAACACCTTCACAGTGTCCAATTTCTTGTGAGAGGAGTTGGAAGTCTTGCCCTTCTTGAACTCAGATCACTTCCTCTTGTCTCTAGAACTCTCGCCAGCAACTTCAACCTTCTTGTTCAAAGAACCCATATGAACAACATCATATGTGAGACTGTGGGCAAGTGTGATAGCACTTTGGATGGTGGTTGGAGCAGACGCGATGACTATACTGCGAATCTTTGGAGAAAGACCCCAAATACACCTCTCGACCGTTTTGTATTTGGGAGACACCATGTGCGGTACCAGTTGAGACAACTCGTTGAAATGAGTAGTGTAAGTAGTGATGTTTGTGTCTACCATGGCCAAGTTCGAAAATTCTACCTCAAATTTTTGCAGCTCACTCCTTGGGCAGTACTTCTCCATCAGTAAAGTCTTCAATTCGGCATAAGTGAGGCTGTTGGTCTGTCCAAGGTCTGGACTTTCAAATTCCATCATGTTAGAGCTTCGTCCTGGAAAGTACAGGTGGAGTACTTAACTCGCTAATTCTTAGTGCAGCCGCTAATATCTATCACTAACTCCATTTACTTGATCTAATGCACGATTCCAACAACGCCTTCAGTACCACGAAAAGTCCAAGGTTTACAGGCTATGAATGTCTTGTAGGAACATCCTCGGATAGTGTCCTCAACTTCTATGTAGGCAATAATGAGACGTTAATAACACATTAATTGGCTCGAGGCCAATAAGTAGAGAATTGAACTATGACTATTACAAGTCTCCGTGTCATTTGTCCTACGGCGTCGGGTACCTCCGAACTCGCCACTGGAATCAGCTCGGGTGGCTTCATATTGTGCAATCGCCTGCGCAATGAATTTACCCAGCTTAGTGGGTGTACTTGGGAATGCTTCTGCTTCGGTGGTTCGAGTTAATTGTTTGAGTGCCATGTCGTCTTTTGAATACAACATATTAAAGAGTATAAGCCACATATTCATCCAAATATTGTCATGCATGCACACGAATACAAGAATCAATATAACCATGATCAGCAAGTCAACACAACCAAAAGATACAAGAATAGATAAGATACACAATAATCAAAATAACAGTAGATTTTTTCCATTAATTCTTGTTCTTATTACATCGATTTTGCAAAACAAAAAAAATAGCTGGCCATGCCGTACAAGTACAAGTCTAAATACAAAAATACAAGGTACAATCATGCATCCTGTGAACTACTGCGATGATGATGGAAAAGCAGAAGCAAGGCCGACAATAACAGCACGACCTAACACAACCGTAACGCGACCGTGCTCGGCCTCAAGCACCTGATCCTCAATTCCA
Organism: Ambrosia artemisiifolia; assembly: GCA_032199755.1. NCBI lineage: Eukaryota > Viridiplantae > Streptophyta > Magnoliopsida > Asterales > Asteraceae > Ambrosia > Ambrosia artemisiifolia. The sequence continues at coordinate 53,657,582 of CM063515.1, read as the reverse complement.
CGAACTCGGTCTCTGAGGCTAACAAGCTGGGAATCATGAGAGACAATGACGGCTCTCTCAATGAAAAGTGGCCCGCGGGAAGATCCACCCAGTGCCATGGCCTCCTCATTGGACTCCTCATCACGATATGCTAAATCACCAGCGAGGGAAGGTAAGAATGCCCTTTTACGAGCCTGGGACCTCTGGCATAACTTTCGAGGCAACTCGTCGCCATACATAGGAACCTCGACAGCAGGCACCTCAGGGAAGCGGCCTGTAGGGACGTCAGTCTTGTCAGGGACGATTGGATCGACGGGCTCAACGAGAGCAGGGGCAAGAACAACAGGGACCACAGGATGTCGCACGCGCTTCTAAAGGGTGTACGCATGAAGCGTACCTCCGGGGAAGTACCTAAATTTTCAAAATGAGGGCACACGCTCATTGGTAGGCAGTGCCTTGGAAGTAAGAGGAACCTCATCAGAGGCACGGTCCTCTGCAGGAACAGGTTCAATGGGTATGGAGCGTCGCCATGTTCGTAGTCAGTTGGTAGAGCATCAACATCGTCGTCCGAGACATGATGATCCATGTGTTGTACATCCACCTCAGTGTCAGTATCACTGACAGCAAACCCCGCATCGTTGTGTGTGTCGTTAGGAGCATCAAATGGATCGGTATCCTCGAGAACTAGAGCATCTAGAAGAGGGTCCGCTTTGTCGCTTCTAGGCGAATCAAGAGAAAAGAGATCCTCTTCCTCAGAGTCAGAAAGAAGTGGGAGATCGATATGTATGGCCATGATCCTGTCAAATCCATATGTACACGTATCTATATGAACATTAATTGATGATACGCTATATTAATACGCAATCGTGGGATGTCTTGGGACTTGAGAAGTGCACGATGATGAAAGATGTTTTTTCATAAAAACGTTTCAAAAAGTTGCTATTTTAGGTATAGTTTGACTCAAAAGAATCTTAGTTCGCTATAACCATTGGTTTTGATACAAATTTGTCACACCCCGCCTAGGCATAAACACTGGAAAGTAACGTCGAAAGGTCTTCAAGCACAATGTTTGAGCAAACACATAAGAAACTGATAGATTTGATACCAAATACTCAAATTGTTTTACAAAACATGAATAAAATTGTCTTTATGGGTAGAACATCATGAAAACACATGATTGTTTAATTGTTCAAGAAAAGACCCGCAAAAGATGGTATCACACAGTGCGTGCTCAAATCGGTTCTCAAGTCCCATTGTTCATGCAAATCAATTACTTGAAAAACATGCATAAAAGATTTGTCAACATAAAGTTGGTGAGTTCACAAGTTTAATTGTACGTAAAGTAGAGTTAGTGAAATTCGTGTGTGACCAATCAAAGCTAGCTAAGCCAATGATTATTTTGCCAACATGAGTCCTATAACCAAACCTCTTGACTGTTGTGCCTCACGCATTGTACAGTAAAGACAATGTAAGTATCGTAGAAAACCAGCACTCTTTTGTATGTAACAGGTAGGGTTGCAAACAAACCAAACAAACACGAACAAGGCCTTGTTTGTGTTCGTTTGTTAAGAAAATTATGTGTTACGAACAGTTCACGAACACTTACCGAACGAGATTTTCTGTTCGTGTTCGTTTGTTAAGAAAACACTCATGTTCGTGTTCGCTTGTTAATTTTGTTTATGAACGCACACGACCACAAATGAACATTAATGAACACAAACAAGTGTTCATGAATAGAAACGAACACAAAGAAGTGTTCATGAACGAAAACCAACACAAACAAACATATATTAACTTTTGAATAACATCGAATTCATATACATTAAGACATTAGCTAGATCCCCCCAAAATATAACCTAATTGTCCAAACATACATAGTAGTGCAGAAGGGCGTTGGGTAAAATAAATAAAAATAAAAGAATATAAAAAAGTATAAAAGTTAAAAACCTTAATAAACTATCGAACACAAACGAACACGTTACCGAACGTTCACGAACATAAACGAACATACGGGACCTCTGTTCATGTTCGTTCGTTTAACTAAACGAACGGAATTTTTTGTTCGTGTTCATTTATTTTTTAAACGAATGAACACAAATGAACTTCCCGCCGAACGGTTCATGAACTGTTTGCTGAAAGATCAGTTCGTTTGCAGCCCTAGTAACAGGTTAGAGCGCCTAACCAAGAGTGGGGCTGTCAACCCAATAAATCTATTTAAGTGTTCCATGGCTAAACTGAAATGTATGTATGAGGACTGTTTTCATGAACCGTCTGCCTCATGTTTCACATGGTTGTCATGATAGAATTCATTCTATGCAGTTTGTAACTTGAGTAATGTCGCATGATTTCCCTCCAAAAATATGAAAATAGTAAAAGGGGGCGTGAAACTCACCGGGTGTCTGTGTGAGTAGTCTAGCATATGAAAAAGCCTGAATGACTAGAGTACGAACGAAAGTGCCCTAGAATGTGAAGGACAACTTAAGTCTTTTGTACTCGATTATTTACCATGCAAGTTTTTCACGCGATTTGTATGTCTTTGGACTATACGTACATAGCGTTATTGTCCATACACATGATTATTACGTATCATTACTTGTCCTTTTGAAAAGATTTATGGTTTTAACTCATAGATCTTGTAAATCGATGTTAGATCCGTTCGTTTATAGTTGTCATAATAACTAATCTTGTCAAAACCATGTTCGCAAGTTGCCATATGTCACCATATGTTATCTCATGTTAACAAATGTTAGAGTTCTTATGTAAAAATGAAAGTTAACATTTGTTTAGAATACTTATGTTAAAAGAGTAGTTGAAAATGTTTTTGTCCCATTAACACATGTTTCATAAAAACCAAGAATTTGTATAACTATATGTTTGAGTTCAAAAGTCGAGTTCTTGCCTCTTGTTCGACTCTATACACACACGCATACACTAAGGTGTATGTACGCGGGTATGTATGTGTGTATACATGCATAAGCGTGTGTATATGTATATGTATATGTATATGTATATTGTATACCTAGTTTAGGTGAGCCTCAATGTCGACTAGAAATGGAATTGAAAACAAGTTTGGTTAAGTTTATCATACCGATTAGTTAGAGCCGAAAACAAGTGAAATGGTCGAGTCCTAGGCCGATTGCTTCCACTCTATAGCTTCTTAAACAATTGAACTCGCTTATTTGATTGCGGTTGAAGAATGGAACCGGGGGGTGGGTTAGGTGTCGGCCGAGAGCAAAAGAAGAGAAGAGAGGATGAGAGGGTATTTTTTGTATGTTAGAGAGATTTGTATGGATGTGGTGTGGAAGAAGCAAAGGCCATTTGGCCATATATATAACAGAAAGAGAGAGGAGAGTGGAGGTGGGCTATTGTTAGTTTTGGATGGTTAACATTATGGGGTGTTGTTGTGCAAAAGGGTGATTGCCATTTTGGTTTAAAGAGTTGAGTCTAGATCCTAGCCAAAGGAAGCCTTCACCTTTTCATGGACCGATTTTTAGGACATTGAATGAGGCAAAAATGGGAGTCAAACAAGCTTAGGAAGATGGTAGGGATTGGACATGAAGCTAAGTTGGTGCAAGACATGGAGCGGTGTGCTATTTGTTAGTGTATGTTTGAATGTATAATGGCATTTGGCTAAGAAGTTCAACACACAATCATACATACATGCGATCGTGTGTATATATATATATATGCATGTATATTGATTTTGTATGTTTGTGTATTGTATGTGTAAGCATATATTGATTCATATGAGCCGTTTGTATATATATATATATATGTGTGTGTGTGTGTGTGCGCATTGTACTGGTTTTGTTTGATTATACTCACACACACACACACACACACTGTTGAGTCGGCTACCGTGTATTGAAGGTCGCTCCATGTCGGGTTTCTCAAGTATCGTTTTCCATATAATTGGCATATACCTAAAAAAATCAAATGTATATATATATAAAATGTAACTACTAATATATCAAAAAAATATGTATATTTGTAAATACCGTAGCAGAAATACTCTAAGGTATCGCGTGTGGTTTTCTCCGCCATCTTCAAATACTCGTCATTGATATCGTATGTGTTCCCGTAGGCGAGTACACGTAATGCGGAATTCACCTTTTGAATTGCGGTGAATCCTAAACACCCTCTAGCGTCGGGTTTTTGCTTAAAGTAGTCATACGCGGACTCTAAATCTTCGGTAATGCGCAAAAATAAGGTTTTACTCATCCGAAATCTTCGCCTAAACATATCAGGCCCGTAAACCGGATTCGCATTGAAATAGTCATTCATTAAACGCTCATTGGCGGATACACGGTCTCGCTCTATATATTGCCTAGACAATATCGCATTGAAATAGTCATTCATTAAACGCTCATTGAAATAGTCATTCCTTCTCTGTGCACTTGTTAGAAAAGTGTCATGTGCCCTTGCATTTATAACATACTATAGTCGGACACTGATAGTGGGGATGACACGTCTTCTAGCAGCGGAAACAAATGCCAGCACCTTGTTTACACTCCCCCGAATGTACCCTTCCACACTTAGCACACTACTTTTTCTCCCCATTACTACCCCCAGCAACAGTACCTTCTGTCATTATCTATTTGAAAGCGGGTCCGATAGTGTCTGCCATGTCCTGCTTACGGTTCGAGTTCCAACTCTTCTTTTGATCCGTGATATGCTCAACATCCCTCTGCTCATATAAGGTACCACTCATAGCCACCACTTGTCGAAATAAGTCCATCTTGGTAGTCACAACACTTGGACGGATGTCTAATGGTAATACTTGAACGTACCTCTTGATCCTCTTTTCTTCTGGTGTAACCATGTCTGGGAATAAGCGAGCCAACTCATTAAACTTGGACGGTTATTCTTTGTGGGACAGATACACGGCATCAAGGTTGACAAACTTTCTCTCCGGCTTATCCAACTCTTGAGTCGGACAAAAATGCTCAATCACCAACTTCTTCAACTCATCCTCTTAACTGTCCAGTCTTCCATAGCCTGTGTCAAGTTATCCCACCAACATAAAGCTTCATATATGAATGAATGAGCTACAAAAGTCAACTTGTCCTCTTCTCGACATTTACTTACCCGCAACACAGCTTCCATTTCACGTATCCACTGATGGGCTGCTAAGACATCCTTATTGCCATCAAATGGGGCGGGTCACACTTTTTGAAATCCCCATAAGTGCAACCTCGTGTGACAACCCGTATAACTCGAACTCCGTCCTCATCACTAAAATAAACATGCTAGGGGTCCCGACGTTCCCTTCCGGCTCCCCGTCTGGCATCCCTGTTAGTCTCAGTCATGACTTTAACCGTTTAAGCAATAATCTCAGGCGTACTACTATGCAAAACCTGGTACATGACCTCATCTGCGATCACCTATCTAATGTTTGGCCCCAGTTCATCATGGTCATCGATATTCTACTCGGGCGTGCCTTCTCGCTCCAAAACAGGGTCTGGAATATGACCACCCCCGCGACAACCACCACGACCTTGAGCACGGCCAACCCTAGATGCATGCGTTCTAGCCATACTAAACCTTCAAGATAAAACCGTCACATGATGAGTCACAAGGCATATTCAAAATGTATAAAGTAATGGTAAACTTCTAATAACATTGATTAGGTGTGATTAGTTGTTTAGTTTACTTTAGTCACCCTAAACACAATAAGTTATGGTCAGATTAAGAGTTTTGCCGACACACTAGCATTTGATCACCATAAATACACATGGTATTTATTTATTAAACTTTCAAGATTACCTCTTGGCGTGTAGCTACCCAGCAGTTGAATATTTCTTAGTATCAATTCGGTCCTGTACCAGATTCGAGTTCGAGCACAAACTGCCTGAATCACTCGATCTATTGCTCAAATACCAACTTGCAAGACCCCAAATCTGTGTGTCAAACAGTTGGGTTATTACTTCTTAAAAAGTACACAAATATCAAAAAACATCTTTGTGTAAAAAAAATTTAATGCTTTTTTGCTGCATATACTTTGAGGATTTTTTTTAAAAAAGTTAATGCTTGGGGGACTTTTAATTTGGGGTGGGGACTCCTAATGGGACAGAGGCGGTGCTTCACAGCGTGAACAAGTTTCAATTTGGCTTGAACTCCTAATCTTCCTTTAGAACCCCAGCACTTTTACCACCACACCACAAGATGCATTGCCAACGTATTATTTTTTCTTGTTTAGAATGCCTAAAAACATTATTGATGTACTCGAAAAATTGCAGGTTTTTTTCTTTTGGGGAGGGAATGAAATAAAGAAAAAGAGGTTATGGGTGAAATGAGATTTGATGTAGCCGATCGAAATGAAGGTGGGTTGGGTTTTAGGAGTATGAATGGCATTGGTTTGATATTTGCTCTTCTTCTTAAGTGGAAGTAGAGATTTTTGAATCCTACAAACTCTATATGGGTGGGTGGTAGTCATTGACTCGATTCATGGATCTATTGGCGTTTCTGATAATAGAAAAAAAAAAATTCTGGTTGCCAAAGGAAATGGAATATGGAGTCGAATTCTTAAAAGTATTCATTATTTACAACAAAATAACTTAATACTAAATGCGGCTTTTAAAAAAAAACTATGGGTCAAGGATGTTGGGTTAATCGGTTCGTTAACGGTTCACGGGTTCGGTGCTTGCGGGTCGATATTTAAGTTTGGTTTATTTAGTGAATAAATTAGTATTTAGTAGTAATTCATGTTTGAATTATTATCAAGGTTTGGACTTTTCAACCTGTACGTTTGTTTGTCCGTGTATTAGGGAGGGTCAATAGGTTTAGTTTGTTAGTTGATTTTTCTTTCAGTCCGTTGTAACTAGTATGCCTATTTAAGGCTTCATTAGTTGATCAATAATATAGCAACCTTCCATTTCATTCTGTGCATTTACGTGTACTTCATTCCTTCATATTTGTGAGATATACACTTCATATACATAACGTGAGTGAGTGTGTTGATTGGATAGGGGCCTGAACCAACATTTGGTATCAGAGCCTAGGGCTCGTACCGGGGAAGCCTCCGCCACCGGCGGGTGTGTCAGTTGGTGGAGGGCAGGCCGGAATGAAGAAGGTTCGGGACAGCAGGGGGCTGTTTTGGGTGTTGTTTTAACAGCGGTAGACGGAGTTGGCGCGGTGTTTCGGTCGAAGCGTGGTCGTGGGAGAGTACCCTTTGAGACTACAGGGGTGACCGGTTATAAACATAGGCGTTCCGTGGCTGTTAGAGGTGACTAAAGGAAGGCCGTTTGGTTGTTAGTTGCGGGTTTGCGTGGCTAGTCACAACCGGTAAGAACGGGTGCCTTGATCGGATTGTTTCGTGATAAGAGGAGACCGGTGTACGCAGGAAAAGTGAGCAGGAAGGGTCCGTCAAAGCAGGTGGCTTTGGATTCGGTTCGCCTGGCGTGAGTAATTAAGAAAATGTTAGAAGGCGGTGGCCTTGTTTTCTTGTCGGTGGAGATGCCTCTTGGAACATATTTGATCGGAAAAGCGCACGGGTTGTCAAGATTAGAAGAGAAATGAAAAAACGCACGGTGTGACATTATGGCGTTGGAGTTCAAATCGTGTGGCTTTGGATTTGGCCGGAGGAGGTCGTCAATCCATGATAAGTCGTGATGTTAGTGAACAGTTTCCAACGGGATGCCATGGGATATGTTACAAGTGTGGCGGTTTGATTCGTTTTGAACCGAGAAGACTTTGGACATTACCGAGGTGAAGGTCGGGTGTCCGGGATGAGTCGAGTTGGTTCAAGGTAAAAGTGATGTGATGTCGTAGTTTGTGAATGGGGTAAACAACCGATTAAGGGGGTGATTGTTGGGTTAATCAGTTCGTTAACGGTTCACGGGTTCGGTGCTTGTGGGTCGATATTTAAGTTTGGTTTATTTAGTGAATAAATTATTTAGTAGTAATTCATGTTTGATTATTATCAAGGTTTGGACTTTTCAACCTGTACGTTTGTTTGTCCGTGTATTAGGGAGGGTCAATAGGTTTAGTTTGTTAGTTGATTTTTCTTTCAGTCCGTTGTAACTAGTATGCCTATTTAAGGCTTCATTAGTTGATCAATAATATAGCAACCTTCCATTTCATTCTGTGCATTTACGTGTACTTCATTCCTTCATATTTGTGAGATATACACTTCATATACATACGTGAGTGAGTGTGTTGATTGGATAGGGGCCTGAACCAACAAAGGAGACTCAACTCATTTTTGGAAACACGATCGGAAATGAGCCTTTGAAAATCTCAATTACCACGATTTTTTATGCTCGAAACACATAAAGACTGCCTCATCAATGATAGATTGCAACACGATGTAATGAAATGGGAATTAATGGAGAAGTGATCTGGGTGGAAATGGAGCAATATGGGATGCTTCTTAATCTAGTAGAAAACTTTCATCGGCTCAAGGGAACTTGACAAATGGAAGTGGGATTTTTAAAGGCCAAAAGGAATTTGTGGTTAAAACAAGATGCTTCATAAAGCTTATCTTGAACTGAGTGGCTCAAAATCCACTCTTACATGTAAAGTCTCATTATTTATGGTTGGTTATCTTTTTCTAAATTAACCATCAACTTTTTATATATTTTCTCTTTTTTACTGTTAAAACATCCTTGAAAAAACTCCTTAGATCTCCATCGGTTGTTTTCTTAGAGAATGTGTGACTATGTAATGTTTTATCTTAAGAGAATTTTATTTAACACAAAACATATACATAAACACCGACACCATATCGATATCAAAAGAACAGGACAGACAGGACATGTTGATTTGAACAAATAAAAATATTCTATTCTCTGTGATTTCTGTATGTTTACAATGAAAGACAATGGCCAAATATAAAGAGATACAATGCATCCTAAAACAGGAAACAATGGCTGGAAAGTAAATACTCCTAACGGCTAATTGATCTTGGGTGAGCTGTCAAAGGTATACAAAAGGAAATGATGATTACAAATCTGATCCTGTCCTTTTTTATTTTTCTAACACTCCCCCTCAAGTTGAGTAGTGGGATCTCCAATATTCAACTTGCTCAAACAACTGTGAAAAATACTCCCATTGACAGCTTTGGTTAAAATATCCGCAAGTTGATCTTTAGAGCGGACGAACGGAAGTTCTATAATCCTTGCTTCAAGTTTTTCTTTGATGAAGTGTCTGTCAACTTCTACATGCTTCGTACGGTCGTGTTGAACTGGATTCTCTGAAATCTGAATAGCTGCTTTGTTATCACACATGATCTGGCTAGGGCCAGTTTGGGAAACACCAATCTCAGATAAGAGTTTACGTATCCAAAGAACCTCTGCTAATCCTCGTGCAATGCCCCGGAATTCTGCTTCAGCGCTGGAAAGAGCAACCACTTTTTGTTTCTTGCTTCTCCACGTAACTAGGTTTCCTCCAACTAAGGTGAAGTATCCTGAGGTAGATCTCCTATCTTCTTTATTTCCTGCCCAGTCTGCATCTGTGTATGCCTGGACCCTTAGATGTTTATTTTGCTGAAATAAGATCCCATGGCCAACAGTCCCTTTTAGATATCTCACAATTCTTAATACCGCATCCATGTGGCTCTCTTGAGGTTTGTGCATGAATTGACTTACAACTCCAACAGCGTAGGCGATGTCAGGACGAGTATGAGAAAGATAGATAAGTTTGCCTACTAATCGTTGGTATTTTTCCTTGTCTGCCAGATCTGCCCCTTCTTCTATGTAAAGTTTCTGGTTAGTCATCATTGGAGTATCGGCAGGCTTGCAGTCGATCATCCCTATTTCGGCTAAAAGATCGAGGATGTATTTTCTCTGACATATAAAAATCCCTTGGTGAGACCTAAGGACTTCAATCCCTAGGAAGTATTTGAGTCTCCCTAAGTCCTTCATTTCAAATTCGGTGAATAGATTTGTCCTCAGTTTCTTTATTTCTTCTTCATCGTTACCTGTAATAATCATATCATCAACATATATAATTAAACAAGTTACGAATTTACCATTTTGCTTAAGGAACAACGTATGGTCAGAGTTGCTTTGATGGAAGCCATATCCTTTCATAGCCAATGTAAATCTACCAAACCATGCCCGAGGGGATTGTTTAAGACCGTAGAGAGATCTTTTTAATCGACACACTTCTTTATTTTTGAAGTTCCTTGTGAAACCTGGGGGGGGCTCCATATACACTTCTTCTTTCAATTCACCATGGAGGAATGCATTTTTAACATCAAACTGGTGAAGAGGCCATCCCTTGTTTGCAGCAATAGAGAAGAGCACCCGGATTGTGTCGATTTTAGCAACGGGAGAAAAAGTCTCGGAATAATCAATCCCATATGTTTGGGTGTAGCCCTTTGCTACAAGACGAGCTTTATGTCTTTCAATGGTCCCATCTGATTTGCGTTTGATTGTGAATACCCAGCGACATCCTACAGGTTTCTTTCCTGGAGGAAGAACACATTTTTCCCATGTATTATTTTTCATAAGAGCTTTCATCTCTGTTTCCATAGCGTCTTTCCAATTTTTTGAACTCAATGCTTGTTCTATAGAGGTTGGCAGCTGTTCATTATATAGGCACGCGCTGAAGGCTTTTGCTTCCCTAGATAAGTTACCATCCGTAATGTTTGCCATGGGATATCTAGATGCCTGTGTTTCTTTTCCTGGAGAGTACCGTTTTGGAGGGACACCCCTATTGGCTCTTGGAGGTAAGACGTATCTGGCGGATATATCTCCTTCCATCTCTTGCTCCCCTTGTTCTTGTGTTGGTTCTTCTTGATCCTGTATTGGCCCTTCCTGCAGATCATGCCCTAATTCTATCTCACTGTCGTTAGTTTGAGGTATGTTATTTTGAGATTTATTAGTTTGAGTTTCTTCAAAGGTTTGGGGGTGACTTACCTTGGTACCAGGACCAGGACTAGGAGGATCTTGGTCAGTGGCACTAGTGGTAGGAGCATCGGGTTGTGAGGAAGAAGAGGACTCGTTCTGGGTACTGTGATTGACTTCTTCTGATGACGGAATCCAATTTAGCCAACTCAGGGTGTCATATTCTTTCTCCCCCTGACCACTGTGTTGGGCGTTATAAAAATATTCTGTTTCAAGAAAGTTACAGTTAAGTGTAGTGTACATGTGTCGTCGTGTCGGACTGTAGCATCGGTACCCCTTTTGATCAATACCATAACCCACAAATACACACTTCTCAGCACATGGGCCGAGTTTACCTCGATCATGTTTGGGTATATGGGCATATTTTTTGGTGAATAATACCTTTGTTTTGACAAAATTGTTTCATAGATTCGTTGATATACTCTCCTCCATTATCGGATCGAAGTATCTGAATATTAGTTTTAAACTGAGTTTGTATCATGGCGTAGAATATCTTGAATTTTTCAAAAACCTCGTTTTTTTGTTTTAAAAAATAAATCCATGTCATACGGGTACAATCGTCAACAAAGAGAACAAAGAACCTAAAGTTTTGTCCTCCAATTACTTCAGCAGGCCCCCAAACATCAGAGTGAATGAGGGAAAATGGTGAATCAACTTTGGTATTATTTAATTTATAGGTCTGTCTATGACTTTTGGCTAAAGCACAAGTTTCACAACTGAAATCATTATTTGAAAGGAAAAAGTTTGGAAATAAAAGACGTAAATAGCCGTTAGACGGGTGTCCCAGTCTCCTATGCCAGAGCCAAGCCTCCCTATCTTTAGTTCCGTGTGCCAGCATTACTTTACCCGGTTGAGTCACTTCATCCACATAATATAGCCCTGACCTTTCAGTGCCACGCCCAATGATCATTCCCGTCCTGATATCCTGAAGTATACAAAAGGTTGGATGCATCAAGACGGTGCAATTTAACTCTTTTGTTACATGGCTAATGGACAGGAGTTTATGGGATAGTGTTGGGACGTAGAGACAATTGGACAATTTTAATGTGGGGGATATTTCAATTGTCCCACTTCCCTTAACAGGAACAATCTCCCCATTAGCAGTTTTTATATGATTAATCCTAGGTTTATTTTTAGACGTTATATCAGTGCGGTCGTAAGTCATGGTGTCGGTGGCTCCACAGTCAAAGATCCACGATTCATTGGTTTTACTACAAGTTTGAGCCATATTAACTTGAGATTGTGAATTACCTTTTTCTAGAAACTTTACCTTTTTTCTTTTTTTTGAAAACAGATTTTTTTTCAAATATTTTTTTCGTAAAAAAAGTTTTCCTTTTTTTCTATTTTTAATAAAACCGATTTTAATGAATTGGATCTTTGGTTTTTGAGCTGTCACGTGATTTCTTGATTGCATTGAGCCATTAACCCCTTTTAAAGGTTTATATGGAGAACTGTGATATCCATCGGTTCTATACTTTTTGTTATTTAACCAAAAAGTGTTACTATCATCTTTATCAAACCTTTCATTGTCTTTCTCAAGTTTCTCTTGGGTACAGTTATGATAATTCTCAAAGCAATCAAGAAATCTATAATCAAAAAATTTAGGGTTATGAATAAGGTTTGGGATTATTCTCCCAAACCTGTTACCTCCTTCCGATGTGCAATCGGTTCTGAAAGCGACACCGCCAAAGCCTCCAGGATTCTGGTCGCCGCCGCCGCCGCCGCCACTCTCGGTGTTGCTGGTGGCGACCGCTGCCTTTCCACTTCCCTTTTTATGCCCGTCAGTCCACCATTCTGGGTAGCCCACGATTCTGAAGCACTGATCTTTGGTGTGCCTCGTCATCCCACAATGGTCACACTTGAGCTTTGACTTATCTTGTTTCTCTTGCCGGACAGGTTGACTGGTCCTCTTCCCAGGTTCTGATTTCCTTTGTCCCTTCGAAAGTAGACCCACTCCGTTGGTTTCCCCTGGTCCTGCTACTAGCCCGGCCGCCACCCCCTGTTGTGATACCGCCTCCCCTGTTCCAAGAATAGTTTGGTGGGCGGTTTCCTTTCTAACAGCGGCGTAGGCTTCCTCAGCGGAGGGAAGGGGATCCCATCTCAGAATCTCACGTTTGATGGAGTCATTCTTTTGATCTAAGGCATTTAGGAACTGGAATAATTTTTGTTCGGATCTTATTTTGTTGTATGCAGTAATATCGGTAGAGCAGGTCATGGGGTTTGGATCTCTGCGTTCAATTTCTCCCCATATACCTTGTAGCTTGATCCATATTTCTTCCAAAGGTATACCATTCTGTTTTATTTCATTGGCCTTAACATGAAGGTCAAAGGTTTGCAACTTATCCTTACCGCTACTATAGGTAACCACGAGAGCATCCCACAGTGTCTTCGCTGTGGGGAACTCCGTAAGGTTGCTGGCTAGGGTGGGTTCGATATTCTGAATGAGCCATGAGAACACAACCAAATCGTTTTGTTCCCATTGCTCATATTTTTCACTGTTTTTTTCTGGTGGGTTTTCGGATAAGTGGTTAAGTAAGGCTTTTGATTTTCCCCCTATTGCGACTCGGATCATTCGAGCCCATAGGGGATAGTTATGGCTGTTGAGTTTAAGATTGATTGAGAGGCTGTCGGATTGCTTCGGATTTTGATTCTGGGTGTTCAAGGTTTGTTTGAGTAGGTGAGCAAGTTGGATGGTTATGTCATTTTGATTCACAAGAGAGTTGCCGTCTTTGTCAGACATGGTAGCTTCTTGTGATTCTGCGGTAGATGATGAGCAATGGATCACTGCTCTGATACCATGTTGATTTGAACAAATAAAAATATTCTATTCTCTGTGATTTCTGTATGTTTACAATGAAAGACAATGGCCAAATATAAAGAGATACAATGCATCCTAAAACAGGAAACAATGGCTGGAAAGTAAATACTCCTAACGGCTAATTGATCTTGGGTGAGCTGTCAAAGGTATACAAAAGGAAATGATGATTACACATCTGATCCTGTCCTTTTTTATTTTTCTAACAGGACACACCCAAGTGTCTCATTTTACGTACTAGCTAATATAATTATTACGATTACAATATTACCAAGCTTAAAATCCATATCTAATTAGTGCCTTTCTTCTTCTGAATTTCAAGGGCGAAGTCATAAAACTTATGAGAATCAGGAAGAGACTTAGAGACGACCTCTCTTTCCATGCAGCGTTTAACCCAAGCAGCCAGCTTCGGGCATTCCTTGTCGATGTCCATATTCCCGATCTTGTTCAGCGCATAGAACCAGACACTGAAAGGAATGAGTGCGATATCCGCCAACCCAAAGCTTTCCCCAACCAAATATGGCTTTTCACCCAGCTGCCCTTCTAACACCTTAAACACCTCTATCAACTCCTTCTTTGCCACCTCCTGATCTTCGCCTTTTGTCATCCATATCTTCTTTGCACACTCGTACACCTTCTTGTCCACAAAGTCAGCCCAGAACCTCGCCTGGGCTCGAACATAAGGATCAGAAGGCAGCAATGGCGGAGACTTGTGGTGCCATGCCTCATCGATGTACTGAACAATGATGTTGGACTCGCATACCGGTTTGCCATTGTGGATAAGAACCGGGATTTTCTTGTGGACCGGGTTCATTTGAAGGAGAAGCGGGCTTTTGTTGTCGAGGTTTTGTTCTCGGTACTCATAGTGAACACCCTTTTCAGCTAGAGCAATTCTCACCCTCTGACCGAACGCACTCAACCAGACGTCTAGCAGTATGACATCTGAAGCAGCAGCCATTGTAAGTATTTTTTACGTCTTAATGAATATATATATCGATCGATTGGTATTTATATGCATATATGTAGAGACTCCACACTCAGCTGGTACATAAAAGAATGGGAAAATGACCAAAATAGCCCGTTGACCGGGCGTTTTGCACAAATAGCCCTCTCCACCCTCTTTGGAAAGAGGGGTCACGGTTCCCAAACCGTCTCCTAAGGGGGTTCCCATTTCAGCCAACCGTCTCCCGCCACGTGGCGTTGTGGATCCCGAGGCAGACCTTTCTCTCTCCTGAACCCTCTTTTTCTTTCTCTCTCCTCCTGAACCGTCTTTTTTTTCTCTCTCCTAAACCCTCTTTTCTTTCTCTCTCCTCCTGAACAGCATAATCATCAAAACACCAACTTCACATGAAAAACAACACACACACTCACAATATTGTACAGGAGAGAGAGAACCGGGGATGGAGATGGAACTCCGGCGCTCGCGGTGGAACCATGGCGGTGCTGCCGCCGCCTTCTGACGCACACACCACCACCCACTTTACCCAAGGATTCTAAGAGAGAAATAATGCAGAAGAAAGAGAAAGAGGGAAGGGAATCGGATCCAGGACTGAGGAAGACAGAGAGGGGGAGACGAGAGAGAGAAAGAAAGCGACGAAGAGAGAGAAGGAGGAGAAAACAGAGGGTGTCTGGCCACTGGTCACGGCGGCGCAACCCCTTATTAGGTCCGATGGTGGCTGCAGGTCCAAAGATGTTGACGGTAAGGGTTACTATTGGGTTAAATACACTTGTTTAAGGAAAAATGAGGGGTAGGAGGATTATTATTGATGGCTGCTGAGGTGGTCAGGCGACGGTGGGATTATGGTGGTCAGTGGTGAACTTTCAGGTTCGGGTTAAGTCTCCGATAAAGGGTTGAGGTCTAAGATGAGGATGACGGTGGTGAATACTGGATCGGTTGATAGGAACCAGGAGGAGAGAGAAAGAAAAAGAGGGTTTAGGAGAGAGAGAAAAAAGACGGTTCAGGAGGAGAGAGAAAGAAAAAGAGGGTTCAGGAGAGAGAAAGGTCTGCCTCGGGATCCACAACGCCACGTGGCGGGAGACGGTTGGCTGAAATGGGAACCCCCTTAGGAGACGGTTTGGGAACCGTGACCCCTCTTTCCAAAGAGGGTGGAGAGGGCTATTTGTGCAAAACGCCCGGTCAACGGGCTATTTTGGTCATTTTCCCTAAAAGAATTTTGAAGAAGGTCCTCAAGAGTTCCACGTTTGATGTCACTGCTTACGCAATCGAACATACCTTTAAATGAAACAAACACGCGTGATCAGTACGCTATTTTATTTTTATCTTCATTTTTAATACAAGTGTTGTATGATATATATACTGTGTGTTACTTTTTATGTTACCAAACACTAAGGTACCAACGTGTCTATTCGTTCGCCTTTGAAGTTTTTTTAATTGTCGAACTTGTTTACATTTTTAATGTAAGGGAGTTAAATATTACTTGTATGATTCATTTAATGGTTGTTTTTTTAAGGTGAGCTTCATTAAAATTGAGGCGCGTCTTTAAAACAAAGACCAACCGCACAAACCATTACATCATATACATATACAGATATTAACTAAAATGTTAGCGCCGATCGCTGCGAATGGTTGTTAGAAAGTCATTATTAATATTTGATGTTATTTACAAAAGGGACGTTGTCATGTATTTCTTTATTGATTTTTAATGAGTAAATGGCCAAATTCGTTTAGGAGGTTTGATCAATATTGCTAGATCCATCTAAAATAAGAATTTTTAACACCTAAGCCACTTAGGTTAGAAATCTAGTGCTAAATCCGTTCAATTTGCTAACTCTGTCAATACCAATGTTAAATCAGTGGCATTTTGGTCATTTCCTATTTCTTAATTGTCAAATTCATCCACGAGGTTTGTTCCAAATTGCTATATTAGTCCAAAATGAGAATTTGTTGCTAAACTAGTCATTAACATTTTTCTTTTCTTTCTAAACAAGTCTTTTCAGACTTTAACTGGTACCGGTACTATCATGTTATGCCAATTAAGTTTAAAATACATGAAGGTTCGACGGGAAAGAAACATAGAATGTAACATATGTTATCTTTAGTGATCAAACATTCTAATTACAAATGATGAATACAAGGGTGCTATAGGTACCAAGATGGCGGGTAAAGGTGTGTATCCATGGGTTACTCGAGTTCATATATGGATCCCTTAACTGCCAAGTAACTAACTAAACTTAATACTTATACTAAACATCATTATACAATTTCCAACACTCTCTCCCTTAATCAAAGCTTATGATAATCATTGGTGGTGGTTTTCTTATTGATCATTCTCATTCATAGTGGTCCCATATCTTACTAACGAATTCGCTACTTTTTCTTTTGACCCATTTTGACATTGTCACTTTCTTCTTTACACTTCCCTTTTGGCTCGTTTTGACCCAAATATTTCTTCTTCCAGATCTATCACAGACCTGATTTGTCAAAACAAAATTTTGTATCACACATTCTTTGCATATGTTGATCGATACATTTTAGGTACACCTTATTAAGCATTAACTAGTTTGAAAAAAAGAATGACTTTGTATAATATATATTGAAAAAGAAAATAGCTAAAACCACTTACTTAATATGGAACATTTACATTGAAAATATAGCAATGGTTTTATGCAGGTTCAACCGTTCAAGTATGATAAATTCAATCAAGCAGGATGCCAACAAATTGCTATTACTTTTTAACGGAAAGTGGTGCAACTGGTTGAGCTCCGATCAACACCCTGGGCCAGCCTGTATTTATTACCTATCCCACCTGGTTTGCGGATCTCCCCAGTATGGAACCCCACATGTGGTAAACATGGCACCGACCAGAATCAAACCCTCAACCTCTATATGACGAATTGCTATTACTATTTCTTAAAGGCGATTAATTGGTTGAATTTAAACGCATTAAGAAGATAAAAATGATGAAATTGTTGGAAAGTGACTGCTACATGAAATTAATGGGTTATACTACCTTATGATCACTAATTTTTTTTTTTTTTTTTTTTTTTTGAGAGGCTTAGCTCAGTGGAAATTTTTGTACAACTCTAACCTAGCGGTCCCAAGTTCGAATCCCTACCCACACACCGATGTCCTCCTTGCCTAAGCTCAAACCGTCATAGAGAATTTTTTTTGTGGTGTGCATGAATCGAACCTGTGAACTACCCCCAAAATGGGAACCCCTAAAAGAAAACTCACCCTAGCTCATAGCAGCTAGATTGAAGTTCATTGGCTTATGATCACTAATATTTAATTAGGGTAAATGCACAACAAAGTAATGGGCTGCAATGAAGATTTATTTAGGTTGACTTTTGTGGGTTTATGTGAATCGAGACAACAACAGAGAACAAAGCAATAATATGGTTATCTTGGGCTGTTTAGAAAGGCTCCAACAAAAGATGGAGATGTGGCCCAACAATGGAAACTCAATCGAGAATAGTAGTGTACAAATCGGTTAACCGGTAAAAACCAGTTTTTTACAAACCGGTTTTTTCTCCGATTTAAAACCGTTTTTTTTTAAACAGATTTTTTTAAACCGTTATTTTTTCACGAAAACCCCAAACCGGTTAGGATCGGTTTTAAAACCGATTATCCTAAAAAACCGGTTTTTTTATTTAAATAATCGTTTTTTTTAAACCGTTTTAAAAACGGTTTCTTCCTAGGTGATGAATAACAGAAAAAAATCGGTTTGTTTTTTTAAAACCAGCTTCGGTTATAATACCGGTTTTTTTAAAACCGGTTCTTTTGTACACCTCTAATCGAGAACAGATTAAAAGGTTGTTTAACGGTTGTTGAGTGGAGAGTCTTGTACATCTAGCCAGCTTAGGTAGGGTTTGTATTAGATAGTATTATTAGACTAGGGTTTATTAATGTTAGCCCACGGGCCCATTAGGTTAGTTAGGGTTTGTTATGATGTCTATATATTATAACTCAATCCCTGAATAATAATCAATCAAGTATTTCATAATCTTATATGGTATCAGAGCCAGCCTAGGCTCTATTCCGTTTCTGCTGCACCACTAAAAAAATACAAACCTAGCCGTCGCCACCGAGTTCATACCATAGACAGGGCGGCGTGTCGCCACCGCCGCCGCCCTGTCCCACCTTCGTTTTTTTAGTTTCGTTTTTCTATTTCAGTTTTCTTTCAAATAAAGCTTCGCTATTGGTTCAAGATACCAGCCACTGTCTCTAAGTCTTTTCGAGACTGCCAATGATCACTCTGACCGACATCTTCATTAATATTTTTGGAGGGTGGATGACTTTTTTGTATGCCTGACATAAGCATCCAATTACACAATTCATGCATGCATGGTGGGAACGCCATTCAACAAAACGAGTTTCATTAATTTAGTTTTGGGAGATAAATTAGTTCTCCACCATCGCTTGCTCTGATTTGCCGACCGCCGTATCTTCATTCTTCCCCTTTTTCATGGCTGACATTATATTGATGATGCTACGGCACCGTCTCAGCCGCCATGCCACTCACCCAACAAGGCGTTTCTTGCCGTTACTCCGCGGCTGCTCTCTTTTATTTATGTTTATTGCAGCCGACTTCGGTCCGCCGCTTGTTCCTATTATTTTCTCTATTATTTTCACCGACTTCCTATTATTTTCTCCGACTTCGGTCCGCCACACATTGAACCACGGTTCTTTCCTCTTGTCACGACTTTAGTCTGTCGCTCAATGGACTTCGGTCCTCTGTTGCGCCGCTTTTAGGACTACGGTCCGCCGCTGCGCTACTAGTTATTAAATTTCTACCCCACAGCCGCCATGCCGCTGTGTTGCACTCTTGTAGGATTATGGGATGTGTCATTGAAGACTATGGATGGCAAAATCAAGCAAAATATGGATTTGTTGGCGAAAAGTTTGGATTTCTGACCGATCGAAGCATGTTTATCTTTTTTATTATTGTTTTTATGTTTTTGTTTTCCCAGTCTGAGCTTCTAGTATCTATCCGCTCTGACTGCGGGGGAGTATTAGATAGTATTATTAGACTAGGGTTTATTAGTGTTAGCCCACGGGCCCGTTAGGTTAGTTAGGGTTTGTTATGATGTCTATATATTGTAACTCAATCCCTGAATAATAATCAATCAAGTATTTCATAATCTTACAGTTTGTGTACTAGGCAAGGGTAGTTTATTGTAATATTTGATGTAAGGTAGAGTAGGGAAACATTGTCCGTTAAAAAAAGGTAGAGTTTGTGTCGGATATTTTCCTTAACCCTTTAAGTTTTCATCAATTTTAATTTTGGTTTCTCACTAATATGATACGGTTATGTTCAAGCATTGAATGTTGAAATTTGTGTTTTACATTACTGAATTGGCAATCTTGCGAATAGAAACCATTTAGCTCGGTTCCACACTTAACACTTTAATTTATCATATACATGGTCATATTAAGACTTCTGTTATGTATCACTTAGATTAAGATAAAAAGAACGGTAACTACAAAACAGCAGAAGAATATTTAAAGAGAAACTAGAGATTTAATTCAATATTTTCATTCTTGACATTCAAAGTAAATCATAATGCCTTTAATACTATAATTGGACACATGAGTAAAACATGAAAGGAAAAATGTGATTTGTGATCATGGAGAACATGGTGTGCGTCGATATTGATTGTGGGAATAGTGTGCTTAGAGATGTGGGAATACATGTGGGAATACTCCAAGAAATTTCACATAACAATTGGTATCAAAGCGGTCGTGGTGAACCATGGTTATTCAAGCTTCATTCAAACATGAGTTGTTGGATCAATTCGGGTCAATGATTGCTCAAATGATCGATCTTCTAAAACTGACCTCGGTTCTCAGCTCCAGCCACCGTTGTCGTCACCAAACACCACCACTGGCCAGTGTCACCTCACCACAGTTGGTTGGCTAAGTAAAGTGATATATCATCACAAATGAAGTATAATTGTAAATAAAACACAAGTGATCATGAAAGTTTGAACTTGTGATAAAAATAAGTGAGATTGTAAAATGAAAATCATGAAATGTAAACTTAGAATACAATAAAATGAAAACGAGAGGATAACGACGAAAACATTGCATAAAATGATAAATAAATATTTGGATTGACCCCCTGTAGTTATCAAACCCAAAGATAACTCTGATTTTTCAAAAGAATTGGGCTCAATGATGATCGAGAATACGTAGTTTTGCGTATAAGTGAACACTCACTTCTGGAATTCTCAAGAAAGCTGAAGAAACACCAATATAACAGTATACTAAGATAATAGCACAAGTAAGGACGTGATTCTCATTAATGATTCAACGACTATTACAAGACTAAGATAGCTACTGTTACAGCGCTTCGACTATAATCTAGTTCTCGTAACTATGGTGGTCTCTCTCTCCGATTGTTCATCCCTTTCTTCGTCTGACCTCATAGGGTATTTATAGGCCACCTGAGGTCTTCTGTGATTGGACGAGGGGAGAATGACAGCTGGCTGTACGATGAGGCCGTTGTCATTCGTTGCGCTGTTCCTTCGCTATTAGTCCACGTGTCTTTGTCTGTCCTTTCTTGTACTATTCTGTACCTCGTACCTGCAGGCGATCGTGGAGCAGGGAATGGACGTCTCTTATTGGCTGGACGTCCCTTTCTTGTCGGTTATTAGCTGTCATGCTACGAGGTACCCCGCGCCGCTTTCTAGAAGCCCACGTAGGCTTGCTGTGTTGGCATGTGTGGAGATGTGGGCCCGTGCGCTTGCGCGGTTCCCTATCTCTTCAAGTCCCCCCAGTGTAGTGTGCTGTATGCGTTGCATGCAGGGCGCTGCACTAAAAGGAAAGAAAAGAAAAAAGAAAATTGTTGTGTTTTTTGTTGAGTTGTTTATTTTGTCTAAATGCGATTGCGCGCTACGCAGCGACATTCCAAGTGGGTTTGCTGCGCACGTCAGTAATTAATGCACACATCAGATGTGTCAGGGCGCGGGGCGGATGGGACAGGTTGGTAGCCGAAAAGTCTCTGACGGTTGTACTGCTGCAGGGACAGGTGGGCCCAACCTGTCGCTTCGCATGCTCCCTGTCTTTCTCTCTCCTGACGTGTCACGTTTTCATTGGTCGGTCGTGCCACACGACTGTAACCGTCTGTGTGGCACGTGACCTGCATATAAAAGGTCGTTCCTTCTTCTCTTCTATTTTCACACTTACATATTTCGATCCTTAGCAAAAAAATTCTCTCTGCATTCTTCAAGAGTTGAGTTCCTTTTTCGAAAAACTTTTACCCTTTTATAATGGAGAACGTTGCTCAGATTACCAAGAAGAAACGTGGTGGTTCGAAAAGGAGAGACGATGGTTCTAAAAAAGGGCCACCACACGCCGGCGAAGTTACGGCGGTGTGGGCGAAGGGAGAGTTCCGTAAGTTCAGGAAGGAATATGGGTTTCCTTCTAGCTACGGTGTTGAGGCTCCTGCCCCAGATAAAACCATCTTGGAGCCCCCAGTTGGCAAGATTGGGTTGTACGCTACGTACTTCAGGGACTGTAATTTTAGGGTTCCGGTGACCCGGTTTTTGAAGACGTTCGTTCAGACTGTAGGCGTACATGTTAACCAGATTCATCCTGGTTTGATGTCGCGGCTGATGTTTTTTGAGTTTTGCTGTCACTCTCAGAAGATCGAGCCGTTGGTTGACATGTTTTATGTCTTCTACTCTCTCTGCTTTGTAGAGAGTTGGCTGTCTTGCAGGCCACGCACAGGAGTGGCCCCCTGTGCTAAGGCAGGAGTGAAGAGCTTTCGTGATTGGAAGCCTAAGTTTTTCTGGATCAACGAGGGTGTTATTCCTGTTGTGATGGGTCGGTTGAACCCGGATGATGGTGCGCCAAAGGCGGTGTTGATTGACTACAAGGACCAAGATTGGTTCCAAACTCTTACTGCGCACCCAGTGGATCTGTGCGAAATCCCGGAGACGGCACTGGTGATGGCGGGGATGAGCCTGAAATATGATATTCAGGGGCGTAATCCTCATCTGACTGAGGATGGCAAAGGTTTGTCTCTCGGGGTACGTTTCACAGTGTGTTTGCTTTACGTTTGTATTGACTTGTTTTGTTCTTTTGCAGATGTGGAGAGTTTGTATAGTTTGCTGTTGGGTGGTGATAACATGGGTTTCACCTTCAAAGAGCTCGCGGAGGATGAGCTGTATGTATTGGAGAAGGCGTGGGACACGCTTGTTCGTCCCCAATTGGAGGTTGTGGCGCAGGAAGGTGCCAGTGCGCCCTTACAGATAACTGAGACAGGTGAGCCTTTTTCTCTATTTGATAACCCCTCTCCGGTGAACATGTTCATGCGGACGGGTTATCCTTTTATTGTTATTTCAAGTGATGAGTCGTCTGACTCTGGCGCATCCTCTTCTCCGCATTTGTCGTCCGCAGGCGGAAGCGAGAGAGAGGTACTGCCAACCTTCGTTGTGGACGACAGCGGAGAGGAGACGGAGGCTGAAGAGTTTGTGCTCCGTCGAGTGAGGCAGCCAAGGACTGGGGTGGCGCAGGGTGGTAGTCGAGGTGAAGGTTTTGCCTTTATTTTAGACCATGAGGTCGTTAGCAGGTATCTTCAAAATTACAACCCTATTGAACGAAGCTACGTTGAACTTTCAGATGCGTTCACGGATGAGGGGACGGCTGCGTTGAAGGACATGGCGGAGGGGGTGGTTCTTCGGGCTCCGTTGACTGTCGAGACCGAAGTGGATCAGTCTGCGCCCCAACAGACTCCGCAGAAGAAGAAACGTTCGAGGCGAACCAAGTCTCGCCAGCCTTCCACTGAGGGGGCGCATGATACTGGTTCTTTGTCCCCTGCTGAAAAGAGACAAAAGTTGGGTGACTTGGTGCATAGCGCCGAGGACAGCTTGTTAGGTATGTTCCTTAGTGTCATGTCGTGTACGCTATGCGTTTGTTTGTATTTCTGCCTTTTTGACTTATTGTTTGTTTTGTGTTGTTTGCAGCTGACTTGATGGGTGAAGGTGCGCCCAGTCATGTGACCGAGGCTGCTGTGCATGAGGGTTTTATGGTGAACCCGACTGAGACTCAGGGGGTGCCCTCGCCAGATAGGCGGGTTGTTACTCCTCCTGTTCAGCCTCTTTCGTCGAGGACTCCGCCGCCGTCTCCTATTCGTGATGTGGTTCAACCTTCTCCTCCGCGTCAGACGGCACAGCTGGATGACCCCCCTGTCCATACTGCTCCAGTGGTCACTGAGGCATCTATGGGTTTGGAGGGGGAGACCCATCGCGTGTCTCCGCCAGACATTAGTGAAGGCGATACAAGGGGTTTGCAAATTATGGACGACGACTCCAACGAGAAGCGTCCAGTCCCCGAGTCCGAGGCTGGCTTTTCGGGGGCTAGCCTTAAAAGCGCGGATGTGAACCCTGATGAAATCTACATCCCTTCCTGGCAATTGACTACCAGCGCTCGGTTTGTGGATGTGAATAGCTGTAGGGAGCTGCTGGGTAATCTTGTGCCTCCCGCTGAACGCGAGCACCAGGCCAGTCGTCCTCATCAGGATCTTCTTGAAGACAACATGATGAGCCTGGCAAATCTGATCTCTACTTCTGCTGAGATTGCCCGGCAGTGGGGTTTCCTGGCCCATGAGCGCCAGGAATATGATACTAAGTTCAGTGAGGTATGCGCGGAGCGCGATAGGTTGGCGCAGGAGTTGAAGCGCGCTAAGTGGGATGCTGTGACTTATCGCGAGGAACGGGACAAGCTTGACAAGCACTTGTCTGAGCGAGAGCAGCAGTGGACAGCTGCCTGTGCCAAAACCAACCGGACTCTGGAGGTTGCAGCGCAGAAGCAGCAGGAAGCTGAGCGCTTGTGGGGTGAGGCGTCGCGTAAGATCCTTGATCTTAATGAAAAGTTGGATCAGCGTCGTGATGCCTTGCTTGAGGCTCGCGAGATGCTGAGGCAGAAGGATGCCAAGGTTGCAGAGTTGGAGACCAAGGTGGCAGGCTTAGAGGAGGCCAACCTGAAACTTGAGCAGCAGAACGCTGACCTTGAGGGGGAAGCGTTAGATGTTCGTGACGAGGCGCGCTTGGCGCATGAGGACCGGGAATGGCTTATGACCTGTTGTGTCCCAGAGGTTCGTCTTTTGCTCTTACTCTTTATTTTCCTGTTGTTTTTCTTTTTTATGATGCCTAACAGGCTCTTGTGTACATTTTATAGGTCGCTTATCACGTGAAGAATTGTGATGAGGCGCGCCAGGCGGTTGCCGCTGTGAACGCTGCTGCCAAGTTGGTGGGGCGCAAGGCTGGGTTCCTCGAGGGGTTCCAGCATGCGAAAGATGGGAAGGCCCTGGAGCAGTTCCCTTTGTATAACAAGGACCTGGATGCCTTGTTTGAGAAGAAGACCGCAGAGTACGACGGCCTAAATGTTGAGTTGGTGGATTTCGTTGTGAGTCATCGAGACCAGCCAACATGTCATACCCTACGGTCATCTTTTGAAAAGCAGGGTCTGACGCATACTAGGCGCAAATATGCCATGAAGAAGACTGATGCGGGTCCTCCAGTTGAAGGTGAAGCTCCTGGCCCTAGTGAGAAGCTGGATTTGTCTGACTCTGAGGAGGAGTTCAGTGATGCTTCTGAGGGTGCAGCGCCATAGATATATGTATTTTTCTTTTTTGGAACCCTGTAATGACTTAATGAACAATATGTTTGCGGGTTTGAATGTTAGTGAGAATTTGAATTTTGTGTACTGTTTTGTTGTGCGATTTGTACGTCTTATGTTTTTGATTGCTGTGTAGTGTTTAGGTGGCGCGCTATATCTTAGCCATATGGCGCACCTGTTTAGAAGACTGCAAATTATCTTTGCCATGTTTTAATTTTAGACATTGCATCTTAGTCATGCAGTATTTAAGTGGCGCGCGATATCTTAGCCATATGGCGCGCCTGTTTTAGAGTTTGCAAGTTATCTTGCAATTTTTAATTTGACATTGTATCTTGGCTATACAATGTTTAAGTGGCGCGCGATATCTTAGCCATATGGCGCGCCTGCTTTAGAATTTGCAAGTTATCTTGCAATTTTTAGTTTGGCATTGTATTTTAGCCATACAATGTTTAGGTGGCGCGCGATATCTTAGCCATATGGCGCGCCTGTTCTAGAATTTGCAAGTTGTCTTGCAATTTTTAGTTTGATATTGTATCTTAGCCATACAATGTTTAGGTGGCGCGCGATATCTTAGCCATATGGCGCGCCTGTTCTAGAATTTGCAAGTTATCTTGCAATTTTTAGTTTGACATTGTATCTTAGCCATACAATGTTTAGGTGGCGCGCGATATCTTAGCCATATGGCGCGCCTGTTCTAGAATTTGCAAGTTATCTTGCAATTTTTAGTTTGACATTGTATCTTAGCCATACAATGTTTAGGTGGCGCGCGATATCTTAGCCATATGGCGCGCGTGTTTTAGAATTTGCAAGTTATCTTGCAATTTTTAGTTTGGCATTGTATTTTAGCCATACAATGTTTAGGTGGCGCGCGATATCTTAGCCATATGGCGCGCCTGTTCTAGAATTTGCAAGTTATCTTGCAATTTTTAGTTTGACATTGTATCTTAGCCATACAATGTTTAGGTGGCGCGCGATATCTTAGCCATATGGCGCGCGTGTTTTAGAATTTGCAAGTTGGTATATGTAACGATATGATGGGTAACAGAATAGAAGTTTGGGTTAGGGAAAGAAAAACGATCGTCATGTTAAATGGCTTAAACAGCCTTCATTACAATACGAGTGGTGACTACATATAACATTTTCTTAGTTGCGCTGCATTCCACGTGCGTGGGATCAGCTTGTCCTCTAGTGTTGATAGCTTATATGCTCCTTTCCCTAGCACTTCGGTGATGCGGTATGGACCCTCCCAAGTGGGAGTGAGCTTGCCTGCTGGAAGCACTCCGCTGGCCTCGTTGTTTCTGAGGACAAAGTCGCCGACTTTGAAGGTGTTCAGTTTGACCTTGGCGTTGTAGTACTTTTCCAACTGCTTTTTGTAGTTAGCCTCTTTTATCGCTGCCAAGTCTCGACGTTCTTCCAGCAAATCCAAGTTGGTGCGCAGCTCTTTTTCGTTGTCGGTGTGGCATGCGGACAGGACTCTTGCAGAGGGGCACCCTATTTCGGCCGGGATGACTGCTTCGGAGCCATAGGTGAGGCTGAACGGGGTTTCGCCGGTGCTCGTTTTTGTTAGCGTTCGATTAGCCCATAGCACGCTCGGTAATTCCTCCGCCCAGGCTTTTCCTTTCGTCCCTAGGCGTGCTTTGATGCCTTCGACGATGCTCCTGTTGGCGCGCTCAACCTGGCCATTACCCTGTGGGTGGGCGACTGATGTAAAGATGGGCTTGATGTGCAGCTCTGTGTACCACTTTAGGAGTCCTCTATCCGCGAATTGTGTTCCATTGTCTGTGACAATCTCCATGGGTAGGCCGAAACGGCAAATGAGGAACTCCCAAATGAATTTCTTTACTTGGCTTGCGTTGATCTCTGCTAATGGTTTGGCTTCTATCCATTTCGTGAAGTAGTCAATTGCAACGATCAAGTATCGCCGCTTGCCTGTGGTCATGGGGAACGGCCCTACCAGGTCGATGGCCCATTTTTGAAATGGCCATGCGGATGTTACTGGTATCAAGTCGTTTTTGGGGCGCGTGGTGTTCGGCGCGTGGCGTTGGCAAGAGTCGCATCGTCGTATGATTTTCAGCGCGTCCAGGTGCATGCCAGGCCAGTAGTAGCCGGCGTTCATGATCTTTGCCACCACCATGCGCGGCCCCGCATGTATACCACATATCCCTTCGTGGATTTCCCTGACAAGGTAGTCTGCGTCTGTTCCATCGACACACTTCAGCAATGGCCCCAAGTAAGACTTTCGATACAACACTCCATCTTGCATTTGGTACTGTAACGCTTTGTGTTGTATTTTTCTTGCCTCTGCGCGCTGACTTGGCAGTGTGCCTGTAGTGAGGTAAGAAACGATGGGGGTCATCCAGCTGTCAATACCTGTTTGAATTACATGGACCTCCTTGGGTGGTACTGAAGGTTCGGCTAGCACTTCCACGCGGACCTCTTTTGCTAAATGGCCAAAGTTTGTGGATGCCATTTTGCTTAGAGCGTCGGCTGGTTTATTTTGACTGCGACTGATGTGGTCGATGGTGCAGCTTGAGAAAGTGGCCATTAATTCCTTCGCGTACCGAAGGTATGTTGCCATGGATGGGTCTTTTGCATCATACTTCCCGGTGATTTGTCCCGCTACCAGCATGGAGTCTACATGTGCGAAGACGTGCTTGGCGCCCAGCTTTCGCGCGATGCGCAGGCCTGCAAGGAAAGCCTCGTACTCGGCTTCGTTATTCGTTGTTTTGAATTCTAGGCGGATTGCGTAGGTGAACTCGGCCCCGTCAGGGTGGACGAGCCTGACCCCCGCACCTGCGCCATCGTCGTTTGAGGCTCCGTCTGTGTACAAGTTCCAAATTGCCTTGTCCTCGCATTGTTGTTGTGGGCCTTGCTCAGCCTTGCATTCTTCTATTTTTTCTTGTGGTACCTCAGCGATGAAATCCGCCAGGACTTGTCCCTTGATTGCTGGTCTGGACTTGTAGAAGATGGTATGCTCACCTAACTCAATTGCCCACTTTGCCAACCTCCCGGACAGTTCTGGTTTGGAGAGTACATTGTTCAGCTTGTAGTCGCTAAGCACATTGATTGGGTGTCCTTGGAAGTATCGGCGCAGTCTGCGCGATGCATGCACTAGGGCTAGTACCAGCTTTTCCATCGTTGTGTACCTGGTTTCTGCGTCTGTCAGGACTCTGCTGATGTAATAGATTGGGGTTTGGACCAGTTTGCGATCCACCATGAGCACTGCGCTTACCGCTTTTTCTGTGGCGCATAGGTACATTGTTAAAGGTTCTCGTGGTAAGGGCGCAGTGAGCGTTGGGAGATCCATTAGGCAGGCTTTCATGTCTTGAAAAGCCTTCTCTGCTTTGCTGGTCCATTTGAATTGGTTCTTTTTCAGGCAACTCTTTAGTGTTTCAATGAACGGGATGGATTTGGTTGCGTGATTGGAGAGGAACCTGTTGATGGCGACCAAGCGTCCGTTCAGGGTCTGGACATCCTTCAGCGTTGATGGAGATGGCATTTGTGCTATGGCTTGGATTTTTTCTGGGTTTGGTCGAAAACCATCTTTGGTGACGATTACCCCCAGAAACTTTCCCTCCTCCATTCCGAATGCGCACTTGCTCGGGTTGAGTTTCATGTGGATCTCTTTCAAGTGCTTGAAGGTCTCCTCAATGTCTTTCAACATCTGATCCTCTTCTTTGCTTTTGATGACTAGGTCATCTACATAGACTTCGAGGTTTTTGCCAATTTGTAGTGCGAACGCGCGGTCCATCAGCCGTTGATAGGTGGCTCCTGCATTCTTTAGCCCAAATGGCATCTTTGTGTAGCAAAAGACGCCTTTGTCTGTTCGAAAAGCAGTTTTGTCCTCGTCCTCGGGCGCCATTTGGATTTGGTGATAGCCTTTGTAGGCGTCCAAGAAGCACTTGAATCGGAATGGCGCGAGGGAGTCGATTTTCAAGTCTATTTCTGGCAAGGGGTAGCAGTCCTTTGGGCAGGCTTTGTTGAGGTCAGTGTAATCCACACACATTCTCCAGCTTCCGTTGCTTTTCTTGACCATGACTGGGTTTGCGACCCAGGTCTGGTATCTGGTTTCGCGCAGGATCCCTGCCTTCAATAGCTCATTCACTTGCTCGTTCATTGCTTTGGCTTTCTCGGCGCCCATGCTCCTGCGCTTTTGTGCGATCGGCTCAACCGAGCGGTATGTGTTAAGTTTGTGTTGGGCGAGCTCTCGCGGGACCCCCACCATGTCTGATGGTTGCCACGCGAAAACGTCCAAGTTCTTTCGCAGGAGCTGCTTTAGGCGTTCTCGTGTGTTCTCTGAGATGGCTGCCCCCAGTGTTACCGTCTGGTCTGGGAACTTGGTGTTGAGGATCCACTTTTCCGGCTCAGTGCGCGGGGTGGCCTTTAACATCTTGGCAGGGTGTGGCTCTTCCGTCATAACGCACTCTCTGTTGGCCCATACGATTGCTACGCCCGTTGGTGTTGGGAACCCAATGGCTCCATGTATCGTTGATGGTACCATGTTGTAGGCAGCCATTGCTTCTCGCCCCAAAATGATGTCATAGGTAGATTTCGTTGGCACAACGAGGAAGGTGACATCCTCTGTTCTTGAATGCGCTTTGTCCCCCATCGTTAGACGGAAGGAAATTTCCCCCAGAGGTGATATGACTTCATTTGAGAAGCCCATGATAGGGGAGTTGACTGGGCGCAGGCGCTGTTTGTCTTCCTCGTCTAGGAGATTAAAGCATTGCTCATACATTATGTCAGAGTTGCTCCCTGAATCCACCAGCGCGCGAGTGGTTCGATAATGATCGAAAATGGCCGTGATAACCAGTGCTCGGGTGGATGAAGGTCCGCCCTTGACTGTTGGGAAACGTACTTGTTGTTCTTTCCATTCTGCCACTTGGTCAGGCTTTCTTTTTGCTTGCTTTCTTCTGTCAGAGTGGATCATCAGGCTAACATTTTTGATCTTCTTTTGTGGTGGCCCCTCTTGCTGCTTGCGCTCGACATTTCTTAGCAAGTGCCCAAGTTTTCCTGATTTTAGGGCCTCTTCGATCGCTTGCTTCAGCTGATAGCATTTGTCTGTGTCGTGCCCGATGTCTTGGTGATAGGCGCAGAACTTTCCTGGATCTAAGTTATCTCGTCTTTTGATCACCTTGGGTTCTGGGAAAGCTAGGTTTTCCGTTGCTAACACCTGCGCTGGGGTTTTCGTGAGTGGGGTCCAATTGTTGTGACTCCTTCTTCCTGACCTGTGGTCATTCTGCGTGTTTCCCTTGTGGTCTTGGACCTCAATGGGTTTGGTATCTGTTTGGGCGCCTCCTTGGAGTCGGTTCCAAACAGAGCCTCTTCCCCTTCTGTCCTGTCGACCGTGCCTGGAGCGCGCAGCTTGCGCTTGTACGTCCGTGTATTGAGGTGCTTGTACTCGGTTCCAGACGGACAGTTCTCTTTCTGTTTTTGCATATGTTTTAGCCCCCTTCATGATTTCGTCCCATGTGTTGGGCATTCCAGTGCAGCCTGCCAGTGTGCGAATGAGGGAGTCGCATCGTACTCCCTGAGTAAAGGCTGCTTTCATGAGCTCGAAACCGATGGGCCCGATCTGCAGAGCTTCCCTATTGAAGCGGGTGATGTAATCTTCGATTGACTCGTTGTCCCGTCGCCTGACTTGCAGGATGTCAGTTGAGTCGCGCTCAATTCGTTTGTTTTGACTGAAGTGGTCCGCAAACTTGTCTGTCAATTCTTTGATGTTATCTATTTTCCCATTTGGTAGGCTGTCAAACCATACTCGCGCAGCGCCCGTGAGCGTCTGCGCGAACATGTGACACCATGCTGGCAAACTCCACTGTGCACATTTTCCTGCGACCTCGAATGTCCTCAGGTGGTCGTCTGGGTCCCCTGTTCCATCAAACTTACCCAGCGTACTTGGGATTTTTGTTTTGGGTGGCAGGGGTGCCAGCTCAATGCGCGGGGTGAACTTTGACTTTTCCATGAACGATGGAGGATAATATGGTTTGGTTAGGTCGTCATCACCGGTCATAAAGTGCCCTCGCGCAGCGGTGTTGCTTAAGGGCTGGCTTATGTCACGCGTGAAGCGACTTTGAGACTCGTCTGAGTCTTCTCTCCATGTGGGGTCAGTTTCATGGTTGCTCCCGCCGTTGTTCCTTGCTGAACATCTGCTGTGTTCCCCGACTGGCCGGTGCCTCCCTGGGCAACGTCGGTGTCGGAGTTAGCATTCGTGAAGTTTGGTAACGGTGGTATGAGAGACATAGTTACTGTTTTTGAGAAATAGAAGTTTTTAACGTTCTTGTATGCTCAAATAGACGGATGGCGCCAATGAAGAAACACCAATATAACAGTATACTAAGATAATAGCACAAGTAAGGACGTGATTCTCATTAATGATTCAACGACTATTACAAGACTAAGATAGCTACTGTTACAGCGCTTCGACTATAATCTAGTTCTCGTAACTATGGTGGTCTCTCTCTCCGATTGTTCATCCCTTTCTTCGTCTGACCTCATAGGGTATTTATAGGCCACCTGAGGTCTTCTGTGATTGGACGAGGGGAGAATGACAGCTGGCTGTACGATGAGGCCGTTGTCATTCGTTGCGCTGTTCCTTCGCTATTGGTCCACGTGTCTTTGTCTGTCCTTTCTTGTACTATTCTGTACCTCGTACCTGCAGGCGATCGTGGAGCAGGGAATGGACGTCTCTTATTGGCTGGACGTCCCTTTCTTGTCGGTTATTAGCTGTCATGCTACGAGGTACCCCGCGCCGCTTTCTAGAAGCCCACGTAGGCTTGCTGTGTTGGCATGTGTGGAGATGTGGGCCCGTGCGCTTGCGCGGTTCCCTATCTCTTCAAAAGCATGTAACAAGTAAGCATGAGATAACTCATGTAAGGATACTAAGTTATACCACGTCTAGGTCATGTGTCTAATAACCTAATTTTCAATAACCAAAGCTCTGGTACCAATCTATAACACCTCAATCGGTGGCGCAAACTTCAAGGTGCCACGTGTATGATTGTTCAAAAGCACATGGTACTAAATTGTAAATATAATTATGCATTTGATTAAATTGTTATTACAATGAAAATGAATACAAGCATAACATGAAATCCGTATTAAGTCTTTACTGGGTCCAAAGGTTATATATGTAGTGTCTCAATAAGCAACCCTAAAACATGTACGAAAATAGTATCGTGCACAAAAATATGTTGGTGAGCATACTTAGTTTTGTATATATAGTATAAGTTGGAAATTTTACAATTCATGTGTTATCTCACTTGCAATTATGTAAACACGTTTCATACGAATGGCAAAACCAAGCCTGAAATGTACGACTTTAAATTGTTAAAGTTAAATGGGTAAAATGCACAAAACAATGACCGCAGACCTTTTCAACTAGGATAAAGCCAACCTAGGTGGGTTGTCAACTTTAATAGCGCTATCCACTATTAGAGCACCCGTAGTGGGCTCCAAATATAACGCCTGAGGCTGAGGTGGACAAAAATGGCGCCCCCACACCATTACGGGACGGGGGGGGGGGGGGCGCTATAGGGCAAAAAACAAGTTGGGCTCTATAAAAGTAACGCCCAATTGAAATGGAACCAGCCAACCAAATTCAGCCACATCAGATTCCCTCTCTCTCTTTTATTATTTTATTATTTTTTTACTTTAAAATATATAATAAAATATTAATAGGGGCTTTATAAATAAAGCCCCATCACTACACCCATTTTCCACTTTATCTCTCCATGCTGACTCAGCTGCCACGTGGACCAATCAGGAAGGGAGGCTTTATATATAAAGCCCCCCCACTACACATGCTCTTAAGGTTGGCTTGTATAGAGTTATGATTTAAGGTACAATTGTAATCTACATTTATTCTCTAAGCATACTACACGTATTCTAAACAAAGCCACATTGTACTAAAGTGTATTCGTAAAAGTGTGAAGTGTGAACTTATATGTGGACATGAAACTTTGTATAAGTGTACATGAACCATCCCAAAAGTGTATAAAAGTTAATAGGATAAGTAAACTCACATTCGCTAAGATGGTGGTTAACACTAAAGCGTCGTAAGATAAGGTATGGTAGTTCCTGAAGGCTCAACGTAAATATAAAGGCACGATTTGTAAGTGTATGAACTTAAGAGGCTATTTTCTATGATTAAAGTCACTTCGGATTTTTAGAACTATTAGGTAAATTTGGGGTTCACAAAAGTATGTTTGTCGTAATAGTCGAAAGATGATAAATAAGCATTTGCAATTATTAGAATGAATAAAACATGTACCCAATTTTTATGTATTAAAACATGTCAATTCTTATGAAATTTTGGTATATGAATAAGTATTGAAAGTATAGTTAATTGTTATATTTATCTAATATATTTATACAAACAATTAACAAATTATATTGAAATGTAAAGATAATGCAAAGTACATTAAAGGACTCATGAATACTATTTGTAAAAACTATACAAACAAGTTTTTATAAAAGTTTATTTTCGGTTTTAATTTAATTAAGACAAATTTTATAATATTAGTATTTTTTCACTCATAGATTATTGATTAAATACAAATATTCAAATATATGAATGAAACAAATTGAAAAAATGAAGTTTAGAAATGAAATGTTCTAATGTAAAAAAATAACTTTAAATTCAAATAAATTAAATATAAATATTTTTAAATAAATTATATTAGTTTATAACGTAATAATCTCAAATAAAATTCTAATAATGTCAAAAAAAAATATGAATTTTATGAAAAAAAAATCTTATAACCTAAAAAGGTCAAAAATGATTTTCATGGAATTTTCTAACTTAAATTGAATTAAAATAGAATTAAATGAATTTATATGTATTAAACAAGTAAAAATGATCAAAATTTAAACAAAATATTTCTAGGTAAAAAAATATTTTTGGATTCTAAGCATTGATAGTTTGGCCCTCAAATTAAATTTCTTCATAGAAACACCCATTTTATTACAAAAACTAGGGAAAACCAAATATATGGAAGTTATTTTTGTAAATGTACTTTCATATATTTGTATATATATGTGTATGTATGTTTGTCTATATTATACGCAAAATGAATAATATGGATCTACAAAAGAATAATTCTTGTGATTTTTATTGATTCGACAAATACAAAAATATACAAGGACTAAGAATGTAAATACAATGATGGTGGAGGGACTAATCATATACATTCAATGAAAGTAATTGGTGCAAATGTCACACCTTGTTCTTCGTACTAGGGACTTCCAACTAAATTCTCATTCAAATTTGTAGAAGCTTTGATGAATAGTAGCACTGTCTTCAAGGGAACTAGAGCGTTCTTCAAGAATAATAGCAGCCACCTTTGTAATCAACTCAATAGGATTTACTTGATTCTCTATTATCTGCACTACTCTTTGGGGTTGAATCTATGTGATTTGTGATTGAAATTTGTCCATTATATAGTATAGAGGAATTCGTGCCTTCATGAATTCAAAATCGAAATTCAAAGATTGTTTTTCAAGCGAGGTAGGCAATGGACTGAATGACTAAGGATCAAATGATGCAAAATACATGATGGTGTCCCTTTGGTTTACCATAAGACTCTGTTCAAAGAGTCTCTAAGGAGTTTGTTCATGTGAGGCTTAGAAATCTGATATACAGTAACATCAATTTCTGTTGGTTGAGTTTGTGTTTCAGACAGACTCTCATAGTTCTCAATTTCCTAAGTAGTCTTTTTCTTTGGTGTTTTGGATTTGGTTTTGGAATGGAAGTTAGATGGGCTAGCCATCCTCATCTTCCTTTTTGTTTTTGTTGTTATGGGTTCCTTGGAGATGAGTGTTTCCCTTTGGTCTGTAGTAGTGGGCTCAATTGGCATCTCGAAAACTAGCTGTGGCAATTTCCCTGAACGGGCATAGTTTCCACTTCATCCTCATATAAGTTTTCAGCTTTGACCTTTCTCATTCTTGTAATGGTTTGAGCCATTAAA
This sequence comes from Ambrosia artemisiifolia, assembly GCA_032199755.1. NCBI lineage: Eukaryota > Viridiplantae > Streptophyta > Magnoliopsida > Asterales > Asteraceae > Ambrosia > Ambrosia artemisiifolia. The sequence goes on along the minus strand of CM063515.1, from coordinate 53,622,386 downwards.
GACTTGATGGGAGGGATTTCACCTCTTTTGAAAACTAAATCAGGCAAATTTGTTGTAAGTAAGCCATTATGACTCTGGGATACATCAAAAATTATGTTGTTGAGGTGACATTTGAACAAAGCTTCTTGAAACTTTGTTTTGATAATTTGAAGCTTTGTTCTGTCAAAATTGAATATGCACTAAATTTAGTGATTATAGGATATTCATTCCATGTATCACTTTTACCTGATAAGCACTACATAAGTGTGTGGAAGAGATACTTCAAGCCTGAAGAACATTGGGTCTTCAAGTATGATTTTTATTAGTTGACGCAAAATACACATGCTTAATGAACTCCATGTCCATGGCACTTTTTTAAAATTCCAGAACCCCTTGACAAGGCTCGAACCGAAACGTGTTCCCCAAGGCTCGAACCGAGCAAAACTGACAAGACGGTTACACGTACTGAGGAGCACGGGCGTGCTCGACCTACGCACAGACATCTTCTGCAAAAAAGACTCTGCAACAGTATCTGCTGTCGAGCATGAGCGTGCCAGAGGTGGAGCACGGGTATGCTTGGTCTTGAATGCCTATAAATAGAGGCCTTCACCCCTCACTTTGAAGCATCCCTTCCCACTCGAAAACCAACACTTCTCCATGAAGTTTTTGCCCTATTTAAGGATTGTAGGTGTCCTTTGGAGCCTGGGATCACTCCATAAACACCACATTCAAGAGAGAAACAACCCGAAATCACCAAAACCCATTAGAAATCTTCATATAACCCTTCACCATATCTTGTACACAAACCCAACTTTGTGAGCTTGTTGTATCAACCAAGCTAGGCTAGATTTCTTTTGGTATTTCTAGGGTGATGATGGAAACTTGGTAAGAATTATATAGTTTATCTTTTCTCTAAAGTGGTGTTTTTGTGTTCTTAATAATTCTTACTATTCTAAACTTTGTTTAATGAATTAATTAACTAATAACTTAGTCTTTGGTCTTGTGGGTGTCTTGATAAGAAGTGGGAGGACTCATGACTTTACCCAGGGTGTGTAACAACCCATGCACTTGTGAGCTAAACTAATCCCGCGAATAGTGATTGGCCCATTTGTGGATACAAATACACACACTTAGTGGCTTAATCCTCTACTATCAAGATCTCATTTAGGGTCAATACGGTCTTTACACTCGGTCCTGGTGATAAACTAAGACTTGATAGTGCGACTTGGCTTCATTGTCTATGTGAAAGCTTTGGCGCAAGTTAAGGTTTGGTGAACCCGTGTTGAAAGAAAACGGTCTTTATTTTCTTTCATTACTATATTGGCACACAATTAGTAATAGACCACTCACTTTTTGATATATTAATTAAATCAAGTAAAGGATGCACGTGTTCTGGTTAGTCACGACTCCTCTATGATATTAAGTGGTAACTTGTTCGGTCATGCTCTGGCCACTTGCAAGTTATTCATAAAAGTTTAGAGTAGTTAGATGTCTGTATTGTAACATTGGGGAGTTGGTAATTCGGGGTTGGGTCGACACAGTCTTGAGTCACATTCTTTTCATTGTTGAGCGGTAAGCTACCCGGTTTGGGAGACCCTCTGATATACGTTAAATTACACATACAAAAGTCCCAATTTAACTCCCATTTATATATGTTTTTGGCCTTATACATGATGAATTGGTACTTTTTGGTATCTTTATGATTACAGGTCTTAAACGATGTCCCGGAAGCAATCCCAAAGAAAAACAAGGATTTCGGCCCTTTATCAGGAGAACTTTTGCGCAACAGCTGTTCGGATCGTTTTTACCCCTTCTAAAACCCAAAATCCGACTTCGACTTTCAAATAAGAACACCTCCAAACGATTTTTCTACGATTTTATATGCAATTTTAAAGAACGTGTTGTCGAGCTGAGCGGCCGCTCAGCCGTCCTGAACACCTCTAGAAGCTTCTGGAAGCCCTACGTCAGCTTTGCCCACATGTCTGTAAAGTGAGCGGCCGCTCCAAGCCTCCGAGCGGCCGCTTACAGGGTCTGAACTGCTATAAACTCGCCATTTCGGTCACTGTTTGAGTATTGGGTGATTATTGGGTGTTTCCAGGCGATTTGGGGCGATTTCCAGGGCTGAAATACTGCTGTAAAGGCAAGGAACAAGCTCGGGAAGCTATCCGATTCATCTATCATCATCCAATCCATCATAATTGCATCTTTATGGTTTGATCTTTAAAGCTTATAACTTGTTCAAATATGATTTTGTTGTAATCTGTGATGTTCTATCTTAGTTTATGTATGTTTACGGATAATATTTAGTAATAGTTAGTAGTTAAAACAATCGTTTGTATGAAATCAAGTTTTGTATGAATTTGGCGTTTTTCATGTTTGAATCTTCATGATTTGTATGTAAACTCTCCTGTTGTTGTTGTAGTCTCGTTTGATATTGTTGTGCCTTGGAGGATTAACAAAGTATAGGTTAGATATGGTTAAAAACTCCTAGTTTATGCTTTGTTAACAAAGTTAATAACTTGTTAGTAACTTTGTGCCATGAAATTGTAACCGGGTATTGGTTTAGTAAAAAGTAGTTTCAATAATAACCGAGAGTATTGACTTGCATGTAAAATAGCTTTAATCGGCTAAATGGTGTTATTGCGCGTCTTTGACATAATTAATGATCTTTGTTTAGAGGTTTTGGTTGAAATTGCTTTCTTAGTAGATTTATGTTCAAAGCGTGCAAGATGGGATTGATTGTGTATGAATCTAGTTTATGCTCGTTGTTGTGGCTATATTGTGTTTATCAGTGTAGCTTTCTTAATCGAGTGAGGTTGAGGACTCCCGAAAGGTGATACTAACTTATATTTAAAGATTCTCATGAGATCATATCAGCTGCGCGCTAATAAACAACTTGAAGTGGTTAACGTTTGTATTCGTGTTAGCTTTCTGTATAGTTGTCATGTTAGGATGCCCGAGAGGGAAACTAACTGTCGGAAAATGGGAATGTTGATCACGCCTTTATTTCTTATTATATGTAGATGACATGCTAGGATTGGCGTATTATAGTTTATATAGTTTTATTTTCTATTTGGAGTCTTATATATATATTTGTTATGCTTAGTTTAAATTAGATTAAATTAGTTAAAACAAACATTCACTATCTTTTCTTACCGGTAAATCAGTGACAACGGTTCAGTACATCGCTCCGCGGGCGTCCATGGATCGATACTTGGTTCTTATCTGTACATTACTACATATATGACAGGGTACACTTGCCCTATTGTGTGTGTTTTAATATTAAGGTCTAAACCATTTTTATAAATATTAAAGCAGAAACGTGTGTTAAAATCCATTGAAAAATATGTATAGTATCGCACATGTCAAGTTTTTGGCGCCGTTGCCGGGGATGCGACGAGCTTTTTAGGAACGACCCGAGTTACTCCTTTACCGGTGTACATGCTTGTGAATATATGTCTATACTTATTTATTTGATTCATTCATTTGTTTATAGCAATCTTTATTTGTTCGTTTATTTGTTAATAAAATTGTTTCTATTCTTTATTTGATTAAGTTATTTATTGATATTTTGGATTGATTATTTATTGGTTCATAGGTTGCATATATATTTATTGATTTACTTGTTAAATAGGATTGTTTTATTGATTATTTGTAAATTTGAATGTTAATATATTTATTTGATCGATTATTGTATTTATTTATTTGTGTATAAATTTGATTGATTCAGTTTATTTGTCCGAATTCAGGCTAATTGTTAATTTTTAGATTTTTTGAATTAAATTCTTTATTTGTTGATTTTGTGTTCATATTTGTTATCTTTTTGTATAATTATAATTTTTATGTGTATATCGTTTTTGTGTATATATTTATGGAATTATGGGTGTGTTAAATTTAAATTCGATGGTTTGGATGTTTTTGCAAACGGTTTGGGTTATGAAAAATTTGGAAAATTTCATCGATATAAAAGTGGTTTAATAAAAATAATTTTCTGTGAAAAATGCTTCAGTGCGAGTCGCAAAGAAGCTGGGCTTATGGTTTCGCTTTATGCGAATTCCTAATTACCCTAGATTTTATCTTTTATTGTTCACGATACGCGAACAGGATCACCAGTTTCCTTCGCGTGAAATGAAAACCGATTTTGTATTGAAATGTGTTTAAGATCAGTTTTAAAACGGGTTGGACATCTAGTCCAGATGGGCTAGGTGCAAGTTTGTGGACAGAAGGTACCCGGTTCGATCCGGCGGAACCTCGTTTCCAACCCACACATCTTTTTGTTTTGATCCTCTCGACTGTTCCATAGCATCCTTCATCATTGTTTTCACCCATTGTTTTCCATTATATTATTTTTTTCCCAGTGAAAAAGGGTTGTTTTCGCGCAAACAAAAGACGGTCTTTATCTTGTTGCGACGCGCGAACACCTTGAGTCATTATACTTGCACCACGCGAGAAGCGGTCTGTACTTCTTCGCGGTGCGTTAGTGACTCAGATTTCGCTGAAAATTCTATATATTTTCATATTTTTATATTGTCATATTTTTAAGTTTGGTTTTATAGTTTTAGTATTTAAATTTTTGTATATTTTCATAATGTATATCTTCATATTTTTAAGTTTAGTGTATAGTTTTAGTATTTTGATTTTGTATATTTTTTTTATTTTTCATAGATTGAGTTTGTATTTATCTTTGTACATTGTGTCAGTCTAATCATGGGATGGCCGATGTTCTTTTCATTGCTCGATCGATCTTCTCGCTCGTACTCAATCTCCATCCGGGCGAAAGCGATTTTAAAGAAAATCTTTTATGAAAACGACCATTCCAAGAAAGTCAAAGTCCAAGTCGGACTTAGTTGAAAGTCAACGGGCAGCGATTAAATCTTTACATTCAAGCCCGTATGACCTGGGTGTGGAAATACTTGAATTCCACAACCGCGCGCCTAAAACGAGCGTGGAAAAGCGAGTCAAGCTATCGACTCGTGCAAAAACGTAGCTTAGCAGGGGCATTCATGTCCTTTGTTACTTCATAATATCCTAAACTAATCTTAGTTGTAATTAGGTTAGTTCATGAAACCTTCGGGCACTCTTCATAATTGAACAAACGAGCCCCAAGTTCTATAATACTTCATAAATATTCGGTTTTTAAACGCCTTTTGCAAGATGACTTGAATCTGAAATGATTTTGCAAAATCGTAGTGCATAGGTGTTTAAATTCGGAATTGGTTTAAATACTTCATAAAGGTGCAAAGTCGGCCATTCACTCACCAAAGTAACGTGATTTTTCAAAAACCAAGTGCTTGAATGGACGATTTCGAGTGCATTTGGCTAAAACACTGCGAAACGGACGAAAGCCAATGCACAGGATCGAAAAACAGGGCTGCAGATAACATTTTGGCGCGCAGGGTGCAGTGAGCAGCCGCTCACTGCCTGTTAGGATCTGAGTATTGGACTGTTTTGATTAACTATGAAATATGAATGAAGTATAAATGGAAAGTGCAGCGGAATAAAGAATAATCAAAACATAGAGAATAATTGTTATCAATCGAATGCTTTCATTAAAGTTGAAAGATTACAAAGGTACAATTATAACTCCCCCTCGGCCTGATCACTCAGAGTTTGTTTGTCTAGAGAGAATGACGAGTGACCAATAGAACAGTACAAGTACTGTTCTATTTATAGACAAGTACAAACCTCTGATGATCACTTAGCTGACGTCACCTAGAAAGCGACCCCTAACTGACTAACAAACTACAACATCTGTTAAACAATAAACTACTGTTACATTGAAACTACTGAAGGAAAACTCTGTTAAGCTAAAAACTCTGATGTCTTCTTATCATCTGTTGAACCAAAGTGCTGTTGGTTCAACAGACCTTTGTTCTTCAGATCTTTGATCAGCACTTGTTCTTTATCAGACTTTTGCTCTTCAGACTTTATCCATCAGACCTTTCATCAGCAGCAGTTGTCTTGTATCAGTTGTTTGAGCATCAGCAGTTTGGGAATCAGCAGTTCTTTGGAGGAAGCTTTCTTGTAAACTCTGTTATTTATTCTTGATCAATACTTAGTATATTTTGGCTTTCAATCATCTGTTCTTCTCCAGGTCAGCAGACCCAACAATCTCCCCCTAGAACAGATGATGCCAAAACTCTGCTTTATTCTTGATCTTTATTCCTCATCAGACTTTCTCTAATTTGCCCTTTTAGTTGCAATTCAAAGTGCAGAGAGAAGAGGTCTTCAGCATCTCTATCCAGTGTCAAATTTAGAAGTGACTGGAGATCTTCAGCACTTAGGCCAGGTGCCTCATCCATACTCAACTTCTGAATACTACCATCTGATCTGAGCAATGTCAATTCATGGGTCTCTTTATCAGACTTCCATTTTAGAATTTTAGAATCAGAGGAGTGACTGGGATGCATCTTTATGTTTGATGAGTTGGGAGATGGAGGCCTGCCAATGAGTTCTCTGAACTTCTCTGTGACAGGGTCAGAGAAGAATCTAAGTTGGTTCAAGAGACCCTCTTTTACATAAGTTTCATTGAACTTCCTTGTGTCTTCTTCAGACATTTCCTTCTGCTTCTTGTATTGCCTTTGAGCAGCAATAGAAAGATCAGAGGTTGCAAGCAAGCTATCTAATGTAAAGGCCTGAGAGGGTTTCTTGGGAGCATCATCATACACTGGTTTTCTTGGAAGATCAGGATTGGTCTTTCTTTCTTGTTCAAGCTTTTTGTATGTTTCAATTAGCCTGATCTCTGACCATCTGGCAACAGACTTCATCTCTCCATACTTAGCTGCTACAAGCTCTTGTCTCATTCTTCTGAATTTTAAGGCTCTAGCTTCATCTCTCCCCTTTTTGAAATCAGGAGCAGATGCCTTAGCAGGAGGATTCTTGGCCATGTTCTCTATTCTGATTAGTTCTTCTCTTAGAGCATGTGTGGTCCAGCCTGTAAATTGGTTCTTTGTTGCTTTATAAGGCTTGGATGCCAAGATCTGTTCCAGCAGTGAATCCCTTACTTCCATCTCCAAGTGTCTGCTGAGAGGCATGGTTGACATGGAGTTGCTCAGGGTCTTAGCATAATCTTCAATCCTTCTGAGTTTGCTAAGCTCTGCTGAATGGATGCCCTGAGCAGTCCTGTCATCCTTCCCTTTGCACTTCTCTTTGATGACAGCATCAGCCTGTTCACCCTTGTATTTGAGATATGTGTCTATGTTGAGTGGAACAGGGAAGCCTTTAAGAGATGGGAAGGATCTTTCTGATGGCTGATCAGTATTATAGAAGGATTGAAGTTCCCCCTTGATTAAATCCAACTCAAGGGGATACTTCTCAGCCAATGGGGTGATGGTTGGTGGTGGTCTGTGTGATCTGAATTCAGCAGTGTGTGGTGAGTAAGATGTGAGTGGAATGGCATTGACTGGTGTGGATGAGATTGGGGTGTTAGGTGGTGTGTTGTGGATGTTTTCATCTTGTATAACAAAGGTGGATTTCCTTTTTCTGCTATACAAGATTTTGGGTGAAGGTGAGGATGTAGCAGTGGATTGAGAAACATCTGTTGGTCCTTTTGTGGAACCAGCAGTTGTTTGGGTTTTGGGTTGTGTTTTGGCAGTGGTTTGTGTTGGAGTAGGTTTGGGAGTTGGTTGAGTTGTGGTTGGTTTAGTGACTGGTTTGGTTACTGGTTTGGGTTGTGCAGATGTTTTAGCAGTGGTTGTAGTTTCAGTTGTTTTAGGTGCAGTGGTTTGGGTAACAGAGGTTGTGGTGGCAGTGGTTTGTGGAGCAGTGGTTGTGGTAACAGGTGTTTGTACAACAGGAGTTTCAGCAGCTAATTTGGAAGGTGGTTTTCTAGTGTGTTTGGCTGGCATTTTCTTTCTCTTTGAAGTGCTCACATCTTCCACTTCCTGCTGCTGTTCCTTTTTCAGCTGTACCAACCTCTCTGCCTTTACTTCCAATGTGTCAGCCCTTTTCATTTTGTCTTGAGCAGCCTTTTCAGCTCTTTCATTAGCTGAAGTGTCAACTTCTTTTGCCTTTGATGCTGGAGCTGGTTCAGAGACAGGGATCTGAACATTTGGTTGTTGTGTTTGTGGAGCTGATTTGGGTGACCCTGGTTTGTCAGCAGTTGGCTTCTTCCCTTTTTGTGAGGGTGGTTCACCAAATGGATTAAGTTTTGTAGCCTATCTCTGCCACTCTCCCCCTTTTTGGCATCATCAGCAGTGAATTCATCATCATCTTCATCTCTGAGAATTGTGGTAGGGGCAGAGCCAGTGGTCTTCAGCAAGTGGTCTTTGATCACCTTGATGTCAGCCTTTGTATCATTGAATCTGGCATCAACCATGTTTCTGATCAAAGTCATGTAGGTTTCCCGTGTCTGATCTGCTAATTTTCGATGAGCTATGATGATGAGGGAAACAGATTTCCATAGCTCATTAGCAACATCAGCAGTTGATGGTTGACTTTTTGTAAAGTTATTCAATGTTTCCAATATTGACTTGACATCAGATTTGATGTCAGCAACAGAGGATTCAAGGTTTTGAACTTTAGCCGTCAAGTCTTGTAGTTTTGACTCATCACCCAAATTAATAGGATCATCTGAGTCCCTACCAGAGGTAGTTTTAGCTGGTTCAGTCCTAGGAGGTGAGTCCATAGAATAAGAACCTGCTGCCCCTTTGTCTTGGTTCTGGGGACTTCCAACTGTTTTTGGAGACACAATTGTGTCTTCAGCAGTTGTTGCCTTCAAGGAAGTCTTAGCAATGTAACCACTGTCCTGCTGTGAGACAATGGTCTCTACAGCAGTAGTAGCTGCTTCTCTTGAAACCTCATCAGAAGTAACATGGACTTCTGGGAGTATAACCTCCTCATCTGTTTGTGGGATGGCTGATTGATTTTCCTCAGCCCCAGTCACTGGTAGTGGCATACTCTCAGTGATAGGTGAATGAGAGGAACTGGGGTTGTCCTGAGTTTTATCAATAGCCTCAAACAGGGGTTGCATTGTTTGTGGGACATGTGGTGGTGATGTAGGTGGAGTAAGAAGCTGATTAGCCCTGGGAGATGGGCTTGTAAACATATGATCAAGTGACTCATATGCCTCAGTATGAGGTTCCCTTTGGCTTACAACAAGTTCCTTTTGTGAGGAATCTTGAGGAGTTTGCTTGGGTTGAGATATCTCCAACTGTTGTGAGGAAGTAACAACAGTGGTTTCATGTTGCTTTGGTGATGCAACAGGGTTAGCTTCTGGTATCTCATCTTCCAGAAATCCCTTTTTGGTTTTGGTGGTTGTTTTGGTGGATGGACGTTTTCTTTTGGTGGCTGGTGTGGGTTTCACAGCACTGGATGAAGTGCCATGATCACCAGGAGCAGTGGGCTCACCAACAGAGGTTTCAACAACAGTTGTTGTCTTTGTCCTCTTTGGTTGTGTTTTGGAAACTTTTTGAACTTTTGGTGCCTTTTCTTGGGTTGAAGAACCCAGCATTCTTGTAAAAGTTTCATCAGTTAGACTTTTCATTTTAAATGACTCTCCCTTTTGAAAATCCTTTTCAGGTAAAAGCTTTTGTAGAATTACACTTAGAATTCTAGGGTAGAGCAGAAAAGCATTGTTTGAGCCAGATTTTATGGCTTTCACATTTGATACCAAGTCTGAAAACAATCCCTGAGATAGGTTGAAGTCAGAGTCTGACAACATAGCATATCCCAAGTATTGTATCCTCAATGGGATTTCATTGAAGGATGTAGTCTTGGCAGAGGCACAGAAGAGGAGGGTATGGAAGAAAAATTTCATGACTGGTGGGAAAAACTTTTTGTATAGTGTGGAACCAGTCATTTGAGCATCATACCCCCTCTCTTGAAACTCAGTGTGAAGCTCTGTTTTTGGAAAAGTTTCCATACCTGACAAGTCGTTCAGTGAGAAGGTAGTGGAGATGATCTCAGGGGTTATGGCGATACTGGTGGCTCCAATTTTTGAAATTATGGACGTAGGCTTTTTGTCTTGGTATAAAACCTCAGCAGTTGCCCAGAATTCTTGGAGTGTTTCCAGGTAAATGGGGGCATCAGCAATAAGAACATTTTTATATTTTGAGTTATTGATGATGTCAATGGTAGAATGGAATGGTGCGTTGTCTTCGGTTTTAACCAAATATGGAAGGAAATTGTGAGTGGCTTTTGTTTGGAGTTCCATTTTAATGGATTTTGATTATGAAAGTGATGATCTTTGATTGAGGGTTATGAGGAAGACGAGAGCGGTTTTTAGTATTTTGAATACAATGAGACAGTAAAACTGCTGTTGGGGGAAAGAACAGGGTTTTATAGGCTCAGGTGAAACCGCTGATGTGGCAAAAACTCTGCTTTAGAGAGCAGACGTGGCAATCATCTGATGGTTGAAACATCTGGTGGCAGACAGCTGTTTTGTTAAACCTCTGTTGCCAACCTCTGTTGTTTAACCAAAAGACTGATGAAAACAGTTGTTTTATCTGATCAGATGTTTGAAACAGGTTTTTCAACCAACAGTGGTTGTTTTACCTGATCAGATGTTTGAAACAGATTTTTCAACTAACAGTGGTTTTAATAAAACAGTGGTTGTTTTATCTGAATCAGTGGTTTTAAAACAGATTTTTCAACCAAAGTGTTATTTTAGCAAAATTTGATTTTCTGAAAACATTTTAATGTTTTTATTGAAAACTTTTTGTTGTTTTTAATCCATGTTTAACATTCCAATTCGAGAGATCAGATTTGTGAAGGTAGATGTGTCTAAAGCTTTTGTCAGCACATCTGCCAACTGATCCTCTGTTGGAACATGGTGCAGAGAAATCAAACCTTTTTCATAGCTATCCCTGACAAAGTGATGTCTGATATCTATGTGCTTTGTGGTTGAGTGAGAGACTGGATTTTTGATGATATTTTCAGCAGCTTGACTATCCAACATGAGTGGAGTCCTTAGTGCAGTTATCCCAAAGTCCAGTAGTTGATTTTGAAGCCACATAAGTTGGGCTGTACAGCTTGCAGCAGCAATGTATTCAGCTTCAGCAGTGGATGTTGAAACAGCTGCTTGCTTTTTGCTTTGCCAAGAGACTAAGGCATTCCCTAGAAACTGGCACCCTCCTGATGTGGACTTCCTTGTGGTATGGCAGCCAGCAAAATCACTATCTGAATAACCTGAAAGCTCAATGTTTCCATTAGCAGGATACCAGATACCAAGTGTGGGAGCACCTTTTAGGTATCTGAAGATCCTTTTCACAGCAATAAGGTTAGACTTTCTAGGAGAAGCCTGAGATCTAGCACACACACAGGTTGCAAACATAATGTCTGGCCTGGATGCTGTTAAGTACAATAAAGACCCAATCATGCATCTATAGTGTGTCTGATCAACAAGTTCATCCTTTTCATCATCAGTGAGTGGCTTGACAGTGCTCATGGGTGTACTACATGGCTTACAATCATTCATCTCAAATTTTGTTAACAAGTTTTTCACATACTTGTTTTGATGAATGAAAGTACCATTTTGCAGTTGCTTTACTTGGAGACCAAGAAAGCACTGAAGTTCACCCATAGCACTCATTTCAAACTCTGCTGTCATGAGTTCCCTAAACTCCTCACACATTTTATTACATGTGGATCCAAAAATGATGTCATCCACATATATTTGAACAATCATTAAATCTTTTCCTTTCCATTTTAAAAACAAGGTTTTGTCAATTTTACCTCTAGTGAAACCAATGGATAAGAGAAAAGTAGAGAGAGTTTCATACCAGGCTCTTGGTGCTTGTTTGAGTCCATACAATGCTTTGTTAAGCTTGTAGACATGATCAGGATGGAATGTGTCTTCAAAACCAGGTGGTTGACATACATAGACCTCCTCCTGAATTTTGCCATATAAGAAGGCACACTTGATGTCCATCTGAAACACCTTAATGTTGTGGTTGACAGCAAAGGCTAAGAAAAGTCTGATTGCCTCTAGCCTTGCTACAGGGGCAAAGGTTTCATCATAGTCAATACCCTCTTCTTGTCTGAAGCCTTGAACCACTAGCCTGGCTTTGTTCTTGACAACTATACCCCTTTCATCAGTTTTGTTTTTGAAGACCCACTTTGTGCCAATAGGACAGACATCCTTAGGCAGTGGTACAAGTTCCCATACTTGTTGTCTTTTAAACTGAAGGAGTTCTTCTTGCATGGCTTCTACCCAACTGTTGTCTTTCAGTGCCTCTTGGTACTTGACAGGTTGTGTAAGGGATAGAAAGCCTGCAAAAAGACAGATGTTTGAAGATTGGCTCCTTGTGAGCACACCTTCTCTGATGTTGCCAATGATTTGATCTGGTGGATGAGCTCTTAGGTAGATTAAATCTCCCTGATATGGTATGATGGCATTTTGTGGTGAAGGACAGAGGTTTGGAGACTCTGTTGACATAACATCTGTTGGCACTTCTGAAGAGGCAACAGATGTTTGAAATGGAGGTGGAGGAATGGGTCCAAGTGGTGTAAGATTGGACTGACTTTTGTCAACAGATGATTGACTCTTGTCAACAGATGATTGAACAGTGGATTGGCTGGGTGAATCAGTGGATTGAAGATAAGACTGGCCAACAGTGGCTGACTCAGCTGTGACAGAGTTTTGACAGTTGTTTTGAACCACTGCTTCCTCTGAAACAGGATAGACTTTGTAGTGGTCTGGAACCACAACATCTATTCTGTAATCTTGTTGTGAAGATTGTGGAGTACCTGCAGGGTTAGTTTTGACAGCAATATCTTCAAATTTGAATTTATCTAAATCAAACAACTCAGCAGGGTTTGCTGGGATTTTTAAAGAAGAAAGTTCATTGAACTTCACATTCAGAGTTTCTTCTATTGTTTTAGTCCTTGTGTTAAACACTTTATAGGCCTTTGCAGAAAATACCTGCAGTCTCATCTTTAGAGTGTAAAAAGTAAGTCCATGTAAACCTAGAAAAATCATCAACTATGACAAGACAAAATCTTTTCCTTCTTAGACTCATGATTTTTACAGGGCCAAACAAGTCCATGTGCAACATTTGTAAACACTGACTGGTTTTGGACTCATCAATGGATTTGTAAGAGCTTTTATGTTGTTTACCTTTTAAACAGGAAACACAATGCTCATCACATTTGAATTCTTTTGATGGTAAACCTCTGACAAGGTTTTGTTTGGAGAGTGAGTTGATAGTTTGAAGGTTGGTGTGACCAAGTCTCCTATGCCACAATTCTGTCTCTTTGGTAGAGGCAGCTGAGAACAGACAGACATTTGCAGTAGGATTATCCTTCAACATATCAACCACATACACATTGCCACTTCTGTGAGCAACAAGTTGTGCTTTGCTCTCAGCAATGATGGTGTTAATCTTTTCTACAGCCTCTGGGCCAACAATCTTACAAGTTTGCTTAGTGAAGAATGACCCAAAGCCTTTGTCACTCATTTGTGATACACTAAGTAAATTAAATTTTAGATTGTCTATTAGATTAACATTTTCAAACTTAAGCCTCCCTGCTTTGACAGTACCAGAACCCAACACTTTACCTTTAGAATCATTACCAAAGGATATATCACCCCCTCCATGAGCAAGAAAGTCCAGAAGAAGGGCTCTACATCCAGTCATGTGCCTGGAGCCTCCACTATCTACATACCATAAACTGTCTAAACAAGCAGAAGCTCCCTGCACATCAGTAAAGATTTTAGTTTTGGTGAGTGTCCAAAGCCAAATTGGCTTTGGATGGGTCCTTAGCTGTCTCAGCCTTAAGTTGAGGAGAATGATCAGTGGTTTGGACTAGCTTTTGAACTAGATTCAACAGCTGCAGTTGGCCATTTGCCAGTGCTTGTATATCAACACTTGGTCCAGCAGATGTTTGATCATTTCCTATCAGTTGCTGAAAACCATGAGGATGTCTGTTCACTTTTGGTTTTGAAGGACTCTTGGGCTCATCATAAACATGTGGCAGACGATGACAAGTAGGTTGTCCATATCCTCTTGGTAATCTGTTAACAGGTGGAGCATCTGTTACCTGAACTTCTCTGGGAGCAGAGTTTTTGTTCAGACTTTGGGTAACAGATGTTTGAACTGATTCAAAAGTCTGTTTGGATTTTCCTTTTGAAGTACTCACCACTTGACTCTCCAGAGTTTTAGCCTTATACTCTTTTATCTTTTCATCAAAATTTTTGAGATATAAGCACTCTTTTGTTTTGTGATTCTTTTTCTTGCAGATTGAACATTCTTTAGATTTTGAATCATTTAAACTTGTTGTTTTGTTGATGTCATATGCTTTTAGAAGAAAACAGTTTTTGGTGACATGGTTCTTCTTTTCACAAAAATCACAAAACAAGTTGTTCTTGGCTTTCCCTTTTTCTTTCTTCTTTTCAACAGATGTTTCATCATCTGTTGGAAGACTTACTAGAGGGATAACCTTGGCCTGTGGTGCCATTTTACCATCAGAGGTTTTGAAGGTCATTGGTTTGAAATTTTCAAGGACTTCACACTCATCTGACCATGTTGGTTTGAATTGATATTTCTCAATTTCATCAAATGAGGGTGTACCTTCCAACTTTTCAAGAATGATTTTCTTGCCATTGGGTTCAGTAACCTTGATTTCTTGACCTTTTGAGTTTGTAGGGATGACCTCAACCAACTGTGGTTCCTTTTTGTCAGTGGTTTGTGAAACTTGATCAGTGGTTTTAAAACCAAACCCAAATTTCACATGACTTTTAGATTGTTGGTTGACAATCATCTCAAAACCCTTTGATGATTCCACCCATTTCTTACATTCAACTTGGGTGGACTCAAGCTCCTTCTTACAACTATGATATTTTGTTATCATAGTCTGAAGCTGGTCTTTGGTTATGCTTGCTTCATGTTTTAGACTGCTGATTTCAGACTCTTTTTCAGATATTTTTGATTTTAACTCTTTTGTTAATTTTTCAACCTGAATCTCAGAATCCAAAATTTTCTTTCTAAAGTTTTCATTCACCTCTTTTATCTTAGCAAATGCCACAATACATTTGTCTGAGCACAAGTCATTTAAGATTTGAGGAGATACCTTAGCAGCAGCCATCAAGGCACAGTTACACTGGCAGTCACAGTCATCACTACCCCAGGGGTCTGATAGATTCACAACCTCCACTTCAGATTCTTCAGCTGAAACAATCTCACCAACAACACCATCAGTCACATTTTCAGACATAGACACCACTTCATCAGAATCAGTCTCTTCAACAATTGTTTCTAGTGCCATAAAACAAAAATCCTTTTCAGTGTTAGCAACTAGAGCAATGTTGTCATCTGTTATCTCATCTGGTAGACTGCTCCAATCAACAAAGCCTTGAGTAAAGAAACTCTGTTGACCTGGTTGACTGGTCTCTGCAGGAGCAGAGGGTGGAGTAACAGTCATTGGCACAGGGGCCTGAGCAACAGGTGTTTGGACATAGTGATACTGAGGAACAGTGGTTTGGACATAATGCACAGGAACAGTGGTTTGAGTCTGTGCAAAGTGAGCAGTGTTTTGCACATTAGGTACATTAGGGATGGTTTGATAAGTGTTGGTCTGTGGTCTTTGATTTGGATAGGTGATCATAGGAACTCCATTTTGACTCCTACACTCCCTAGCAAAATGACCCATTCTATGACATTTGTAACACTTTATCTTTGATTTATCCAACCCAACCTTTGACCCACCATGTAAACCTGGGTACCTCCTGCCAGTTTTCTTATAGAAGTTATTGGTTCTAATACTGAGCAGGGCAACCTGATGTAAGATGTCCATTTCTTCTAAGTCCAAAGGGTCAATGTATTGCAAGTCATTGTACACAAAAGATGAATTATCAGAAGCCTGGATATCACCACTAGCTGTGAAAGCACAGTTGTTTGGTGATGAGTAAGAATCATTATTGAAACCAGTTGTTATGTCAATGTAATGATCATAACTCTGATCCTTACTACTTCCAGAACCATCATCCTGACCCAACAGTGCAGTATTACCAAATACATAGTCATCTGACACTTTGCCAGAGTCCTGGAGCTTCTTTTTCTGGTTAAGCTCCCTTTCATAAGTCAGGAGCTTACCATGAAGCTGGGTCAGGGTTAGGTCTTTGAATCCGATAGAGTTTCTCATAACAATAGCTATAGTGTCCCATTTGTCCTGAAGTGATCTAAGAAACCTATTATTCAGTGTTGAATTAGGAAAAGTTAGACCAACCAGTTTAAGTTCACTAATTAGACAGTTAAACCTTTCAAACTGTTGTGTTAATGACTCCCCTTTTATGTGACTAAACGTTTCATATTGTTGGTTAAGTATTTCACGGTTGTTTTCAATCACATCATCAGTTCCCCCGAATTGCTCTTTAAGAGCATCCCACAGTTCTTTAGCACTATTGCAGTGCAAGAGACCGGCATAGATATCATTCGGCAGTGCCATGGCTACTATGCTGAAAGCCTTGGCATCTAGCTCGATTTTTTGAAAATCTTGCTCTGAGTAGTTCTCAACACTCTTTGGTACTTGGATCTTTGGATCCTCGGCACTCGGTACCATTGGAACATGTGGTCCAAATACTACCGATTTCCAGCACCCTGTGTTCTGTTGTGCTAACACATGAGCTACCCGACGCTGCCAGATGTTGTATTCTGACCTGACAAGCATCGGAGGCTTGTTGTGTGTGCCAGTGTTGTGTGGATCTTGATTAAGTGAAGTCATTCTCTTGGTTTTTCAAAAACAAAGTCTGTTTACTAACAGTTGAAACGAAAATAAACTATTACTCTGTTTTAACCCGACAAACAAACGATATCAATGATTGTGAGCTGATCTGTGTATTAAATTGATTGATTAGATCAGATTTAATTGACCAAGCTCTGATACCAATTGTTAGGATCTGAGTATTGGACTGTTTTGATTAACTATGAAATATGAATGAAGTATAAATGGAAAGTGCAGCGGAATAAAGAATAATCAAAACATAGAGAATAATTGTTATCAATCGAATGCTTTCATTAAAGTTGAAAGATTACAAAGGTACAATTATAACTCCCCCTCAGCCTGATCACTCAGAGTTTGTTTGTCTAGAGAGAATGACGAGTGACCAATAGAACAGTACAAGTACTGTTCTATTTATAGACAAGTACAAACCTCTGATGATCACTTAGCTGACGTCACCTAGAAAGCGACCCCTAACTGACTAACAAACTACAACATCTGTTAAACAATAAACTACTGTTACATTGAAACTACTGAAGGAAAACTCTGTTAAGCTAAAAACTCTGATGTCTTCTTATCATCTGTTGAACCAAAGTGCTGTTGGTTCAACAGACCTTTGTTCTTCAGATCTTTGATCAGCACTTGTTCTTTATCAGACTTTTGCTCTTCAGACTTTATCCATCAGACCTTTCATCAGCAGCAGTTGTCTTGTATCAGTTGTTTGAGCATCAGCAGTTTGGGAATCAGCAGTTCTTTGGAGGAAGCTTTCTTGTAAACTCTGTTATTTATTCTTGATCAATACTTAGTATATTTTGGCTTTCAATCATCTGTTCTTCTCCAGGTTAGCAGACCCAACACTGCCCCCGCGCGGCCGCTCATACAGCCTGTTTGTTTTTTTGGTCGTTTTTTTGGCGTCTTTTGGGTCCGGGTCCTATGCCTTCGATTATGTCTAACATATTTAAGAGTGTTTTAATGCAGATGAGGAGGATTAGGAGGCTAGTCAGACGTGTGAAGGCGGCGGTGGTATCTCTACTATATTTTATGCACTATTGTAGTTCGGGGGTTTCGTTTTGGGTTTCTTTTAAAACCCCCCGGTTTATGTATTCATTTTAGACAATTTACTTTTATGTCTTTGTTTTAAATTCAGTAATAATAAATTCTAGGAGTTTGATGTTAATGAGTTGTGTGTTTTGCAACACCCTTTTGCCTTTATACCTTTCGCTACTTGTTTAGCACTTTTTCAGAGGAAAAGGAGTTCAGGATACACGGGGCACTGAGGGCTAAGCAGACACGACAGCGTCCTTGGATAACCTTCAGTTTGCTTTGACACCAGGGGAGTTTTTAGCTCCTCTTCTTTGCACTATAGTTTAGCTCTTCATAATGCTTTACTATTTTTTGAGTCACAATGAGGACAATGTGATATTCAAGTATGGGGAGGGTAACTATGTTAACCTTACTTAGCTTACACTATAGTCTAGCTCTTCATAATGCTTTACTATTTTTTGAGTCACATTGAGGACAATGTGATATTCAAGTGTGGGGAGGGTTGTTAACAATATTAGCTTTTCTTGTCCCAAGTTGTGAAAAAATCCCAGTTTTTAATTTTTGTGGCATAACACTTGAGCAAAAAGCCATGAATTCTTCATAATTTTTGTAAAATAGTGCGGTTGGTTGTGTTTTAGGAAGCATTAGATTTGATAAAGGCGGGCAAACCAAATGAAAAACAATAGAGTTTGATAAGCGTGGTAAACAAAAGAGTGACTGGCATGTTAATTTTTACACTTGTACCCATTCCTTCCGTTACGTGAGCATTCTTTTTGAGCCTTTTATTGCTTTTTCGATACTTGCTCGCTATATGCGAAATATGAGTGCGTCGAATGGCTTATGTGATTTAGAACTTGTTATTAGCATACTTTTAGAGATCATATATGTGTAGAATTGCATGAAAGTGATTGAGGCATTTAGGATACCCTTTTGATTTAAACCTTTTCTTTTCGTTTTACCTGTTTCCTGCACCCAAATGTTATCCATTAGTTAACCATGTTGAGCCTATATTTCGTGTTTTTCTTACTTAACCTACCATTTCACCACTTAACCAAATTTAGCCTTTTTACTTTAAACCCTATGTGTTGTGAGTGGTGTAAAGATATGCATGCTTAGTCGATTTGATGTTAACCATTGCTTTTGATTTCTATATTTCCAAGTGCTTGTCGGTTTGAAATCTTTGATGATGTCTTTTGACAAACCAGCTAGCCATCTGATTTATTAACTTTCCGGTTTACTACTCGTGTTGCCATTGGGAGTGTTGTTGTTCTATTGCTTAGGGACAAGCAATGTTTAAGTGTGGGGATGTTTGATATACGTTAAATTACACATATAAAAGTCTCAATTTAACTCCCATTTATATATGTTTTTGGCCTTATACATGATGAATTGGTACTTATTTGGTATCTTTATGATTACAGGTCTTAAACGATGTCCCGGAAGCAAACCCGAAGAAAAACAAGGATTTTGGCCCTTTATCAGGAGAACTTTTGCGCAGCAGCTGTTCGGATCGTTTTTACCCCTTCTAAAACCCAAAATCCGACTTCGACTTTCAAATAAGAATTGTTCTACACTCCGAGAGCTTTCCAGGCATATATAGAACACCTCCTAACGATTTTTCTACGATTTTATATGCAATTTTAAAGATCATGCTGTCGTGCTGTTCTCTGTGAGCGGCCGCTCAGTCTCTATGAGCGGCCGCTCGGCCGTCCTGAACACCTCTAGAAGCTTCTGGAAGCCCTACGTCAGCTTTGCCCACTTGTCTGTAAAGTGAGTGGCCACTCCAAGCCTCCGAGCGGTCGCTCACAGGGTCTGAACTGCTATAAACTCGCCATTTCGCTCACTGTTTGAGTATTGGGTGATTATTGGGTGTTTCGGGCGATTTCCAAGGCTGAAATACTGCTGTAAAGGCAAGGAACAAGCTTGGGAAGCTATCCGATTCATCTATCATCATCCAATCCATCACAGTTGCATCTTTATGGTTTGATCTTTAAAGCTTATAACTTGTTCAAATCTGATTTTGTTGTAATCTGTGATGTTCTATCTTAGTTTATGTATGTTTACGGATAATATTTAGTAATAGTTAGTAGTTAACACAATCGTTTGTATGAAATCAAGTTTTGTATGAATTTGGCGTTTTTCATGTTTGAATCTTCATGATTTGTATGTAAACTCTCCTGTTGTTGTTGTAGTCTCGTTTGATATTGTTGTGCCTTGGGGAAGGAGTTGTTGACCCTGTTTTTCATAATCTAACCTACAAACATCTTCCAAGCAAAGATCTAAGGTGTGTTCTTGATCTAAAACCGTTATTAATACATTTTGATTCGTTTTTATTAAACCCCAAAGGTCCAGATCTGTTCTAAGGTGATTCTTATGATTAAAAACCTTTCAAACATCTTTGTAAACAAAAACCCTATCATTAAACCTGAGTTTTCATACAAATAAACATGTGTTAATAATGTTTTATGTTGTGTTATATGTTGTTTAATGATTAACTGTTGTTTAGATGATAGAAACATGATTAGGGGTTGTTATTGGTACTGGTTTATGATTGTTTTAGGTTACAATTGGATGGATGATGATATTATGTCTATTTTAGGGATTCTTGTTAAATCTAGGGCAATGCTGCATGTTTTTAATGTTAATAAAACGATTAAGGGTTTTCATGAACACATTAAACTGAGCATTTTGAGATGATTATGAAAGGATTTCATCAAGTTTCCAAATTGGGTAAAGTTTTCATGCCTGATGTGACGTTTCCATAATTTTTGCCATTTTGGGTAAGTATTAAAACGGATTGATTTTGGAGTAAAATTAGTAGGGTTTTGTGGGGATATGTTATTCAAATTTGACTACTGCGTGTCATGATGTTTCGTGATGTTTTCGGACTGTTTTGATGCGTTTTAGAACATTGGCTGCAGACTGGGTTGAACCAGACCCCATTCGACCAGTCGTGGGTCGAAGGGGGGTTCTGGGGGTCGAACCAAGCACTTAATAGGTCAAATCAACATTTATTTGGTTAAACAAACATGATTTAGGTCGAATTAAGGCGTGTTGGGGTCGAATTAACATGTGTTAAGGTCGAATGAACATGTGATAGGTTGTGTGAACTTATGTAAGGGTTGAAGAAACTTGAGAAGGGTCGAACCGAGGTTAATATGGTCGAACCAAACCCTTTTCCAAGCTAATTTAACCCAATAACTCCGTATATGCGATTTTTGATACAAACTAAGTATTTTATGCTTGAACCTTATGCGTAATCTATGTGTACTTAGTTAGTTTATGTAATGGGTCACCAACGGGATGTCGGGTCCGTCTGGTGTGTCAGTTAAATAGTTAAACACGTTTTAAACATACTTGGTCACGATCTGGACAATCAGGGACTAGATAACCTTAAGGTTATTAGTCAAAACACTTATGTGAACTTTTATGATAGATCTCCAATAGTTGGGATTATCAAGGCTTGTCTTTTATTCTTTATTTCGAAGAACGCAACCCAAGGTGAGTTTCACAGCCCCACTTTTACTAGCTTTACTTTTGGGGGAGAAAACATGCGCTAAACTTGTATTTTGGAAACTTGTGTCATACTATGGGTTACTTTTGAGTTACTATACGATCTTTGGAAGTCCCGGGGGAAACCATGAATGTGCGGGGTTGCACAACGGGGGAAATGTGGATAGATCTAATTTGCTTGTCCAGCCCCACTCGTCGACTGGTGGTCGGACGGGTGCATGTTGTCTCGACCTATGCTAAACTTGCTAAAAATTATTCGGGAGGCTTAAACATGTGCTAAACTTGCTGAACTTGCTAAATGTGTCCAGTAATGGTTTTCCAATCGTAGTAGTTGCAAAACTTACGCTTAGCTAGCGTACTTTGGTTTACACTTGACATAGTATTGACAGGTTTGGACTCGGTACATTTTGGTAACACTGGTAACGCTTGGTAACGTTTTATGAAAACCTGTGAACTCACCAGCATCATATGTTGACACCTTTTGACATGTTTTTCTCAGGTCGCTAAGGTAGCATCACACGGACTAGGCGCACGGGTCTGCATGGCGTCTAGGGATTTAGTTCATGTTTTTGAATAATCTTTTGAAACTACGTTGTCATATGGGTTTTTTTAACTTGATATTGCTTCCGCTATGGTTTTGAGACATTAAGTATTACATTTTGAGTCTACGTTTCTTTCATATAGTTATTGTTTATTATGATCGTTGAGTCACGCGCCTCGTGGTAAAACCCCGCATGTGGAATTTGAGGGTGTGACAAAACATGCGGTACGAACTTACATACTCTTAGACCAACATATTACATTATATCAGATGGATACTTAGTGACTTTTATTCATCAGTTAAGACCTTTCAAACATTAGTGAACCATTAATATGTGGATACATAGAGGGGAAAGTGTGAATAGATCTATTGGGGCTGGCAAGCCCCACTCGGGCCGACTGGAGGTTGGTGGCGGGTGCATATTTGTCCTACCAAACTTTACAGCACCGGGTGATGAACCGGTGGCGGGTATTGAGGCATTCTAACGTTCAGCAGTGGTTCACGACACTATAGTATCATGTATTCGATGTCTAGCTAGCATTAGGTATAGATGTAAGGATTGTTGGGTTTGGTTTACAAAGCTACAAGCTTTTACAAACTAATCTCTGTGACTCACTGACACTTTATGTGTTGGATAACATTGCATGTTTTCTCAGGTCGCTAAGGTAGGAGGAGTCGTAGGCACACTAGGGTCTCAGTGCGTCTCATTCGGTCTTGCATATTTTGAACTTGGTTGTTGAAATGTTTTACTTTCATACTTTGTTCTGTAAACTTATTATGCTTCTGCTGTCTGTGCTTTGGTATTTTACAACTTATGAACTGCGTGGTTGGTTTTCATTACGTTGCTTTGGTAATCATATAGTTGTCGTTTATTGTGAGCATTGACTTAGAACCTGGTATGTCAAGCGCCTCGCGGTAAAACCCCGCAAGTGGAATTTAAGGGTGTGACATGCAGGCTCCAACAGCTAAACATTACGGAGCAGCAGGAAGAATCTTGAGGTATGTGGCTGCTACTATGGGATTTGGCTTATAGTATGAATATGGAGCTGACGTCAAGTTAGTGGGGTATTCGTATAGTGACTGGGCGGGTTCTTTTGATGATAGAAGAAGCATTTCTGCTTATGTTTTCTCAGTTGGAAGTAGTGTTGTATCCTGGAGCTCAAAGAAGCAATCTTTGGTGGCTCTTTCATCGACTGAAGCAGATTATATCTAAGCAAATGGTGCAGCTTGTCAGGATGGTTTGGATGAGATAGTTGTTGAGTGAACTTGGTTATGATCAGACAAAGCCTACTAAGATCTATTGTGATAATGTCTCAGCTATTTTCTTGTCAAAGAATTTAGCATTACATAGTAGAAGCAAGCACATTCATATCAAGTTTCATTATAATAAGAATTTGGTGGATACAACTCAAGTTGCATTGAAGTCATGTCGTACACAAGAGCAAATTGCACACATGTTAACTAAGCCACTTAGGCCTGAACAATTTAGTTTTTTAAGGGAAGTTCCCGGACTTAGAGAGGTTGAATTAAAGGGGGTATTGGAGGAAGTAATTCAATGCGTAATACCGTTGGATAAGCCGTTATGAAGTTGTTGCATGGATGAGTAATTGTTTTCTGGTTTCTCGTACTAGTTCCTATTATGTAGTTCTAAGTTTGTTTCATGTTTGAATATGTCCTGTATTTACATTATTTTCTGTTGCATGTATTTACTTTGTTGATTATAATTAGGTTTGCTCTATCAAACACTTACTTTAATAGAAAATATCTTAGGTTTAATTCCTTGTGATTGGTTCTAAGTTTGACCCATTTAAGATAGTGGAACTTTCTAAGATGTATTCGAATGAATTTAGTACGTTAGAAAGAGGATGTCTTTTGAGTCATCTTAAGGTATTTTATTACTATATTTGCAAAACTGGATGGAATATATGACCTTGTTCATCTAATGGTGGAAACTGGAAAACATGGTATTTTTCCTTTAGTTTATCAGATATTGAAGCTAGCTTTGGTTTTAACGGTTGCAACCGCAACTTTTAAAAGATGCTTTTTTAAAATGAAGCTTATCAAGACGGATTTACACAATCAAATGGGTGAGAGTATTTAATAATGCTCTACTTTATGCGTCGAAAGAGAAACATTAAATAAAACTAGATAGATCCATGCGCGCGCTTCGCTGCGCGTTTCCGGGCATTAACGGTTATCGTATTGTTTAGGTACAACATAGCATCGTAAAACACAATTCTCACCACTTTCTTTGCTCTTTCATTATAGCCCCGGCCTACCAATACTCGTTTAAAAAAAATAAATATGTTTTTTTTGTCACTAACTTTGATTTAATATTTAAAAAACAAAAAACACTTGTTAAAATGAAAAAATAAACAAAGTACCTCCCCCAAGGTTTGAACCTAGGACCTTGGCCAAAAAACCTCACCAGAAACTACTTCACCACCAAAACATCTTTTCCTTTAAAATGAAACCATAAATATATCTTGTTTAACAAAGGATAAAAAAATAAAATAAAGTGTCTCCCCCAAGATTCGAACTTAGGACCTTGAACAACTAAACCACGCCACAAACTACTCCACCACAACCACACATATGTTTTGAATTGAAACCATAAATATATATTGTTTAACAAAGTTTAAAAAAATAACTATAAAGGCTACCAACCCTCTCAACCAATGAGAGGGGTGGAAATAAAATGCCTCCTCCAAGACTCGAACTTGAGACCTTAGACAACCAAACCACACCTCAAACAACTCCATCACCAACATACTTATGTCATCAACTGAAACCATTAATATATATTGTTTAACAAAGTTAAAAAAAATAAAATAAAAGCCACCGCCCCTCTCAACTAATGAGATGGGGGTGACACTATTCATCTCTTGTTTACAATAATACAAAAGAATGTGTTTGGGTTATAACTATGAATTCTTTAAATTTAACAATACCTATAGTTCATAGATCTTAGATAAACGCGATTACCTAACAATCCTTAACTTGAAGCAATTAAATCATCACAAAACACACACCCTTTAACAGCATAAGTCGACCATCATAAAGAAACACATATATACATATTAAGATAATAAACCTATCTCATGTGGAATTGAAAGGGTGTTTGAATATGCTATCTCAGTTACCTAATTATCCCTATTATTCATGTTCTAAACAATTTACACGGATTGGTATGATGTAAATGAACATAATAAATAAAATTGCTTAAATAATAATTGTGTTTAAGAAAAGGCAGGAAATAAACAAAGCAAAGAGCAAGTGGGTAAGGGGGTATGAATAAAATAGTAAAATAAAAGTAAAAAAGATGAAAAGTGGATTGCTTGCTTACAAAGTGAGGTGAGGAGAGGAGAGGAGAGGCTGTGAATCTGAAAGGAAACAAAGGCAGGAGATCTCAGGGAGGATTTATGATGCTAGTTGTTGATGAAGATGATTATTATTATTATGTTATTAAACAAAACAGTGAAATGAATGAAAAATAGAAATGGTGTCGTGAAGCGTGCGTGGTGGAAAAATGTCAACCTCTGTCTCTCTTAGATTTGATATTAACTAAAGCAGTTGAAAAAATGGCAAAGGGGAATCGAACCCAGGTGCCACAGCAAACTAAGCACCCAACAAACCACTACAACAGTCACCATACTCTTTAACTAATGTAAAAACAATCTATATATATGTAATTCATGCTGATTAGAAAAACACTATTCACCCCACTTTTCAATAATACATATTTCGAGCTTCCAAATGCTAAAAAGGATACATCTCATATGTATTTGTTTAACTTTTTTATTATCATATTGTTTTCTCATTTACATTTTATGAATATACAATAAAAAATATACGTCCTACCTATAAACTTTGTTCTAGATCCGTCAATGTCTATAGCGGTTCCTGATCAAAGTGAGTTCAATTTAACTTCCTTTGTCGTTTTTAGTTGTAAAATTCAAAACAAAACGTTTTAGTTGGGGATAAACAAAGTTGACCATATGAAAATTGGTCTAAGACATACAACCAAATTGACGCACATGCTACCTAACCCGATCAATTTGCACTGGTTGAACTTTTTAACTATAAAACAAACCAACCCAAACATTTCCATTCACGATTTTTAAGGAAAAAAAGAAAAGAAACGAAAAGAAAAGAAAAGAATAGAGAATAGAAGATAAGATGCAGAACCCAAAATATATGGGTCTAATTTGTATGCTCGTGATTCTTGTCTCCATCGCCAGCCTCGTTGCCTCTCAAACCATCGTTAAAACCTTACCAGGTTATCCTGGTCCCCTACCTTTCAAACTAGAAACCGGGTACATAAAATTAAATAAATACATCTCTCTCTCTCTCTCTCTCTCTCTTGTTTTTGTATATGTATAATTAAGAGGGAATACACTTATATATAGGTACATCGGAGTAGGAGAAGATGAAGGTGTGCAATTATTTTACTACTTCGTTGAGTCGGAAGGGAAGCCGCAGGAAGATCCTCTTATTATTTGGCTCGCCGGAGGACCTGGCTGCGGCACTCTCCGGGCCTTCTTTTTTGAAATCGGTACCTGCGTCCATACCTTTATTACAAAAACCTATATACCCTTTTTTTTTCTTGCTTGTATAATGTAACTAACATAACAGCATTCACCTTCTTGTTAAAAAAATTTACTTATTTAATTTCACTAAATATCATTATATTTTTCTTTCATTTTTAATTAAAAAAATATTTTTATACCCTTTTCATTATTTTTTCATTCACAACCCTGAAACTACTTTTCAAAATATAAAAATTCACTCACATAATTTGAGGGATTTTTAATGTGAAATCTCTAATAATCCCCTTGTCCATGAAACTTTTCTTTAAAAAATTGATAATCAACTATGCATGAATGTTAAAATGTTAATTTAAACCTTTACCTACTGAAATGACATCGTGATGCAACATTTTATAATATAATCTTGACTTTTTCTTGTTTTACTTTAGTGATCAACATATATAGTCTAATTATTTTATCTTTACGTATGCAAATGGGTTTTATTTTATCTGAAATACATATATGACCTACTGTTTCCATCATTGATTTTTCAAATTAATTAACTTGGGTTTTATCAAACTAATGTTTAACCTCAATTTTCTTTTTTTATTTAGTAGCTTCAAAGCCTTCATTTCTTATTCAACGTTTTCCTGTTCTTAATCATTTCTGAATCACACAATTATCCCTATATTAATTAATGTGCATCGAGTCGTGACCCATGTTTATATGCAATGCACATGATCTAATAATATGCATCTAACATGTGTGAAAGCTTAATTTGAATTCTTTTGCCTATCCAGCTATGTATATCATGTGCTAACAACGTAATGTGTATTATTGTTCATTGCACATATATATCATTTGTAACATATAGTTTAATAGCGTAACAAATTATTTATTAACTTTGTAAAGCATAAAGTTTCATTTATTTAATTATTTCTCATAAATTATAAGCATCATCTATGATATTTTGTACCAAACATAAAGCTTTAAACTTCATTTTATATTTAAAACTACTAAAATAATAAGTTAAAGATTATGGTCTTAAATAAATTAGTATAAAACATTAAAACGTACTACCTTTTAACTTTAAAATAACATAATAACTTACTCCTTTTTTCTTTATTATAAATAATATTTTCGGTTGTCTAATAAACAAAATTATGGGACAAAAACAGTGAGGTTTATCTATCCGCTACGTACGGAAGGACCTGTAACCCTTACATGCCACTTGCTTCTGCCACTCAAGTACTCAACTACCCCACGTTAATAATAATATTGTCAACTTACTTATTATTGTACCACTTGTGTATTAACAATTATTAAGGAAGAGCAATGGAAAAGTTTTGTGTTTGTATGTTTCTGTTCCTAGCTTCTTGATAGAGTTTTTGGTGGAATGAAATTATCCGTTCAAAAAAAAAAAAAAGATACGGGTAAATCTAACAATATTGATCTTACTTTGGTGTGAGTTTATATTAGCTTTTTTTTTTTTAATTCCTAAATCTATCAAAAGAACATGTTATATTATTTCACGGACAATTAAGTCTCAATTGTAATTTTCTCCTTTATTGATTTGTTTTTATGCACGTGTACGTGTATACAGGTCCAATGCAAATTCAGTATGGAAAGTATATGGATAATGTCCCAGCCTTACAGCTGGACCCAAATTCTTGGACAAAGGTATTATAAACGTTTTTCTTCTTTCCTTTTTCTTGTACGTAATTAATGAAGGTTTGTATGTTGCATTTAATTGATGAAATCATGCATCTTAATTGTTTTGTGAATTTATTAGGTGGCAAATGTAATATATTTGGATGCACCAACCTTAACTGGATATTCATACACAAAAACTCCCGAAGCCGTCCATTCCAGTGACACTGCGTCCGCGTCACAAACCGCAGAATTTATGAGAAAGGTTGAATAACAACTACATATATATAATATATAGTATCTAATAACTTAAAAATGAACGAATGACAGAATTCAGATTAATTCTTGGCCGGTTACAGTTTGTTAGGGACCATCCAAAGTTCTTGAAAAATCCCATGTACATTACTGGAATTTCTTATTCAGGGATTGTGATTCCGATGATCACCGAGGAGTTATATAAAGGTAACGATGAAGGACTACAGCCAACTGTAAACATTCAAGTAAGTAACCTACATACCTACTTATACATATGTTTCTATATTATTAATTAACACTTACGATGGAATTGAATTGGCAGGGATACATGGCTGGAAACCCGTTGACAGACAAAACTGGTGACATAAATTCTAGACTTGAGTATGCTTATCGTGTGGCACTTATATCTCCTGAATTATACGAGGTAACATACATACATACATACATACATATGTATACATTGCCTATAATTAAACTTCAATTATACAATTGCATATATATGTTTTCGTATTAAAACTTATAAGTAATATTATTTGAACTTTTAGAAAACCAGAAAAGATTGCAATGGAGATTATGCAGAAGCAGACGATAACAATATGCAATGCATGTCAGATATTGACGAAGTTAACAAAGTAAGCATACATACTAATTTATATTCAGTGGTTACATTTTAATTGGTGTATTAAATGTAACATTTTTTTTATGATTAATTATTAGCGTGTCGGAGATATCAACATCCAACAAATTTTGGATCCGGATTGCGATCCAGCAACCAACTTGGTAAGAGGTGGAAATCCTGTTGTCGCAAAGGGTAACCGGAAAACTTTACAGGCCAATCCAATTAGAATGTTTCCATCTTCACTTGTTACAGATACCACCTTTTGCCGAGTACGTAGTAATTCTCAATTATATGTTATTTTTTATTATATATGTATATACATATTTTGAATACCTTGTTTAATCGTTCAGGGTGAATATTATGATTACGCAACTCTTTGGGCCAATGACGAAAATGTTATGAAAGCACTTAACGTACGCCAGGTAATTACCTCCAATTAAAGTGCTTGCTTCAAGCAAATTGTGATTTAAATAAAAGCTGTGTCATTGACAAAAAAAAGAGCTACTATGGAATTATATATATATATAGACTTAAACAATTACTTATTTAATTAATAATTAATTAAGAAGACGTAAGAAGTAGTAATTTGTTTATATATCTTTTAGATTATATAGTTTTTTTTTGGAGTCCACAAATTAAAATTAATTAAATGAATGGAATATAATTATATTATATTATAATTATTTGTATAACAAATTATGAGATTATTAATAATGTAGGGAACGGTGAAGGAATGGTTGTTGTGTAATCTGGACATGAAGTACAATTACGGTAAACGTTCAATGCCACAATATGAGTTCAATATACGTAGTAGTGTAGTCTACCATCAAAAGTTAACTCAGAGGAACTGTAGAGCATTGATTTTCAGGTATTCATTTCATTGTACTCACTACTCCTTAATTATTTAAATAATTGGAATTGGTTTTTATATAAATATCTTACTCTTAGTGTTTAATTAATAACAGTGGAGATCATGACATGATGGTTCCACATGTGGGCACACGCAACTGGATAAATACTTTGAATCTAACCATCACAGATAGTGATTGGGAACCATATTATGTTAACGGACAAAATGGAGGATACAAAACCACATATGCCCGTCAAAACTATTCGTTGGTGTTTGCTACTGTAAAGGTAGGTATATTATATAAACATATATACATTAACAAATATTAATGGATCTGTTGTCTTCTTTGAACTCACTCCTTAATTGTTTGCAGGGAGCCGGTCACACAGCTCCAGAGTTCAAACCAGCGGAATGCTTCGAGATGGTTAAGAGGTGGTTTGCTCATAGACCAATCTAGTCTACCCCTACTCTACTAACTACTATTTTTTGAAGTGGGGAAATTAATTCATTTAGTGTGTGATACCATCAGTCATATCTTAGTAAGTGTCTTATAGCATCATTCATATCTTAGACATTACATTCATTTTAGTATTATAACTTTATGTAACGTTGTAAATTTATCGATCCACTCATTTATTATACATGTATTGGATGGATTAGTGGATGTAACTCAAACTAAAGTTTGATCGTAATATCGTATGATTATGTCAAATGCATGTGAGTCTTGTTACATACAGTTCAAATAAAGAAAGTCGTTGGTCAGTTGTTTAGGACATTCGGTGTGGTTGAGCACCGACAAAGAAGACGGGCTGCTAAGTAATCTCCACGTCACCGGAGCAGTATTGAAGACGGGCTTGGGGTGTGGAACAACGGTCCTCCATCTTCTTCGGCGAGTCTCCGGTGGCCACCATCTTCTACGGCGAGTCTCTGGCGGCCACCTTCTTCTCCGGCAACTATTTACATGTTTTTTTTTTTAAAAACCCGACCCTTGAGGCCCGTCATCCCCGACATTATTTGGCCGCTCATGCCGTTGCCGGCATAGGGGGGCGGTGTACACCGGCCAGGCATACACTTGGCGTCCCTATGTCGGATCCACACCGAATGGCCTTTTCTATTTAATATTCGTTTATTGTTCCTTTTCAAGTATGCCCAATCTTCTGGTTAATAAAAGTGGTAATCTTGAGCTGTGTTTGTTCTTGTTCTCTTTGGATCAGTGTGATTGTATGCTCTATTTGTAAAAACTGTAGCGATATCAACTCGAAAGGGCTAAAGTCGAATGACTAAACGGGTAAAATAATAATTAAGTTTGTTTAATTATTATTTGAATAATCTATTAGTATTAGTATTAGGTTTGACATATGCTTCCTATTGATTTTATAATTATCGTTTACTATTATGGGAAGAGATAACGTACAAAGCTTCCTTAACATGAGAAGCGTAGGAAGGCTTCTCAGCCCTTAGATGTAGGCATGATGGTAATTATCAACCTTAATCATGGTCGGCTTAAATAAAGCAAGGGTAAATTAGGAAAAAACGTTTAAATTCTTTTTTGTTCAACATAGGCTAACCGAAAATTAATTTACACGATTTCAAATCGATTAAACATTTTGAAAGATTACACAATCAAAAAAACAAATAAAAAGTCCATTACATTGACTGAAAACGTTGGAACAGTGTTTGAATCAAAAAAATTTTAAAAACAGAGGATTTGTATACGTAGACGATAAATGAGACGATAAACAGAGGATTATGAATAAATGCTCGTTATAGTTGCGAAATACTTTCGATTGTATTTCAAGAAGAACGATTAAACATAAAAAAATTAGGTTAACATAAGTTGTAGAAGAAAATGAAGAAGATGGTGATAACAGAGGGTGTAAAAACACACGTACATGTATGTCCATTATTATAAACGCACGTTAATTATTATAAACGCCCGTTGTATATTTTTTAAACGCACATTGTATATTCTTTAAACTTCTTGAAATAAAGGTTTCCACCTTGCTTTAATTGCTCTGTTTGTAAGGTACCCTTCTGCTCTGTTCTCTCTCTAGACTATCTCTGTTTGTTTCTCTCTGTTATTAAAAAAAATGATGTAGTGGGAAAAAAGGAGGATTTGAGAGACATGGATTTCCAAAGTGGACGTTTGCTTCTACTTGAAAATCTTTTTTCACCACCTCTATTTGAAAAAGGAGGATTTGAGAGACATGGATTTCCATCCTGCTGTTGCAAGTCAAAGAAGAAAAAGATCCAAAACTAAAGAAAACAAAGTAAAAGATGAGAACCACAAATTTATACTCACTCTTTTAAAAAAACAAATTTAGATGCACGTTTTTTGGTTGTTACAAATCACCATCTCCCATTTTCATATGATTTGACTCACACTCTTTGTTTGATGTGATGGTATTGTATGTGTGGTTGCAAAAGTAAAAGATTGAGAACCACAAATTTAGACGCACTTCTTAAAAAAAAAAATCAGATGCACGTTTTTCCAATTTGAACGCACATTATATTATTTTGGTTTTATTAAAAAGTGAATGTGCGTTTATATTTAGACGCACGTTTTGACTGAGTGTGTTTTTGTAGTTTTGTGAAACATTATTCCTTTTGTTTAGACGCACGTTTTTTTTTATTTTTAAATTCTAAACGTACGTTTGTTTAATGACAACCAAATTATTAAAGACAACCAAACGTGTGTTTCTTCTCACCTCTGCTTTAATCATCTTTCTTTCTGTCTTTTACAACATCTTGTTAACCTAATTGTTTTAGGTTTAAACGCTCTTCAACACAATGAAAACCCACATATTCATTTACAAAGATGCACGTTGTATACCAACTATTAACTCTGAACGCACGTTTTATTTCTTCATCATCATCATACCATTACTGGTAATCACAATCATGTACATCTTTCTATCTCTAAATACATCCACCATCCTTGATTTTAAGTAACGAACATATAATCAAGATGTAAAACTAAGAAAAATCATACGATAATCCGTCGAAAACAAATCCTTAAAAAAATTGATCGATTTGAAAAAATAGAGCATCTAATTGAATAATTAAAAAAAACAGTATTGTTACTTGAATCATGAATTGATTAGATCGTCAATCTGAAATACATAATCCATCATTAGTTAAATCCTGAATTGAATAGAATTATTGTCGATTATAATTGAATCGTGATTGAATGGATCAGAGATTACGAACAACAAAAGGACTAAATTACCCTTTTAATCAACCGGGTTTAGGTTAAGTAAACTTAACTATAGTTTACAGGTGTCATTCTCTGGTTGCTTTCTACACTTCTCACATTAAGGAACATATGTATCATATACTTTCTCTACTATTATAGTTCTAGTAGGATTAGAATAACTAGTATATATAAATCCTTGTTTTCTATG
Source organism: Ambrosia artemisiifolia (assembly GCA_032199755.1). NCBI lineage: Eukaryota > Viridiplantae > Streptophyta > Magnoliopsida > Asterales > Asteraceae > Ambrosia > Ambrosia artemisiifolia. Next base: position 53,589,346 of record CM063515.1, on the reverse strand, counting down.
TTTTTATGAATCCAACAATAAATAAAAGTTTTAGATTCCTTCAAGTTAACAAGTGGTATAAAAGCCAGGTTAGGTGGAATTCAAATCTATGTATGAGAATATTATAATTCACGTGAAAGTTACTCAAATGGCAACCGGTTATTATGAAAAACCAATTTGTTACTCAAATTTGGTTATTAGAGCATGGTTTCAAAAGCTAGTATGTGGATTTAGGTTGTATTTGAAGAGAATGGTACCAAAAACCAGCAATACCATATCAACAACTAACTTACTCTTTCTCAACAGGAAGCTGCGCCCATTAAACATGACGCTGGTTCTCCCGCCCGTTTTACATCAGCGGACTACCATGCGCTCATAACTCAATGGACGCACAATCTCCCGCCCGTTTTACGTCAGCGGAATACCATGCGTCCATACTACAATGGACGCCCGCCTGCCAACCCATTCTACGACAGCAGAACGCGATACGTCCACAGCCCAACGGACGCACAACGAAGCTTCTTCATCAAGATAAACAAACCTTCGTCAACACAACTAAAAGATACCTTTTAGGGCAGCATCGAGACACACACCCCAGGGCAGGCGTACCCTGGACAACTGTTCCTGACGCAGCAGGCTGCCCGTCACAGTCCTCAACCAATCAAAGGTTGCGCCTACCCTGACTACCAGAAAGGACGGCGACGTGGCAGCTCCCCAGCCAAGATATCTCTGACAGAAGACTTTATAAACCCCCACTTATCTCAGGTTCTAGATAAGCAGATGATTGCCCACCGCCTTGGAATAGCCAACAGGCGGACGCCACATGCCCGTCGCCCACTATCGTCCACTCAACGGACGCCACGTGTATTATTGACAGGACGGTAAAATCTCCCCTTTCTCCTAGTTTTCACTTGACCACTTGCACCAATTGGGCTTGAGGATTTGGGCTAGAAACCAAGAGACACCTGTACCTAGGTCGGGCCCAACAAGGGTAGAGGATGGGTTGAGAAAGTTGGACGTCGAGGTACTAAAAAAGGAGGAGTCCCTTCTCCTTTTATTGGCATCCGATATTCACCAAAACTTTCACTGAAAAGACCACGAGCACATCGTACTTTTCCGACCCTTATTTTATTTACTAACATTTAGAAGCTCGGCTCTTCTAATCAGTGGTCTCTTAACATCCTTAGTCTTATCTTTAGACCCACATTTTCCTAAACACACATTTTACAAATAGCCCATAGAATAACTACCAAGGTCAACCCTAATCCGGTGACCTAGGATTCGTGTTGCTTCATTGGCGCCATTTGTGGCATTACCACAATAATATCTTACAAAAAACTTTATTTTGCCAATTTCACAAAAATGACAACTTCACCACCCAAAGTCTATACTCCATCGGGGGTCCTCGAAGACATTACCCCAGGACCAAATGCAACTAAGGGTAATAGCAATGACAACCAAGACAATGTCGCCATCACCCCCCGATCCATACACTTTAGAACCAAAGATGTACCACCTCCCACCCAAGAGGAGATCGACGCACTAAACAATGACTGGTATGAACGCCGAAAACAACTACTAGACGCCCAGCTTGAGCATCAAAGGGTAACTGGCAAAGCCATCATGGCATCAACCTCCAAAACCCCCACCAAAACACCAAATGCTGCCCGTCATGGGGAAGGTCAGGGGAGACTCCCCATAGACCAGGCCCGTGCAGAGCACAATCGGTTCGACGATGACGATTATGAAGAAAGCTCTTGGGATGATGATGCATCCAGGGACTATCGCCGCAGTACATATTACCGTAGGGAACGCACAAACAGATACAATAACAACGCCGCCACCAATTTGTCAATCCCAAAGAGGCCCACAGCCTTTTCGGACAAGTCAAAGTTCACTACACGCATCTCAACTGCTCCAATACCACCATAGCAGCGGCTTCCAGCCAACGTCAAACTATATGATAGCCTCACCGATCCAGACGATCACGTCAGCATTTTCAACCGGGCTGGGGACGTCATCGGTTGGACACTGCCCGTCTGGTGCCACATGTTCGCCCAAACACTAACATGCGCCAACAATGTCGCTACAAACGTGATTAGATGTTGGGATCGTGGGTGAGCTCAGAGGGACAATTATCATGTTTTAAGAGTATGCAGCCGAATATAATGTAAGTTTGACAATTGACACCTTGTGACTAATCTATTAATTGACTCAAACTCCCCCTCGGATTAAGCTATCACAACATGAATTAATAACAAAACAAACATAAGTGATATAAGAGAATTAACTTAAATATTTGTATGTTATTAGGCAAATGTTCAAATGTATGAATACATGTGGCCAAGTGCAAGTCTAAGTGTTGGTAATAGTCAGGTATTTATAGGATACATACATGACTGTTTCCACCCACTCTTAGATGTACTAAATACATAAACAAATACCTAGTGGAAAACAAAATACTAATATACTAACTACTGTTGCTTTATACTGACAACAACTGATAAAACTAACTACTGAGAATCTTCAACTTCTGATGGTGTAATACAACTTCTGATGAGTAAAACATCAGAAGTTGTTCTTCAGTACTTCTTAACTTCTGATGACATTTATGGTCATCAGTAGTTTCTTCATCAGTAGTTTCTTTCTTTCTTCAGTAGTTGTCTTTTGTTCTTCAGGACTTTGTCTTCAGAGGTTTGTCTGGTTCGTCTTCAGAACTTGTCCATCAGTAGTTCTATTTAGTCTTCGGAAGTTGCCTGTTTTATTCATCAGTAGTTATTATACTTAGCTATTATTATTATGTGAATGATCAACTAAGGTTTTGTGGTTCATTAATCCTCTTTGACCCAACAATCTCCCCCTGGATTGATGAAGCCAAAACCTTAGCTGATAGCTTAGAAGCTTTATTGATTCACTTATTCAAGATCCAGCCTGTTCTTGATGTTATGTCTGATTTGTCTTAGTTTGTCCTGGGCTTGGATCTTGTTAGGGCAAATTGATATATCCAAATTGATTGTGTAGAGATCTTGAAGATCTCTACTTGACATATTCAGTACGTCCATTGCCCTTTGAAACACCTGTCTTGCACCATCCTCTCTCTCAATGACCATTTGTAGACTTGGAGTGCAGTACCATCTCTTTATCTTGGCATTGGAGGTTGACACAGAGGGGGTGACAATGGTTGTAGGTGCTGGGTTCTCATACACCACCAGAACTGTGGATGTTGAGACCTTGGGAAGTGTCTGTGAAGGGTCTTGACCTTCAGCAGTAGACTTTGTAGCTTCATCAGCAGTTGCAGCCTTTGATTGATCATGCTGGGTAGTTTCAACTGTTTGATGAGCTTTGGCTTTGGAGTCTCTTCCCTGTGGCTTTCCTTCCATACACACATCAGCTTTGGCTTTGGAAGGTGAAGCTTTTGTAGACCCTTGTTCTGAAGCTGGAGTTTTAGATTTGGTAACTTCTGATGAAGACTGACCTGCTGGATGTGTTTTCTTTTGCTCAAGTTTGTTGTATGCATCCAGTAGTTCAGCTTCACTCCACTTCAGCAGCTGCACTTTGCTACCAATCTTTGCAGCTACAAGTTGTTTAACAAGCTGAGCTTTCTTTTCAGCATCCTTCTTAGCTTTCATCATTGATTCCAGCTTGTCAACCCTTAACTGTAAGTCTTTCAAGGGCAGGTTTATGATGTTCGCCTTTTTGGTCTTAGAATGTTTCAAAATGAAGGTTATGGCCTGTTGTCTATCAAATTCAACCTGTGTCTGTGCAGCTTCTGCCAACTCTTGCAGGTACCCTTGAAAGGCTTTAGCTCTCTCATCTTCTCCTGTAATCCCTTCATCATTTACCCTTTCATAAGCCATTTGTTCATGAAGTTCATTTCTCTCCACAGGAATCTCCTCCTCCTCTACTTCATGTGAGGCTTGTTCATCCTTCTTCTTCTGTTCTGAAGAATCAGGAGTGGGTTTGGAAAAGGCAGGGGTTGTCTTCTGAATTTTGGTAACTACTGATGATTGAGCATCAACAGTTTTGTCTTTTGGGTCTTCAGAAGTTTCAGCGGTTGTTCCCCTTGTCTTCCTTTTCCTGTATTGAACCTTGACCTCCCTTGTTGATGTTTCTTTTTCGGTGCTGGGAAGGTCAGTGGGCAGGTTTGATGTTTGTGCAACACTCTTCTTACCAGCTATTGTCTTCTCAAGAGATCTCTTCTGTTCAGCTTCCCTTGCCTTCTTGGACGCTGCTAAATCAATTTTCTCAGACACTTTCTCCCCCTTTTTGGCTTCATCAGCCTCTTGAAACCAGGGAGCAGGAGGAGTCACACCTGTAAGGTGTTGGATTTGTCTTCTTAAGTCCTCCTGGCGTCTTGAGATCTCTGAGACTTTGTCAGTTAATGCATTGTTCAGCATGGTAAGTTGGGTATTGTATTTTTGTTCCATCTGGACTGTTAGGTCTTTAAGATGTGCATTTATGAGCTGATGGAACATTTGGTAGAGAGGGCCCTGGGGGTTGCATAAGTGGTCTATGTTTATGCTCCCAGGTCCTGAACTGGTGGCTTGTGTAGAAGGTGATGTGTATGGGAGATCTCCTGCTGTGTTCACGGGAGATGCCACTCTTGGGGTTGTTTGGGTTGAGTGGTCTTTATCCTGAGCCTTTTTGGTGAGCAACTCCTTGAGTTTGCAGACCTCAGACTCAAGACCTTCTACTTTGGCCGTCAATTCTTTGATTTTTGACTCATCAACCAACTTAATGGCATCATCTGAATCCCTGTCTTCTGTTGAGACAGTTTTACCATGACCTGGTTCCAATTCCAGATTGTCATGGGCCCCTTGTTCTTGGTTCTGGGGACTTCCTGCTGTTATGTCCATAGGTTCAGAACCTATGACAGCAGTTGCCACAAGTGAAGTCTTAGTTATGATACTACTGTCCTCCAATCCACCACTGGGTGGTACAGGAGTAGTAGCAGCTTCACTTGTACCTTGGACCTCTGATACTAGACTCAGGGGTCTAGGTTCATCCTCATCTCTTTGGTTAGAGAAGGGCATGTCCTCATCCATGTCTAATAAGTCTGTGAAGCTCTGGTCATGGGGAGAAACCTCAATGATAATTTGAGGCATGACACTTGTGGATGGAACATCTGAGCCCAACTCATTGAGAGCTATGGCAGTGGTTATTGTGGAGATTGTGGTGTTAATATTATCAGTAATTGGGCTTTCAAGCTGTGTACTCCCAGGCATTGGAGTAATAGTAGTGAAATCAAGTGAAGTCACAACTACTGATGAGGGTTCCCTTGAAATAAGCTCTGTAACTTGTTGAGAAGTTACAGGCAGTTGAGGCTGGGATTGAGATGTAGCAGCCAACTGTGAGGATGTCTCAGTTGTTGCTTTAACAAGTTCAGATTGAACATTGACATCCACAGGCATCTCATCTTCCTGTGGTGTCTTATTAGGTTTTGTTGAGGGTTTAGGTTTGAGTGAAGACTTCTTTTTGGATTTTTCTTTGGGGGTAGAATTCTTTTTGGGTTTTGATGATATGGGTTCCTTGAGGACTGGGTTTGCTTCCTCTTGGTCATCATCTGCCAGATGTGCTGGCGTGTTATGTCTTGAAAATGTTTGAACATCTATCTTTTTAGAGACAGATGCTACCCCAAGTAATGCATCATTACCAATGGTTTTAATGAGGCATTGCATAACAAACCTGGGATATATTAAAAACTTAAACTTTTCTTTATTATGGTTTATTACAAGTTCATTGAAAAGATAAGTTGATGCCCTGAAAGGTTGGTTTGCAACTATAGAGTGAAAAATTTGTTGCAAGTCAGAGGGCATTTGATCCCATCCAGCAGTCTTAGGACTCAGGCACATTAACAAGTAATGAAACAGGAGCTTGTACTGGGGATCAAAATATTTCTTGTAAATGGTAGCATGAGAAAGATTACCTTGATACTCACATGCTGTAAGTGTGGCATGTACAACACCAGTTGATATGGAAGTTGGAGCATCGTTGTCATTTAGTTCCAGAGCTTGAGACAACACCTCTGGTGTTATGGCCAACACTTTGCCATTTACCTTTGATTTAAGGGCAACTACTTCGTCATTGACCATTGAAGCTTTAGCATTTGCCCAAAACTGCCTGAGGGCGTCCACGTGGATAGGTGGATCTATGATGAAGGCAGTGTGATACCTAGAATTTTTCATGGTATCAATGATATCATGGTATTTCTCCCAGTGCTCATCCTTTGTAAGATAAGCGATTTGATTGTGGGAGGGTTTCAATTGAAGAGCCATTTTAATCGATTAGGTTTGAAAACTGGTTGTCAATCGCCGTTGAAGGTTTGAAAGAGGGAAGTTTGATTTGAATTGTAATGAATGCGAAGAATCAGGGTTTCAGAAGTTATAACTTCTTATGAAAGTACTGTTTTACCCTTTCACTTAACTATTGATGAATACTTTTTGTTCGTCAGTAGTTGTCCCTGTTCTTCTTCAGTAGTTTTAAAACTACTGATGTACAATCACCTCACACTTCCTACTACTTAATTACTGATTCACCACGTCAGCAATTAGGTCCTCAGATGTTATATAAGTGTTCAGAAGTTTCTAAGTTAGTGTGTTTTTACTTATTTTCTTATTCCATTTCTTTGTATTTCCTCTACCCCAAGACACAAAAGGTGGATGACGAAATATGAAAATCTTCTATTGTAATAACATCTGAAGTTCAACAACCAAGGACTTTTGATCCTAGGAAGATCTCTAGCAATAAGCAACCCTTTTGAAAATGGTTCTTTAATTGAAAATACCAAGATATAAACTACTGAGATTCTTTAAAATAGATATTTCATTTAAATCAGTAGTTTTTGTTAATTTACAAGCTTTAGGAATTATATATTCAACATTAAATCATAGATAAGCTCTTAGATCTAGATTTTAATGTATTTAGCCTGCTTGAATTAACTTATATTAACTTAGCTGTTTATATAATACTTATTTAATTAAGTACATATATGGTCAGCAAAGTTACCCACATTTTGCAACATCTTTTATGAAAAATCTACTTAGGAGATAGTTCACTTAAAGTGTATGTGGTCTTCAGGCCTGACTTTGTTTGAAACAGATTTATGAAAATAGGTTTCTAACAAAGTTATACTACCTGGTATGTTGTGGCCATCATATCTTTGTTGTTATGATATAGTTGATTGATTTGCAACTTATCATAATAACTAAGATGATATCACTGAGTTTAAGTCACAATAGAGTCACAGTCAATCGAGTATCAATAATAACGAGCTGGTCTGTTATGTCAAATTGATTGTTAGATCATATTTGACTGGCCAAGCTCTGATACCAATTGTTGGGATCGTGGGTGAGCTCAGAGGGACAATTATCATGTTTTAAGAGTATGCAGCCGAATATAATGTAAGTTTGACAATTGACACCTTGTGACTAATCTATTAATTGACTCAAACTCCCCCTCGGATTAAGCTATCACAACATGAATTAATAACAAAACAAACATAAGTGATATAAGAGAATTAACTTAAATATTTGTATGTTATTAGGCAAATGTTCAAATGTATGAATACATGTGGCCAAGTGCAAGTCTAAGTGTTGGTAATAGTCAGGTATTTATAGGATACATACCTGACTGTTTCCACCCACTCTTAGATGTACTAAATACATAAACAAATACCTAGTGGAAAACAAAATACTAATATACTAACTACTGTTGCTTTATACTGACAACAACTGATAAAACTAACTACTGAGAATCTTCAACTTCTGATGGTGTAATACAACTTCTGATGAGTAAAACATCAGAAGTTGTTCTTCAGTACTTCTTAACTTCTGATGACATTTATGGTCATCAGTAGTTTCTTCATCAGTAGTTTCTTTCTTTCTTCAGTAGTTGTCTTTTGTTCTTTAGGACTTTGTCTTCAGAGGTTTGTCTGGTTCGTCTTCAGAACTTGTCCATCAGTAGTTCTATTTAGTCTTCGGAAGTTGCCTGTTTTATTCATCAGTAGTTATTATACTTAGCTATTATTATTATGTGAATGATCAACTAAGGTTTTGTGGTTCATTAATCCTCTTTGACCCAACATAAGATGTAAATCCACCTCTGCAAATGCAGAGACAATGAGCCACTAGAGGATTTTATCGTCCGGTTCAACAAAGAAGCACTTCAGCGGGGAACGGGGGACGAAGCAATACGAATCTCCTTCCTACAAACGTCAACAACGACAATCTACAACTTACCCTCTAAGGCAAATGAGAATCCGGTTACGGACCGAACTCGCGGATCGATTACGCGTAACAACTCGTTTCAGACGGGATGTTCGAGACGAGACAGAAATATAGCGATAACAACGTCATCACAGATTCGTATTAATACAGAAACGGTTACAGACACTGTCATCAGTAGGATAAACATCAATCTCGTGGCCGGGGGAGGTTGGGCATAACCTCCCCCTTGAGAGCATTCAAAGTATAAGCTCAAATCACCAAATGAAAACAAACACATGAGATTGCTATTTATAGTCCAACACTCAAGTTCTACATTCGCCCCTTAGTGATGGTCGAATGTGGAGTATTTCCACATTCGCCCATTTGTGTTGGTCGAATGTGGAAAACTTCCACATTCGCCCACTTTGTTTAGGTCGAATGTAAACATGTGTTTTGTCCTATATTTTACAAATGCGTCAGATCCATAAAATGCCCTTATGGATCACCACAATCTCATGTAACACTATACCTAGACTCAACCCTAGTCTATTCGACAGTGACGTCCACAGAAAGTGCATCAACAATCTCCCCCTTGGACGTTGCTGGCGAATCTACAAAACTCTTGCACATCAACACATCAGAATCACAGGTCTCCCCCTCAATACATGCACCATTGCATTGAGTTAGAAATACAATATCCTTTGTGAACCGACCAAGTAATGCACTACGGACCCTCAGCATCTGTAGAGGATGGATTAGACAACAATTACAGGATTATATGATCATACAAGTTGCTAAACCAGGTGCGGAAACCCTAGCTTAGAACAAACTGATATAAACTCAATCAAAACACAATCAAGATCATTTTAAAAGCTTTTCATAGATTAACTTGTTCAAATAAACGCTTACAGATTCAATACAGTTAACCTATCACACAAACTATCACTCTCAATCCTCTCTGGAACACACACACATAACACACACTCTGAATGACTCGTTATACATTACAAAAACCCAATTTCTATATATAGTAGCTGTACGTTCGCCCAGATAAACTGGTCGAATGAAAGCTTTTCCACATTCGCCCAGATAGACTGGTCGAATGTGTCTTCTTGTGCATTCCTGTTCCAGATTCGCCCCTGTACAAAGTACCTTCGCCCACTCTCAGTCACCTTCGCCCACTTCTGTATTCCTTCGCCCCTTAACACATGTTAGCATCTAATCATTAGTCGCAAAACGGCATCTACAAACTCCCCCTCGACTATTGATTAGATCTTTTCCTATCTTCATCCATGGCTTTGTTCAGCAGCTTGATTCTAAGAATACTTTTCTGTTCTTTCGTCATCTCCGGCTCTAACTTTCTCTTTACCGGTTTTGACACATTAGCCATCTTCACCTTCTTGCCAAGCTTACTTTCCAGATTACTTCCAGCATTGATATCATAAGCAAAGCAAACACCCACAACTTGTGTGTATTTCCTTGCTTGATCAGCATCGTTTGACTCATGATGAATCGGATTATAGAATAACATGATGATGTCTTCGAAGGTGCAATTGATTAGCCACATAGGATCAAATACATGAACATGCTTGTATTTGTCCTTTCCATCTCTCAACACAATCACCGCTTCTGCCTTCCTCCAATCATAATACCAGAATATGAAATCAGCACTGAAGTGTTGAGGCATAGGCATCAAAGGTATCTTCCTCATAACTTCAGGTGCCTTATATATCAAGGTAACCCTTTTCAACTTGGTTCGAGGATCAGTATCCCTGTGAACTTTCCTCCGGGGATACTGTGGTTTGAATCTATTCCATCTCGTCCTACTCTCCCAAACCAATTTGTCTGCACACCAACCGACGTGTGAATTATTCACTGAAGCACCAGACATTTGGAATCTGCATAAATCTCTAACCGCCCAGTACGGTAGAGTAAGCAAATCAATGAACCTGTAAAAATACAGAATTCCAGATTCCCACTTAGCAGCTAAACACTTCAGCCTGCCTAAGTATGTCCACCCTAGAGCTCTGCCTCTGAACTTTGCATTATGAAACCTATAGAAGTTTCCTTGAGCTTCAGGCTTTGGTCGGTTTTCATCCATCAATCTTAGTTTCTTCAAATACTCTTTCAACTCATCAGACTTATTTGAAGATTCTGGCAAATCAGCTCCAAGTACTTTCTCAACAAACTCAGCACTTCTTTTTCTTGCCTTTCTTTTTGCAGACGTATTATGCCTTTCAGTAAAATCAGGAAACACCACGTCTTCATCATTTTGTCTGAAGTACTGTGGATATTCCTCATGTGTAATATCCTCTATCTCAACTTCCTCAAACTCAGGGGTTTCTTTATCATCAGAATGAGTTCCAACATCCTTTTCAGGAATAGGTGGAATCGACTCATCAACAATAAACTCTTCAAACGTTTTCCCTACTCTCTGTGCAAGTCCCTCTAGAATCTCCTTTGCCACAGAAGCAGGTACTTCCCCTTCCTCAAAATCAGGATCGTTATATTCCAATTCATAACGCATATCATCTGTTTGGAATATTTCTGCAAAACGTCCTGTGAACTCAATGGTCCACTCTCTCTTCTCTAACATGTCCTTGTATACTTGTTTTGCATCATCAGATAAAGACCTCACCTTCTCATTCCAGAACACTGTTTCATCATCTACATTCTCTCCTTTCTTCTTCGAACTAGACTCACCTGTGTCTTTCTTCTTCTTAGAAGGTGGTCTCTTCTCAAAAGTAAACTTAGCAGTATCATCTCCTCCATCATTGTCATCACTGCTACTATCATCATCTTTTTGACTTCCTGAACCTTCAGCATCATCATCATCATCATTATTATCATCTTCATCATCACTTTTATCCGATTCTTCATTCTCATCATCCTCATCTTCCTCATCTTCCTCTTTATCAGATTCAGATGGTTCAAAGTCTACTTGTTCAACCTCTTTCTCTGCATCTTCCTCACCCTCCTTCAGTTTAGGTGCAGTGTTGTACAGATCATCAATCAGATCACTAAGGCGTTTGTTTTCAGCCCTCAGCTCTTTGTTGTTTTCTTTAATTGCCTTGTATCTGTTCTTGTTTCTCAGAACCTTTCCTTCAAGCTTCTTATTCTTTGCTTCAAGCTTCTTTACCTTCTCATCTATTTCATCTTGATTAGATTTAGAAGCAACAACTATCTGAAGCATTTTCTCTTCATTCAGCTTAAACTTGGCAATCTCTGCTTGTTGAGCCACAAGCATCTTCATCATATCGTCCATTTTCTTATTCACCTGCTTCATCACATCATCATCCACAGTGACTTTCTTCGACTTGGACTTTGACTTAGATGGCTCATCCTCAACTACTTTTCCTTTCTGAGGCTTAGTAAACATATCAAGAACATTATCCAGTGCAATGTTGAACTTATCCACTGGTAATGTTGTTGCCTCCACAGTCTTTTGTTTCTTTGCAGCTGGTGAAGATTGTTTAGATGATGTTCCAGCATCAGGTAATCTCTTTCCCTTCAACAATAAGTTCAATTCTTTCTCTCTGAGTTGCTTTGTGCTTGTTTTCTTAGCCATAGACTTGTGTTTGGGCTTGGGCAAATTCACTACAACTGTTTCACCCTCATTCAATTCATCCAGATTAATAGTCAACCCTTCATCCTCAGCACCAACAGATTGCTTGCCCTTATTAGCTTCTTCTATTGATCTGTTCAAGGATTCAGACTCACCAACCAAAGTGGCCTTTTGTTTGGTAGTCCGGACATTCTCAGCATCCGAATCCCACTGTTCTTCAGTCTCTGTTTCCTCTGAATCAACAGATTCCTCATCTACCAAACTCGTGCCCTTTTTAGCAGTAGTCTTCTTCCTCACTGCTTGTTGTTTTGAAATTCCCTGATCTGTCTTACCCTTGCCCTTCCCTTTGGCTCCGGGATTGACAACTTGCCTTTTCCTCTTCGTGCTTGCATCCGCATAAACTAGTGGATCATCATTGTCACTATCACTGTCTGGATGCCTTGCTAAATTCTTTCCAGGATCCATGTAATCCTCTCTAGCCAAAGCTCCAAATAACCTTCTGTAAGGTGGTCTCTCATTTTCAGGCACACCTTTATAAGCTTTCATTCTCGCTAAGGTTCTAACATTCATATGATCCATAGCAAGTATTTGTGTTGGATCCTTCTTCAAATGTGGATATTTATGATCAAAAATCATCATAAGAAATCTCGGATAAAGCATGAACTTCTTAAGCTTCAATCCTTTCAACATTTCTAGCATATGATCCAAAATCATTCCTGCAACATTAAATGGTTTGTTGAGAGTCAACGCAACCATTAATGAGCTCAAACTTTTCCTCATTACGTCGTATCCACCACTCACACATCCAAACACCAGTATAATGACGTGAGCAAAATACTTGAACTGTACTCCCAGCTTCCCTTTATACATAGACCCATCAGTAATCGGTCCTTTGTATTTCATCCTCAGAAAACAAGCTTTCTGCTCAGTCCATGACAATTCCCTTGGATCCTCACTTGTTTCAAAATGGATCTGGAGAGCTTCTCTGATATCTGCTTCAGTGATAAACATCTCCATTCCCTGAATCTTGCTTTTAATTATCGTCTGATTATCAAAGTAATCATACTTGGCGTTGTTGTAAAAGTCCTCAACTATATCCTTGTAGATAATAGTTGGTGTGGCCAAAGCGTAAACCACTCTGCATCTCTTCAAAAACTTGATGATCTCAGTGAATTCCACATTCTTCTCAACATCTCCAAGATATGCGCAACAGTTATGAGTCTTCTCAAACGGCCATTTGTTACCGCTTGATGATCCTTCTTCTTGCACAGTCTGTGGAACTGGATCAGTCACTATAGTCTCCACTGGAATCTCAACATTCGCTTGTTCTTCAGCCATCTGAAATGGAAAATCAAAATAAAACGTCAAAACACAAAATCGTCAAAATTTCAAAATTTTAGGTTTTGATATTCCACATTCGCCCAAATTAACTGGTCGAATGTAGATTTCTTTGGCCGAAGGTGTAATATTTTGGTCGAATGTAAAGTGATTTTGTTGAAAAGATACATTCGCCCGTTTTAAGGTTTCCTTCGTCCAATCAGTTCCACATTCGCCCATCACGAAGAACCGAATGTAGACTGTTCTTGACCAAACATTTGAAAATTTTTCAAACGTGTTATTAACCCTTAATTTTGATTCAAATCTGTCCTAACATGACCGACTAAGCATCGTATAACATTAATTTGCCCCAATTTTCATTTTATATCGGTTTTCAATCGAATTTAGGGTTTAATACTCTCATTCAATCAATCAACACTTTAACCATGTTAAAACTCTAATTCCTTTAATACTCTCCCCCTAAAACTGATATATAATGAAAATCTAGCAACAAAAAGCATTAACAATCACTAAAAATCCCTAAACCCGTAAACCCTAGGTCGGTTTAGAAAACCAGCGATTACATCTTCAATCTGTGTCCATTACCTGTAAACTTGATATAAAAATGATCAGAACGAAGCAAGGATTAAAACGCACAAGCAGAAGTTTCAAAAACAACAAGGTTCTGTTATGATGAAAAATTTTGAAAAAATTAGAATGGTGGTCGAATCTGGGTTGGCATACTTATAAGGTTGCACCTTCGCCCGTTCAGTCGGTCGAATGTAAAAAAATATTCCACCTTCGCCCCTAGTAAAAGACACGAAGGTGAAACCATCTCACCCGAAAGTGGAATTTGGCTGCAAGCCACATTCGCCCAAATAAACAACCCGAAGGTGAAACAAAAAGTCCACATTCGTCCCAAATTAAGGGCGAATGTAAAATGGAACTTTTGAAAAATTTTACCAAATTACAAATTCGAACCCCGTTCAACATTTTTCAATCCGTTAAACTTCCAAAACACAAATTTTTCACATTTAGAATGATACAAAGCCCAGATGGTGTTGTCAAATCTCAGAAATTGACTATCAAGCATCCCCGGTTATCAAAAATAAAGCAGAAATGCAAAAATTTTGGATTTTTCTGAAATTTACCAGAACACACCTAAACTCTTTTTGGATTTTGTATCTTTTTGACAATAAAAGTAAATTGCAGCAAAGATAAAATGCATCAAATTAAATGAAAGCAGTAAACATTTTGTGAAATCCAGTCAGAGGATCATATCAGTTTCCTGAGAAATCTGATCACAGCGTTGATCTTTTTGTTTAATATTATCATTAGAAACAGTATGTGATACGGCAATTGCTGATATTGTGGTCCACGTAAGCTCACATGCAGACAATTACGCAATGCTTTAAAATGATACGAGTTAGATGTATTAGACTAACACGATGTGGTGCCCACACACACGACATACTCCCGTATCAAGAAATTGCACAAAGCTTCGTCGTAACGCGTGATTATGCCAGAGTTATCCGTAAAAGTTACAAAGTATATAGCACAGAGGTGTACAGGTCAGCAAATGAATGCAGCAGAGTAACATGTGCGTATACACTAGGTTGAGGCTGATATTAATCACTGATTTGCATCAGATGATCAATACGATGTAATAATGATCTATGATCAATTAAAACATAAAGTTCCTCAATTCGGTAACTTCCGGTTTTGGCAATTAAGCTCTTTTAGCAAATATTCTGATAAAACTAGGTCCGTAAATCAATACGACAAAAGTTTATCAGAATATCCCGGATAACCATAACATAACGACCCGAAACCTCAGATTTTGGCAATCCTATCAAACGAAATTACGGTACTAAGACCATATGCCCATGAGGTGTTCAGCCACGAACGCGTAGTTCGTTATGTTTGTATCACTAATGCACGCAATATTTAGTCTACGAAGCCTATCAGCATATCACACGTAATCAACACACGCCTCATAAACTATACAATTCTTTAGCCTGTGTCAGATTCCCACTGATGTACTATCATTTCCTCTGTTTTACCAGGAAATCATTTTTGATTTTCTAATTTTTAGGTCTTTTTGAATTTTATAATGTTTTTGGTTTTTCTAAAAAAAAAAAAAAAAAAAAAAAAAAAATAGCTCCCCCTAAAATAAAGAACATATTTTTGGTATTTTTGATTTTTCTGAAAAAATAAAAGCAAAAATTTGAAAGAAACAATCCACTCGAAAGCATCAACTTCTTTGAGGATTAGACAATCCCCTCGAAAGCATCAACTTCTTTGAGGATTACGATAGTAAAGAGAAATTCCCAATTAGCAAAGAGAAATTCCCAATTAGCAAAATATAAAAACTAAAAACTAAAAAGCGATAAACCGAGGTGCCGATTAGTCCTGTTTTTCCTTTATGTTGTTTACTTTTAAAAGATATTCAAAGCGTGAACGGTCAAAAGCTTTAGTAAACAAATCTGCACGTTGGTAGTCAGTATGTATTTTGACCATATCAATCAATTCCTTAGCGTAACAATCTCGGATAAAATGATATTTGATCCGGATGTGTTTCGCTTTAGAATGATTTTCCGAATTTTTAGTTAATGCAATTGCGGCTTCGTTGTCACAGTAAATAGGAGTTTTAAGAAACTGCAAACCGTAATCCACCATTTGTTGTTGAATCCAGAGTACTTGCGAACAGCAACTCGAGGCTGCAATGTACTCGGCTTCACAGGTAGATTGTGCTACGGAAGTCTGTTTCTTGCATTGCCAGGTGATTAACCTGCTCCCGAAAAACTGGCAACCAGCTGTAGTAGATTTGCTATCTTTGTCACAGCCGCCCCAATCTGCATCACTAAAAGATATGAAATCAAAATTATCATCATTAGGGTACCAAAGTCCTTTTGAGGGACAACCCTTCAGATATCTAAGGATACGCTTGACCGCCGTCAGATGACTTTGTTTCGGCTTCGATTGATAACGGGCACAGAGACACGTTGCATACATAATATCTGGTCGAGACGCCGTCAAATACATCAGAGATCCGATGATTGCTCTGTATGTAAAAGGATCCGTCAGCTCCCCCTTAGCGTCCACTCCAATCCCGTGATTGGGTTGAATCGGGGTATCCATCGGCTTTGAGTCCTCCATCTGGAACCGGCTCAAGATGTCGGAGACATATTTTGTCTGGTGAATGAAGATCCCGTCGGGTCTTTGGTCCACCTGCAAGCCTAGGAAAAACTGCATCTCCCCCATTGCGCTCATTTCGAACTTTTCCTGCATGACAGTTTCAAACTCCCTGCATAAATGCTCGTTAGTTGAACCAAATATTATATCATCAACGTATATCTGTACTAGAAGCAAATCATCTCCCGTCTTTTTCGTAAAGAGGGTGCAATCGACGATGCCGCGCTTGAATCCTTTTGTGATGAGGTATGTACTCAGCTCCTCGTACCACTGCCTCGGAGCCTGGTGCAAGCCATAAAGAGCTTTGTTCAACACGTAGACCTTATCCCGGTGGATTGGGTCCTCAAAGCCTGGTGGCTGCCCTACATACACCTCTTCCTTGACTTTACCGTACAGAAATGCGCTTTTCACGTCCATCTGGTAAACTTTGAATTTCTTATAAGACGCAAACGCGAGGAACATCCGAATAGCTTCGATTCGTGCTACCGGTGCATAGATTTCATTATAATCAATCCCTTCGATTTGATGGAAACCCTGCACAACCAATCTGGCTTTGTTCCGAACAATTACCCCACGATCATCCTTCTTACACTTAAACACCCATTTGGTGCCAATCTTCTTCCTATCCGGCGGCAAATCCGTGAGCGTCCAAACTCCCAATTTCTGGAATTGTAATAACTCCTCCTGCATAGCTTCCACCCAGGCATCATCCTTCAAAGCGTCCTTGTATGTCCTTGGCTCTACCTGCGACACATAACACGCAAACGACCAATCATTTTGACTACCAGATTGTTGAATTTTGGCATATAAAGCTAAAGCACCAAAACTCTCTGGCGTATTAACGCTTTTAAGCTGCCCTCTGGTCATAACACTGCTTCCAGGATCACCGATAACTTGCTCCAGCGGGTGAATACGATGAATCCGAGATTCCGGATAATCAGGTACTTGCACTCCCGTCTGAACAGTCAAGTTCTCTACCGCATCCAGATCATGACCCGTATTTGATAATGAAGCCACATCAGTAGTTGGAGTTGGGTTCACTGGAAGTGCCTCCTGCTCTTCAGCTTGATCAAGAATAGCTTCTTCAAATTGTTCATCTTCAGATTCTGAAGTGTCTAACGAAGTTGAAGCCTCTTGAAATATCTCTTCTTCTTGTATAGGAGCATTGGTATCATTAGAAGCTGGTAGGGGGTTTACAGTGATCGGACGCACCAACGGTAAAGTTGTTGCATTTTCACACTCGTAAAGTAATCTAATGACAGCTTCTTCAACCAAGCTATCTAGATTGAATGATTCAAAGAAATCTTTATAATCAAACATCCAATCAGGACCCGTGCCTTGAATATTTTGAGTATATCGTTGAACTTCCACGTTAGCCCAGTCTTCCACACGACGAGTTCGCTTGTTGTATACCCGTTTGAGCGGGGTTGCATATCCAACAAAGTAACCCTCCTCGGCTTTAGGACTAAACTTTTCGCTTGGATTCAACATAGTGCAAGGCGCCCCAAAAGGTTCTAGATACTCTAAGTTCGGCTTCCTTCGGTGTAACAGCTCATAAGATGTTTTTCCAAACTTCTTCACTGTTAAAACCCGATTTAATGTGTAATTTGCCGCATAAATCGCCTCATTCCAGAACATTACTGGAAGATTTGAATCAGCAAGCATTGTTCTAGCCGCTTCAATTAGAGTCCTATTCTTTCGTTCAGCAACACCGTTCTGTTGAGGGGTGTACGGAGCCGAATATTCATGATGTATCCCTTTGTTTTCACAAAGTTCATCCATCCTGGCATTTTTGAACTCCGTCCCATTGTCACTCCGAATTCTCTTTATCTTCACATTGTAGAGATTCTCCAGTCGAGTGAACAGAACTTTTAGATTGATAAAAGTGTCGCTTTTATTCTGCAAACACATCACCCATGAAAATCTTGAGTAATCGTCAGTGACGACTAAACAATAAAGCTCTCCAAGATGACTATGGCGCTTGACCGGTCCGAAAAGATCCATGTGCAATCGCTCTAGTGGCATCTCAACAGAGTTAACCTTTTTCACTTTGTGGGACTGTTTGTGTTGCTTCCCCTTTTTACAACTCACACACTTGTCATTCAGATGGAAATGTTTCACATTTACTCCCTCGACAAGTCCATTCCTCACAAGTTGATTCATTTTCTTCAGATGAATGTGCCCCATTCTTCGGTGCCACATTATCGATTCTTTCTCAGTCGCCTTGGACAAAAAGCATGTTATTTGTCCCTGTGATGTCATCGCCTTGGACATATCAAGAATGTATAGATTGTTGACGCGAGGTGCCTTCAACATTATCCACTCTTTAGGAATTGTAAAGCCCGGTTTCAGAATATAGCAGGATTTGTC
Source organism: Ambrosia artemisiifolia (assembly GCA_032199755.1). NCBI lineage: Eukaryota > Viridiplantae > Streptophyta > Magnoliopsida > Asterales > Asteraceae > Ambrosia > Ambrosia artemisiifolia. Next base: position 53,570,716 of record CM063515.1, on the reverse strand, counting down.
ATCAAAATGCACAGTAAATTTCTTATCACAAATTTGACTGACACTCAACAGATTGTAGTCTATCTGCTTCACATACGAAATCCGCTCGAAACTCACTATCCCATTGCTCACACTCCCTTCCATTGTGATATATCCACCTTTGTTTCCTGCAAACGCTACATACCCGCCATTGATGTTCTTCACGTCGAACAACAACGCAAGATCCCCTGTCATGTGGCCTGAAGCTCCACTATCAACAATCCAAAGACTGCTAATAGGGCCAGCTGAAGCTCCCTGCACACAAAATGTAAATCAGTTAGTTCTTTCGGGGGACCCAAGCCTGAGTCTTGGGTCTTTCAACATCAGGTTTCACAATCACATTATCACAAACATTTTTAACAACTTTTTGATCAATCTTTTTCTGATTGCTCAAAATCGTTTCCTTTTTCTCACTAACTTTTGAAGTTGAGGCTCCTGGAGTACCATTGGGTGTCCAAGATTGTTCAGTCCTTTTCAGGATACGAATCTGAGACTTTGAATTCTCAGTCGATTTCTGAACATTGTTAGCAAAAGTAACTTTCTTGGTAACCTTATCTGATTTAACAGACTTAGGTCCAACATTTGATTTGACAATCGGTTTTGGTGAAACCTTTTGTCTCTCAACTGTTGAGTTCACCACAGGCTTCTTCCACGAGTTTTCCATCGCAATCCGATTCCTTCTATCATAGTGCATTGGACGATTGTTCCTCATTTGAAAATTGTTTTGATTATAAAACGGTTGTGGTTGTTGAGGAACAACTCTCCTATGTGGTGGCACATAATGATCAATCGGTTTACGAATAGAATTCCTTACTTCAACCTCGTGCCTCTTATGCCTTACATATGGGCACTGAGCAAGCAAATGCCCACGTTCCCCACACTTAAAGCACGCACGGTACTCTTCAAAAACATTTGGAGCATTTGGTTGAGCAAATGATCTAACAGGGTATTGATCATTATACTGTTGCTTTCTTAAACTCTCAGGGAGTGGCCCTTTCGAGTAAGTCGGCTCATTAAAACCATTAGCTCTGTTTTTGGGTTTAACAAACTCTGTGACATGGACCTTTGGTTCTTGAGGAACATCCAAATACAACTTCTTTAACAAAGCTGGTGGAATTTCATTTGTTCTCTCATGTTTTGGGAACCAAATTGTACTTTCTTGCCAAATCTTTTCAATTTTAGCATAGTTGGCATTTTTAATTGGAAAGTCCTCGTCAGAGATGATCTTATCGGATCCTTCCATCCGATAGAACACTTTGACAGGTTTGTCACATTGTTCGTTTTTCTCATTTCTCTCAAGATCTTTCTTAACCACATTAAGATCTTTCTTCACAATATTCTTCTCAGACTTATTCACATGATGAATGTTTCTCATTGGAACAATTTGAGATGATGAAACTGGTTCGTTTGTAATGATGTGATTTTCTTTTGGGATATCACATGCATTTACAGTTTGGTTACAACCAGTATCATCACTCTCTGAGTCTGAGTCAACACTTTCAGCAGTAACACCCTCATCATTGATTCCCAAAATCGGTCTAACATCGGAATTTGGATCACCAACACTTGAAGTGTTAGATTCATTTTCCGATGCTGAGTCAGATTTTACCGAACTCTCCGGTGTCACTGAGTGACAATTATGGTTTTCAAAGAGAACCGGAGATGGTACAGCCCGATAATTGGTTGTTTTGTCATCAATGATGTGGTCTACCACATAAGCAACATTCTTGTAACTTTCCAACTTTTTGTTTACTTTTTCAGCAAAGCATTTGATGGCGGCCATTTCCAACTTGGTATTTTCAATTTCATTTATATAGTTGTTAATAGCCAATTGTTTTAAAGACAAAGTGTTTTTCAAGTCAGAAATGTCCTTTTTGTATCCATCTAATACTTTGTTAAAAGCATTCAACTCTTTGCGAGTAGATTGACTGTTCATGATAGCACTATCACGTTGAATACGGAGTTGTTTAACCTCCTCAGTCAATCTATCACAAGCACCACAATATTTTTCACTAGTATTATCAGTACTACAAGCAGAACTTACAGGTTTTGGTGGGTCAGTCATGGCCATCAATGCGAAATGAGCTTCCTTTCCTGCAAAGAATCTGGAATAATCAATCTTTGTGAAAGCGTCATCTGCAATGCACGACTTCCTAGTCATCAGAAAATCTGCTTCTGCAAGCAACTGATCAATATCTTCATCAAGAGAATTAACACTAGCTTCCGTATCCGAGTCACTGTCTGAATCAGAATAAACCGATTCACACTCCTCAGGAATGTCAGAAACAGTATCAATCACAACTCCCGAATTAGTCTCTTCTGATTGAACATCAACATCAACCTCAGCATTCACCTTAACAGGTTCAGTTTCACCATCAATCTCAGTCTCAGAATCATCACTATCAACCTCAGCTCCTTCCTTCTCCTCTATCATCGCCGAATCTCCAATATCAACCTTATATGCAACACAAGCCACATTTCCCCCAGTGGTAATTTCCTCAACACCTATCTGAACACTCGACCAGTCAAACCTTTCATCTTGTTGAGTAACCAATGCTTGATTAGTATTCTGTTGTTCATTTGGTGTAGTGATTGGTATGACTGTTCGGTTAGCATTGTTTGGTGTTTGGGTTTGTGTCTGGTTAGGTGTGTTTGGTTGTCTATTTTGGTTGTTGTGAAAGTTGTTTTGATGGTTTTGGTAGTTGTTGTTTTTGGAAGAAACTTGGTTTTGGTTTTGTTGACGGTTCTGATAGGTAGCATTAAATGGATTCCTGTTGCCTTGTTTTGGTGGCTGAGTGCATTCACGTTTAAAGTGACCTTTACCTCCACAGTTAAAACAAGTCACTTTCTCCTTATTGAACCCGTAGGTTGTATTAGGAGAAGTTCCCAAGTCTGTTCTACCTGTCTTCTCAATAAACTCAGTTGCTCTTCGCATTATACTTGCAAATGCCCATTGAATATCAATGAGTTCCATTTCCTCCTTATCAATCTGTGCGTAGTCTTCATTGGTCAAGTTGTTATTACCAATTTGACTAGCAACTAACCCATTGTAGGAAGAAACCATTGCAGAGACTAATGCAATGTGTTGTTGAGCAACTTCAACTGTTACATTTCCAAGATTGGAAGTTTCTAAAACCACAGTTGGTTGATTAGGTTGGTTCATTGGTTGTGGTTGTGATTGACCAGCAGTGTAAAAAGCTGCTTGTTGCTTTGGGGAGAATGGTGGGATGTATGAATATTGATATGGAACTTGTGGTTGTGGTTGTGATAAAGATGAAGTTTGTTGATGGTAGTTAATGATGGGTGATTCTACAGCATTGGATATACAAGCAACATGTGGTGTAACTAGCCCTCCTGAGCTTGTACTCACTGGTATTGAAGATCCTCCAAAATACAAGTTTGGATTCTGAGGAATCTGTGCTCTCCTAGCCTTCCTCTTCTCTTCCAATTCCTTGTTTTCCAGCTTTTCAACGAACTCTTGAAGAGACCAGTATTGAAAAGCATCCTTTTCCTTCAGAACATCCACATGCTGATCCCAGTTTGGTGGTAATGCTTCAGCAAACTTGTCCACCTGTTTTGCCATAGGAATCTGTACACCATAGCTAGACAATTCAGATATTAAATGATTATATCTAGGAGTTAGTTCTTTCAATGTTTCATTTCCAACATAAGAAAAATTCTCAAACTCCTTAATAAGTTCTTCCATCCTCAAATTTCGAGTCTTCTCATTTCCATCATGCTTCCTTTTAAGCATATCCCACAAAGCCTTAGAAGTTGTGCACGTCCCGAACTGATGCAAAAGATCATTGGTGATTGCCTGCGTCAATTGGGAAAACGCCTTCTTTTCCACAGCAAACTTCTTTTTCTCATCCTCAGCCATGCTCTCCAATGGCACTGGTTCACCTGTGTTCTCCAGAACTGGTGGTGTGTAACCTTTAGCAATCATGTTCCATGCTTCAGCACCTTCCACTCCCATGCCTTCCAAGTGTATCTTGAACTTTTTCTGCCACTGATTGTATTCTTGAATCTCCATGAGCTTCGGTGGCCGAGTCCCGCTACCTGAAGACAAATCATTAATCAGTGTGGAAATAGCATTAGTAGTTTGAGTGTTTACCACCGCTGCTGCTACTCCCCAGTAGTCAGACTGTGGTACTGTAGGTGCACTCTGAGTCATGTAGTTAACCGGCTGTGAAGACTGTGTGTTAGTCTTCTGTGCTGCCACTGTCCATGGGTCCATCACCTGCTGTTGTGGTTGTGTAGTCGCTGGTGTAGGAGTAGTCTGATAACGCCACATAATCACGCACTTCGAAAAATTCAACACTTAGAAAATTTTCCAAAACTTATCCTAGGTTCGCCCAAAGATAATCAGGTTCGCCCTTTTTGTAGTAGGTTCGACCAAAAAGTTTCACCCGAATGTGAATTCTCACCAGAATGTAAAAATATGCTAACACACTTCTACTTTCGTCCACTACAACCTAGGTTCGTCCGTTTCGAAACTACGTTCGTCCGCCCGATCTCCCGAAGGTAAATTTTGTGACCCGAATGAACAATATTCAAACAGAAAATTCTAGGTTCGCCCTCAAACACCTTGGTTCGCCCAGAAAATCTCTCTCCTTCGACCTAAAACACTCACGTTCGCCCACAACGTCCAGGTTCGCCCATATCTGAACTTTTGAAAAACGGTTACACTTTGAAAAACGGTTATTTTGATCTCTGATTTTCAAAAGTTTGTGGATTTGATTGATCTTGATCAGGTTATGCTTCGGAGATGATTTGGAACAACTTTAATACTTGGAATTTTGAATTTTAACCACCAAATCACCTCTAATTCTTTCAAAAACACATAAAAACCATTTTTAGTTGAAAACAGATGTGAATTGATGAAAATTATGTCCAAATCAACTCTGAGTTTATCAATTTGTTGTTGTATGATCCTCTATGCTCTGATACCACTTTGTAGAGGATGGATTAGACAACAATTACAGGATTATATGATCATACAAGTTGCTAAACCAGGTGCGGAAACCCTAGCTTAGAACAAACTGATATAAACTCAATCAAAACACAATCAAGATCATTTTAAAAGCTTTTCATAGATTAACTTGTTCAAATAAACGCTTACAGATTCAATACAGTTAACCTATCACACAAACTATCACTCTCAATCCTCTCTGGAACACACACACATAACACACACTCTGAATGACTCGTTATACATTACAAAAACCCAATTTCTATATATAGTAGCTGTACGTTCGCCCAGATAAACTGGTCGAATGAAAGCTTTTCCACATTCGCCCAGATAGACTGGTCGAATGTGTCTTCTTGTGCATTCCTGTTCCAGATTCGCCCCTGTACAAAGTACCTTCGCCCACTCTCAGTCACCTTCGCCCACTTCTGTATTCCTTCGCCCCTTAACACATGTTAGCATCTAATCATTAGTCGCAAAACGGCATCTACAGCAAAGATGGCATCCCAGAATCTTGGGAGGAGGTCGCTAGAATCGCCAAACTGTACGCCCAACACCAAAAAACAATCCGCCAACCTCAACGCGGAAATAACAACAACCGCAATCGCAACAATAACCGATAGAGCCGCATTTCAGGCTCCACCGACGAAGGCAGATACTTAACATCTGGCGACGCAAGGTATATCATCGGCAACAAACAGACGCGCGACCAGCGCAACACTGGCCAAAGATATCAAGACTGGACTCCGCTCACTAAAACACCCGACCAAGTACTGTCGCAAATCCTTACAACCGGAGAGATCACGTTCAAACTCCCAAAACCCATGGGAACTAAACGTAAAATTGTCGAGACCCCCAGATTTTGTGACTTTCCCAAAGACGTGGGGGACGACACAAACAACTGTTACAACATCAAAATGGAAATAGATGTAGCCCTCCGGTCTGGAAAGCTCACCAACCTGGTCAAGAATGTGCGCTCAGGCGCACGCAGAACTAAAGAACCGGCTATACCAATCAAAGACATAAAGACGCATCACGTCCGAGGCACCTTCGACAGGAAATTCCACATGGCGCGTAGCAACAAGCGCAAGGTAAACTCTGAAAGCATCTCCATGACATCACAACAACCCGGCGCACAAGCACCCAATCATTGGAAAGAAGCCCAAGTCGTCCTCCAAAAATACCGGGAAGAGCAAATTCAACAACCCCACTCATCAGCACAACACTTTTTGACCACTACCGCACATATATAATGATGTGCGAAGGCGGCAACAGCTTCGACATAATGTACCAACAGTGCATTGACCAACTTGACGATGAGGACAAAGCGCGTCTGCAGCCTGACGCACCAATCACTGGTTTCTTTAATTAGGTTATCTATCCCCTTAGCTAGTTTGATTTTACAGTCACACTCACTAACGAAACTCATAGTGGTTCAAAAATATGCACGTTCCATATCATCCCCTCCAACTCTTCATACAACATTCTGCTTGGAAGACAAGGGCTGGCAAAATACAATTTAAACACACATTATATTATTTTGGTTCTATTAAAAAGTGAAGGTGCGTTTATATTTAGACTCACGTTTTGACTGAGTGTGTTTTGTAGTTTTGTGAAACATTATTCCTTTTGTTTAGACGCACCTTTTTTTTATTTTTAAATTCTAAACGTGTGTTTGTTTAATGACAACCAAATTATTAAAGGCAACCAAATGTGTGTTTCTTCTCACCTCTGCTTTAATCATCTTTCTTTCTGTCTTCTACAACATCTTGTTAACCTAATTGTTTTATGTTTAAACGCTCTTCATCACAATGAAAACCCACATATTCATTTACAAAGACGCACGTTGTATACCAACTATTAACTCTAAACGCACGTTTTATATCTTCATCTTCATCATATCATTACTGGTAATCACAATCCTGTACATCTTTCTATCTCTAAGTACATCCACCATCCTTGATTTTAATTAACGAACATATAATCAAGATGTAAAACTAAGAAAAATCATACGATAATCCGTCGAAAACAAATCGTTAAAAAAATTGATCGATTGAAAAAACAGAGCATCTAATCGAATAATTAAAAAAAACATTATTGTTTCTTGAATCATGAATTGATTAGATCGTCAATCTGAAATACATAATCCATCATTAATTAAATCCTGAATTGAATATAATTATTGTCGATTATAATTGAATCTTGATTGAATGGATCAGAGATTATGAACAACAAAAGGACTAAATTACCCTTTTAATCAACCGGGTTTAGGGTAAGTAAACTTAACTATAGTTTACAGGTGTCATTCTCTGGTTGCTTCCTACACTTCTCACATTAAGGAACATATGTATCATATGCTTTCTCTACTATTATAGTTCTAGTAGGATTAGAATAACTAGTATATATAAACCCTTGTTTTCTATGTTTTCATGAATCCAACAATAAATAAAAGTTTTAGATTCCTTAAAGTTAACAAGTGGTATAAAAGCCAGGTTAGGTGGAATTCATATCTATGTATGAGAATATTATAATGCACGTGAAAGTTACTCAAATGGCAATCGGTTATTATGAAAAACCAATTTGTTACTCAAATTTGGTTATTAGTGCATGGTTTCAAAAGCTAGTGTGTGGATTTAGGTTGTATTTGAAGACATATGGTACCAAAAACCAGCAATACCATATCAACAACTAACTTACTCTTTCTCAACAGGAAGCTGCGCCCAATAAACATGACGCTGGTTCTCCCGCCCGTTTTACATCAGTGGACTACCATGCGCCCATAACTCAATGGACGCACAATCTCCCGCCTGTTTTACGTCAGCGGAGTACCATGCGTCAATACTAATATGGACGCCCGCCCGCCAGCCCATTCTACGACAGCAGAACATGATACGTCCACAGCCCAACGGACGCACGACCAAGCTTCTTCATCAAGATAAACAAACCTTCGTCAACACAAGCAAAAGTTACCTTTTAGGGCAGCATCGAGACACACACCCTAGGGTAGGCGTGCCCTGGACAACTGTTCCTGACGCAGGTGGCTGCCCGTCTCAGTCCTCAACCAATCAAGGTTGCGCCTAGCCTGACTACCAGAAAGGACGGCGACGTGGCAGCTCCCCAGCCAAGATATCTCTGACAGAAGACTTTATAAACCCCCACTTGTCTCAGGTTCTAGATAAGCAGATGATTGCCCACCGCCTTGGAATAGCCAACAGGCGGACGCCACGTGCCCGCCGCCTACTATCGTCCACTCAACGGACGCCACGTGTATTATTGACAGGACGGTAAAATCTCCCCTTTCTCCTAGTTTTCAATTAACCACTTGCACCAATTGGGCTGGAAACCAAGAGACACCTGTACCTCGGTTGGGCCCCACCAAGTGTAGAGGATGGGTTGAGAAAGTTGGACGTCGAGGTACTAAAAAAGGAGGAGTCCCTTCTCCTTTTATTGGCATCCGATATTCACCAAAACTTTAATTGAAAAGACTACGAGCATATCGTACTTTCCCGACCCTTGTTTTATTTACTAACGTTTAGAGGCTCGACTCTTCTAATCAGTGGTCTCTTAACATCCTTGGTCTTATCCTTAGACCCACATTTTCCTAAACACACATTTTACAAATAACCCATATAATCACTACCAAGGTCAACCCTAATCTGGTGACCTAGGATTCGTGTTTCTTCATTGGCGCCATTTGTGGCATTACCACAATAATCTCTTACAAAAAATTTTATTTTGCCAATTTCACAAAAATGACAACTTCACCACCCAAAGTCTATACTCCATCGGGGGTCGTCGAAGACATTACCCCGGGACCAAATGTAACTAAGGGTAATAGCAATGACAACCAAGACAATGTCGCCATTACCCCCCGTACCATACACTTTAGAACCAGAGATATACCACCTCCCACCCAAGAGGAGATCGACGTAATAAACAATGACTGGTACGAATGCCAAAAACAACTACTAGACGCTCAGCTTGAGCATCAAAGGATAACTGGCAAAGCCATCATGGCATCAACCTCCAAAACCCCCCACCAGAACACCGAATGCTGCCCGTCACGGGGAAGGTCAGGGGAGACTCCCCATAGACCAGGCCCGTGCAGAGCACAATCGGTTCGACAATGACGATTATGAATAAAGCTCTTGGGAGGATGATGCATCCAGGGACTATCGCCGCAGTCCATATTACCGCAGGGAACGCACAAACATATATAATAACAACACCGCCATCAACCTGTCAATCCCAAACAGGCCCACAGCCTTTTCGGACAAGTCAAAGTTCACTACAGGCATCTCAACTGCTCCAATACCACCATGGCAGAACTGAAGAACCGGCTATACCAATCAAAGACATAAAAACGCATCACGTCTGAGACACCTTCGACAGGCAATGCCACATGGCGCGTAGCAACAAGCGCAAGGTAAACTCCAAAAGCATCTCCCCTTGTATGAAAAACATTTTCATCATAACGCACTGTACAAGTTCCATTCCATTTGCATTATATTCGTAACATTAAAAGATCTTAAGTGTACATTTGGATATTGTTGTCACAAAGAGGATGCCCTCGTCCTCAACCCCCAACCATGGCTCTTTGAAGATACGAGCGACTATAGGTCCCCGATCGCCGTACTGTCATGATTTATGCTTGACTGGTCCTCGCAACTTCACCAACCACCGAACTAATCAGTAGATCAACGCCTAGAAAATAGACGACTTGTGTTGATGATTCTACTTACCCCGGGACGAGTGAATGGAGGACCACTCTCTTGAAGTTCAAGCTAGAACGTTTGGATAGCCTTCTAATGAAGGAAAGAACCCTAATGGACTTTTCCTAGTCAATTCATTCTACATAATTCTTGTCACCCTGGTCAAAAGCTCGGAATTAAAGAACACTTGGGGAACCATGCAGGGAAAATTATTATAACGGGTGCACACGTAATCATAATTTGCGGTGCATAGGAATCTTGGTGAACACTACGTTTCGAGTCGATGATCATGGTCAATACCAAGTTTTCTAAATTCGTTATGTAGGGCTTGTTATCCACATCAAACGCACGTGAATAGTGATTTTCTTGATGAGTACCCTATGACGTGTAACTCTCCCATGTTCGTTTAAAATTCCTAACATTTGCTGATGTCATTTGAGTCGGACAAGGCTTGACGCCTATGCAAACAAAATTGCCGCACGCCATGTTCGGCTCCACTCCCCAACTTTTTGAAATCCTCGTTCTCATACCAACTTCAATGTGTCTACAACACTCCATCTCATTCGTTGGAATGATGACGCTAGACACATCCATCGTTATCCATTTGCATTTGTTGATATAAGAGCTACCTTGTAGCACTTTAGTCATTCTATGACACCATACCTTTCTCCCATCCGATGCCTATAAGGATTTAGTAACCTTGTAGGGATTCCGAAACTCGGATGCTTGCGATACACACACTATATAGGATGGTACCGCAGAAGGTTCCCATGCTCCTTGATAAATTGGAACATTCCCTCTTGGAAGCCAATCTTTACACGTCCGCTCAATTAGTCAAAATGGTGTTCTGTAAAACATTCCTTTATACGATCGTCCCTTATCATCATTCACGAAAAAAGTATCCCAAGTTGGGCAAACACACCTTATAGTCGTTGGGACTTCAATCGGATAACTGGTTACCTTAAGTGGTCTTATCATTTCTCCTAGCCTCTCCTTCGTCCACCGATACTTCTAATCTACCTCTCAAGTTTTAACTGTTGATCGCAAATACTAAGATCGTAGTACTCCTTGCTTATCAAAGTGGAATATTGCTAAATAGTTTCTCCATTGATTCAATCTGAACTATGTGCAATCCTCGGTGTTTCTTTGTTGCCATAAAATTAGTTTCTAAACTTATCATTTTGCCCTTTCTATCCGTTCGGCCTTTTGGTCTTGAACTCACCCAACATTGGGTTCATACAAGAAATCATATCCCCTAAATTTTGGCTCACGATAAGTGCAAATCACATAACAAAGGGCCAAACGCTTTTGGGCACATGACATTGGTTAACATACAACATTTTTATATACCGAATCAAAATTAGTGTTTTCAATACGAACTCTCGAGTTCACAAAAACTTTCTTTTTCTAGAAGTTCACCTACCACAAGGTCGGACACTTTAGATGTCTAGAGCTGGAAATTCAAAATTTTAGTAAAGGTGTGTGTCGTTGTATACACAAGCTTTAAACTCTACACACGTTAATTTCGAAAGAAAAAAAACAAGTCATTACCAAACGTTTTATCACGTTTTCTAGAATACAGGAGTAGATCATTTCTAAAATTTCATTATACGACTCGACTCTTTATATTATGAATAAGGAATTTTTTGTACAAAATGGTGGGTGTAAACTTACAGCATTCTCAAATCATATAATTTACTTGAAAATAATCACCAGAGGCTGAAATGATCTAAAAGTTTATATACATCACCTCATACCACTTTAGACCTTTGCAAAATGCCTGCTTATCATCACAAAAACTTTGCAACTACCTGTTCCTTTTATACTTCCATGTCAGCCTTTCTCGACTGGATGAAGCTCATCCCACCCCCCCCCCCCCCATATATTTTATTTACCATACATTTGTGTTGTTTCCTTGAACGCTATATATGTCTACAAGTCACGCTTGACTAATCCCCCTTCTCAAAGGAACACATTCTAGTTGTAAAGTCGACGTTTTGGTATTAAAAAGAAAAGCACTTCCGGAGATGAACTCCATATGATCCCTAGATCGATTGCTTATGACCGATTAAAATCTTTCCTGCGATCCCAAGTCAGACTCCCATCAAGTTCCAGTTCCTTCCTAATTCCTTAACCTCCTTAATGGACGCAAACAATGCAAGCATCCATATTCCAGTGCCTTCAAGCACTTGCTTATAACATTGTTTCCTTGTTCCGGACAAAACTACCTGATATCATTTGTGCATTAGACATTCTTACCGTAAATGTGTTGCCCCGAGTCTTGGAAGATCCAAGATGGTTCAGGACCCATTATATTTACCCTTTACTCATGCAACACCCGACTCATGCACAGAACAACTTACAATGACAGTCAGGGCAAACAAACGCTCAACAAAGAGTAGCCAAATGTTCAATTATGACGTACAAAGCAAAACGTAGTCACACGTGGTTGTATCTAACTTGGAAATTAATCAATTCCATAATCAAATCCAAAGGTGTTCTGTAGATATTTGACATGAAAATCTATAGAACAATCTCACATATTCAAGTCAAGATACAAACTTATATGAACATGGGTTAAAAGCTCCAACAACGCATTATAGATAATAGTAACATGTTAATGTTGTCGTGTCACAATACAATGTTATTCCTATCAAAGAAGATTATACACAGTCGTACACACACACACAAATTGGTTCATATACAAGGCTATAAGAAACTTTCTTCAAACATAATATATACATACATTCTTGTACACCAGTCGGCCCATATACACACATAAGTAACCAAGATAAAACAAACTATCACGTATGGGTTCCATGGGTATGAATTAACATGTATATTGTTCAAAACTATCCTAAACCTTATACATATATTTTCACGACATACACATATATATATGTGTGAGTGTAATTGCGGCTAGACAAACAATCTATGTATACACATATATACATACACGACTACATACACACATGTGGCTAGTGATGGGACAATCCATGCTATTCTACACACATACCACACACCAACCTACAATTCCTAAAAACCATCCATTTCACCAACAAGGATTCTTACAAACCTCACACCTCATTCCCATGCCAAATTGACTTCCCAGATTGTCTTGATCCATTCCCTAGATTCGGCCCACATGTTCCCAAGACAAAGTCAAGTGTGTGCTTGGTTTGGACTCATTCTAACATGTAAGGACAAAGAGGATTGACGAAACCACTTTTGTTACCTTAGTCTAAATCATATTCTGCATAATTATTCTAAGTATTGAAACTGCTGAAGATTAAGATTCAAAGTACTGAAGAAGAAAACATCAAGTGCTGAAGAGTAATGATCAGAGATTCTGAAGTTAAACCAGAAAAGTCAACTGAAGAACTGCTGAAGACAAAACTACTCATCAGTAGTTTGTCACTTATCAGATATTTTGATAGAAGCTTCTAACCGCCTTTGAACTTCAGTAGTTTAGTATTATAGTGTTTTGTTAAAGTCTTTGAACAAGTTCCAATACTACAGCCTGTTGTAGTATTATCTTACATTATTATAAGCTCTTGTTTACTTAACCTGTATGTATGTATGTATTAGTCTATAAATAGATGGGTTTATCCCAATATTTTAGACATCGATTTTAACTGAAATCCTTCAAAGGCTTTATAAAAGAAAAACCATTTCACATCTAAGAATCATTCAATGCTTATACTTATTGTCATATGCTTTCAATTGTTTAGATTCTCATTAACTGCTTATGTGAAGGAGGAGTAATAACTCCTGTTAAAAGTGTAACTTTAACTTGAACACTTTACTTATTCCGCTGTGCAAATTACTTTGATATATTTAGAAAAGAGTGAATAGCCAAATCCGTCCCTGGGGTTTGGCCAATATTGCCACATCCATCCATTTTGAGAATTTTCGACAACTGAGCCACTGAGCTTTACACTTCTGTGCCAAATCCGTCCAATTCACAAACCCAGTTAAAAAATTCTGTTAACTCGAGGGCATTTTAGTCATTTCACCTATTAACTTGTTTTCTTATTTCTAAAAAAATTGGTGGGTGTGGGAATCGAACCAGGGTGCAAACCCGGTTCAAACATTAACAACCACAATTTCCACCACTGGGCTACGCCCTTGTTTGTATTTACAACAGAAAACATAATTTATAAACCCAAAGTTTATTTATCACACACACCTTCCTGATACGCGTTCCAATGGTACCCATTGGACTCCACTCTCCATCACCACCATTATCCACCACTTCTTCTCTACCTCTACCTCTACCTTTACGTTTACGTTTATTGTTTATCCCCTCTCTCTCTCTCTCTCTAAATACACACCTTATTCTCTCTCTCTAAATCCTCCCGATCAATTCTTTATTTGTCTTCGTTGTTGTTATTATTATTAATATTATATTAATATTATGGCTCAGAAACGAGAGAAGGAAGAAACTGAGCTAAAAGTACCTGAAACCCTAACCTTATGCACACCGTCGATTCCGTCGAAGATATCCGGGTCTGATGACGTCAAATCGTCGTCGTCATCATCACCGGACAGATCTGATCTGAAACCGGTCTCCGTCGTTGAATCCAGGTTGAGCTCCGGTAGCTCGTTAAAACGGCCGTTGCCGTCTGAGGACGATTCAAACAAGGTGATGACGTCAGTTTCCGCGTCAGAGTATGATGAAAATATTAATTTAATTTATTTTATTATTTAAATATAATAATAGGGGTGGGAAATTTAATAGATGAAATGACTATAATACCCTCGAGTTAACAGAATTTTTTAACTGGGTTTGTGAATTGGACGGATTTGGCACAGAAGTGTAAAGTTCAGTGGCTCAGTTGTCGAAAATTCTCAAAATGGATGAATGTGGCAATATTGGCCAAACCCCAGGGACGGATTTGGCTATTCACTCTTTAGAAAACATAAATGTTCTTGAATATCAACTGTTAAAGAGAAATACTGATCCAACAATTGGTATCAGAGCATCTGGTTTATCTGATCAAATATCAATCTAACAAATTGAGAATCAGACATAGGCTCTTATTGATACTCAATCAAGGATAAAAGTTCACTTTATTTTAACATCCATCACTTTAAGAAAGTATTGACAAATCAGACTTCTTAAAAATGGATCCTTATAATACTGGATCTGCCAATAAACCTCCTATGCTAGTAAGAAATGAATATAACATCTGGCAAAGAAGGTTGGCACATACTCTATTTCAGACCAACACTGGATATTGGAGGTCTGTCATGTATGGACCCCATAAACCAGTTATATCTGATCCAGAATCCAAAGTAGAAAGATCAAAAGAACCAAAAGACTACACTGAAGAAGATTTCCTAAAACTTGAGCTCGATGTAAAAGCTTTTTCTATGATGGCTATGGCTCTCACAAATGAAATTTATGCTGGACTTTTACACTGTGAAAGTGCCAAAGAGCTGTGGGATTGTCTTAAAGAACAGTTTGGAGGAACTGATGAGGTGATAGTAAACACCATAGAAATTTTAGCTCAACAATATGAAACTTTTACTCATGTAGATGGTGAAACATTAACAAAACAATTTGAAAGATTTCCTTCACTCATCTCTGAGTTAAAATTAAATGGACAGACCTATTCAAATGCATCTATGTTACATAGATTTTTAAGGTCTTTACCTGTAAAATGGGAAACTTATTCAATAGTCCTCAGATCAAGTTCAGATTTTAATACCCTAACTTTAACAAGATTACATGGGAAATTGTTAACTTTTGAAAGAGAGATAAATCAAAAGAAAAAGTTACAAGATTCTGGTAAAACTGCTGATGACTATACTCCAGGTAGTACATCACTGTTTGGACAAGACTCACCATCTTGTTCTAATAATTTTGGATCTTTTGATCACATTGACATAACTACTGGGATCTCATCAGAAAGGTCACATCCAGCTTATGACAATGAAGAAACAAGTCAAACTACTGATAACATGTGTTTTATAATGGATGATTTAAAAATTTCAGTAGTGATGACTTAGAGGAAATGGACATCTTACACCAACTGGCCATGTTAAGTATAAAAACTAACAAATTTTATAAAAGGTCAAGAAGGAAATTTCCAGGACTGAACAGTTCAACAAAAGTTGGTTTTGACAAATCAAAATTCAGATGTCATGAGTGTCAGAAGTTGGGACACTTTGCTAGAGAGTGTAGAAGCTCTAGCTTTAACCAACCACAGTCTGGAAATCAGTTTAACTCCAATTATAATAGGAATAATGGAACACAAGGGAGTGCACATTTTGTATAGGCACAAGCTCCATAAATCCAATATGTGCCTCAAATACAATATGTATAGATGCCTGCTCAACAACAGGGTCAACAACAAATACCTCCTGTTCCAGCTGCTCAATAACCTCCACAAGCTCAACAACCCTCACAAGTCTTTTTAGTTCAGGGTATGTTGATTGGAGCAGTCTTCCCTTTGACACATCTGAGTGCAGGCTATATGCAGACAATAAAGTCTATGATATCAACTAGGGAGAACCTGATAATGGCATAAAGAATTTTGCCTTAATGGCTTTTGAGGGATGTTCCTCTAATTCAGCCTTATCTCAGATATCACAAGAATCTCTTTTTAAGCTTTGTTCAAATTCATGTAAAGAATCTTTTGCTTTAATCAGAGAAACAAATTTGCATCTACAAGGCAAAGCTAATGATTTGGAAAGAAAGTATAAACAAATGATAAGAAAACTTGTTTTGAAGAATAAAGAAAATTCTAAATTAACAAATAAAAAGCATGGCAGACAACCTAGGAAATGTCAGAAAAGAGCTTGCTGACACCAAGGTTGACTGTGAAAAATGGGTTGAGTCATGTAGAGGATACCAAATGCTGCTTAACAAACAAACTGCATCAAATGTTAAGTTTGGCATAGGGTATACCCACACTGAATCTCCAACTGATTTTACTCCCAAAACTACTGATGATGGGAGTAAAATAGATCAAACTTCTGATAAGAAAGAATGCACATCTTTTCATCAGAACTTCTCAAAATAAAAAATGAAAGTCATGCAGAAGTTAAGGCAACTGACAATAAGTCATAAGTAGTTTCATCTACATCAGGAGTTGAGAACCTGAAAACTACTAATGACCTAACTGAAAATACTGAAGTTGTCAGTCATTTGCCTTCCAAAACTCTTGGGGAATATAAAAGAAAGAGTAAATAGCCATTTTCGTCCCTGTGGTTTGGTCCAGTTTGCCACTCCAGTACAAAAGTTTTTTTTTTTGCAATTCCTTACCTGTGGTTTGGATTTTTTTGCCAAATTCGTCCTTTTGACTAACTCAGTTAAAAAATGTCGTTAGTGTCAGGGGTAGTGTTGTCTTTTTACACCTCAGGGACGAATTTGGCATTTAAAATTCAGGGGTAGTGTTGTCTCATGTAGTATAAAAACCCAATCCACCCCTTTCCTTGACTCCTGATGAAAACCAACATACACCACCACTTTACAGTGTGAGAGAGAGAGATGACCGAGAGGTGAAGAACCAGAGGAGCTCCGGCCACCGCTCTCGGCCGCAGCTCACGGCGGAGCTCCTGCCTCGATCAACGCAACCCTCACACCTCTCACCCAACTATATAACAGAGAGGAGATCAGATTTAGAGAAAAGAATCCGGACGAGAAGAGAGAGAGACGTGACAGAGAGAGAAACAGAGGAGAGAGAGAGAAACAGTCGGAGAAGAGGAAGACGCGACGGCGACGGCGATCTGGGTTCTGATTCAGGGTTCCGATTAGGGTTCTGATGTGGTGGTTCAGGGGGTACCAGACGACGTCGGTAGCGGCTGAAGCCTAGGGTTCCGATTAGGATTCCGAGTAAGCAGGTATGAAACCAAAGATCCTTGATTCTTGATAAAGGTGTAGTTATTATTATTGAGGTGGTTATCGATGGTATTGATGGTGGTCTGAGATGATGATTGAAGGATGATGTTGTTGTTGAGTAAGGGTTCAGATAGGCTCACAGAGGAGGTCATCGGGTGGGGTTATGTGGTGGTGTTAAGTGACAGTGATGGGTTAGAAGGTATATTATCACAAGAGCTAATTAGATTAGTATCCTTTTTGTACAACTATCGTAGGCTACACGTGTGGGACTTGGATTAATTATTGAACCCAAATCGACCATATAGACCAAATAACTGATTGTTATTATGAATATACATTGGACAAACTAATAATAGTATGTGTTTAACACAATAATTGTATACGCCTAGTTGGATATATGGGCGATTAAGAGATAGAAACATAGCTAGACGACCAAGGTATTAAACGAGTCCCTTTAGCACCAGTTTTGAGTTCTTTTTTTTAGAAAACATAATTGTAAAATAAAAATAAACATGTTTAAATGCCAAATTCGTCCCTGAGGTGTAAAAAGACAACACTACCCCTGACACTAACGACATTTTTTAACTGAGTTAGTCAAAAGGACGAATTTGGCAAAAAAAATCCAAACCACAGGTAACGAATTGCAAAAAAAAAAACTTTTGTACTGGAGTGGCAAACTGGACCAAACCACAGGGACGAAAATGGCTATTAACTCTAAAAGAAAAGGAAAGGCAAAACTATGTGAAATATGTGGTCTGTTTAACCACATAACAGAATTTTGTAGATATAGAAAAGGAAATCAGCAAAACAAGAAAAATTCACAACGGGTTGTGGGAAAGCAAATCAAACAAGATTTTGAAAATACTTTTTATCCCAACAAACAACAACCAAGCAACACCTTTTCTAAGAAAAAGACAATATCAACAAAAGCCTTTTTCTCAAAATTCTTCTTCAGAAGTTAGACCCAAACCATCAGTAGTTTCACAAACTACTGAGGTTAAAAATTTGATTAATATGGTTAAACTTCTGATGACCAAAGTTGATGGTGGTCCTCAAAAGGACACCACCATTGTCCTTAAAGAAAAATCCATTGCCAAAAAGACACGGATTTCTAAAAATGGTCCACAACAAAGTGTTCCTGTTCTCAAGAGCAAACCCAAAGCCAAATTGGCTTGGGTTCCTAAATCTAACTAATTTGATATTTTGTGCAGAGGGTCTCCAGAGGTCTAAATAGCATTTGGTATATTGATAGTGGAGGCTCAATGCACACGACAGGATGCAGATAGCTGATAAACAATTTTATCAGTCAAAGAGAAGGATCTGTGTCCTTTGGGAACAATGCCAAGGGATATGTGCTAGGATATGGCAATGTATTCTCAGGCAAAATGCAGTTTGAAAAGGTCAATCTGGTTGAAAACCTTGAGTACAACTTGCTGAGTGTCTCTCAAATGTGTGACAAAGGAAATTCTTCCTTTTTCACCAAAACAGCTAGCAAGATCATATCACTAGAAGGCCAGAACTTGATAGAGAAGATCATTGAAGACCATACTTTGATAATAGCCAAAAGATGTGTTAATGTCTATGCAGTGGACATTGAAAAAGACAAAGTACTGAACAACACTGCTTGTTTCTTCTCAAGAGCATCAACTTCAGAAACTGAGCTCTGGCACATGAGACTTGGCCATGTGAACTTTAAAACCATAAATAAAGTCACAAAAATAGAGTTGGTCAGAGGTCTACCTTTAAAGGAATACCAGTGTAAAGAACACTGTGTTTCCTGTCTTAAAGTTAAACAACATAAGTCCTCTTATAAGTCTATTGAAGAATAAAAAACAACTGCAGTTCTTCAACTACTCCATATGGACTTATTTGAACCAGTCAAGATCATGAGCCTTGGTAAGAAGAAGTACTGTTTGGTCATCATTGATGACTACTCAAGATTCACATGGGTCTTCTTCTTATACTCCGAGGATGAGGCACCTGAAATTATCAAGTTCTTCATTCTACAAGTAGAGAATCAATATTCTCTCTGTCAAAGTCATCAGGAGTGACAATGGGACAAAGTTTAGGAACAAAACTTTGGATGAATTCTTGTCTGTCTAAAGGGATTGTTAGACAGTTCAGCATTCTCAGAACTCCTGAACAAAATGGTATGGTAGAAACGAAGAACAGAACATTGATTGAAGCAGCAAGAACTATGTTAGCTGATTTAGGCCTACCATTGTATTTTTGGGCTGAAGTAGTCAACACAGCTTGTTATGTTCAGAACAGAGTCCTTATCAACAAGAGACATTCCAAGACTGCCTATGAAGTTCTTCATGGCATTAAGCCCCTCATCTCCTTTTTTAGGGCTTTTGGATGTCAATGTTTTATCCTCAACATCAAAGACTCCATTTCAAAGTTTGCTGCAAAAGTTGATTCAGGTTATTTTCTTGGTTGTTCTCCAATGCGAAAAGAATACAAAGTATTCAATTCAAGAACCGAGATAGTTGAAGAAACACTGAATGTCAAGTTCAATGAGTCAAAACACACTTTCATTCCAGCACATCCTGCTGAACTTTTTGACCTTGACAGTTTTAATTTCGGACCTAAAAAGACTGTTACTTATTATGGTGCTCAAGGGTTTGATGATGATGGTCCTCCATCATGGACTCCCAATACAGTCATCAAATCAACTTTTAAACCATCAGAAGTTTCACAAACTTCTACTTCTACTTCAACAACTGCTGATGAACAAACTCAAACTACTGATTCAACTCCACAAACTCCTAAAGCAGGACAAGCAGCTGAACCAGATATTATTGACCTCAGTGGTTTATTTGAAGAAGTTCAAGAGCCATGCCCAATCACAGGTTTACAACAACTGATTGAACACAAGGATCATCCATTGGATCAAATCATGGGTGATATTGCATCAAGGGTACTTACAAGAAACCAGCTTTCCAACTTCTGCTTTTTCTCAGCATTTATTTCTCAGTTGGAACAAAAGAAATATGAAGAAGCCCTCAAAGATAACAAATGGGTTCAAGCTATGCAAGATAATTTGCTCCAATTTAAGAAGCAACAGGTCTGGGAAATCTGTCCCTTACCTCCAAACAAGCTACCAATTGGCACAAGATGGGTCTTTAGAAATAAACAAGATGAAGCTGGTATGATTATCAAGAAGAAGGCAAGACAGGTGGTACAAGGTTATTCTCAAGAAGAAGGAACTGACTATGATGAAACCTTTGCTCCAGTTGCAAGACTTGAAGCTATCAGGTTATTTTTAGCTTTTGCAATTTCCAACAAAATAAAAGTTTTTCAAATAGATGTCAAAAGTGCATTTTTATATGGAAAAATAAAAGAGGAAGTGTATGTCCGTCAGCCACCTGGGTTTGAGGATCCTTCTCATCTTGACTAGGTGTAAAAACTTGACAAAGCTCTTAATGGGCTAAAACAGACTCCCGGAGCTTGATATGAAACACTTTCCAACTTTTTACTTAAAAATCACTTTACAAGAGGTTCCATTGATAAAACACTTTTTATCAAACATGTTGGAAATCATGTCTTACTTGTTCAAATTTATGTTGATGACATCATTTTTGGTTCAATAAACACAAAACTGTGTGATAAAATTTAAGAAACTCATGCAATCAAAATTTGAAATGAGTACAATGGGAGAACTGCATTACTTTTTGGGACTGCAGATTAAACAACAAACAAATAGAACTTTTATACATCAATCCAAATATGTTAAAGAATTATTAAACAAATTTTCTTTACAAGAGTGTAAATCATGTTCCACTCCCATGACACCAACCACACAAGTTGAACCAGATGATAAAAGAAAACAAGTTGATTAAACCATGTATAGATGTATGATAGGTTCCCTACTTTATCTAACAGCTTCTAGACCAGATATTATGGTTTCAACTTGTGTCTGTGCTAGATATCAATCTGTTCCAAGGGAATCACACCTAGTTGCTGTCAAAAGAATTTTCAGATATCTAAAAGGAACTCCTACACTTGGAATTTGGTATCCTGCTTCTAGCAATACCAAATTAACAGCTTTTTCAGATAGTGACTATGCAGGGTGCAAAATGTCAAGAAAATCAACATCAGGTGGTTGTCAATTCTTAGGAAACTGTCTAGTGTCCTGGCAATCAAAGAAGCAAACATCTGTTGCAACGTCAACTGTTGAAGCAGATTACATTGCAGCTGCAAGCTGTACATCACAGATTCAATGGCTTCAGTATCAGTTACTTGATTATGGAATCAAAGAGACCAAGACTCCACTTTTAGTAGACAGTAAATCTTCCATTAGCATCATTCAAAATCCTGTTTAGTTTTCAAAGACTAAACATATTGAAATCGGGTATCATTTCATAAAGGATTGCTATGAAAAAGGCAAGATTGAGGTGAAACATGTGACAACAGCTAATCAAATAGCTGATGTATTCACCAAACCCCTTGACACATCAACATTTTAGAGGTTAGTATCCATGCTTGGGATGCTAAATTTTGAGTAAAGTTTGTAAGTGTTTTTTATTTTTCCGCACATAATTTACTTCCACTTACCTGTTTACTAATCTGTCTCAAAACCTCTGATAATCAACAAAAAGTGAGAGAAACAACTGATGTTCTAAGAACATTAAAAAGGGAAATTTTCAGAAAAAGAATAACTACTGATAATCATCAGAAGTTATAAATGTGTTTTAAAAGTCATTCTCATTAGTTGTTTGAAACTACTAAAGAGAATATGGGAACTACTAATAAACAAATTTGTTTCATCAGCAATTTTGTCAAAAGGGCAAATCAGACTTTTCACACTTCAGAAGTTTGACCTAGGCGGTTAAAAACTTCTGATAAATACCTTTTTCTCAGACGTATCCATTCAAAAAGCAAAATTCCCTCTTTCTCTCTCAAAGCAAAAGTCAAAAACCCAATTCAAACCTAAAAACACTGTTCGATCAAACAAACCCTGGCTCTCGTTCTTAAATAGGGACATAATCAAAGAGGCTACTTTGACAAAGATTCAGCCTGGTCCCAATACGATGAAATCATTGATTTATTCGTCAAATCCCAGTACTACACAGCTTTCACCATTGATCCTCCTATTCATATTCAAACTCTTAATGAGTTTTGGGCAAACGCAGAGGTGGTGACTGTGAACAACATAGTGATTTCCCTCAAGTCAACATTCAAAGGAAACATATGGCAATCACACCTGAATCTTTAGGAATAAGACTTGGCTTAGATAATGCTGAAGCTCCTGAGAGCGGCATTGCGTGAAAAGTGTAGAGGAATTCGATCATTTATACTAATTTCGGTTCATCATTGTGGTATATCAATGTTATCTTATACTCTTTTCAATTCCATGTCAATACTTTTGATTTCCATAATATTTCGGTTAATATCTAAGTTCACCCGAGTCGTGATCCATTAACATGCGAGTTATAAAGTTAATAATCAACCAAACATTACATTATAGGTAATAAACATACAAAACTTTGAGTTTAAATACATTACATGCGCATGTGTATACATGTGGTACATACATACTCGCACACATACAAATACCGACATGTATATTCATACACATACACACGAGTATGTGTATAGAGTGGTGTGAATAACAATAACTCGACTTTTTGGAACTCAAACACAATATATGCGTACGTGAACATACCTTCATTATTGTTATACGCACACATGATTATATAGGGAAATATACACCTACATACTCATAGTCACACTTGTGTTCATAAGCGAGTATGTGAGGGTCGATTTTGTTTAAACAAGATTCAGCTTTTTGAACAAATATAATCATGGTGAAATCTTGGGTTAATAAGAACATATGTTAAAATGACGCCAACATGTGTTGAACATGTCTTTAACATAATAACACGAGAACACATGTTAAAACCACTATGTTTCACCTAACCTCATGACATGTGTTAAAAATAGAGTGATTCATAGTAACCTATGATAACATGTGGAACCGGTTTTGACAAAAATTGATTATCTTTCTATAATAAGAACCTCCAAGATTCTACAGACCTTACACTTTTTGAAAGTACAAACACAGATACATAGTAATTATCACGTGCATAAACAATGGCCCCATATATACATGGTACAAGGGTCCACAACTCCGGTGAACAACTTGTATGGTAAACGACAAGAACGTACAACTTACTATGTCCTTAATAACCATAGCGCACTTATTGTCCGGACATTAGTAATCTCACTTTTCTGCTTTGCTAGACCACATATTCAGTCACCAGGTAGGTTTCACAGCCCCTTTTTACTGTTTACAATTTTGGGGGAAAACATGCTTTTACAAGTATATAGTTTTCATTTACAAGTTTTCAGTTATCAGTATTACATTTACAAGTTACATTACCTGTTCAGATTTACAAGTGCATATACATGTTACATTCACAAATTTCACATTTACATGCTTAGTATGAAATGAATTCGATCCTTATGTGTGCATGAGACAAACATAGGACTTGGAGTCCTTGTACAATACAATTTGCGTAAGGAAGTCCTCGTGTCATTTCATTACTATAACCATTAGCTATGGACTTAGCCGTGGAACACTTGAATAGTACTATTGGATTAACACCCCAGTCTTGGGTAGTCACGCTAACCGGATGACAGATTTCAAGAGAGTGCATGTTATTCCTGAACATTCACACATTGTCGTTAGTGTACAATGGGCGAGGCACAACATGTTTAGGTTTGGTTATAGGCTCATGTTGACACATACATCATTGCCCTAGCTAAGCACTGATTCATTCTGGTTTACAGGTAACCAGAAACCCGATCATTCACGAATTCATAGGCTTGTGTACATTTTCTCAAACATTGAAAAGTAATACAAAACTTCTCAAATAGTTTTCATGCTATATTTCAAGGGAGTATTTTAATAAGTCTTAAAGTAATATTCCAAAGGAATGGTTTACGAGTTTTCCAAATCATCCTAAAGGATACCTTACAAGGATTCTAGTGTATGATTTTCAAGTACAAAAGACACAGTCCAAGGAATACCATACAAGGATTTCCACAGGACAAATCATGGTTTCCACAAACAAGTTACAATTTTGTTTCATAGACAACTGACGAGATTTTCCCAAACGAACATACATGAACAATTTACAATAAGTCACAAAACCTGTGAACTCACCATCTTTATCTTGACAAAATATTTTATGCATGCTTTTCAGGTAATAGATTTTCATGAATGGAACTTGGGATTCAAGCATGCGTTGCACGATATGACTTTTGCGGGGATTTTTATTTGAACTATCAAGTCTTACAAAGTTTGGATATAAAATCCTTCGATTTCCAAAAACAATGAATTTCTCAAATTGTAACTTTTGACAAGCTGAAATCAAAGCTTATGTTTTATTTAGTTGTTTGCTTGAATCTTGTGCTTGGAAACCTTTCGAGTTACATCCCGTGCTTCCGCCTTTGCAGGGTGTGACAATATGCATCGGGTAGGTAAATACGATTAAAAAGATTCGATAACACATAAAATTCGAATGTAAATCCGTTTTAAACAAAATCTCATCAATCCACATTAAAAGTGAAGTTAAAAAAAATAAGCGACTTTATATCACTGATTCAGATCAGATCTACAATACTTAGTAAAAAAACTGCTAAAATAACAGACAATGTTTACAAATCACTGAATTAACATCTTACTGGTTAAAATATGAACTGAATTAGAGGTTGTTAATTAGGTAATTGAAACTGGAAGCTACTGTAATAATATTATGCGTCATACAAAATTTAATGGCACTGTAAAAAACAAATAAAGAACAAATATGGAAATTATGTTTACAAAAACGTGAAACGATCAATTAGTATTCTCTGTTTAGTTTGGCATGTGTCGGTAACTTAACCAAACGAATCAATACGGACAAATAACGTACGTGCGGGTTAACGAAATGGGCCGGCGCAACGCGCCGCTTTTGATTACCACTAGTTTGAACAAAGCACAAACAAAAAAATACAGTACCATCATGACATCTCTAAAAATTGGTTTGGAGTGAGGGCTTTCCTTATGTTAGGAATTTTGGATTATAGCACAAAATTTAATTGTTTTAAAAATTGGCCAGAGTAAATAAGATTTTAAAGTTAAAGTTGACAACCTAAAGCACCAAATAGAACTTGTAGAGATGATAGTTGTTCAAGTTGCTATGGTTTAAAAAAAAAAAAGCACATAAGGCCGTTGAGGCGCGAGGCGCATTGAAAGGTGCAACTATTGGCAACTTGTGTACGCCGGGGCTCACTTTTTACATGAAACGCAAGAAAAGCGCATTTATGAAAAATTTTGAGGTTAAGGTGCGCTCGTCTTGTATTTTGGGTGTTTTTATGAATAAAACTATTGCACAGTGAATTTTTTGCCTTGTAAACCTTATTTATAGCTATGTTTTGAATAGAGCATCCTAAAAACCTATGGGATATATAAAGAAATTTATATCACCACCTTCAGGCTTGAGTGCGAAAAGCCTGTCGCTATTGCGTGTGCCTCGATCTTAACATCTCTTTTGTGCGCTTCTCGCTTTTCAAAACCAAGCCTCTTCCCAATTCTTTTAGACATTATCGATGGAAAGTAAACAGAGGTTAGAACAAAAATTAAACAAATAAAGAAAACAAACTAAATTAAACAACTATATGAACACTCAAACTATATACCTCCAAAACTTACTGAATTAGGAGCGTATAGTCTTGATCAATGCAACGCTGTCATATCATATAAAAAGAAATTGTATCAAAACACAAAATGTAAACATAACCATTACATTAAGTCACTAATGCAAAGAAAAACATGTTCAGGTTTGTCTTCTAAAAGTTTTAGTAACAAATGCATTGACCATATCATAAACAAAACAACAGAGCTAAATTTACAAACCTCATCCGATTGAACTTCTTAATTAAATGACGGTATGAGCTAATGTAATCTGTAAGCACCGCATAAATGTAATAAGAGTGTTTGTTCAAAATATGAATGAGTATACCTGTGGAGATATCTACGGTCCGCTTCACAATTTTTTACTTTTTAAGTATAAAATAATACTCTTTAAAGAGTCTTTATAGATATGTTATCCATCATCCATAAAAGGCAAGTTACAACCATATTTCTCTATGCAGTATCATCCATGAATTGAACATACATATCATAAATCATTTTGAACACACCAATAACTTATATAATTCAAGTAAATTAAGAAGAATTATTCGGACCTGGAGACACCATAAACGGTGTGAGATAAAGTTACGCAGTTGGTGGTGGTAACAAAGAGGTTGCCGGCGGTGGCGGTTTTTGTGTGTAATCACCATTAGTTGCCAACGAAGAAGCAATTTCCTAGGAGATTGAGATGACACATAAAAAGAATGAAGTCATGCTTCTTTCAAGCATTGCAACGGTTAGCGACTGACCTTCAATAAGGGAGATGAATAGAGTTGGTGAGGGATTGTAATTAATGATCTCTATTCATGAAGGACAGTTTCAAAAGTTGTATAAAAATGATGATTGCTTTCAAAGGTTGTACAATTCCCTTGAAAATTTGTACAGCAATGGCATAATGGGAATAAAAGAGGTAAAATTGAAGGATTTATGCTTAGACTTTTGAAATACCATTTTAAAATAGTTGTAAAATTACTATCTAAGGCTATCCAATTCTCTTAATAAGGTAAGACTTGAAAATTTGTACAGCAATGGCATAATGGAAATAAAAGAGGTAAAATTGAAGGATTTATGCTTAGACTATTGAAATGCCATCTTAAAATAGTTGTAAAATTACAAGGGAACCAATTCTCTTAATAAGGTAAAGAAAAGATAGATACAAGGGAACCAATTTTACAGCATGTCGATAAATAAACGGTTGTTGATTTCCTTCTACAGAATCCTTGTCATCACTATCTAAGGACTCACCTATATTTACATAGATGGTTCTTGTCGTTTCGGGAATTTTGGGTAACAATCATATATGTCTTGATGTTTGTCTTTTATTAGGCATCGATTCTTTAGCAATCTAAACGGAACCGGTTCATGTCCGAATCGGTTTCAATTTGATTCAGCCTGGTTTTGCCGGTTTAAATGACCGGTATGGGTTTGGTTTGGTTTTGATGACCGTTCTTAATCGGTTTTTCTCGCGCACAAAAAAGAAATAAAATAAATAAGCCAATAAAAAAAAATAAACATAAAAATACGACTTTTATTATTTTTTTGGGAACAAGAAACTAGAAATACATAAAAACATAATTCGAAATATTACAATCACTAGATTATACCCCGGAATGTCCCGGGGTTGACAAATCTAGTATATCAAATCAACTTTACATATGAAATATACTTATGCTCTTCACATGTATATTTGCATGCATGAAAGCTTCAGGCAGAACCTAACCTAACATAATTAACAATATATAACTTCAATGTTAACACCTAACCTAAAATAGCGTATAACTCCATTGTTAACACTTAACCTTAAATAATGTATAATTCTAATGTTAACATATAACCTAAAACAATGTATAACTCTAATATTAATACATAACCTAAAACAATGTACAACTCCAAGGATACCACCTAACCTAAAACAATATATAACTCCATGTACCTCTAATATTAACATATATCCTAAAGGCTAAAAAAAATGTACAACTCTAACATTAATATCTAAACCAATGTATAACTCTAATATTAACATCTATCATAAAGGCTAAAAAATGCATAACTCTAATATCAATATTCGATACCACCTAATACTTCTACATGAATAAGCACTAAAAACTTAAGTCAGGACTCACAACCAAAATACAATATGTAAACGAATATCTAACAAAACATTTCTATAACTTAAAACATTACAGACACACATGCCACCCACACCTATTATTATTATTGTGATTATTATTATTATTATTATTATTATTATTATTATTATTATTATTATTATTATTATTATAAAAGCAAAGGAGCACCGCACCAATCAAATGGAAGAAGTAGAAATTCTACATACTTAAAGAGAGAAAGTTAGTATTACATGGTCTAAAAGGAGTGTGGATACTCAAATAAATCGAACACAATTATACGTTTCATCATTTTCCACGTCACGGGATTGATCCTGTAATAGTCCACAATAGTCCGTATCGGATATTGTTCTCTTTGGTTTACCCCCAACGCATTGGAAGGGTGGCTAGCCTCAAGGTTTTAAAACGTGTCCTATAGTGAGGGTAGTCACTCCTTTATAAGGATTCTCCCTTACACAACCGATGTGGGATGCAACTTTCCAGCCCCCCCCCCCCCCAGGGAGTCCAGCGTCCTCGCGGGAAACTGACACATCGATTCGGGCCCTAGCTCTGATACCAACTGTAACCGTCCCGAATAGCCCGTACCGGATGTTATCCTCTTTGGTCTACCTCCCCCCCCCCCCCATGCATTGGAAGGCTGGCTAGCCACAAGGGTTTAAAACGCGTCCGATAGTGAGGGTGGCCACTCCCTTATAAGGAGTTGGCCAAACATTGGTGGTTAAGTTCACTCCGGTTTCTAAGTTTGAAAAAAAATACAATATCTTTTCTTGCTGGTTTCCATAATTTCATACAATGGCGTTTTAGAGTAGTACAACTTACGTGTTTGTAACGAGGTTGAAGCGTTCCACGAATCATGCTTGTCAAGTTGAGATTCTCAAAATGGTTGAAAGGTAAACTTTATAGAATAACAAACATCGCCATTCGGTCTTGAACCTTGTTAAAGTCATAAAGAAAAATCCCACCATGAGTTTCAATCGAAGTTTGAGCACTATCGACCGAATTTTCTTTAACTATCTTGCAATACTTAAGTTTATGATTTCTCAAGGTGGAGTTTGTGTTTGGTTGGAGAATGATACCACATTTTCCACAACGTGTCTTTTGAATGCCAGTCGACATAAGACACAAGTCGAAAAACTCGTTTTCTTGACAAAAAGTTCGGCGTTTTGTGTCGTATCAAGAATTTGAACAACGGTTAAGTCGTTTGAGGAACTGGTTTGGGATGGGTTGATGAAGCCATGGAATGATGTAGAAAAGAATCAAAGTGAACAAAAAACAGATGAATATGAGTGCGTTGTTTTGCGATTTTTAGTGTTGTGATCAACTCAAGACATCTCAAACCTATTTACACAAACTTAGGGTGGCAAAATGGTGATTTTTGAGAAAAAGGGTCAAAAACTCAAAAAAAAAAAACGAGGCCCAACAACTACTTTTATTGGTCAGATTTTTTACAACAATAAAAACCGGTTTCACAAAACAAATTAATTTTAAGGTTACTCCGGCTCGAGCTACCACGACTTTCTTCCCGAACATTGATCCATGTGCATTTGTATGTTGGGACCATATTTTGTAAATTAGTATCATACAATGCTTCGAAATCTTTATCAAAAGTAGTTTTAATGATGCCTGCCTAATTTTGTTTGTTAAAATATAAAAACATAAAGGCATATTTATTTCACTGATTATAGTATAAACCTCCGCAGTATTTAAGCATGGATTTAAAGCCGATCCACATATAAAAACATGTGGTATATCTTCAAAATATGTTAAAAAAAATTCAACCATTGGGGTTATCATTTTCTCATACAAAACATTTTTTCATCAAAGTTATATAACGCTTGAACCATTAAATATAATTCTTGCAATGCTTCCGAACTAGTCGGATAATAAACCCAAATACTTTTGTAGTAGAGTTTTTAAAAACCTTAAGAACTTCCGCAAGTTGTTCAATGTAAACTCAACCCGCAATAGGAAATTCCGTAACTCGACGACACTTAGCAAGCCTATAATGAAAATGTTGTAAAATTTCTTTTTGTTTCAAAGCAATTTCAAACATCGTAAAGTCAAATTCCATCCTAGTCAGCACGTCCCAATTCGGACCTAAGAATGGACCGTTCGTATCCATACAATATTTTATATTTTCTATAACGTTTGCGACTTGATTAAAAAACATCATGTAACATAAATTGAAAACCTCTTTTGAATTCTTCAACAATGGGAACTCCGAGCCCATCTTGCACAACTAAGTTAATAATGTGTGTAGATGCATTCTATATGTGTCTGTAGCTTTCGGGATGATCAATAGATAGTTTGTCTTCAAGTTTGTAAAGTTTTAGTTTTGTAAGACCCATTCGCATGGTCAGGAATGCGAATGGGAATTTAGTCTGTGTGAATGGGATTTTGTAGGATCTATTCGTATGTTGTTTAAGTCATCCGTATGATCGTATCTGCGAATGGGCAATGTCTATATATATAGATGTTGGGTAGAGGTAGTTAGAGTTTGGTCATTTGGTCAATCGTGTTAAGGCGCCAAATTCTCTCTGTTTGAATATCTGGAAACGTGTGTTTAAAATATTTCGAGTCTGTAATTGATATTAATGATTATGATAAACACTGAAAATGAAATCTTTTGTTTGATTATCAAGTCATATATCATTTTGCTAGATTGAGAGGAATTTTGCACCTCTCGGTTTACATATCGAGCAGATTATTGTTTGATTGATCATTCTTCGTTCCTACAGTGTGCAACACATGGTATATGGAAAAAATACTATTGCAAATCAGTTTATATTTTAATTTTAATTTTTCAAGCGTGACATAATTGTTTGCCGCATTGTCGAACAACATTGAAAATATTTTGTTTTTTAGGTTAAAAGTTTGTATTACATGGTCTAAAATGTGTGTGGATACTAAAATAAATCAAACGCAATCATGCGTTTCATCATTTTCCACGTCACGGGAACGATCCAGTGAGCAATGACGCAAAGGTACGACTTCGGTAAACCATGAGGAGCCGACCAAACATTGGTGGTTAAGTTCACACCAGTTTCTGAATGGCAAGATTGAACAAGAAGTGTATGCTCAACAATCACGAGGAGCCAACCAAACATGAGGAGCCGACCAAACATTGTAGATCCTAGCTTTCCAAAGTATGTCTATAAAGTGGACAAAGTCTTGTATGGCTTAAAACAAGCTCCTAGAGCTTGGTATGAAACTCTGTCCAAATTTCTGTTGGAATCAGGTTTCATCAAGGGAACTATTGACACAACACTTCTCACAAAAACACATAAAGGTCATATAATTTTGGTACAAATCTATGTAGATGACATAATTTTTTTGGTCAAATAATCCAGATTTTTGCAAAAAAGTTGAAAAACTGATGACCAACCATTTTGAAATGAGCATGATGGGTGTATTAACCTTTTTCTTGGGTTACAAGTCAAACAATCTTCATAAGGAATATTTATTTGTCAATCTGAATATGTCAAAACTATTTTAAAGAAATACCTTTTAGAAAAATGTAGTTCATCAAGAACACCAATGACAACTGATTCTACACTGGGATCTGATCCAGATGGAATTTTAGTGGATGTCAGAAATATAGAGTGATGATTGGATCTCTTCTATATCTCACTGCAAGCAGACCAGATATTATGTTTGTAACATGTTATCTTGCAAGATATCAGTGCAACCCATATGAGTCTCATCTAACAGCTGCAAAAAGAGTGTTCAAGTATTTGAAAAGAACTCCAGATCTTGGCCTATGGTATCCAAAAGGTACAAATTTAGATCTTATAGCTTACACTGATGCAGATGATGCAGGTTGTAAAATGGACAGGAAGAGTACCTCTGGAAGTTTTCAAATGCTGGGAGAAAAATTGGTGTGCTGGTAGGTTTACTATATTTTTGTTAGTAGCCTACACATTCAGCAGGACTATGATCAACCTGTCATATCCCGATTGTACAACCACTGCACACACTGCATCTTTGCTAAGGTAGGTTTACTACTCAGGTTCCTGCCCAAGTTTTATGTCTTTCCTACTACATAGACCATGCCAGCCCTATTACGGGATGCATCGAACCCATAAGTAAGTAAATCCAACGCATGTTCTGCCATGGAGCTCACTTGGTTAGCGGTAGGGGGTTGATGTTGATAAGGAAAATAGTCAATCCATGAATAAAAGGTAAAAGGGTATGGTTTAGGTATATGTTGTCCTAGTGCAGGGGGCTTTGGTTGGTCTCTTGCAAAAGCTAGTTATTGAGGTATGTAACCATAACTAGAGATATAAGGTATAAAAGGAACAGGCAGTGGTACATGGGAAAGTGATTCAGTGTAAGAGGTTGAGCTAGGATCTTGGGGTTTAGAGATGTTAGGGAGCAACTTTGATGGGGCCGGTGGTAGAGTACTAGAGAGGGACGAGGGGTCGTGTTTGGTGGCCGGTGGTGTTTTAGGACCATAAGAGGTAGGCGAGTCAGGCTAAAGTTGGCCAGATAGGTGAGTGATGCGGTTACAAGGTTGGGCTATGGTTTCGGTGTGGGTAACAATTTTGTAAGTGAGGTTTTCTATAGATTGGATAAGGGTGGAGAGTTCGGCGATGTGAGTGTGGGAAGCGATGGTGGTATTGAAACAACGAAGCATTGCGATTGTGAAAGACTTCCATGTAAGACGTTCGGTTCCTTGATACCAAGAATTGAACCAAGAAAAAGGTTCTTCGTCAAAGTATTCAACAACGTAAGCAAACCAGTCTTCCTCATAAATGTCATACAAGGAAAAGAATCGTTCAACCTCAAAAAGCCAACGGCCCGGATTCGAACCGGTGAATCGAGATAGAATAGTGGAGTCATTGAGTTCTTCCAAAGCCATAGAGGCTAAGGCTCAATGAAAGCACCAATTGATAGGTTTTACAAAGAAAAACCTACAAAACTTCCAAAAATTCAAGATAGAGAGATCAAGCACAAAGCTTCTATATTTTTCATTCTTATTCTAAACAAATGTTAATCGGCGTATATATAGCCTTACACTAATGCAAACTACCCACTAACAATTAAATATTTATCCGCTAATCTAGAATAAACTAACATTTGAGAAAAACAAGGAATCAACACATGCAATAAACTCACGTAAAGGAAATATGCACTAATTGTGTAAGCATGCACCAACACATGATGACAGTGAACATGGGAGCATAGGACGGTTACGTATCATAAGCGTTCTATACAGTGTCCTAACTTGTGTTCTTAACTGGTTATACAAACCTTTTGTTCAAAGTGGCTAGATTCGTGTCTGCCGTTATCCTTCGTAACCTAAAACGAATATGATTATGCCCAGGGGCGGATCTAAGTATAGAGCTCTGGGTTCACATGAACCCATTGCAAAAATGATGCAAGGCTCAACTGGTTAATCCCTCCACTTCTAAACATGAGGTACTTGGTTTGATCCTCTCCCTTATTTAGTTTTAGTATTTTTTTTACCTTACGTAAAAGCCCCCATGATATGTATTTACCCACATCGAGAGCCCACGTTCACCAACATGCTAGTCTACCAAATCTTTTATTTAGGCATGCATTATAAGGTAGTTAGGAAGTTATCTAGTAACCTATGTTCTCCATTATATGTTCTGCATTTCTAAATGTCGTGTCTTCCATATTTCCTTTTCATTGCATTTAAGCTCTTGAGAAGTTAATGAAAAAGGAAGAATGAAAATGAATTAGAAATGTCTCTCTTATCTTGTATTCTTGGAGCTTGACCCCCTCTAAGGGTTATCTATCTTGGGAGATTAGCCTCCTCTAATTGGCTTCTATCACCCCACCCTCACTTTTATTGCTCCTACTAGTACATATCTGTTTAGTTTATTTTATTTTGATTTTACACTATTTGTGAACTTAATGAACTCCAAATTTTTGAACAGATGTTAGAATTCAAATGGCTGTTTCTTGATTATAAAGTTTATAACTTGAAGTTTCATTGCATGTGGAGGGCAGATTAATGGGTCGCATGTTGTAAGTATACACAGCTTGCAACCCACAATTAATGCATTTTCAATTATGGATGCTCCCTTGTTATTAATTTAAAGGTCCTAAAAAGGATCACATTTTACAATCAAGAAAACCATGTAACCAACTACTTAATGAAAATGGACGTACACACACGTACTAACCCATATAATATATATATATATATATATATATATATATAGGGTCAAGATCGTGTACAAAGTGCTTTTTTTGTGAGAAGTGTGAGAAGTATTAAAAATTGATACTTAGGCATCATTT
This sequence comes from Ambrosia artemisiifolia, assembly GCA_032199755.1. NCBI lineage: Eukaryota > Viridiplantae > Streptophyta > Magnoliopsida > Asterales > Asteraceae > Ambrosia > Ambrosia artemisiifolia. The sequence goes on along the minus strand of CM063515.1, from coordinate 53,536,089 downwards.
TTTAAACTTAGTCGTGATGTTTTGGATTGTTTTACCTATAAAAATACCAAACATAACAATTAAAAACCGAAAACAATGTATTTTAGGCTTAAAACTTAAAACATCATGCTAAGAACATTAGCAGTGTGTTTTAAGCGTTAAGTAGTGTGTTTTAGCTTTTTTTAATTTTAATGACTATAATACATTGTATTGCGTTTTAGATTGTTGTGTTTGGTATTTTTCAAGTTAAAACAACCTAAAACATCATTCCTAAATCCAAAACATGATGTCTACATATTAATTCTTAGTCCTTCTCACACTTCTCACGAAAAATGTACTTTATACAGGATCCTAAACCTATATATATATTCGACGGTAAATTTTATTTTTTAGTCATTACAAAAGATTGAAATTGAAATCATCTTCAAAACCATGAAAACCACTACAGTTAGGTTTTACGAAGACCTAACCCGATAAAAATATTTTTGTAACTCGACCCAATTAAAACTTTATATATATAAAACGTAGACCGAAATGGTGAACCTAGTGAAAAAAATTGATGGATGTGCCGGTAATTAACATAGGTTATATTTCTGCCTTGTAAACCTGAAACTTAGGGGTTACCATCTTTTTAATTCTTGCTTACATGATCATCTTTTTAATTTTTGCTAATTAATTAATTCAATGAAAGCAAAGATTAATTCTATATCAACAACGTTCTATACAAATAATCAAACAAAACAGGTAATGGTGACCACATCACAATAGTAGTTTTTGTTACCATATCATGTGTTGTGCCATTCATGTACGTGTGACAACTGATCACAAGGCTGTCATGTCCAGTAGGTGTAGGTCCCTTCCCTTTTATCGTTTTTTTTGTAGGATGTCATGACAAAATCATATAATGCAAGTCGTCACTAAAACCAAGCCAACTATATGATTAATTCAATCATGTCTATGAATAAGTTTGGTCAGTACTTTCACGAAGCAACTTTTACAGACCAATATGGTGAACTTAAAACCGCAAAGATTCCTGTGGTTCAAGAACTAGCACGTACAAACCAATTCCCTAGCAGCTTCATAGCCTCCTCATCACTAGCAGCCACTACCCACCTGGAAACCCCGCCTGTCATTGACATAGCCAAGCTACATAGCTGCAGCCGGACAGTGGAGCTGCAGAGGCTGGCTGAGGCTGCAAAAGAATGGGGGTTGTTTCTCATCAAGAATCATGGTCTAGTTTTGGATGATGCAAAGGATGTTATCAAAGGTTTCTTTGGGTTGAGTTTTGAGGAGAAGAAAGCCAGCGTTGGATCGTATAAGAGCGTGGATAACATGGGATATGGCAAGAACTTTGTCAAGTCCGAAGATCAACCACTGGATTGGATTGATCGCCTCACCATGAAAGCAGCTCCTGCTCCGCTTGTAGACCAATCAACTAATGGCCTCTCTGTTTGGCCTAATAAACCTCCAAATTTCAGGTAAACTGCTCCAACTTTTACTTGATATTAATCAAGCTAGCAATCTACACCACTGCTAGGAAACTAGGCAATTAACGCCGAAAAAAAATCGCAGAATTAGCAACCAGCTATGTGACGTGATAGGTCGCATAGCTGGTTGCTAATTTAAATTTTAAATAATTGCTCTTAAAACATATATTTAATGCATTTGTTACAGGCAAGCTATAGAAAAATATGTGGAGGAATCAAGGAAGGTACTTGATGGTTTGCTCCAAGATCTTGCAGAATCTCTATCACTGGATAAAAATGTTTTTTTGCAGCACTTTGAGCCGCGACAAAGTGAGATCAAGGTAAGGGTGAATTACTATCCACCATGTCCAAGACCAGATCTCGCGATTGGACTAATGCCCCACTCAGATGCTAGTGGGCTTACCCTCTTGCTCGAGTTTGGAGCCACACGAGCCCTACAAGTGTACAAGGGCTCTGGTTGGGTCACCCTTGAGTGGCCCAACGATGATTGTTTGCTAGTGAATATTGGTGATTTGCTCGAGATCATGAGCAATGGAGTGTTGAAAAGCATGTGGCATCAAGTGAGGACACAGCTTGATGTGGAGCGGTTTTCACTCGCGTATTTCTATAACCCGCCTCCGCATAGTGCAATTGGACCGGTGGTCCGAGGAAGTTCCTTGGAGGAGATCATGTATAAGAAAGTGGTTGTGGAAGACTATGTATCCAACTATTACAAAATTAGCCCAACAACTAGCAAGGTAGCAATATTGTATGCAAAGAGGCCATAAATGATGAATATAAACATTTGCTAAGTTGCAGAAATTAGTTTGTCAATGATATACTAAGTATTACATATAGTTAACGAGAAAAGTTTTAATATTATTGTTCGTCATTACAAAAAAACTAAAAGAAACTAAAGAAAAAAAAATTTCCATTGCCAGGAATTGAACCCGGGTTTTTCAGGTGAGAGCCGAATATCCTGACCAACTAGACTACAACGGAATCATATATGCGATGAAATATTTGGGTCTCATCAAAGATTCAAGAAATGATTATCATCATTCGCCTAGCTATACCTATATATAAGGTTTTTAACAGCAAACAACGTAAATCATTGCACATGAAGTGTTAAATATAGTCTATGTTTAAATAGATGGATGTTAAAGTGTTTGGATATTTTTCTTATGGATCTCCTCTTGAGCTCTCCTTAGGGTGGATTTTTGTATGCGTTGTATAAGTGTGACAACAAATTATGCAAATTAACTTGTTGGGCTATTCTTTATACTTCGTTTATTTCATGTATTTAGGCTGCCTCCTTCTGGGGAACGCATCCTTTGCTCATGGCTTATGGAATCATTTGCAGTTTTAGGCGAGTTATTTTTTGAGAGAGTGCAAATAGACACCTTATCAGGAAAAGAGCAAAAGAGGTGAAGTCGACGAACGGTTCAGCGACCTCTCCCTCTCGATATGCCTATACCTGCCAATGTCTGATGAAATCACTGAATCAATCAGAGGCTTCAAACATGAAGCCGCTGAATAGGATTGAGGCTTCATTGAAGTCGCTGATCGAGATGGTGGCATCATAGAAGCCGCTGAATGGGATTGAGGCTTCACATTGAAACTGTTGAATGATTTTGAGGCTTCAAGAATTTTGTTTAGGCAAATAAAGCAATGTCCGAATGATTGTATGTGTAGAGGATTTTAAACAAACACAACTCAAAACAAAGAAACAAACGTATACTCTCAATATTTGGATAGTAATATAATTTTGTCCCAGTTCGTGGTCCACAATCTTGCATGGAGTTCGTATATATCCTTTTCCATGCAAAGTATTTCCCAAACAAACTTGGGTACACAAGGTTGGATCGATGTTACAACTGTATGGTTGGAGGGCGCTAAATACGTAGAAAAGTCTATGTAGTCTCAATATCCCTAGTAGTAGTAGTATTGGTGGCATGCAGGGAGGATGGGTGGTAGAGGTGAAATTCTCAACTCCCTTTTATTTCCGTCATCGATAACGGATGCTGGGGTGTTGGCGGGCAAGGTAGATGGACTTTTCTATTGGGTCTTCCGGCATGGCATGACAGCGTGGGGAGGAATCTGGAGTACCATTCACATTCATTCAGAGTACTCCCACGTTCATATGGAAGTCATGCCAAAGAAAACTTTTTTTCGGGGAGGATGCATGATCCTGCAACATCAGTGACCACGAGAATGTTGCGGGTAATCTTCCCTATGTCGACTCCAATAACATCTCAAATGATTGCAGGTGTGATAGTATATGACTTTCCATCAACTTTGCCGGTTAATCCTCCTTGTTCTTTTGGATGGATATTACATCTGCTACTCACACTCGCATGTAAGGAAGACTAGACTCCATTATTAATAATGGAGTCCAAAAAAGCATTTACATCTGCGCTTTCACCTGGAAAGACTGTAGGTTTTTTATAGTTTCTGGTGGATGTTGGAGTCCAAAATATGTTTTATTTTAAGCATTGCGGCTCCATTAGGGTTCCATCTTCTATGGTCTCGGGTGTGACCAGGATAGCATTTACACAGGCGCCAACATCTCATCAACCTCCCTTCTTAAATTTGCGCCAGTGTTTCCCTTATAAAGTTAGAATGGGTGTTCTCGGAAAAACCTTCATTGCATCGACGTTACATCTGCATGGAGAGTTAATAATATTGGAGAGGTGATGTGCCTCCCATGGCTCTCCCATGACCAATGAGATTGGAAATGCTACGATTCAAAATGCTGCACGTTTTCAGTTTCTTGTTACCCTTATAAAGTTGGAGTTGGTGTTCTTGGATATAGATTGTTTTGTAACTATCAATTGTATAGATTCTCAACTTGGTAGATTGTATAGTTTGACTACTTTCATAATATAGTTGGTAAAATTTCCTTTTTTTAACGTTTTGTCGCGTATTGAATCATGGCATCTAGATATTTTTAGGACCAAATCTCCCGTGGGCGTTACTATATCTCCTGATGACCACGCGTTGACGGTCCCGGTGACCGTATCGACCGGCCGAGTGTGTTGATCAAGAGGTCTAAAAAGGGTCCACGAAACCATACACAAGATATACACTAAAATAAAAAAGTGAATTAGTCAATTTTAATAATAATAAACGAAAAAAAATAATAATAATAATAATTATTATTATAATAATTATAAGTTAATAATAATACATATCCATGTATTAAAAATGGCCCGGGGGCATATTTGGACATCTATATTCATCTGCTGGACCATTTGGTGCGATCACCGGACTTTCCGATGCGTTGTCCTCAGGTGATATTGTAAGGTCATTGGAAGTCCGGTCCTATAAAACTTGTCAGGACATGACCCGAGGTCATTTTGACCAACATTTTAAAAATTGAAAAATAAAATTGCAACTGACCCGATGTTCTAAAACAATATCCATGTATTAAAAAATGGACCATGGGGCATATTTGGACATCTGTATCCATCTCCTGAACCGGTCGATGCGATCACCGGACTTTTCAACGCGTTGTCCTATGGTGATATTGTAAGGTCATTGGCGGTCTGGGTCCTGTAAAACTTGCCAGGACATGACCCGGGTGGTGGAAAAAACGCGAAGATGTCACTTTGACCAACATTTTTAAAATAGGAAAAAAATGCAACTGATCTGATGTCCTAAAGCAATTTCCATGTATTAAAAAAAATGCTTAGGGAACATATTTGGACATCTGTATCCATCAGCCGAACTGGTCTGTGCGATCACCGGACTTTCCAACGTGTTGTCCTCAGGTGATACTGTAAGGTCATTGGCAGTCTGGGTCCTATAAAACTTGCCAGGACATGACCCGGGTAGTGAAAAAAACATGAAGAGGTCATTTTGACCAACAATTTTTAAAGTGATGAAGCCTCTGAATGAGACAGCAGCTTCTAAAAATACTAAAATATTAGGCATTTCACCTATTTAAGGGGTAGTTCCCCAATCCAAATTCCTCACCCCAAGCTTTCTTCCCTAGTTATGATATACTGCACCAACACCGATGGAGGGTTTGAGGTGACGGTTTTCAAACCTGTCAGAATTCCCGCGAAATTTTTCGCAAAATTTCTCAAAATTTTTTACCACATTACGTTCCTTGCATTACCCTAATCATTTCCCAAAAGTTTCATGCAAAGATTCGGGCTAGAAAGGCTAGAAATCTAAGGTTTTTCTCAAGAAATGGTACTACACAAAACCTCAAGAATATGGACAGATCTAGACCTAAATCCACATAAGCGTTGTTAGAGAGTGATAACACATACATTATCTTGAAGATTTAGGCTTGAAACGGAAGAAAATGGTGAAAATGGAGGTTATAGGGAGGTAGGCGACGGGTGGGACGAGTGGGGAAGAAGGGTTTGAGGTTTCACAAGTCAAAGAACTCTTTAATTACCCCAACTCTCCAGCAGTACCTAGACAGGTGTGTCAGAGAACTGGCACTGGCGTGCAGCCCAGTAAACCCGATTTTTCGCGTTTTTCAATTTTTAAATGTATGGTTTTAAAATTTATAAAGTGGATTTCTCCAAATAATTTTAAAAACCCCATTTTAAGTTAGAAAGAATTTAAGTTTTAAAAATTTTGAAAAAATTTCCCCCGGCTTTTTCTCCACTTTTCCTTCATTTACCTGGCGATCCTCAAGGAATGACAAACCTCTCTCTAACGAAAATAAAGCAGAAACCAAAACCCCCCAAAATGAAAGTTGATGAAATTGGTGATTTCGGTTTCCTTTTCGGGAATTATCCAAAGTGGCCAATCCGGAAGTAAACCTGCAAAGAAGAACTAAAACAACTGCAATCCTCAAAAATAAAAGAGAAATAAAAATGAAAAAGAAAAATAAAGAAGAATAAAAATAAAAAGAAAAATGAAGTTGAAAAGAAAATGAAAAAGAAAAATAAACCGATTAGTTAAGTAACTTGGGTCTTTGGGAATTTACTGTGATCCCCAGCTACTGCGCCAAAAACTTGATGTGCCTGGTTTTAGTAATTTAAAACGCTATCATTTTCTCGGTGCCAAAAACCTGGTGTTTTAATTCCAAAACAATGGTTTTGAAAAAACGATTGATTTTTACTAAACCGTTTAAATAAGCTTTAAATTTATAAGTAAACGATAGTTACTCAGAAACTAAAACCAACACATAGGCAAAGAACTTGACTTGTATAGTATAGGTTTCTCGAGTAAATACCGAGTAATTTATTCCAAAGAACACACTTTCCCCTACTCAACCTTTCATCATATAACTAATCGGGTTTGAAGAGAAAAACTAAAACGGAGAGGTTCTATGAAAAATAGTTTTGAAAAAGGGTTTTGGTTTTATTAAATAAAAAGATAAAATAGTAGAGATAGTGGACATGCACATCTCGGGGCCCTCCATATAAATAGTTAAGTATATTATTAGAAATAGTATTAAGTTTAATTATTTGTGAAGAGGACAAGAGTGAGCTTGAAGTGTTGACTCCTTGATAGAGAAACGAGGCCACTACTAAGTAGTATGCGTAACCTCCCGATGCGCATCTGCATGAAGGTTCACCGATTGAGCCCTGCTTTCAAGGGTACTTTCCAAACCGCGGTTAAGTTTCTGGTCCTCTAACTTAACTTCTTCTTAAACTGGACGCTTGACTTCCGACCTGGAAAACCGTAAATCTCCCTTAGCTCTTGTGTTCCGTACCAAAGGATCTCTTCTTAGATTCAGTTCTAGAAACATCGTGGCTGGTGCCTGATGCCCCTTCGCCCTTAGCAGCCTCGCGCTCCCTCTCAAAGTGCGTTGCCTCCTCCTGCTCTACCTGCTTCTGCGCCTCCGCACCCATACGGTCGCATTGTTCAAATAGTAACGGAGGGCGCCAGCTGGGTCTGCAAACCGAGTGCAGTCTTCAACCACCTTGAGGATAGGGAATTGAACATGTGCAAATTTTGTAAGTTCAACCTCATACTCCTCCTGGAGGGGTTTTCCATAGTGCTCCTCTTGTTCGAGCCTATCACCATTCAGCGCATGATGGTAGCCACTATCAAACCCCTCTGCAAACCCAGCAGCGCGCGCAGCTGTAGCTATGGCAGCAACCTGGTCCCCGAGCTGAGGCTCGTTCCAGATGTGCTTGAAGATCTGCAAGCAAACCATAAATGGTTAGCTAAAGGTTAAAGCAAATTCTAAGAGAAGGGAGGACTCAACAAATTACTTACCCCGGACATGTCAACCTCAAAGTGCACCAGCCTCAACATGCCAAAGGCACTAAGCTAGGTAATACGCACATCATAGTGCACCAGAGAATGCACCTGAAACTTGGTGGGAGGCAGACGAAAGCCACACTTGACGAAGTGGGCTTCGTACTGGGAAATCTTGCCTTCTGTAGGCGTTAGAACGGTTTGACAGGAGGCCTACAACTCCGGCTCCCACTCGGCAGCAATCTCATAAGTATTGCAAAACTCTTCAAAACTCTTCACACCCCACTTCACAGTTGTATTACCCATCAACTTCTTCTCCTTCATCTTTTCCAGTTGCTTCTATGGCTGTTTCTTAGGGTTTTGGGAGCTGGATCGGGAAATCGCAGACAACTTCCACGAGCAAGCAACAACAAATGCTAGAAAACGAGGAGAATAAATGAAAAAACAGATAGAAAAACTTAAACTTCTACCGAAAAACTTGAAAGTTCGCCGGAAAGTTTCAACGTCGGCCGCAAAACTTGAAGACTCCGCCGGAAGATATGAAGAATCGCTGGATAAATTGAAGGTTTTTTGAGAGAGAAACTTGGAAATTATGAAAGCATGAGGACCGAGAAGAACCTTCGACGTCTACTTATACCCATCGCATTAATTACGATGGGTCCCAGCTCGTACACTTTTGCACGTCTCCAAAGATAAGGATCAACCTCTGCGCGACACGTGGCATACAGCTGTATGAAAACAGCTGTCTGGCGCTGTTGATGCACTATTATGTGGACGTCACTGTCGAATAGACTAGGGTTGAGTCTTGTATTGTATTACATGAGATTGTGGTAATCCATAAGGGCATTTTATGGATCTGATGCATTTGTAAATATAGACCAAAATCTAAAGTCCAGGTTCGAACTCTTTGAAGGGTCGAATGTGGAAAGCTTCAACATTCGACCTATACAAAGGGGCGAAGGTGGCTTTTGTTGTTGGACTATAAATAGCAATCTCATGTGTTGGTTTTTTTTGTAGATTTGAGTTTGTGCTTAGAATGCTCTCAAGGGGGAGGTCATGCCCGACCTCCCCCGGCCCTGAGATAGATGTTTATCCTACTAATGACAGTGTCTGTAACCGTTTCTGTAGTAATACGAATCTGTGATGAAGTTGTTTTCGTTAATTTCTATCTCGTCTCGAATCTCCCATCTGAAATCGAGTTGTTTTCGCTTATTCGATCCATGAATTCGGTTCCTAACCGGATTCTCAACTGGTATCAGAGCTATGGTACCGATTTGAACGATCTAACAATCGTTTGAATCAATCACAGCTCAATTTCATGATTTCAGACGTTAAAATTCAGATTTTGATTGAAAGGTTGAAACCCTAGAAACCCTAGATTCTTAATTGAACCCAAAATCATGTGATTTCTCCATGTTTTTGTTAATTCGAGGGTGAGGTTTTCATTTTCACACCTTTCTGTACAAGTTTCATCATCAAATTCAAAGAATTGGAGTGATTATGGACTGATTTGCAGAAAATATTGAAAAAGAACACGTTTTTTCTGCAAGGGTCGAATGTGCAGAAGTTTTTTGGTTACGGGAAGTCGAACGTGGAGTGTTTTCAGTCAAACGTAAGATTTAGAGGTCGAACGTAGAAATGTTCCACATTCGTACCACACGAAAGGTCGAACCTGGAAATTTTCCACATTCGTACCTCACTACTGGGCGAATGTGGAATTATAATTTCTGTCAGAACTTCATTCGACCTACCTGGTACATTCGACCTTACAAAACGGTCGAATGTAGCCTTAATCCCACATCCGTACCCTCGATATATGTGATGAAAAATTGGTATTTTTTGAAGATTTTCGGGAGAATGGTGATGATGTTTACCCAAATTGTTGAAGAAATGATGATGATGATGATGAAACGTTTTATTGTGGGGTAGTCATGAGAATCAACAGTATGATAATCAGATTCAAATTACTATTATGGGCCAGAAAAATCAGATATATTTTTATTCCGCAAGATGAGAACAGCCAACCCAGTTCCAGTGTGTTTGAAGGAACTTGTTCAAACAAAGTTATGTACAAGCAAATCAAGACTGAGATCTCAATGTTCCGAAAGTAATGAGGGATCCTAGTAGGAGTCATGTGGCACGTAGGTTCAACGAAAGTTTCAAGATCACAGTCCTTAAGAATTTCAAGAGCTATTGGTAGATATTGTTGGCCCCGTCGAAAACTTCAGTTTCTGAAGCATTCAAGTCCTCAGTAGTATTGGTAGTTCCCGCTGAAAACTTCTGATTGCTTGATCCACTCGTCTACGGCTTGTATTCTTTCGAACAGATGAAGTTACTCAAGAACATGATTGATTTATCATACGGGATCTCAGAGAAACTTGGTGAAGCATCAGTCAAGGGGGAGATTGTTGATGTAATGACGTGTCTGATACTTCAACAATAACTGACTGAAGATGCAAGTTATGTTTAGGATTCGCCAGCAACGTCCAAGGGGGAGATTGTTGATGCACTATTATGTGGACGTCACTGTCGAATAGACTAGGGTTGAGTCTTGTATTGTATTACATGAGATTGTGGTGATCCATAAGGGCATTTTATGGATCTGATGCATTTGTAAATATAGACCAAAATCTAAAGTCCAGGTTCGAACTCATTGAAGGGTCGAATGTGGAAAACTTCCACATTCAACCTATACAAAGGGGCGAAGGTGGCTTTTGTTGTTGGACTATAAATAGCAATCTCATGTGTTGGTTTTTTTTTGTAGATTTGAGTTTGTGCTTAGAATGCTCTCAAGGGGGAAGTCATGCCCGACCTCCCCTGGCCCTGAGATAGATGTTTATCCTATTGATCACAATGTCTGTAACCGTTTCTGTAGTAATACGAATCTGTGATGACGTTGTTTTCGTTAATTTCTGTCTCGACTCGAATCTCCCGTCTGAAATCGAGTTGTTTTCGCTTATTCGATCCATGAATTCGGTTCCTAACCGGATTCTCAGGCGCACATGGTACTCACTCGCCTGACACAAGAAGTCCTTCACTCAGCACGTGTCTACTTTCTACAGAATGGAAGTACACTCGCGCGCGTGGACGGCTACGCGACTGACACACGAAGAAAAAGGACACCATCCACGTGCTGACGCGAGTGCCATCATGACAGACATCCTCTCTGTCACCTGACACGTCCACCAACCTCCTCGGCTTCCTCAACACGCCTCCTTGGTTTCCCCCAAATTTATGACAACTTTTCAAATTCTTGGCGCATTTTCTTCCAATCATTCCCATATTTAATTACAAGTATGGCAGCGCATTAACTCCATTAAAAAGGGGAGGTACGCATCCTCAGGATTTACAGTTTAACAACCAGGCCTGCCACATCATCAACTAGCGTTGGTTTAACATAAATCCAAAAGACACTCTCCGCAGGATTTACACCTTAACAACCAGACTTGCCACGTCATCACCTGGCGCTGGTTTGACGTAAATCCAAAAGACGTTCTCCGCAGAATTCACACTTTAACAACCAGGCCTGCCACGTCATCACCGGACGCTAGTTTGACGTAAATCCAAAAGACGTTCTCTGCAGGATTCACACTTTAAAAACCAGGCCTGCCATGTCATCACCTTGCGCTGGTTTGACATAAATCGAAAATACGTTCTCCGCAGGATTTACACTTTAACAACCAGACTTGCCACGTCATCACCTGGCGCTAGTTTAACGTAATTCCAAAAGACGTTCTCCGCAAGATTTAAACTTAAACAACCAGACCTACCACGTCATCACCTAGCGCAGGTTTGACGTAAATGCAAAAGACGTTCTCCGTAGGATTTACACTTTAACAACAAGGCCTGCCACGTCATCACCTAGCGCTGGTTTGACGTAAATCCAAAAGACGTTTTCCGCCTAACTCCTTCTCAAAAACAGGCGAAACACGTCATATTTTGGTGATACGTTGACGTAAAACGAAAAAAGATGTTCTCCGCCTAATTCCTCCTCAGGATCAGACGCAACACGTCATATTTTGGTGATACGTTGACGTAAGCCTAGAAATACGTTTTCCGCCTAACTCCCTCTCATGTACTCGCGTATCATCTCCACCATACGTTCACATAAGAACGAAAAAGTGATGTCACAGATGTAAATAATGACAAAGCAAAGGAAAAATGGTTTTTCCTCTTCCTGAAGCTAAAGGAACATATGGAAAAAACGTTTTTTTTCCAAAGCTAAACGAACCTATGGAAAAATATGATCTCCTTTTTCTTAAAATATGTTAAAGAGTTTTAACGAGCACTTCCTAGTATACATTCGACAATTGTGGATGACCCTTCACCCACCCGGCGCAACATCATAGTCCAGTGCCCCACCAGACCTCTCAACAAGACCGGGAGAGACACTGGACTGGGGGACTTGAAGGGGTTGGGTACCAATTCTGGCGCTCAGGCACACCTTACCCCACAAACTCGTTGTCATAATACACCCGCGGAGAACTTACCATTCGAAATGGTTAACTTCAAAGCACAACACACCTCCGCGGAGCATCAGGCCCCTCCGGAGGTCAGGCTCCAGGTTCATCACATGTGGAGTGCAATCCACCCGCATCACACAATGCACCAGTCCTGGAGATGGTCTTCCGCGAAAGACAACACCATCATGCATCTTAGGCCTGTTGCCCCTGTCCGGCGCTCCAGAAGAGAAGATGCAGCTCCCCAGAGCCCCACTTGTTGCACAGGCTCCTAGGTGTCAAAGGTCACTTCACTTAATCTTCCAGAGAAAGCTAAGTCACCTGACACATCCTGGCAGCAGGAAGAAAAATAGGTCCCTGCAGTCAACCACAACGCACCACGTTTACCAGGGGCAAGGCGCCGCCCCAGACAGCCAATCACTGCGCGCCACATGGACAAATGGCAGGGTGCCATTTCTACTTGGTTTGCTTTATGCAAACCTTTGGTCCAAACCTAACTGAATAGGCTTCTCAAAGACAGGCCCAGTTCCCGGACCCATGTCCGTTGCTCCTCAAATAGGTTGCAAGCGCCTCGACCATGCACCCTCTATATAAAGAAGACTTTACATCCTTTCTAGAGGTCGATGAATTGTTCACTCAAACACATACACTTGTAATACACTTGTTTCTCTTTCTTTATACCAGTAATCTCCAAGTAGTAAAGATCATATTTTTAGAGTGGACGTAGGTCAGCCAGACCGAACCACTTATATCTGGTGTCTTTGTTATCTACATCTTTACTCTCTCTTTATCTTATAGGCCACGGATCTAGTCTCGGTGTGAGCAAAGGGTTATATCCTGCAGCAAACACGAGTAACCACCCCACATTATAACCTCCTATCACACATTGTTTCTTCAAATAGAATGCAATACAATAATTATAAATGACTGTCGTCATTCTCATCCTCGTCTCATCCATATGGGTAGGTTTTTTTTAATTGTGGTAGAAGGTCGTGGTAGGAATTGCCGACAATTCTTCTCTTTTATTGAGATTTGGAGGTTTAGTTAATGAGAGTATTTATTTAACTCAAGTGTTTTTTTATCTTTATACCCCCCCCCCCCCCCCATAATATAATTTAATTAATAAAATTATAACACAATTTACAAGTTTGCCACACATTTAATTTCATCCATCCATCTATATAATCTAATGGACACAATTATTTCTCACCCTTCTTACAAAACACACCCTTTGTACTCTAACCCCACCCTATATATATATATATATAATTTTTTTATAAAAAAAGATTCATTAGCCAAAAAAATTATTTTTTTATTAAATGATTAATGATATATGTTAAAATATAAATATATAGTTCCCCGATCAAACTCCTAAATTACGAGTTTTCGACATTAATTGCATAGATTTGGTAATTAACCGCTTTCAATTGTTTTTGCAGGTCTTAAACGGCGCGCCCCAAAGACAAAGTTGAAGAAAACGGGCTCTGTACGAAACGGACATTACATTCAGAAGTTACTGACCAAAGTGCAAGCCCGTGCAACCTATGTGCACGGTCATGCTGATCTTCTTGACTCGGCAACCAGGGAGTGCACTGCCAGTGCATGAGCTCGTGCAAGCCTAGTTCTCTGTAACACAGATCTGCACGGTGCATGACCGTGCAGACTCATTTTGCTCGGAAGCACTGCCAGTGCACAAGCCAGTACAACCTTATACTCGGCAACTTCATAATCAAAATTGTCGTGCAACCCGTGTGCACGACCGTGCACCTTTATCAGGTCGACCAGTCCACTTGGCCCACTTGTTTGACCCACGTAGCTTGACGTCACAATCAAAATAAAGTGCACGACCGTGCGCTTTTGTTAAATTTCTATAAAACAGGGCAGAAAGCTACTGAATAGGTATTCTGTAATTTTCTCTCGATTCTGGGCGATTTCTAGGGCTGTGAGGCTGCTGTTGGAGTTAGATAACAACCTTTGGGGGCAATCGGAACCCGTTATCATCATCCAGTCCATCACATTTAGCATTTTATGGTTTGAGCTATAAACTTAAATCTTTGTCAAATCTGATTTTGTTAACTCATTTGTGATGTTTAGCTTATATATTGTAACCTACGGGTAAAAACACTAGTATTTAGTATTGTAGACAATCGTTGGTATATTAATCGTGTTTTGTATGATTTTGGCATTTTTCATGTTATGATCTTGATGATCATATTGAAACATGTTTCATTGTTGTTGGGTTCGTGGTTATGTTCGGGTGACTTTGCTGATTTTTATGTTGTGTTAGTCGGATACATGTTGAAAAACCATCCGGTTAATCGATCAATAGTAAACTAGTTAACTTGTTAATTTATTTACACCATGAAATTGGAAACGGGTATTGGTTTGGTTAAAGTCATGCGAATAATGATCAGGAAGGCTTATCTACACGTAAAAGGGTTTAAACAGCTTAATGGTGTTGTTACTGATCTTTGACACGATTGTTGATCTTTGTTAGTTATTTTGGTAAAAATAGTGATCTTAGTAGATTTCTGTTTGGTAAAATGGAATAGTCTGTGTTATGCTCTACTTTATGCTAGTCTCGGTGGTTGTATTGTGTATTCGGTATTGCTTTCCTTGATTAGTGAGGCTGGAAAACTCTTAACGGATGACTAACTTATCTTTAGAAGGTTTGCATGAGAGTATATCAATAGCTCACTACTGATCAGTTTTAGGTGGTTAAAGTGTGTTTATCGTGTTAGCTTTCCGAATAGTTGTCATGTTAGGATTCCCGAAAAGGATACTAATTGTCTGAAAATGAGATTATTGATCTCGCTTCTTTTTAACATATGTTATGTAGTTGACATGCTTAGGTTGTTATTATAGTATATTTACATATATATTTTGTATTTGGAGTCTTACATATGTTAATTTAGTAATTTAGAATTAATTTAGTTTAAACAACTTCAAACACTCTTTTACTGCTAAATCGAGGGCAGAGTTTCAGTACTATTGCATCCGCCCGCATCCATGGATCGATATCTGGTTCTTATTTATGCTTTAGTACATATATGATAGGGTACGTTTGCTTTTTTGTGTGTGTGTTTTAATATTAAGGTCTAAACAATTTTTATAAATATTTATACCAAACGTGTGTTAAATTCATCGCAAAATTTATGCGTACTTACCATCACGTCAAGTTTTAGGTGATATTGAATTAACTTGTCGACCAATTTAATCTTATTAATAATTAGACGAGTTAGGAGATGCGGGAGTGCATGCTCGTGTGATGTTAATCAGATTTGGTGTATTTATCGGTTTTGTTTTATTATTAATTTATAAACTAAATGTTTTAAATATATATAAAATAGTATATATTTGTAAGTTTTGGGCCTTGTTAATTAAGTGGAGTTCATTAATACTTTGGTGGGCTTTAGTACGAATGGACCTTAGTTACTTTGGTCAAAATTGGGTTTATGTTAAAATCAATAGCACATGAATGGGCCTCATATTATGGATCAAATCATTGGAATATGATCTGGTGTTTTAATGGATAATACACACAAAACGTCGCACAAAACAGAGAACATTGGTATGGTTACATGATTTCTCATAAAACTCAAATTCATTCTTGACAAACCTTTTGGTCTAATCCGATTGAACATTTGTATGTAGCTACAAATAGTTTGATTTGATAATGTATCACGATTCCAAGAGGAATCCAAGTGTATTTCGGTGAAGACGATTTCTATAAGTTTTGGTTCCATTCAACGAATTCAGTAATTTTATTTGTTTGCAAATCGAGTATTTCCAACAAAAAATAGTTTTTTTTAAGGTGTAGTTGTAGCCTCCCTAACACATAAAATAGTTATTTATGTGTAATATTAGATTTTAGTCTTGTCTTTTTGTGATTTCTCCCGTATTTTAAAGTGTATTAATCATCCTAGCTATATGTAAATGATAAATCACAAGAAAGCGACGCTTATGATATATATGTGATGTCACCCTTTCAACATGCATATGCAATATTATGCATAGACAAGATAAATTAAAACACTAATTAATCATAGTCTTTAATTAATTAACCACAGCAACTGCTTCCAATCTCCTTAAGTTCTTCAAAAGCATGCATTGTCTCGGTGTCAAACCCTCCTGCAAACTACAAAATCAACCCCTTTTCTTATTACATCATATATAGCCTTTAATTATACAATGTTAACCTTCAAATGAGGAGATTATTTAATTAATTAATATCTGAAAACATATATAACCATTAAACCATATATGTGTCGTTGTGTCCCCAATGTAAAATTGTATGGTAAGTGGTGTACTTCACAACTAAAAGGTCTGGAGTTCAAATTATATAAAGTACATGTGTGGTGTATTTATTCTAGAAAATATGTACCTGATGAACCCGGAAAGCAAATCTAACGGCTTGGAGCAACAGATCCCCGTCTCGTGAAGCCTCGTTGCACTCCAATTCTTTCGCTATCCTCCGCATACATTCTCGAGCAAGATTTAGTGAACTTAGTTTTATCTGTACATAATTAGCTTACTTAATTTACAATCAAATTTTTTTTGGTTAGCTAAAGGGTATATTGTTATTCAAATTTTACTATAAAAAATACTCCCCTTTGCTTGGTAGTAAAGTAAAGTAAATAATTGCAATTGCACCTACCTTTCCAACGACTCCTGTATCCATCAGCCACTGCCATGGAATCTGTAGCTCTTTGTATCTTTTACTTGTTGCTTCTCTCGTTCTTTCCAATCCACTAATACTTGACTCTAATCTAGATATATCAAATAAAAAAAAGAACAAAGAAATATGTTAGAACCGCATAATTAATGCATTATTATTACTACAAACATGGTTTGAATATTAAGATAGTTATTTACTTATATACGTTTTATCATAATCCTGTGTTTAAAGAGGTTATTAACATGGAGTAATAAATGTATGCAAAACATACCTATCTTGAAGGGCTTGCATCTTCCTTAGTGATTGAATTACGGGTTGTTTCAATCCGTTTTTGAAGCTTAAAACATCGGATTCAAGGTTCTTCAAATCTCGATAGCTGAAAGCTGCCTCACGCAACGCGTCTGCCTTTCGTTCGGGCCATTGAGGAAAGTGTTTTAGCACCGCCCTCTCGTCTACTAGACATGACAATTCACCATCTACCCACTTCACAAATGACTCAACATCCGAAATCTCTGTAAATGCTGCACTCTGGATTTTCCTTATCAAAAAATTTAGCAGCGGACCATATTTCTCCACATCTGATTTTATCTGTCACAAAAAATTCACACGGGATTCAAACCTAGTACTATAATATTTTAGTATAGAAAAAAGTTTCTTGGAGATCCCAATTTCTCAAAACCATAGTAGTAGACTAGTAGCTTTGCTATGCTATGCTAGACCAAGCGCCCAAGTGGCATACTAGAGGTGCAACCACACTTGGCCCATTATCTAAGAGACCCAAATTTTAAAAAAAAAATGTAGTTTGAAAAAAAAAACCTATGAAGTTAAAAATCAATAACATTTTAAAACCATTAATTCTTAAAAAAAAAAAAAACTAATAAGCAAATCCAATAAGCTTTTAAGTTTACGGTTAACACAATCATCGTCGTATTATTAAATTCATAAATGTATATACACATATATATACATATATACATTTATAAAAGTTCACTAGCTAAATTCGTTTGTTATAGTTACTACAGTATTAATTAGTACATGTTGAGATTAAAAGCTTACAGATGTAAGATAAGTGGAGCGGTTCTCGATCTCTCCAATCATATCTCGAGAGTAAGCAGCCGGGACAAACCCGGTCGAACCATTTTTGTTCTCTTTGTGGGTAGTCTCCCTTTTCATAAGCGATCGGTAGAATTCCATAACTGCTGGGACTCTTCGAACCGTCTTTGATCCAACTGGTTGCGGCGGTTGGATGGGTGGTGGCGGCGGCGGAGGCGCCGTTACCCGTCGTTGCAGCAGTTGCGGCAGCGGCGAAGGTGGTGGTGGTTTTGGTAGATTAATATTCATTGCATTGGTAATTTCTGAAGTTTGTTTCTTTATTGGTGGGTCGACTTGGAGCTTCTGTTTTTGTGGTTGGTCGTCTATAAGTTTCCCAGTACAATCCATGGAATGATGTAGTTTTTTCCATAGTATTGATTTCCTCTCGAGATCATGTGCTTTAAGTGTGTTGATTTGGGCCTTAAGACGAGTCATTTCTTGTTTAAGTTCTTGGTTTTCTTTCTCCAAAGAGTCGATCTTTAGTAAAGCGGCTTCCAGTTCTCGTCTCAGGAAGGTTACGGTAGCGCCTTCCTCACCGGATGGCATGTTTCCGGTCACACAATAAAAGGAAGGAAGGAAATGTATTTATGTATGTTGGGGTTTGGGTAATTGGATTGGAGATCCCAAATCAAATCTTACCAAAGTGTTATATTTGCTTCTATAATAAGGTACGTGGTTTTCAACAACACCTATATAACCTTTTATTTTCACTGATTTACCCCCTACCATGTCTTCGAATGACGGAACACACACATGGGTGTTTTTTTAGGTAATTTCACTTAGACTATCCGTTGTGGCCTGCGAGCGCTTAGCCGCGAGCCACAAAACAATCCACCTGGCTAGCTGGATCCATAACATGGTTAAGTGAGAGCTGGCGCGAGCTACTGGCCGTTAGTGGGCTCGGGTGTGTTAGCGAGGTCAAACTAGCCGTTGGCAGTCAACTAGCCGTTGGCTAACGGCTAGTTGTCCTATTTAAATACAAAAAAAAATGTAATTTTAACTCACCAAAACAAATCAAATACAATATTCTAGCAAGCTACACTTCAAAAATCAAGCAAACAAGAAAAAGGACTCACAATGGCAAAATTGCTACCAACCCACAATGGATTTTTTTGATGGACAAGAGTATGATGATAGTCAAACGAACGAGATCGAAGTTAACCTAAGCCAAATTCCACCGCTTTCACTTTCACCGGAGTTAGTCCCGGATACACAACCACCAACAACTCAAAGGCGAGGTGGTAGAGGTGGTGGCCGAGGACGGAGGGCCGGCCGAAGTGTTGCAAGGGGTGGTGGTAGGGTCGGTGAATCGCCCGACCAAGATATTCGACCAAGGCGCCAAGTGACCCCTTGGACCAAAGACGAGAAAATAGCCCTTTGTCGGGCTTGGGTTGAAGTATCGGAGGACCAAAAAGCGGGTATGTATTTTTTTGTTAAATATATATTTTTTTTAAATATACATATTTTATTTTTTAACACTAATTTATTTCCTTATGTAGCCGATTATCAAAAGGCTAAGATTTTTTGGCGACGAATCCAGGACCTTTTTCATAAGCAAGTCGGGAGCACTATGCATTCGGCCGATATGATTTCCGGCCGGTGGGCGGAGATTAGGAAATATGTTGGTTTGTTTACGAACCTTCATAATAAGAATGCCGCTCGAGTGCGAGGGAGCGGGTCAAGTGATCTTGACGTGTATCAATTTACTTATAACGAATGGAAAGAGGAGGTCTTGCGCAAGTACAAGACCAACAAGACGTGGGATGAGGACTATTTGTGGCAAATCCTACGTAATTGCTCCAAATGGGTGGAGCTAATTTCTGTTGAAGACATGAGCGAAGGCGGCGGCGGCTCATCATCAAAGCATGCCAAGACGTCTTCATCGGGTGGGTACATCTCCTCTACGAGCTCGGATGCTCACGTGGGGGTTGACCTAAACAATTATGAGGGTCTTCCCCCGTCTCCCCTTGGTCGACCCGTTGGAAGGGACAAAACAAAGGCTAAACAACCCGTTGTTAACGAAGCCGATGTGGAGTTCTCGGGGGAAATAACCAAAATAAGGTCGACAATGGAGATGACAGCCAAAGCTAAAGTTCATAAAGTTCGAATGAGGGACATGGACTTTTTAGCGAGGGACTTTAGCAACATACCAATGCCTCGTCGAAAGATACTTGAACTAGAACAAGCGCGTCTCGTGAAGGAATACGAGATGGAACAAGAACAACACATCGACGAGGAAGATTAGTTTATTTGTTTGAAGTAGTTTATTTTTTTTATTATTGTATGTGTTTTTAATTTTATTATTAATGAAATATTTACTTTTATTATTTAATTTGTGTTACAAATTTAATTATTATAAATTTAAAATAACAAAGTTTAAAAAACTGAAAAAATAAATAAAAACTGGATAAAGCTGCTGCTCGCCTCTAGCCACAACACCATCAGGCTAGCGAAATAGAGCTTTATCACCCTGCCAACGGGGCGCTTACGTGGCTAAATATGAGATGATAGAGTCATTGCTCACCTCTAGCCACAACGGATAGTCTTATTACTAGTTTTGAGAAAGTATAAGATACAAAGTATCCTTAATGTACAAAGTGTAACAAGCCACTACATTTTCCACCTGTCAACTTCACCAAACCCTAATTAACTTAACTAAACCCTAACTAACTTCAATTGCAGTTAAACCCAAGGTCTAATCAGACTTTTTTTCTCTGATTACTACAATCACGTTCTTTTTCGTAAACGATTTAATAACATACGTGAACGATTTCAAATTCGATTTCGAATTATACAACATCAGTCGATCAAACACATTATTCGAAGAACAAACAAATCAAGTACATCAAATAAAAAATTGAACGTAAATGAAGAACAGTGCAAAAAAAAACGATTATAGTGAATCATTCCAAAAATCAAAAAAACAAAGCATGGTTACTAAATGTAAATGAAGAAGATGGAATGTACAAACGTAAATGAATGCTCTGATTTTGAAAACCCACCACTTGAAACATGCTCTGTTTTTTATATAAAAAACAGAGCATGATACTGAGTGCGTCCAAAATATTTAAACATGTGTCCAAAAATATGAGTGCGTCCAAAATATTTAATATTTAGACCCATTTTATGTTGGTGCATCCAAATTTCATGTTGGTGCGTTTAAATATTTAGACCCATTTTATGGTGGTTCATTTAAAATTTCATACATGTGATTTTAGTCGTTAATTTTGACATGGGTCTCACTACCTACCCATTTTAGCTGCTCTGCTGCTGCTGCAAATAACAAGCATCTCTTCTACCTAAACTCTATGGTTACGATATTTCATAAATGTCATAAAATGATGTTGTAAACAACATCATTTACAACATTTGATTACGATATATATAAACTCAATACTACAATCACTGCATCACTATAATTCAATCATTCGTTCAACAGATTATTAATTAGGTTAACATTTGCTCAAATGGCTGGAGAAATAGAACTAGAAGAGCTGTTTAGTAAACCCTAGCGATACAGATCCTCTGCTTCAAGTTCAACATAATGTTGGCTCTAATTCACCGTCGTTGACAGCCGTTGATGAAGATGTAGAAGCTGGATCGGTCGCTACGTGTAGTATTTGTCTTGAATGTGACGGTGAAGAAGGTTATTTTATGTTTTTTTACTGGTTATGAAGTTTAATTACTTTATGTTATGTTTTTATGTTACTATGTTTTGATCATTATTTAGAAATGAGAGCCTCTGCTGTAAATCCGGTGGCTGCAGCTATCATTCCAAGCACTCCTCATTTTTTGGTTGATAGGGTCCTGATATGAGTTTTCAAGGTGCGTTTTTATTTTCTTTTGTAGCATGTGATTGCGTTTGTTATTTGTTTTGTAGCATGTGAGTGCGTTTTTTTAGCATACAAGCGTGCGTTTATTTTCAAAGCCTGCATTTTTTGTTGGTGCGTTTAATTTTATGTTAGTGCGTCTAAAGATAAAAATCCATTTAAATTTTTTTGTTGGTGCGTTTAATTTTATGTTAGTGCGTTTAAATATCCCAGTTATCAGTTACATCTTCTTCTTCGTTTGAAACTTTTTTTAAACCCATTTTTATCTTTAATTTTTCTTCTATCATCAAAATCAATTGCTTCTGACAAATAATACGTGCGTTTTTTAATGTTGATTCATATGATTTTAGACTGATTTATTGTATAATTATAATACTCTATTTTTCTTATTTTTTTAATTTCAATTACTAATAATACGATATGATTGAATGTATTCGATGTTTGTTTTCTGTATTTTGATTGTGTAATCATTCAGATTGGTTTAATCGATCTCAATCGATGAAAAATTATGTTTTTTATTTTCGTTATTTTGATTCTGTTTTTACGATTTGAAAAAAATTTAGACGTTTTTTCCTAATTTACCCTTGGTTAGTTTAACCCAAGTACAATTAGGGTTTTTAATCACCATCCAGCCATCTTGTTAATCTAATGGCTAAGATTGTTTCCTACGCTTCTCACATTAAGGTTCCTTTGTATGTTATCTCTACCCTTATTAGTTTGGGCATGTTTGTCATTAACGTTTTAGGAGCTTAGGGGGAAGAGGCGCTCATAGATTTTACTTTGCAGTCAACTGATTTTAACCAATACTGCACTGCCACATCACTTCACTGATTTACTTTACTGAAACACTTTTTTGGAGGCAGTATTCCACTGATTCTTTTATTTATTTTTATTTAAATTAAAATCTAATCTTTGTTTTTTTTTTTAAATCCATACGGTTTTACCACCAAACGGTTAGATTTCTCATAAACCGTCATACCAACACGGTAAAAAATAATTGTGTGTATTTACATCAGTTTCATCCAACCGTCAGAAAATATTGAATTTCACATGCAAAACCGTTGAGATTTTTTTGTATATAAACCACCATACCACGGTGGTGAAAACACACTTCAACTTCAACAACACCCACACCTTCAAAATGACTCGTTGGACCGAAAATGAAGAAATGGCTCTGGTTGTGTGCGTTAAGGACGCACAAAGCGAGCCATCCTTGCAACGCCAACCCCGTAGGGGCTCAGGAGGTAGGGAAACAGGCTTCTGGGTACGTGTCTTGGCTGGCTTCAAACAACAAGTCAGCGAAAGCGACCGCACAATTGAGAGACTACAGAGAAAATGGACTGATCTAAACAACAAATGTGATCGGTGGACCACCTGCTATGAACGCAGCATGAGCCGGCACCCAGGCATTGTGTTGGAATTGTCTGTGGAGTTGACCCAAGTGAACTATGCGGGTCATTACCACAGCAACTTTGAGCATCTCCAGGCCTGGCAACTCATGCGTCAACTCTAAGCTTTATTTTCTATGTTTTTATGTATTTTTATTTATGTTTAATATTAATAAATTATGTTTTATGTTTTTTATTTACTTTTGTTTTCATTTATGTTTAAAACATCCAGTTTAAATAAAAGAAATAACCAAAATGTTGCTTGAGAACGGTTATAATAAATAAAAATTGAATTATACTAATTTAAAATTAATTGATAAACGGTTACCAGCCTATTAGAAAGAACTAGGAAATGGTTCACGGAAACCCTACCAGCACGGGTGGCAGCGGTATTACTGTGCTGGTAGTGGTGTACCCGTGACCATTTCTGGTGGCGCCCCATCCCCCCTTATAACTTCAAACTTTTAAGGTAGGAGGGGTGCTTCTAGGAACTAAGTTTTACTTTACTGATTTACACCAATCTTGCAATACCATATCACTTCACTGATTTACTTCACTGAAACAGTTTTTTGGAGGCAACACTTTACTTATTCACTTTACTGAAATCTTTACTTTTTTAGTTTTCTTTCTTTATCAATAAACATTAATTAAATATATTATTAAACTAATAAAATAAACTTACCATACTAAAAGTAAATAAAACATATAAATGCAAACACACATAAATTAAAAATAAGCTAAATAAAAGAAAAACTATTCGGCATTCACTTCGAGGTACGGTAGATCAAGTGCGGCTAGATGTTCCAAGAGATCATTTCGAAGTCGGAAATGCATAACGAAATTTGTCAACTCCGCAAGGACATCGTCATCGAAAACCGGTTGGACTAGAGAATCGCGTATGTGGACCGGTGATATCGCACGCTCCTTATCTTTAATGATTATGTTGTGCAATATCATGCACGGATAGACGATGACGCTACACCTATCAATGGTCGTCAGCCTCAAGGTCAGTTGGTAATTCTCCCATTTCCCCTTTAATGCTCCGAACGCTCGCTCCACATCCTTCCTTGCTGCCTCTTGCGCCCTAACGAATTTCTTTTACTTCAAATCGATCGGATATCGAAACGCTTTCACAAATGTTGACCAGTTGGGTAGATGTCATTGGTAAGATAATATCCGCGTTTATATAAGTGGTTATTTAAAGTAAATGAGCACTGCGGCGTCGTTCCGTTTCGTTTGGAAAGAAAAACTAGAGATTGTTGGAGAACATTTATGTCGTTGAGTGAACCGGGGGCCAAAAAATCCATGCCAAAATCACTTATCTTGCGAAGCAACCGCTTCTAGCATGATCGTAGGGTATTGGTGATCGCCTCTCATATATTGTCCTCGGAATTCCCTGGGACATGCTCGCCATACTAAATGAGTGCAATCAATGCTACCGATCATGCTGGGAAGGTGATGTCTTTCTTCGTGTGCTTCGTACAAACATGCAATGTCGTGACCTGTTGGTCTTCATAAAAACTCAGCCCCGTATAACTTAATGACGGCATTGCAAAAAAAATTGTAAACATTTGTGCGACGTCCTTTCAGACATACATAAATACTCATCTATTCATTTGGAGGATTACCGGTTGCGAGTTGTTTCACTGTTGAAGATATTTTTTGCATAGGTGTAAAAATCTTTCTAAACCGACCATCCACACCCTCTTTGAACCATTTGAAGTTTGCTACAACATATGCTACAATTTTTAGAAATGGACGTTCCGACATGCGATACCTTAGTTTAAACTGTGCCTCGGTGTATTTTGGTACGTCGGCAAAATAATCATCCATTAACCGAATATTGCCTCCCTCGCGATCACATGGCACCATATCTTTTTTAGATGTTGCTGCGTCTTCCGCTGCAGCTCGCTTGGCAAGGTCCATGATAAACTTAAGGCTACTATCGGTTGAGTTTAAAATCGGGTACACTTCGAGTGGGGGAATGAAAATTTGATCATCTTCAACGTCAATTATTTTTTTTAATGTATGGAGCAAAATATGAGATAATTTCAATTTTTTTATCTAAAACCGTGGACATATTTTGTATATATAACCATTTGAAAACACGGTCACAAAATATGACCGTTTGAATTATTTAAAAATTTTAAAAAAGTCCAAATTGAATTAAACGGTCAAATTTAGAATTAAAAAACATTTAAATTCGACCGTTGCATTTAATAATGATTGGTCCGTTAACTAGAATCGGAATTTGGTCCACGGGACCACTACCAGCATGGGTGGCGACGGTATTATCGTGCTGGTAGTGGGGTACCCATGACCAATTCTAGTGGCGCCCCCGTCCCACCTAAGAAAAAGCTTATGCTCAATAAAAAGCCTTGTTTGGTTGAAGGAGCTTTTAGGTTAGGAGAAAAAAACTTTATATTGAAACGCTACTAGTACTAGCGTTTAAGAAAAAACTCCTGCTAGCTACAAGTTTTTAATAAGTAAAATGACACATATACTCATTCTACCATAAAAAAACATGCATACAAGCTTTTAGTTATGCCCATATTGATCATTTTAGAGCATTCACAACCCGGGAATCAAATTGATGTGAGTGTGTCCACCAAATTATATGGGGTGAGTGTAAGTGGTTGTGAGTGGAGGATATAGAGAATATTTGGTGGAAGCACTTTTTTCTTTAAATATGAAAAGTTACTGTTCACCCCTAAAAATATTTTAATATTTTTGGAAGTGGTTGTGAGTGAGGAGAGAGAAAATATAATGATAAAAGTATGAAAAAGTATTAATATTTTAATTAGGAGAGAGAAGATTTAGAGGTTAAGTGGTGATTTTTATTCTGTGAAAAAAAATTGCAACGCTATTTATTCATTATTCTGTAATAGTCTTTTGGCTATTATATGAATTATAATTATATCATTAATAGATAGCACAATACAAATTTGATTTTACTTTAATATACGTAATCACCTATAAAATTCTTTCACTTCTTCTGAAGCAATAACCTATAAAGTGAAAAGGGGGAAACAATTTTAAAAGTGATTACGACGTTTTATTAGAAATTGGAACCAACCCCTAAATATAACTCTAGTTAAATAACATATTATATTACATAAAATTGTTTATTTATATATTAAATGTTGAAAATATACACTTCCTACGTCTGGACGGTAATTTGATGGTTAAAGGTCCACATTACTTGTAGGTCTATAAGCGAACTAAACGTTTATGAACTGTTTGTAAACTTGTTTAACGGGAAGTTCGTTTATTTAATAAACAAACAAACACGAACAAAAAAAATTGTTAGTATAGTTAAATGAACGAACATGAACAAATATTGTATTCGTTCATTTATGTTAAATTATGTTTGTGAAATTTTGTTTACGTTCGTTCATTTATGTTCGTTTAAATTTTCTTATTTACATAAGTAGTTATATTTATATAAATATAAACATAAATTCGGCTTTAGCCACTTGTGTAAATAATATTAATTAGTAATTGAGGTTTTTAGTAATATAAAATCGTTTACGCTTATTATGTTCGTGAACGTCTGTTTATGTTCATTCATGAACTTTTCATTTAGGTTTTAAAGGAACGAACATAAACGAAAACGAACATGACAAATTTCTTAATGAACGAACACGAACACAAAAATGTGTCCGGTTATATGTTCGTATTCATGTTCGGTTAAAGTTAAATAAACAAACACAAACATACCTTTGTTTGTGTTCATTGGAGTCGTTTACAGGCCTAATTACTTGCATCAATAATTTATTTTTAATGATAACCATAATATTAAAGATAGTTCTTTAATATAAGGTCCCTAATATTCGTGTTTAAAAGTAACATTTTAGGGTACAATAAGTTTTTTGTTTAACAGGTTAAGGTTTTATGATTTTAATTTTGCAACTAGTTTGAGTATTAAGGCTAATTTATGAAAAAAAAAAAAGTTAAGTTTGTAGGAAATGACAAATTTACCCCTTAAAACCCACATGGACCATTTATGATTTTATGTAACCAAATATATTTTATTTAGATAAAATTACACTGTGTCCTTAGTGTATCACTGAAATTATGAAACGTGTCCTTTATTTTATTTTTTTGCATTTTATGTCCAAAATCTAATTTATTGCATATTGTGTTCTTTATCACTAACTGGGTTAAAAATCTCAGTTAACTTCAATAGAACCAGGGGTAAAACTGTCCATTCATGTCCCTCATCATCTTTCCCCCATTATAACATACCTGCACACAGTTTTACACCTTAATCAACCATCTGAAACCCTAATCGAGCAAAACAAGCTTTAACCTCCATCTGAAACCACGACCATCTTCATAAACCACCTAAACCTGAAACCACTACCATTTGCACAACCACCACCTCCGAAAACCACCACTACCGTTGGAATCCCATCTCCCTCTCTAATCTATCACGAGACCCTAACCATTAGAAACCCTAATCCTCCCGTATATCCACTCCCCTGGCATAAATCTGTACCCGGATCTATAAAATTGCAACAATTTGTGGTGTGTTTGTGTGGCTAGAAACGATAACTAGATAGAAGATGAGCAGGCTTTGTCGTCTTATAGCAGAGGGGTAGTTGCTATAAAACCCCTTTGCAATTAAAACCTTAATAATGCTTTTAAGATGCTTAAAAAGCTCAGAATCAGCATAAGGTTCATGAGAGCGCTCTGCAATAACAATAAAGCTCAGGTCAGAACATCTAAACTGATATCTTTGGGATAAAGAGGAATGTGCTATGAATCTTCGAAGCATTTCAATTGTGGGTTTGTGAATGGGTGCAGGTGCAGAGGTGCACTG
Organism: Ambrosia artemisiifolia; assembly: GCA_032199755.1. Taxonomy (NCBI): domain Eukaryota; kingdom Viridiplantae; phylum Streptophyta; class Magnoliopsida; order Asterales; family Asteraceae; genus Ambrosia; species Ambrosia artemisiifolia. The sequence continues at coordinate 53,508,197 of CM063515.1, read as the reverse complement.
AACAAAATAAAACTCAGATTGTTAAGGTCCACTATAGACCTGCACACAGATTTGAAACCCTAATCGACCTGCATACGCTAATCGTTGAGGTCCTCTGTAGATTCTTCAAACTCAACATTGGCTTCGAATTCCAGGTTATGTTACATTGATATGGTTCGAATTCTAGCCTCTTTACCACACCGGAATTGCACCATTGGAGAAGCGGATGATGAATTAGGGGAAGATGATGGTTGATTTTGAAAAACCCTAATTTGAATGGGTGAAGAGGATGATGATTTGGGGAAGCTGATGGTCGATTAGGGCTGAAAAAAAAGTGCAGGTGCAAGGTGGGATATAAGGGTGAAGAGGATGGTGAATGAACAGTTTTACCCCTGGGTGTATTGAAGTTAACTGAGATTTTTAACCTAGTTAGTGATAAAGGACACAATATGCAAAAAATTAAGAGATTTTGGACATAAAATGCAAAAAAATAAAATAAATGACACGTTTCATAATTTTAGTGATACTTTAAGGACACAAAGTGTAATTTTGTTTTTTTTAGAATGACTCTTTATGTAATACCCCAACCTCTCCGTATTTATGTAATCAACTTTAGCCTTTAAAAAGCACATGGACTATTTATGTAAACAACTATATATTAATTAGATTTTAGAAGGACTCTTTGTGTAAATGATATAAACATAAAAAGAATACCATCCCCCTCCCCTGATATTTTTGGCCATCTGATTTAGTGTTGTGTTGTTCGTAGCCTTAACCCGAAATCAACCAAATTAGTGGTTGTATTGAATGCGACAGTGTACCCACACTACCCAAATCGACCTAGTACTATACTAAAAGAATAATTAAGATTCCGTTATCCAATCTCTGATTTCTATCAATTTTCAAGTTCGTATTTCAGGTGGTATACGAAGTTAAAGGAACTATTTTAAAACCTTAATAGTCACCATTATAGGTGTAGAGATCTGCATATTCTTACTAGACTTTGACTTCTAATTAAACCTCAAAATCGTTTCACACAAACCAAAACCAAATTCATAAATTGTATGTGTGCTCGCATGAGAGACAAAGGGATCGGCCAAGTGATTGATCAAAGAGTGATCGATGGTAATTAAGGTAGTGTTCGTTTCACAGGAATGGAATGGAATTCGAAAGGAATTGGAATTTGATTCTATTTCATATCATGTTCGTTTCAATAAAAGAAAGGATTTGAATTGAATTAAAATCACTTGAAATCCTCCAATTCTTGGAATTTAAAATCCTTCAAAGGTGGGAGGGAATGTTATCAAATATGTAGGAATTCATGTCAATTTACTAGTTTTAAAGGGTAGTTATGTCATTTTTACATATTTTCCATTCCAACTCCATTGATGATTATACCAACCAAACACATTATGGGATTTTAAGGGATTCTTCAAAATTCAATTCAAATTCCATTTCCAAGTCCAGTTCACTTTCATTCCTGTGAAACGAACACTACCTTATGGTTCATTGTCCCAGAGTTATTATCTTAGGCGATTGATGGAGTTCAATGGTGGTTGAAGCTCATGACAAGTGACGTCAGACCAGAGCAACGATCAAAGGCGAAACTGAATCATGGCATGGATTTTGTAGACAATTGTTAGTGTTAATCTCACTTTTGAAGCCCGTGTCAGGCAGCTGGGGTATTTAGTGAATTACACAAACAGTCCCTCAAAAGTGATAGGTTTTACAATTAGCTTTTTAGTTAATTACACAAAAACTTCTCAAAGGGTATTTTGGTCATTTTACCTGAATTTAACTGAAAAGTTAATAAAAGTTAGCCTTATTACCGTAGTTTGTTAAAAATCAAAACTATAAGACCTTAACCTGTTACAAATCTGTATAATTAACTCTTAACTGATTTGTATAGCTAAATAAAAGTATTCAAAGTTGATTATTTACCTAATATTTAATATTAATATACATGTATATATGTTTGTGTTTATATGTGCACTTTTACCACAACATATTTTCGAAAGGACACACTTTTAAATTTTGGTGGCAATTATTTTTATTATTACAAATTTGTATACCTAAAAGTGAACTTGGTTTTAGGTGAAATAAGGATTGATTATCCAAAATTGACACCTTCCCATGTGCCTCAAAGTTTGCCAATGCCACGTGTTTTTTTTTTCCCTGTAAAAGAAAAAAGCGAAAGAAGAAAATAAAAGGGGAAACTTGTACAAAACGTAGCTTGGGTGTCTAAAACATAATTTCATAATTCTTTGTTTAACCGTTATCAAATTATTTTAAGTCGATTTTTCTTAGTAGTTATGCCTATGTTTAACTATTTTTTTTTTCCTTATTAAAGTAAATTTTACTACATAGTTTGTCTGTTTGTGAGACACCTTTTCAAAATCCTAATGAAAGTCAAATTGTGTTGTTAATGCATGAGTGTTATGGGTCACCTTCCAAACATGGCCCAATTATTTGGCCTATCATTTTCTTGAAATAAAACCAATTGCCTTGTGCTGAAGGAAACTCTTACTAGAGTGATGGAGGTCAAGTCCCCTCTGTTTCTGGCCCTTGTTTAGTTGGGTATTGTTATAGAGTAGAGCTAATTTATTAAGGCATTTATGTGTCCTATGCCCCAAGTCCAAAGGAAGGGCAACCAGGCATGGGTGGCTAACTTTTTCATTTTTTTTGTCTTATAATAAGGTTGGAAAATGGGTGGTTCATATTGGCACCGGTTGGGATCAAACTAGAATTAAAACAAGTTTTTGAGACAAATGAGTTCGGTATCAAATGGATCGTTCTTTTAAAGTATCAATTTGGCTTGCTCATAACGACATAGGACCTAAATGGAATCGGGTTGCAACAAATCGTTTTAGATTAATATAAGGGGCGAAGACAGAGCTGACGAAAACTATTGTGGTGTGTTGGCTCTCAACCACGAAATAATGGTTGTGACTCGTGAGTGATACTAAGTCATTTTGACACATTTTAAGTTAACAATTTTTATAAGAGAGACGTTTTGATCCGTGTTATTATTTAAATAGAACCAATTGTGTTTGTTATTTGATTTTAGTTGGCCAAATGACCATATCTACACTTTTTACCCAAAATAATCCATGAACTAGCTAAAAATATATCACAACATTTAAAAAACATCACTGCATAAAGTAAAATAGTGAAAGAGGAACCTAACTAAATAGACATCCAAAAAGACAAGACAATAAGACACTAAAGCAGAGCAAGGGGAAAATAGCACCAACCAGAAAAAAAAAATATACACTCAAATGAGTTACACCTCAATTTAAGAGTAGATCAAATCGACCCAATAAAAATTTCTCACAACATTTAAAAAGGGCTCTCTATAAAAACTTTGAAATCATAAAGAATTTATTGAGGAGTAAACGAGTTCCTAAAAATACAAAGTATAATGATTTTAATATTGGGCTGAACCATCAAAAATGTTTTTGGAAACACAAACTTTAAAAAAGTCGATTCATATTGACAAAGATCTTTACATAAGATGATCAGAATATAATTAGCATACTATGTATTCCTGAACCGTGTGGTTTTCCCATCATGAACCACTTTTATTTTATATTTATCAAACTTAAGTATTGGAATAATTATAATTATGTAGACTACATTTAGCAGTTGTTTTTATCATAAAATCCAGAGAAATAATATTTAACATCTCACACCTGAGTCGCACGTGGGCATTTGGTCTAGTGGTATGATTCTCGCTTCGGGTGCGAGAGGTCCCGAGTTCGATTCTCGGAATGCCCCCCTGTATGAGTTTTAACTTTTATCTTGGAAAAGTGTGTACACATTCTTATAGAACACCTGTGTACATTTATTTTAACAGTTTTTTGCAAAGTGTAATTAGAAGAAATGAGGCTAGGATCTCTCCATATTTTGTTTCATATCGTTGCGTTTCTTACTTTTCTTTTCCTTTTTATATTTTGTTCTTTAACAATAATTTGTGTAAGTTCGTAAATTCATTATATAATAATAATCAATTCAATCTATATAATAAAAGAATAAATTTGGGTTGAATGACTCATTCATAGAATGTCCACCTATGCTCCAATTCAAATATGGAGCTCATAAGTTGACCCACCTAACATCCTATACCTACCACATAAAACCCTATTTATTCTTTTTTGTTTCTCCCAAAGCGCCGCTATGTTCCTCATCTTCACTCTCATCTGACGAGCGAACCATTCTTTCTCATCTTCCCCATTTGAATAAACTGTTGGTCTACTCCCTCTTCTGATCCAACGAGACCCGTATCCCTCCGGTTCTTCTTCGCTCATTCAATCCAGCCTCCATAAAAAAAGAATGATTTATTATGTTTATGTATCAACCCCGTGACCCACTTAATATAAACCCCAATGTTGTAAAACAAGGTCTTGAAGGCCGAGTACTCCCCGAGTAATTGCTACAAGGTAGGTTGCCGAGGCCTGAGTACTCTAGGCCTAGGCTGAGTACTCCCCGAGTACTCTCCGACTAGGCCGAGAACTCCCCGAGTACTCCCGGATCCGATTAGGGAGCGCCTAGCGACGCGTTTTTCAATTTTCCGATCATCGCTTACTTTTTAGATTTGTTTTTGTTGTTGTTTATATGTATACATTTCGCCACATCTTTCTGATTTAGGTTATATGTATAATATTCGTTAGTGTATAGATCTGATTCTTCTTCTGATTATTTATGTGTTTCCGGCTTTTTGTTAACTATATATTATATATCTGTTTATATTCTTTGTTATATGTATAAATATCGTCTCATCTTTCTGATTGAGGTTATATGTATCGATCTATTTTCGCTTCTCATTATTATTAACTTGGCCGGTATAGATTCACCCAAATCGACCTATTTGTAAGAGATACCAAGCTCGACCCATTTATAAGTAAACGAAACATTACCCAAATTGACCCATTAAAGAAACACTTTGTAGATATTTCAGAGCCTTTTTTTTGTAGGCGTTTAGACTAATAATAGAAACAACTATAAAAGGTAAAGACTTGTGAATAACCGAGCCAAACTTACCGCCGCAACGCGCGAGGTTTTGTTATATACATAAAAATGTAGAATCACATACCAATATATTCAAAATGATATACAACTAACAATATAAAGTCAAACCTAAGCGACTTCTAAAGTCAAACAATTTTGACTTTTTGAATGCAAATTGCAAACCAACTGCTTCAATAGCAAATTCTGAAGTTGCATCATCCAACAAAAGGATTTACACCTCGGTACAAATTAACAACTTACGAATTATAGATCACTGATCCCATAGTTACGGTTTATGGGACTGATCGCTAATCATATACAATTCCACACGAGCAGTGTTTTTCAAGGTGTATTAAATACGTACATACAGGAATATTTGCAGTTCTGTTACTTTGTCAGATGCTGAAATACATCCGCCAAAGATCTTTGTTAAATGGCTGGAAGCTGCATTCAGGTACAAACAACCAGAAGGAATTTCATACTTTCTGGAACTTGTAGCTTACTCATTTATCTGTCGAGCGTAATTCTAGAAGTTTGTCTCGCAACATGGCTGCAAGAAACAGCTACGAATATCACATACCGGTTCTTTCTAAAATTACAATTCTCATCTTGTAAACAATCTTGAGAGGTTTGGTTACTCTACATTGTTGAGCTACATTTATGGCATCTGAACTGAAGGACGATCTATTGCATCACTTTATGTTTGAATGTAGCTAGCTATGTGATAGATACATTCTTTATTTACCTTGTGAAAATGTATATCTGACATGTAAATATTATCCACTCTTTCTGTAATCTGTACACCAGTTTTACCTGCAATGATAAAATAAGATATTAGAAAAAAGGCTACACATACAATGCAAGGCTGACCACTAGTTGTCATAATGAAACTATTAGACGATATCAGTCAACTTTAGACCAATACATGCTAAACCTTATCCATCATGTCAGATAATACAAAGTAGTAGTATTGTCAATCTCTTAGCTTAGACATCTAATTAAGAGAGGGTGACAGGCAAATGTCAATATGGAAATCTAGATAAGACATTGGCATTTGCCAACTACTGTTGTCACTTTGTAAGCCACTATTGTAGCAAACAAATAAGAATCAAATTAATCTGAAATAAACAACTACCTTGTCATCATCTCTTGGATTTAAAGATCAAAGAGACTCGTTTAAAAAAAGCGTGAGGGGCTCCGAGGTATATAGGATCTAAAAACCAAGGCGCGAGGCACACGTCTATGTACAACAATATAATTCCATATTTATCAAGTACGCCTTTCACAATTTCTTCAACCCTTTGGGCCTGTTACGTAAAACCTCCTACGGACCCTAATATTGACCAATGTGACAATACTACATGCGCAACGTCTTTTGTGCCAGATGCTTCTCCTGAGCACCTCAATCACCGGGCGTTACCAAGTGGGGAAAACAATCAATAATTATTTCCTTAGGATATATTGCGCTTAAAACTATCTTGCTAAAGCTTATGGCATTCAACTAATCTTCACCAGAACCATTAATAGACACAATCCACTAATGAAAGACGACGTACACACAAAATGAAAAATCAATAAATCCTCCATACATTCAACAGTATACACACAAAACACAACACCAAAATCATACAAGCTCCAATCTCCAAAGTTCCTAACAACTTTTCCGAACATCAAATTCACTTGCACAGTTACCCCTAAAACACAAATTCTCTAATCGCTATATTACGACCTACAAAACTAATCGCCGAAATCAAACTACCTCATCTTAAATAAATCAACTTCAACCTTCAACAATATACAACACTAAGTACTAACAAACATAAAGCAGTTTTAACCACAATCACGAAAAAAAAAAAACAAATCACAACATTTAAAATGGTTGTAAATATGACTCCTAGCCTCGCTTTATGACATATTAATCGCTAGTGTCTAGTAAAAGCAAAAAAACTATAGAAATTTTATGTTTTTTAATCTTGTATATAAATAAATAAAAAATCACATAACATGATCCAGTATGATGTAGGAAGGAAATCATGAAAGCAAACAAAATCTTTGTTTATCTTTATAGAATTACGAAATTAAAAAGCATAGGTTCAACGTCGCTTATATTGTTTTGGAATCATGACCCAACAGATGTATGAAAAGTTAACAGACCTTGAACTGTTGTTCAGGAAAACATCATGGCCCAGCTTGTACACCCACAAACCGCTGATGGCCGGCGGTCTCTATCGCCCTTACAGACGTAAACACTTGAGAACATCAGAGATCGATTAATAAAGGTATGACCAGTAGATGAAACTGAAATAGTTGGATCTTACCTCTTCTAGCGATAAGCATTGCTGATATAGAAATCATATATTGCAATGAGTACCAGGGTAATTCTTTTAATTGACAAAACCAAAATAGAATGAAATTTTCCAAAAAAAAATGGCATTGAACTCAAAATAAGTATTAAACTTGGTTAAATGGAGTTGAAGAGTTGATGTCAAACAACTGTTGATGTGAAATAATGATAAATAACTGATTAAAAATGTTGTAAACAACTAATGAGCATTGCTGTCCCATTATTTACTGATGTGTAAAACTTAGGAAAGGAAACAAGTGATGCAAAGGGACTTATGAATACCACTGAAAGAACTGGCCATGAAAAAGTACTGATTTAACAACTTCTGCTCCACAACAATGAAACAACTGATATGTTCTTCTTCAAGTGAGAGAAAGGAAAGTTATCAGTGTAACACATATCATAAACAATTTTACAAATATAAAGGAATTGAAAAAAATATCATGAACGTATGCAACAACTGTGACGTTTTTGGTGGACCTTGCTGACAAGCCAAAACTCACAAGATAAAGAGTATCATCATCAATGACTCCAAAATACCATTGAAGGTTAAATGCAAATTGCAAGATATGACATAATGATGAGGATTGAAATTAAAGTCTTACCAAAATGAAGACGTTCATAATTAGATTTTGGGACATCAAATTTCACTTTGTATAAACCTGCAAGACCCGATCGAATTTACTTCTTTGACAGTGTTTTATATCGAAAATTCCGTCTCCACCACTGCTTCCACCTGCTCTGGTGAAAAATTACTCGTATCCTTACCCCACCGATAATTATGCCATCTCCGAAACCTCAGCAGGTTGAACGACGCCAAGCGAAAAGAACAACCCTTACCCCATTCAGACCACCCAAAAATTAATTCTATCAGCAATGGACACGTTTTTTACTCTTTCCAATAGGAAGAGATTAGGAAATTTAAGGAAGGACAAGCAAAAAGCCACTTCTCTTTCCAGAATTATTTTATGTCACTGTTGTTTGTACCCCAACGACCCCTGCTATAATACTACTACATATACCTTTCCACGGCCCAGACATGGACAACTTAACAGGAACTTACCAATAAATAAATTAAGCCATTAGCATTCAATGCAATCGAAAGTAGAGCCTTTTATTACTTGATACCACCACAATGAATGAAAAACATGTGTCAAAGAAAGATAAAGTACTACATATACACAATCCAGCCAGTTGCAAACGTTTTTCAACTGTGATTTACTGATAGATTATGATTAATGCGACAGATTGAAAGTTAAATTCTCAGAGTGAGTGAGATCTTGCGAAACAACTCAATTCCACAAGGTCTGGAGCGGCGCTAAGTAAGGCTGCATCACACCGTCCAATCACCAGTGCCGGAGAACCCTACTTGCAAACATGATGTAACCAACAACAACATGCTTTCGGATTTTTTAACAACAGGAAGAGCAAGTGGTGGGGAATTTAAATACCTGGCTGCAATATGACCGTGTTTTGGGTGGTGTTAACGTTGCTCAAAACTACCTGCCGTTAGTAGCTCTTCTTAATCTTGATTCTTAAATTACTAGATCTGTTGTTTGTTTAAGTCATAAAAATTACTTGATTTTTGATTATTGACTCTTGAATATGTTGTAGGAATAAATCAGCTATTGTTTAAGCTGGGACACTGCACAAGATGCTTGATATTTGTTTTTTTTAATTTTTGTTTTACTATTTTATGTGAGTTGTTCTGTTTGTTTTAACAGAAAGCCCTTCACTGTGGTTGGTTAGGTTGTTTTGTTGTTAAAGCTCCCACCCAGCTTTAACTCCTTATCATTATTGAGGTTAGTTAACTTAGATTCTTAACTGATAATCGCCACTTAAATATATTATCTTTAGTTTTATTTATTTTGATCCTTTTACACAGAACGACAAGTCCAAGATTAAGCTGGTGATTGAAGAGCTTGGTGAAAAGAAAAAGGAGACACTGAAAGTTAGATGGATGAAAGTGAACAGGTGAGTTTATTAAATTACTCGAATAATTTTATTTAAGTACTTCTATATTTTTGTTTTAAGTTATGTATATTTGGGCTCATTAATTCAACTACAAAACTTGGAAACTCTATTCTCAGTGATTTTTCAACACTGTTACCGGGGACAATGGCGAAGCTAGAACCCCCGGAGGGAGGTAGCTTTTTGGACGGGTTAGAAGTCCGTGTCGCATTTGGGGGCGTTTGGAAACAATCATTGTCTGAACTCAGTGGAGGACAAAGATCCCTGCTTGCACTTTCATTTATCTTGGCCCTGCTTCTATTCAAACCAGCTCCACTTTATATTCTGGATGAGGTATTTGCCAACTTCATATTAATTGCCTCTCAAACCTCATATTAAAAATAGACTTGTATATCTAGCGATTTGATAAAAATATGTGAATGATCCAACACCAACCCGGTACTTGATGTGTGTGCAGTGTTAATTATTTTATATATTTATACAATATTGTTAACTGTTATAAAAATAGATAAATTATTTATGAGACACAGGCCCATCATTGGATCATCTAGAGATATCAAATTCTTGGTCAAAACACTCAAGAATTCAGTCAAAGAGGATGTCAATTTATTTGCAATTCAAGATTGTTTGAGGGCACTACACCTTTTGGTAACCATCAATTTAGTGAAAATAATACATTTCATCATTAATATAATGTATTTTCATTAAACCGTAGGCTTTGAAGCTGGTGGACTGTTGTAGCGGATTGTTGTCATTGAGTTGGCGAGTCACTGACATGGGCATAGGGTTGGTCTAGAGGCTAAAATGCAGATGTTAAATGCGCTGATTCAGGGGACTCAAGGCAATGTTGTGAACAGTTAAGTTGCGAGGGGCTGAAGATAAATGGGGTTGGCTTAGTGAGCCTAACAAATCCTTCTTCGCTTCACTTCTCCGGAGGGAGATCATGGAGAACAGATTAGAGAACTCGGCTGACACGACGTTCCATTAGGTTAGATGGGTTTTGGCGACAAATAATTTGTTCACGTGGAGAGCATCGTTTGGGAAGATTGATACTAAACATGTGTTAACCATGTGGGGTGTTCCGATTGGATATGAGAACTATTATATCTGGAATCGGCTGATCATTTATAAGCAGGATGCTGGTGGAATGTTTTCATAAAGCTCCGTGGAAGAGGTGCTTCAATATATGCAAATGCAAACTAGATCCAATGTTTGTTATTAAAGAAGATGCTTATATTTGTTTTAAAAATAGATTTAAATTTGGTTGTTTAGATTAGGTAGGTTGTATGATTTTAACATATATGACTTGATGTAATTGGTTTTTTCCATCTCCTTGCTGGATGCTTTCTATTTTTCTAATAGATCTCTGCCATTATAAAAAATATGAGGAAGATGTAGTAAGTCGATAATTTGTAATTCTTTAACACTTAGGTCGCCAAAATTAATGGTTGATAGCGAATGAGGTAACATACCTGCGTTTGGATTCCTAAATCCCACGTCCTAATGTCATACTTATTTTTTATAAACATAATTTACATGATAACATAAAAGTGTATGAATCTCAATGATCTACTACTGATAAGAAAACCAAGGTTGAACGTACAACAATTTATGTCACTTAATTTGGCGACGATTCCGTTTGCAGATAGTGTTGTGGTTTATTCATGCGGTCGATGATGAGGTGTGACTATTAACCTTCGTTTAGTAACAACAATGACATGAGGTGTGACTATGAACCTTTTTCGTGACGACACTTTTAGATCCAAGTCGATTGGTTTGCGGGATGAAACGAACTACTACAAACCGAAATCTTCTTACGTCACGTGTCGGTTTATATTCACCTTAGTCTATGTTTTAGTAAAAAACCGATCTACGCACGCACAACGCGCGGCAATTAATACCCCTAGTTCTAATTTGTAATTGAAAACTAAATATATATAAGCTTGATATATATATATATATATATATATATATATATATATATAGGGGACGGTTATTGTACAAAGTAATGAAAACGTGCGAAGTGTGCGAAGTCACGTAACATACAAAATTACGTAACATAGACAGAATCACTACTAGTTCATAACTAAAATCAAGTAACATATAGTGTCATTACGTAATTACGTACCATAAGACAGAATCATTCAAAACTTTACATAAAAAAATTTCCATACCCTTAAAAAACGTAAACATACAAAATTACGTAACATAGACAGAATCACTACTAGTTCATACCTAAAATCACGTAACAAAATTACATACCATAAACAGAATCACTACTAGTTCATAACTAAAAAAATCACATATACAAAATTACGTAACTTTTGGTAATGGACTATATGTTACGTGATTTTAGTTATGGAACTAGTAAGTATTCTGTCCATGTTACGTAATTTTGTATGTTACGTGACTTCCCACACTTCGCACGTTTTTGAGACTTTGTATTTGAACCGACCCCTATATATATATATATATATATATATATATATATATATATATATATATATATATATAGGCTATATATCCATAGGAAACTTGGTTGAGTTGGAGAAACCTTTGAAACCCATCCAATGGTTGTCATTCCTCCACATCTCTCTTTTCATATTTTATTAAAAGGGTATGATGGTAATTTCCACCCATCTCATGTCTGACCACCTTTTTATATACCAACCCATCATCATCCTCCCTATCTCTCTCTCTCTCTCTCACACACACATACACTCTCTCTCTCTCTTCCTAAACATCTACAATGCCACAAACACACACAAATAGAAGAAAATCCGACGGTGTGCAGATCTGAATCACTCTCTCACACACACAAACATACACACACTCTCTCTCTCTCTCTCTCTCTCTCTCTCTCTCTTCCTAAACATCTACACCCTCATTCAGATCTGATTCTTTTACAGAAGAAGAAAGAGAGCGAGTATTAGAGAGAGAAAGAGGTGCTCAGAAGGTTGTTCGAGGTTGGTTTCAAAATCAAAATCAAACAGATCTCTCTCTCTCTCTCTCTCTGATTCTTTTACTAAACACATCTCTCTCTCCCCTCCATTTTATCTCAGATCCGGTTGTTCGAGGTTTTAGGGTCGGTATTTGGTGGTTGTTTGAGGGTGGTCTCGGCTGGGTTTTGTTTGTTGATCGTCGTCGTGTGGTTGTTGTGGTTCGATTAGGGGTGGTTAGGGTTATAGTCTGGGGTTTGTGTTGCAGAGGGTGTTTAATGGTGGTGGGTAGGGGCGGAGGGGGGTGGTGGTTTTTGACGAATGATAAAGGCCACCTTTTGGTATTCTTCTTGTTGTTAATTAATATTGACTACGAATGATAAACAGAGCATTTCATTATTAAAAAAAACAAGTTTACATATTCTAAAGATTTCTGTTTTATACAAATTATTAAATAAAAAACGAAGAAGGTTTTATTAGTGGTTGCGGGTTTAATGTTGACCGTTGACTGCAATCAAAGATGGTTTTATTAGTGGTTGCGGGTTTAATGTTTCGTATCTCTTTGGTGGTGGTTTTTGAGGGCGGTGGTGGTGGCTGAGGGTTGATGACGAAGGCGGTGGTGGTGGCTGAGGGTTGATGACGAAGGCGGTGGTGGTTTTTGAGGGCGGTGGTGGCTGAGGGTGGTGGATCTGTGGTGGTTGAGGGTTGAGGATGGTGGATCTGCGGTGACGGAGGTGGTGGCAGGCTGAAGACGGTGGTCGAATTCATGCTTGTAAGTTGTTGTTCTACTGTTGTTGTTGTTGTTGTTATTATTATTATTATTATTATTATTATTGATATTGTTGTTGTTGTTTTCAAATCTAGAGTTTTTGAAGGGTATAATATCTTTTGGTTTTAGTTCGTGGGGTCAGATCTGGTTTGAAGATGTGTATAAGTTTGAAGATCCGGTACGGTTGTGTGTACAAGTTTGAAGATGTTTATGAAATAAAATTACAAATCTATTATTGGTTTGTTTGGTTGTCATTTTTGTTTGATTTTAATTTAATTATTTGATTTGTGTTTTGTTGTTGTTTATGAAATAAAATTACAAATCTATTTTACTGGTTTAGATAGTTACATAAGCACCATTAACTATGATACTTATGTAAATATGTAAAATTGCTTTTTTTACAGTGTGGTAAGAATGTAACAACATGCGGACTTAGTTAATCGATCAACAATTACATAAGCACCACTTGAAAATGTATCAATGTAACAATGTAAATACATAAAATGTAACAATGTAACAACGTAACGCATAAGTTGTTACAGATCAATATGACTTATTGTTACCTATAAAAAGGTTAAAAAATTGAAAAAAATGTAAAAGAAGGAAAAAAGAGAGGAGAGAGAGTCAGGAGAGAGGAGAGAGAGTCAGGAGAGAGAAGAGAGATGAGAGAGATTTAGGAGAGAGAGGAGATATGGACAAAATGCAATTTTCCTAAAATACCCTTTTGATTCAAACAAATAAAAAAGATAACTATTTTAATAATATAATATTAGTTGATCAATCTCATCCATTGATGTTGGTTGATCAAGGGTCACAAATGAGTTTCATGGGTTTCTCCCACTCAAGGGGGTTTCTATTTTATCCTTATCCTATATATATATGTATGTATAGGTTCCTGTACAAAGTACATTTTTCATACAAAGTGTGAGAAGTCTATATAGTCATTGTGTTTTAAAGTTTGTCTATAATGTTTTTTATTCCTTTTGCATTGATTTATATAGAAAAGCACCAAACGTTACAATTTAAAACACAATCAAATGTATTCTAGACATTAAATTTAAAACACTCTGATTACTTTCTTCGTATGGTGTTTTAGATTGCATGTTGAGAATACATTAATTAGTGTTTTAAATTGTTAATTTTTGTGTTTTTCTATATAACACTATGCTAAAGGAACATAAAACATCATGCCTAAAATTTAAAACACAATGCTTATATAGACTTCTCACACTTTGTACGAAAAATGCACTTTGTACAGGAACCCCACCCTATATATATATATATATATATATATATATATATATATATATATATATATATTCATGTTGTTTTCCGTTGCATTTTATCTTGACATGTGACATGACATTTATGTTTGAGCTCAGCAAGTTCAACCAAACATTTCGAAACGTTTACTTTGAGTCAACGAAGTTGGTCGGTATGATCATATTATTTAATTTGTTATTATATAGTTGCCTAACCATCGTGAATTGTGTTGCAACATATATCTATACTTCTTATTCACTCACATGTCTTTATGAATCAATAGAATAATAATATTTCTTTTTCAATCTTATTTAATGAATAGATCGAGTAAATTACATTTTTACTTCTTATGATTTGTAAAAGGTTATATATGATGAACACATAGTTCTCATCACTTGGTTACACTACACTATACAAAGACCGAATAAATGACGGCGTTCTTTAGTGGCCATTGGTAGAGAGAGAGAGATCCAATTATGTATGTTCTTTAGTGGTGATCATCATTAGCCAGAGCTTTAGATTTTGATTAACGATTCATGACTTGTTTGTTCGAATCTGGCCCTGTTATGCAAATGAACATGATTGAGTTTGCACATATGTGCAGGGACTCGGTTTAGAGAGAATAGAGGGTGGAGGAACACTATATTATACACACGCTAATAATGTTTCCGCACACTACAAATGACAACATCTTTGGGTATTTATACCCTTACATAAGTCGGTTAGTTAACTAAATATTGAACCGACATGACCATTCCAATAACTGATATAACTATAGACACAACCTTTCTAATTTGGCGCCTTTTCTTACACTTTGACTTTTCTGTTTGACTCTAATAATAACATAGTAATATTAAGATTGTCTTGATTATTTACTTCTAACATTGTTTGTGTTTTATATGAGTTTGGTGTTTCTTTAATTGTTTGCGAATATCATTAGTGTCAAGAGAAGGGCAAACTCTGGTGGGGGGTAGATATCAATATCTAGAGGGTGGTGGCCATGCGTGACCATCACATGTGGTGGAGTTTGTTGAGGCCCTTCGGATCTTGGATCAATCTTTGATGAACATTATATGATAGGAGAGTATGCATCAAAAGGATGCAGGGACTCACGAGAGAACAGAGGATGGGGAGAGAGTTTGATAATATTCTAACTTAATATTATTTCCCACATACTACAAATGATTACATATGAGGGTATTTATACCCAAGGTACTTGACGGTTATTTAACCGTTTACAAACTAATCGACATAACTATAAAATACAACCGACATGCCTATTAACTTTGGCGCAAATTCTGTTCTTTGACTTTTTTCGGTTGACTTTGATACAATATGAATTTCTCGATTATAATCTTCCAACAGAGTTCAACAACTGGATGATGTACGTCAGTGATCAAATCCGTAACGAAGAGTGAAAGAAGAAACAAATAATGCAATTCTTGAAGTTTAGGGATGATTGTAGTAACATTTTGCAAGTATGAGGGTTGGCAAATGTAAACTACCCTTATAATAGTCCCCATGATTTGGGGGTCCAAAACTCAACAAATAATAAGAAAAAAGGTTGAAAAGTGAAGCTAAAATAATTCAAGTAAAAGATTCTCACAGGATATGTGGTTATTTAGATAAGACATAAGACATTACCACAATGCTTTTGGATCTTAGAACTCAGTCACACTGAACAAATGAATACATTCTACATTTTTCTTATTCTTCTTCTATGCTTTTTGCTAAAAGCAGGTTACTATATGTTTCTGTTTGTGTTTGTGTGCTGAACACATTCTTGTTGTTTTTATATATCATCTATTCTTATTGTAATCTTCCATTTTTCGATCCAGGTCAAGCCAGTGTCAATGAAGATAGCTATGCAACAGCAAAGGCAAGTTCAAGTTTTTTTTGGCTTTTATTGCTTAGTTCTAAAAACAATTTTTATATAATAATTTCACCAATGCAATGCAGGAGGTTAAAGAATTTGATGAAAACACATTATTTAGTCCATACACTAAACAAGAATGGAGATCTTACCAACAGAAAAAGATAAATGAGGTAACTTTGTTTGCATAACATATTTCAATCATTCTAATCTTAGCTTAGCACTTTTTTTTTTTTTTATAAATCTGCACTATATAGGATCCAAATTACATGTTAATGCTAGTTGTGGCAATGAATGATATATGTGGAAACTATTTGCTGATTAATTTTTATAACTTATGGATCATGTGGCATGGAATATCTATTCTTATATATAAACCTTTTTAGAAAGGAAAAAAAATCATCTTTAAAAAATTGTTTTCAATTTTCTTATAATTTTTTTTTTTTTTTTGCTGATAAATGAGAAGAGGTTAGTTGAAGTTATGCTAATGTTAAATTTAATTTTTAGGGGCGTAAAACGCAGCTGAAGTTCATGATAACTTACCAGAACAAAACAGCAGTAAAAGGCGCTAAACTTTATATAAAACAGTTAACCTCAGATTTCCACTGGGGCTGTGGTATGACCCATAGAATCCTCAACAACTCAGCTTACAAGAAATGGTTTGCCTCCAAGTTCACAGCTGCGGATTTCCATAACGAGCTCAAATGGTATTACACTGAACCGCAGCCCGGTCAAGAAAATTACACTGACCCGGATGCCATGTTAAAGTTTGCTGATGAAAATGGTATCATTGTTAGAGGCCACACTGTTTTATGGGATGATGTCAAGTACCAACAAAAGTGGGTCAAAAAGCTTTCACCCGAAAAGTTGTTACAAGCAGCAAACAGGCGAGTTGACTCGGTGGTTAAAAGATACAAAGGGAGGTTAGTTGGTTGGGATGTTATGAATGAGAATTTACATCATAATTTCTTTGAAAAGAGACTTGGGAAAAACGCGTCGGCTTACTTTTATAACAGAGTTCATAACATTGATCCGGATACAACATTGTATATGAATGAGTTTAACACGACGGAACATGTGAACGACAAGTGGGCCCCACCCGAAAAGTACTTGAGAAGGCTTAAAAAGATTCAGGCTTACCCGGGAAATAGTGGGATGAGAATGGGAATTGGGCTGCAATGTCATTATGGTGCGGAGCCAATCGACCTTCATTATGTGCGAAACTCGTTGACTTTGTTAAGTCAAGCCGGTTTGCCAATATGGCTAACCGAGTTGGATGTTAAAATGGATCCAGCATTAGAAAATAAAGCTCAACTGCAGGTTATTTACTTGGAGGAAATACTAAGGGAGTCGTTTTGTCATGCTTCGGTGAAGGCGATTATCATATGGACAGGTGCATCGATCGATGGGTGTGATGTGATGTGCATGACCAATGAGAAACTGGAGAATACACCGGTTGGGGATATGATCGATAAGTTAATGGAAGAATGGAAAACTGGGAACATTGAAGTTGTATCCGACAGTAAGGGGGTCTCTCAAGTTTCGGTATTTAATGGTCAGTATGAAGTGAGCGTGGTAGAGCCGGTTACCAATGTTTCTAGTTCTGTTACTTTTATGGTAGACAAAGTTAGCTTACCGGACGGAAATGTCCATCTTCAAGTTATTGGTTAAGTCATGTGACAACATTCAATAATGAGAGTTAGTTGTTTTTTTGTTTGGTTTCCAAATTAGATATATCCTAATGTATCTTGGTTTTCGGAGTTCTAAATGATTGCTAATGTAAGATCCAATAAAACAAGTGGTATACTTTATCAATACTGCACAGACAACTGAACTTAAAGTTGTGTAAAAACTGTTTGTCGACAAAATGTAGGTTTTGTGGTAATGATAATGGTTAACTATACATTAGTAGGAGTTCTTGGAGACGTGGGATAAAGGTTATGGATTAAGCCTTTAGCTTTGTCATGGTGTCTGGGTTTGTCCTACCCCTTTTAATTAGGAATTTTTTGCTAAAATGGCGTTTTTTTTTGATCTTTTTGTGTAATTGGTAGGTGTCAGAAACTTGTTTAGGACAATGGTAGTCCCGCAATCTTAGATTGCGGGAATGGGTTACGTGGACTTCAGCATGGACTTCAGCATGGATGACTTGGATGGAGCAGCTGACTTGGAAGATGAGGTGGAAGACCCGCAATCTAAGATTGCGGGATTCAGAAGAAAAAGCTGCTGCTACAGTGCATTCTCGCAATCTCAGATTGCGAGATTGCTTGTCCTTGTTTTTCCCTTTACCTCTTACACACCATCTCTTAAGTTGAATCAATGCATGCATGAGAGACAAAATGACGTCCGAGGCTTTTTGTGAGGCCCGGGATTGTGTCACGGAAAGTCCCGTAACGCCTGAACCAGCGACGGCCCTGTTATATCACCCAAGGACGCCACGTTCGGCGATCCGGGTCCGGAAAAGCCCGGCCTGGGAGACGGATACAGGGGCCCGAAAAGGGCTCCCTGGGCCTGTTTCAACACTAGTAAAACACCTTATATACAACAACAAACCGCATAACCAGTTTCAACATTAAGAAAACACAAACAAGTTACATAAAACAACAAAACAACACACCACATACGGTTAAGACATTGACAAACCACATAAGCAAGGAAACGTAAGAAATGAACAACAATTAATAACCCCCAAACTCATCAGCCTCTGAAGCGTAGTCTTCAACTTCCGAAACTTGATCATTCTGAGTCTGTCGACCACCTGGCACAAAAGGTCTCCCCTGATGTCTTTGTTGAGGGTGACGGTACGGTGGGTGGTTTAAATGGGGCTCCCTTGCCTGTTGGGTATGTGGTCGCACATTCGAGTAATTCGGTGATGGGCGATGAGGTTGAGCATCATTAAAGTGGTAATGTATGTGTAGATGTTGTAGTTGTTCGGTGATGGAATTCAACGGATTAGGAGTCGGATTAGGAGTCGGATTAGCTCTTAACTGTTCACCCCTTGGTGGTTCCACCCAACATACAAAGCCACAATTTCGTGGCCTGCGATTACAACAATAATACCTACGGCCGGGGTTTCTTGTGCTCCTTGAAACTCGAATAATTGTGTCGGAACCACAATTGCAAATAACCATTGTTTGACACGAAGATTTAAATGTGGAGTTAACTCGAAATATGGTTTCTGGGGTTCCTTATGTAGAAATTGTATTCCGCAATCTCAGATTGCGGATTTCTGTACTATTTCTGTACTCCCGCAATCTCAGATTGCGGATTTCTGTACTCCCGCAATCTCAGATTGCGGATTTCTGTACTCCCGCAATCTCAGATTGCGGATTTCTCTATCTCTAGTCCACAAATTCTACAAATATCGTTCATTAATCTCAGTTAAAACCAATCCACAATCAAAGCTCACCCTCCTTCACCTCCTTAATGGACACCTTTTCCCCTTTCATTGTTAAACTTTACTGGGGTGGTGCTATTACTTACAAATTCTATACAGACATTACCGTTGACTACAATACAGAGTCAACTACGTTTATTATGACCCATAGAATGTCATACTCGGATTTTCTCGATCGCGTTTGTCTCGTTACTCAAATAGACAAGTGTTCATACAATGTTAGGTTAACAATGTATTACACTTTCGAGGGGTGTTCTGAGGCTACATACATCACAGGAAATGAGGGTATGGAAATGATGTTCTATCTAGCATCGAACGTAAACCACTATATGGCAGTGATCCACATTCAGTACACCCCATTAGTTCCATTAGCAGAAACTAGTGCTATGGATCTCTTAAGGCGGTTCACGGTGTCATGTGGTGAGGAGACATTTCATACTCCAACGCAACAGCAGATGCAGTCAATCAATCTGGAACTGGGTTCTTCAATGTACAACAGCCTCACAGAAAGCTCAAATAGACAACCTGTTCCAGAACACCACTATACTGATTATAACTATAACGAAGAGTATGTTGCTAATTTAGATGCCAATGATAACGATGAGGATGATGCTGTCGACTATGATGAAGGGCAACATGAACGAGTTGCCAATGATGAAAGCAGTGATGACAACAATGATGAGAACGAGAACGATTATAGCATTGTGCCTTCAGATGACTCTCAAGGTATTGATACTGTTATTCGTAGTACATAATTTGGATTTATCCTGATATAAGTAATGTTCATTGCAAGGTTATGTGTCGGATTCAAGTAGAGAAACTGAATTTCAACCAAGTGACGTTGATTCAGAAGCAAGCGCCGAAGAAGAAGGAGAAGCTGGGACATTACAAGCCCCAACAGGTGCTGAATTTCATGAAGGGATTGATCCTTCCTTCCCAATAAACAGGCACGTCGACGAGCAAGACGAAGGGTTAGAAGCATATCGCCTACCCGATTTCGATGATGAAGATAGGATGGAGATCTGGAATGGAAAGGTAAACAGTATCCGTGTCGGTATCTACTTCGAAAATAAAGAGAAAGTAATTAAAGCCATCCGGTATTGGAACGTAGAATGTAACAGGGAGTTACGCGTGGTAGAAAGCAGACCGGGTACATTTAGAGTCAAATGCCGGAACGAAAACTCTTCATGTATGTGGGCTGCTGCTGCATCACGTCCACATAAAGGAGCCTTCTGGCGTTTGCACAAATGGAGTCCAAGGCACACATGCTACTCAACGGTAGAAAGAAATAACAACAGGGCACTACGGTCCAGAGATATTGCATTACATATCCATGCACGGGTCAAGGCTGATTTAACTTTCCCGGTTAAACAGATTATGACCCACGTAAAGGAGACGTTGAACGTCGATGTTACGTACTCTAAGGCATGGACCGCCCGGAGAAAAGCAATTGAGAATGTCTATGGTACTTGGGAGAGCAACTTCAATGAGTTGCCTACCTACATGGAAAGGTTAGTCGCAACAAATCCTGGTACCGTTGTGAAGTGGCGTCATCATGAGAGGAGCACCGCCGAATGCAGGGTCTTCAAGTATGTTTTCTGGGCTTTCGGCCCTCTAATTGAGGCCTTTAGGCATTCAGCGCCTGTGATATCAATTGACGGCACTCATCTGAAGGGGACGTATAAGGGTAAGATGTTGATTGCGGTGGCGAAAAACGCAAATAACTACGTTCTTCCGGTGGCGTATTCAATTGTGGATGAAGAGACAATTGAGAGCTGGTGTTGGTTCTTGGAGCAGTTTAGAGAGAATATATCACATCACACTGCCAGCCGTCCCCTTTGTGTTATTTCAGACCGACATGTGGGAATCATTCGAGCAATGGAGGAACTGGAAGGATGGAGGGAGCCACATGCTTACCATCGTTATTGTCTTCGTCATATAAGAAGCAATCTCGGGTCAAAGTTCAAGAGCGCCGCGTTGAAGAAGCTTTGCTGGACAATCGGAAGCACCTCCCAGCGTTATAAGTATCTGTATGCCATCAGACAGATGAAGTACAGTAAGATACAGGCGTGGAGATACTTGAGAGATATTGGCCTCCATAAGTGGACGCTGATGCGAGACCACGAAAATCGCCGCTGGGGTAACCTCACAACAAACATGTCTGAGTGTTTTAACCATGTGTTGTCGAAAGCAAGGATGATGCCTATAAAGGCAGCCATACAGTTTACATTTACCAGAGATGTCGATCAATTCAACATCCATTATCGAATTGCCAGACGGTGCGAAACAATGTTGCCCCCCCGGATATGGACGGTCATTTCCGAACGTGATGCTAAGTCCAGAGAACACTATGTACGTTTGTATGATGCTTCCCATAAGAGGTACCTGGTGGAGTCTCGTGTGCAACCCAATGATGACGGAGGGAACGAGTATACGGTTGAGTACAGTAACAGAACTTGCTCGTGTGGAAAGTGGCAAATAGAACGCAGGCCCTGTTCGCATGCTATAGCGGTTTGCCATATGCGACGTAAGAATATTCATGACCTTGTTGATCCTCGCTACCACACTTCCATGTATCGGTTGCAGTACAGCGGGCATTTTTACACCCTCGGTCATAAAAGAGATTGGGACCCGGCAACATGGAGAATTCGTGGTAACCCGTCACAAATTACCATCAAGCGTGGGAGGTTGAAGCAAAGGAGGATACATAACGAGATGGATGTTACGCATGAAGACCAACCAAGAGCACGCCCTAAATGTAGCATTTGTAAGTTGACTGGGCACAACAAAACGAGCTGCCAATTCCGCCAACAGTGATTTCTTGTGATGTGATTTCTTGTGATCTGTTTTATCTATCCTAGTTTGTGGTAGTACTATTTTGTGTTGCTTTGATATTGTATGTTATCGGTGGTTATCGACTTCTTATGTTATTGTATTAATATCGTGATGTGATATATATCGTGCATTGTTGGTTTACATCTTTAGGACACGACGATAAAATTATTATAACACATGGCAAATATTACAAAACAGTAGACACAACTCACCAATACTTATCACAACGACACTTGTATAGTTCATCAGCCATATGGCGTCGGTAGTTAACACAAGCCTTTTCTACGGTGATTTGTTGGTCTATCATCAACGATTTCTTTTTAACTAGTTTCTCCATCATCATACAAACAAGAACCCCGGTGTTAGCAATGTTACCCTCATCTTGGGGGACATCCGTCTCAACCAAACCAAGGGACATATCATGTTCCGTTATGTATCTCGTGTTTGACCGAAAGTGAATACGTTCTAGAAACCATTTGAAATATAACTGTAGCATCTCCATGTAGTTCCTTACCTCTCGATGCTTTCCATTTCTCCATCTTTTATCGGTCCAGTATTGAGTAATCACCATGCTTTGCATATCAATACGGACAAGTAGCCAGTCTGTTTGGCCAATCCACAAAGGAAGGTAGATGCAGTCAACCTCCCAAAATGGAGGATACGGGTCCTTTCGTCCAGCAAAATCAAGGGGGGTAGTAGATTTATCATCTTGCATGTAGTAATAAAAATCAGGAGGTAACACCGTCCATCGGCATTTTAAATTGGGGTTCTTTAAGAGCAGCGACTGTCGAACACGCATTAATCTTACAGTCCATGCTTCAACATGCTGTAAAACAGGAAATAACAATATAAATTAATCTGCTGTCTACTTATGTTAACATATGAAAACAAATATAAATTGATATTGTGTTAAATGTACAGTAGAGGACAGGTGACCGCCGGATTCCATCCCTAGTAGGGCACCCCAAAAACTTCTTTCCAGTTTTTTTGTAATGAAACGAGTGTAGCAATATGGGGAGTCCCCGTTGTTGTAAAACTCTAAAGCATCTGTGGACCAATTCTTGGGTTCATCTTCCTTGGGGACTATAACACTATCTTTTTCAGGATCCTTTTCCGGTTGCCTTTCGGTCACCATATGCGTAGACGACCCAGCCTTCGTGGATGACGACGGCCTCTTCAAACGCCTCCAAATATCATCCGCCCACTTTGATTTCTTAGGGACTGGTTGGGAACAGAAATACCCACCAACCTCTTCATCCTTCTCAGTACGATCCCCCATTTTTTATACTACAGGCACCGTGTTGCGGGATGTGTGTTCTATCACATTACATATCCCTTTTATAGGTGGAAATGGGAAAGCATTTTTCTATACTCCCGCAATCTCAGATTGCGGATTACTCTACTCCCGCAATCTCAGATTGCGGGACAGTATTAAATTCCGCATTCTTAGATTGCAGAACTGTCAGTTATACCGACAAAACATTTTATTAATAATACAATTTCACCGACAAAACGTTAAAAACTACAAATTTACAAACTATTTTTACAAACTATAAAATCCACAAGTCGTTTAGTCAATTTGTTAAATTATGATTCTTCATTTTTAACAGAGTTATTTAAGAATAATAAACTTATTGAATAAAAACAACGTAAATTTATTATTCACACGAAACGTTAAATATACAATCTACCAAAGTTACAAAACAATCTATTTCCGAGACCACCAATTCCGAGACCACCAATTCCAATCTACCAAAGTTACAAAACAAGGGTATCTACGTAACTATGTCAGATGCCGTCTACTATTGAGGTACGAGCAGGAGCTGGTGCATCCAATATCCCCGACGTCACTAATGACGGAGCGTGTTTCTTCGACGTCGGAGGGCCTTGCGCTGAAGGTGTAGAACCCGCAAGCGCCATTAAATTTGCTGCGAAAATGATCGACTTTGATGAGTCGACCACCTTCAATTTCCGAGAACACCTATTCCAACTTTACTACACGCCATAATCCTACAGGCTGGCGCGCCATTTCTGAGGAACTCCCACCACCGCCTCCGTAACCTAAAGGATTTGCTTGGAGGGTTGCTCCCAAGAAAGAAGTAACTGGCATGCCTGGGGGTGGTACACGGGATCTTGGAACCACCATTGCAAGCCAGGTATGCAAATGTAACATCGATCCAAAAATAAGAGGGTCATGTCCAAAAACTAGATGGATTCTTCTACAACCTTTGGACCCTCCAACATTAATATATTTGAAATTAAATGACCAGACAACCATTTAACACGTGCAAATGTAACACGGATCCAACAACACTAAAAAACCATCGTTGAGTAGCATGTATGAAAAGAACGAACGAATGTATGTTTGTGTTTGTGTTTGACAGTGTGTATGTTATATTACATAAATACACGTAACGCATGAGGGAGCATGTATGTTATTATTTGATCGATTATGCATGTTAAATACGAAAAACTGACACCATTTCCGCAGACTTGGATTGCATGAACAGAAAAAGTGACCCCAATCCCGCAATCTAAGATTGCGGGTCTTCCACATCATCTCCTCCCACTTCCAAGTCAGCAGCTCGTCCAACTCAGCATCCACGTAAGCCCAATCCCGCAATCTTAGATTGCGGGACTACCATTTTCCAAAAAACGTTTCTGACACATACCAATTGTACAAAAATATCCAAAAAACCCACTATTTTAGCAAAAAATTCTTTAATTAGTTACTTTCTAGGTTCATGTCTGTTTTTTTGTCATGTTTTCCTTTTTTTATTTTACTATTGGTATGCACTCTTAAGTTCTTTGTATTTTTATTTAAAAAAAATAAAAATAAAGATTTGTTGAGCCAGGGGTCTCATAGGGAGCAATCACCGATATTTGTATTATTATTGCCGGGTATGTATGTTTGTTTGTATATCTAACTGTTCACTGATTACAACCTTCCAATAGATACAAGTGTTGGTCGCTAGCTTTCGATGCTCAAACGGGCATACTATACTGGCTGGCAACTACAGTTTTTGTTGCTAATTGGCTTGGCACCATTTAATTTCCACCATAGTGAAGTATGTATAGAGCCACAATTAGCCTCAGAGGGGTTGTTTTTTTAAACACACACAGATTCGTATAGACGGATGGATAATAAGCCGAGTGATATGTCCTGTCACATTTCAGTTTAATTTGGAGTCCATTCATTCATTTAGCCATCGAAATTAGTACAAGGAATGAAGAAGGAAGAAATTGACAATTTTCTAATATCAAAAAATGTCGACCTTTAACGCATAACCGTTAGCACCAAATCAGCAAACCATGTTTTAAAGATGATTTTAGACACTATATGTCGACCAAAAACACTCCCGAAAAAGACCAAAAAGGCCTTAGCTCAAGAAAAAAAAATCACCTTAAACATAAAAACATATCAACATTAAATCATGAAGGCTATATGGGTCGTCATCATCTTGGCGAAGGTAGCTTCACATCTAGCCCGTTGTATGCAATAGGAGCATACATCCATAAATCATCAGAGCTCAACAGCTGTAAACACCATAAGCAGTTTGGATGAACAAGTGCTTACTTTAGGTTTGGGAGATATAAGTTGTTTTAAGTAAGCTAATTATCTGCTTCTTCTTCTTCTAAGCATAATTAGTTTATTTCAATTTTCAATAGTGTTTACTCACCTTGATTTGGAGCTGCAAGAATTTCACATACTCGACAGCTTCTTCAAGCATCGTGCTAAATTTATTTACAATGATACGGGTTATAAGATACTATGTTTTGAAAGAGATAGTATGATATTACGCATTGAAGATGAAACTGGTCTCAACTTGTAATATGGATCTTGGTTTTAAGAAAGTGTGGTTTATTGATGCATTTTGATTCCAAGAGCCGATGGTGAAGCGTGCGCATGACATACGCAAGGCGTTCGTTATTAAAAAGTACTAAAAAAATTATGGATAGATAATCAGGGGCGGAGATAGCTCTATCGCAGGGGTAGCATCTGTTACCCCTCAACTTTCCAGCATAGTGTAATTTTGTTGAATTTTTTTAATGGTTATTGTATTATGTTACCCCTAAAATTATATTAATGTTACCCCTCAATTTTTTTAAAACACCAAACACTCTCAAAGGTTATTATTAGCCTAGCATCAAAGGACATAGAAGCCCCTAAATCCATAACCTATCAACTCATTCCATTTGTTAATTATAAGATAAAAGTCCATAAGGCTTAAGCCTAGTTTGCTAGTTAAAGGTAGAGGTGCACATGTTGCCTTTTTTTTATTAACCGGTTTCAGGTATGAAACCGGGTCCGGGTATGAACGAGCAAAGAAACATTGAGTATTGAGAGAAACTGGGCAAGGTTCAGGTAAGAGTATTGAGGAGAAAAATCATAACCTATGTATCCGGGTAAGGTATAATTAGGTTCGGGTATAACCAGATATGAGTTAGGGTGTTAATACCTGGTTTTAAAAAGAAATTTTTTTCTATTATTTTACATAAAAAGAAATTTGTATAAAAATTATAGTTGGTTTGTAATTTGTAAAAATAATTAAAATAAATGACAAAACATAAATTCAACAAAGTACAATT
This sequence comes from Ambrosia artemisiifolia, assembly GCA_032199755.1. Taxonomy (NCBI): domain Eukaryota; kingdom Viridiplantae; phylum Streptophyta; class Magnoliopsida; order Asterales; family Asteraceae; genus Ambrosia; species Ambrosia artemisiifolia. The sequence goes on along the minus strand of CM063515.1, from coordinate 53,481,233 downwards.
ATTTGCTTTATAATATGCGTTATTAAAAAACTTAAATATAAAAGTTGTAAAGTAAAAATAAAATATAATTTATTGTTTTATCACGTATTAAAAAAACCGGTATCGGGTATAAGGTATAACCGGTTCCAAGTATTTTCAGGTATAAATCGGGTTCAGTACAGGTATATGAGCCAAAATGTATACATTACGGTGCAAAAAGATTAATAAGTTGAAAGTTCCATCAATACATAAAGAGGTTATCGATTGTTTCATTTACATTGTATGAAAGCACGGAAAAAAAAATCTTGAACGTTACCTCTAAAAGTTTGGTCTAGATCCGCTACTGTAGATAATGTCTTAACTTGTTAACTTTTGAACACTAATATCATGGTTTAAGATAACGTTTATGGCGTGCACCTCGAGGCAAAACGCTAACAAAACGAGTATGAGGCGCGCCTCATGGGGCTGAAGTCGAACATGTTGGACAAACATATCTAGCCGGTGCAGTATGCGAAGGATATCTTTTAACATTAGAACTAAGCAACTTGTGTGCATAACGTCTGAAATCATACATAAAGACGACACAAAATGGTTTAACTCAACAGTCCACCTTTTAATCTTAACAAAAACAAAAAAAATGCATGTTTCTCAAGTGGAAAATAATATATGCAAGCAACCCAACCGCGTTGTTTGAGAACAACCATTTTCTCCAAGCACTTGACAATGACAACGCTTTGCAAACCAATCATACGCCCCATCAACCACCCATCCCAAAAGACTAGTCACATGGGAGAGAGAGCCCATTTGGATTATAAACCCCACATCTGTTGCCCATACAACCGATGTGGGCAAGTCTCATACCTTGCAATAGTTTTAGTCCATAACAAATTACAGCTTGATTTCGATGTTCAGGGATTTCGGATTTTCATGACCTGGTCGGGTGTAATTGGAGGACAGATGGATTGCAGTAAAAGAGGAAATAAACTTCCAACACTAATACCGTGTGCTTATCCGGCACACGGATGATCCCTCCTATAGTTTGTATGTTACAATTGGAAAGACTCATTTATTTTCCTTTCCTTTGAAAAAGCAAGGCAAATCCATTCGAAACCAAAACCTCCCAGCAAGATGTCAGGACCAGTACCAACAGAAAGAAAAAGAACAGCAACAAATTAAGGAAAGAACAATATGTCTTGGCAAGCTCATAACCACCACTAAACTGGTTTCCTACAATCAATGCAATGCAATACATAGGATCAGTCGCTTTTCGACTTAGTCTCCAAGACTCTCTCGAATAACTACCCCCTGGCCCCTGTGTATTGGATATTAGTTTGATTATTATGAGCCCACGGGCCTATTAGGTATTTAGGGTTTACATTCCGTTATTTATAAATTGTAATGCATTATTCAGTAATGATCAATCAGTTTTACCGTCTTACATGGTATCAGAGCCAAGGCTCTCTACCGTATCTACTGCACCATACACAAATAACCAAACCCTCCTAGCCGTTTCCACTTGAGTAAAACCCTAGGCAGGGCGGCGTGCCGCAACATCCCTGCCGCCGCCGCCCTGTCCGCAGTTTGTTTTCTTTTTTTCTTAGTTTTTCGTTCACCTTTTCTTATTTCAGATTCTTGTCCCATTTATCTGTATAAGAATTTAATTTTTCTTGATATTGTGTTCCATGAACGACGTCTGTGTCTTCTTCCGCTGCCACATCTTCACGTAAATGTTTTCCTTTTTATTAATGTTGCTATCCACTGCCTAATTGAATTTTGTTTATTTGATTTTAGTCAACTTCCTTGTTGCTGACATATGGAGATTTCAGTTCATCTTGTTTAAAAAAAAAAAAAAATCAAATAACAAAGGAAAGTCAAAAGGTCTAAAAAAAGGCTAGTTGTGTGGTTGTTTTGACAGTCAAATTAGCATGTAAGCATGACAATCAAAATAGCAAGCAAGTAGCTCTTGGAAGTTACTGTTGCCGGCTATTGAACTTGTCTCAGCCGCCAATCAGGTCCGTGTTCATGTGTGCGACTATTTGGTTCATCTTTTAACTATCATTCTCTTCTTTCGTTCCTCAATTGCGTCTACTTCTTTTTCTTTTTCTTTTTTCTTTTTTCTTTATATTTTATCGATGTTTTAGCCGCACCAAGGACCACGGTCCACGGCCACCGATCTCAAACTATGGTTTGATTGGATTACATTTTCTTTTTATATCTCTGGGTCTCGACTCTTGATCTAAGGATCCAAGAGACCACCACTTGACCACGGTCACCGACCTTCCTTTCTTTTTCTTTATAGATCTACGGATCTTCTCTCTTGATCTACGGATCTAAGAGAGTTCCGTCTACTAGCCTCGACACACCGCCACACGACTACAATTGTGGGTTGTCGACTTGCCTCTGCACAAAATTATGTTTATCATTCTGGGAACCAAGCACATATGAATTATAGCCGCCTACTCCCTACAAAATTGGTGATACTGCTTGAAGATTAATGGCTTTACAATTAAGCATGCCGTGTCAAATTTAGTCCCCACACCTCTTTTTGAAGACCATGGATGACAAAGTCAAGTAAACTATGGATAGCAACATCAAGCACGGATATGTTGGCCAATGTTTGAATGTTCGGGTCGATCAAAACATGTTTATCTTATTATTACTAGTTCTTATGTATTTTTTTAGGTTTCCAGTCTGAACGTCCAGTTTTCTTCCGCTACGACTGCGAGGGAGTATTGGATATTAGTTTGATTATTATGAGCCCACGGGCCTATTAGGTATTTAGGGTTTACATTCCGTTATTTATAAATTGTAATGCATTATTCAGTAATGATCAATCAGTTTTACCGTCTTACACTGTGAACCAGACCTTTTGTTGTAAACAACTCCTCCCCAATTAAACTTCATGAATCATGATTGCTTCAACTTTCTTAAGTGCACAAAAAGTCTTACAACAGATGATGAATGTTTGGTTCTTTATATAAAGAACCACCTCCACACCTTATATAATTAGTATTATTGATTATTCAAAACAGCTTGTCTTATAAAGCACCCCTTTAGAGCTGCAGTTTATGGGCTAATGATCCATTTTCAGTACTCCCAAGTACCTGCCAACTGTTGTTGCTTTATCATTCAGCACAGGTGGCTGCTTATTCTTAATATTCTACTTTCATTATAGTTATTGATGCCATGCTATGTAAAGCAGGCACATTAGATGCCACATGCAAAAATTACAACTCGGTCGCTAAAACTAAATTTCATGCACACTTTGGTTTATAAATTTCATTGGTAGTTACTAACTCTGCTACTTTTCGTTTGCAGCCATGAGCCTGACGCCAAATTTGTATGCAGCGTGAACAAAGACAATGAAGTAAAACCAAATCCTACTCTGAACCAAAATCCTTCGACTATGTAACGGATACTAATGTGTACAATTACTTCAATACGGGTCATGTGGTAAATGTCTGTTAACAATAACAGACCATATAAATCCACTTCGGTTTACTAGTTCAATACTAACTTGAAAAAGAAAACACATGTATAATGTTTGAGCTTCAGACTATCATATTGGTCAACAGAAACCCAATTCTTCCATGTATGACCGCGTACAATACTATTGTTTTATCCCATTACAAATTCAGGCTAAAAGTAGACCAGTATGATACAAACTGTGGTACAACTGCAACAGTGTTCAACAACAGCCACCAGTGGACCGCCTGCATTTTACCTGAATCCAGAGGGGGCCGCCTGTGCACCCCCACCACCTGCTGCTCTCCTAGCGGCTTTCGATTGTGCAAGAATCTCATCATAGTTCTGAACACTCAAAAAGAAACCAATCAGCAAAATGGGTGGCTAATTATCAAAACTAATGGAAATTTGAGAATATAAACAGAGCAAACTGCACCAAGTAATAAACAAGTTCAATCTTTTTTCAGCTTATGACAATTTAAATGATGTACAAAATAGAAACCAGCCTGCCATAAATTAAATTTACTGACTTTAGCAACCAATTTCATTTACACTTACTGCCGATACCAGGTACCACACGCATGCTTATGTGGGAAAAAAATGGATTCACAATTTTGGAAAAATGAAATTGTTGACAGAAGAAAAAAATTTATTTGACTCCTGTTTGCATGATTAAATCCCTAGATGAACAATCAGTGGCTTCAGTTGATGCACTTTATTATCAACACAAAAGTCATTCTTGATGAACTTTAAGTGACTTATATGTGAATTTAGTAAGGGGTCATTGCAATTTCCCTTTGAAAATCGTCGGTCTTTTTTTATTATTATTATTTAAAACAATCAATAAATGTTACGTTAGATGTCACACGGCATGTAAAAGTAAAACAACAAACGAGATGCCGTGTCAGCAAGATGTAAAGAATGAGAAAAAGAAATAACGTGGTCCCTTTGTCGCTACAATCCGTAAGAATATGCAATTTGGTTGCTAGAGTTGGCAATAAAGGTATAAGTTGATTTATGCTTTACACCTTAGTTTATGTTAATTGCTAAAACTAGAAGAAAGTGTAAAGTTAGTTTCTATTTGTAGCTTGTGTTATATATGATAAACAATTAAACATACCCGTTTCTCAAACGCATTGTCTCTTGAGCTAATTATTTTATCAGCAATCCCATAATCAATAGCTTCTTGGGCTTGAAAATACTTAGGCCGCATAATATCTTTATTAATCTCATCTTTCGGCTTTCCAATTCCTTTCTCTAGAAGCTCTAACATATAATCTGTGTTTGTGTCCAGCTCCTTGGCCTTAATCCACATGTCTATTGCAGCCCCACTTGATCGAGTAACTTTAGGTAGATATAACTTTGCTGCAACACAAAACATAACACAAATGTAATAAGATAATACAGATTACATGTAACTTAATAATATTAATTACTGATGCAAGAACAAAAGAATATTTATATAAAGAAAACATACTGGATGAATTTGGCTGCAAGGCACGATATCCTTTGGTTCCAAGGGATAATAGCATTGCTGCTTGACCAAACGCCATACCACAGTTAACTGTATACACCTCTGACTTGCAGTACTTGAGGTGGGTTAGAAATAAGCATAAATAATTACATGGTTCAGTACATAAGCTCCAAATATTTTTTGTTCTTAATTACAACAAAAGGTGCAAAAAATGCTTACAGCCATAATGTCTGCAATTGCGTATGCCTCTGTTTCAGAACCAACTGTCTCCCCTTTGTCATTCTAAGCAATGCAATAATAGGAAAAATCAAATCAAGAAGATAAGTTAAAATTTTACAAAAGCATCGAAACCGATAAAAAGAAGAAAAAGAAAGAGCACCTGTGTTCCAGATGAATTGATGTATAGGTATATGGGCTTAGATGGATTGTCATAATCCAACCACATAAATTGAGCAACAAGAAGCTCAGTCACCGCCGGCACAATCTACAACAACAAAATTAAAAAAGATGATGAAAAGCCATGAAAGCTCATAGTTCATAAATAAACGAACGAATAAAACAAACTGCCTTACAGGCATTCCAAGGTAGCAAATTCTTGCATCCAAAAGCAACGATGGCAAATCGGGCGGAGCACTTCTAGGTCTTCCAGCTGCTCTACCTCCACCACGATACATGCTGACACTCATACTGTATTTTGCAGGACCCATATCACTCATTCCAGACAAACTCCACATTCCTCCATGATTCAAGTAATTATGCGACGATGAGATTGTTTCCTACACAAAATAGAATAAACCATTAACCAACTAAGCTCCATGACTCAAGTAGTTTATAATAAAACTATAAAAGAAGGTGCCAACGAAACAGACCTCTGTGACAGATTCTGCTTGGCGCCTTACTGGATTATCTTCGGTCATGAACATGTCCATTTGTGAAGGACTAAGACCATATAGATATTGAGGAACATTCTTGAAATTGTCCATCACTACAAAAGTATATTGGTTAGTTTTTGAATCAAATTATGTTGTTGGATTTGGTTTTTGTAACGTAGGAGTTGGTCATGTCAATCATGTTTAGAAATACATTTATATATAAAGAACAATGAAATTAGTCATGTAAAATATAATAATTGTATGAGAAGTATAAGAAAAGATTAAACATAATTACATCTTGTATATCAGATAAGGAGTGGCTAGTATATCCAATAAGATTAAGAGAGTGGAGGTTAAGATGGTTTGGGCATGTCAAAAGAACACACATGACGGCCGCAGTTAGAACAGTATAAACTCTCACTGTGTAGGGGAGGCGGAGTAAAGGCAGGCCGAAACTGACTTGGGAGTTGGGAAGAGCGAATTAGAAAGAATTTGCTAGACTTTTAGGGAGCGGCAATTATTCAGCTTAGGTTCATAGGTCCTTCTAAGTAGTGGTGCACGCTATCGAGTTACCTGTGTGTGTATATGATGTGTTTTGTATCCTTGTTATACGTTTTCACTAACTTGCTATTTGATAGCTGACCAAATGTTGTTAGCAGAATATATATTTTTGTGGGGGGGGGGGGGGGGGGGGGGGGGGGGGCATATGCATTTTCTATGACTAACTATTAGATGTGGATATATCTTTCGTACCCTGGCCTGGAGAGAGGGGTAAGGTGTGGCTACATCCCACACAGACCCTACCAATAGCATAAAATGGGTATATGATTGATAAAACGAAGTTCATAGTGGATAAATATACTGATAGATTTTTGTTGTTGCCATTTCAATTTAGGGTTGTATTGATTTAATTACTAGTAAAGATGAAAACCAAAAACATAAAAACAATTAGCTATAGCAGGGGATAGAGAGAGAGAGAGAGAGAGAGAGACTGACGTCCATCTTTAAGGTTTGGTTCCCTGAACTGCTTGGGGATATAATCAAGAGATCTATCGGAAGCCATAGCAGTGACGAGGGTAGACCTAAAACATCGTCGTGTCCCCGTAGAATTAAGATTAGCAGCAGCGTCTTTCCTGATTGCGTTGCCAACAATAAAACCTGATTTGTTTTGGACGGAAGGAGGAGACAGAGGTGAAAGGAGTGTCGACATGACTGAATATCTGCAATTGCTTACAACCAAGGGTTTCAATTTTTCCAGTTGATTGATTAATTATCTATATCTTCTGCTAGTTGGTTCTTCTACTGTCATGTCATCGTCGTATGGATTTGGACTGGGCTTCCTTAGCCCACCTTATACACAATCTATCTTAATTCTATTGGGCCGGCCCTCTAATCTTTTTCCCTACAATCAGAAAGAGGTGCACAATAAAACCCCAATCATATCTACAAATTACAATAACTACTCGTGAAAAAAACACAAAACGGAACTGGGAACCGGCTTTTTTTACCTAAAACCTTACCCGCCTGCTACGCTTAGGATTTCTATGCAAAAAACGGCACCTGGAACTGGACCCAATTTGTACCCATTTTTTTAAATACCTAAAACCGGTTTTTCACAAATACCGGGAAACTATCTACATGCTTATCTATGTTGTATCTATTTTTATGTATTAGAAATTCCCGTTTTATGCACCTCTACATACAATCACATATATTGAGCCACATTTACTAGATGCGAATAAGGAAAACAATTCATGAATCATTTGTAACATCGATGGGCTTACATGGACAAATACCTCATGATTTTTTTAAGTATATATACACTATTGAATCACGAACATCCACAAACAATTTTGTGATTCTCATTCAATCTTTGTCACTTAATAACCATGTCACTTTCAACAACTCTGGATAGTGATTTAGTGAATATTCAACAACCACGTCCGTCAAAAACGATGGGGACACAAAGTTCCCAATTTCAGAAATAGGGACTCACCCAACCCAACAAATTGAGTATAACCACATGGACTTAAATTGTACTCATCTCTATTACATTTTACACTCTTATATTTGGTTGTTATATTTTGGTTTCCTCTTATTTTTATGTTTGTTTTCCTATTAGATATATCTAAATGTTTCACGGATGTTCGCTTCGGTTCACTAACGAATTACATATAAAGCATATATCATAGAAATGATTTGATTTGATGAAATTCATTAAAGATCAAATACGGGAGTCAAATGCCAAAAATGTACTGGTTTTCTTCTTTTTTATGAATAGTTTTAAAACCTAAAAATCGATTTTCTTAGTTTACCTTCTATCTCTATAAAAAAAAAAAAAAAAAAAAAAAGAAGAAGAAGTCTCTAAAACTTGAATTTTATTATGGAATTATTATTTATTGGTTTAGAACTATTGATCAATCATTACCAATGATTGATATGTATATATATATGAGTTTCTTTATTATTGATAAACTCAAAATATAAGATTCTATGACATTTTTGAGAAGTTGGAAGCAAGAGAGATAGTTACGTAAGGCATGACCTCAAATTACTTGTTCCTCAAACCATACCTTTGCTAAGGATTTGGTGTTACTTACACCTGTTTAATTACATCAAGTGTCCTTTATCCTCGTTACCGGCCTTTCACCAAACTATATATCATTTGACTTTCTTTTTCTACCAAATTAATGGCAAATGGATATATATCTTTTCTATTTTCCAAGTAAATGAGGAAACAAAAAAAGTCTTCGTAATATTTCAACTATACTGTATTAAGCTCAAAAATTTCAATATCATAACGGTTAAATAAATTCATAATATAATTAGATAACATGCTAATGACGGTGCGAAAAAACAACATGCTTTTGTTATCTTATCTTTTGATACTTTTGAATTGTTGGCCCCGAAATTTATTAGGTTCCTGGACAGAGTTTAAGGGGTCATTCACAGCAATATTTTGACTCTTCGGGAGAGCAATGGTTTGGTTTTAGTAGGTTTGGTTTTACAATTCAGAACGAAGTGATGGTGCAACTTATTGTCTGTCTACCTGTCATCCTTAGCTAAAATTTGCCCTGTTATTAAATGAAAGAATTTAGTTAAAGTAAAAAAAATATATAATGAAAAACAGTTATGAACTTATGATATAACTAGAAAAGTATACGCCATTTTTTTTTTTTCAAAAAAAATATAACTAGAAAAGTATACGCCAAAATAAGTCAAAAAGGGACGTCAGCAAGTGATGATGAGGTGGCAACAGGCAAGTGTACGTTGTGTTCGTAGCATAGCCAAAGCGTGTGTTACAACCAATAGCTTGCCGCCAAACAATCAATAGTCTTACATGCTACGGAACTCATATGACGTGTCATTTTATACCTCCACGTGTCACTTTCCATACTAGTATTTGCTTCTCAAAACCGTACAAACATCTCCAAAACTATAATTTTCTAACGGAAATTATGTTTCTAACTGTTTCCTATATTGAACTCGTGGGCGTGTTGGATTATATACTATGTCCGATGTAATTAAAGTTGATGTCAACGTAATCCAACCCGGTACGATTCGAAGAGTTATACGTTGGTACACGAATCAGATAAGTTTACTTGTAGGTGGATTATTATTTATGAAATAATAATATTTTGAACTAGAGGGACTTAATATTAATTAGATTAATACTGTGGAATATTATGGGAATATTCCAAAGGATGTGAAATATTATAAGAATATTCCAAGAGATTTGTTTTATAAATAGGGGATTAGGGTGTAAATGCTAATGACACTTTTATAACATAAAATAATTCCTTCCTCTCCAAGTCTTGGCCGTCAACTCCTTAGGGCCGTCGCCCCTTATTTCGGCCAAACCACCACTCCGCCGCTCGCCTTCATCTTGCAAAGTGTTGCTTCCCGGTTGGTTCGTGCTCGGGTGTGAACTTCCTACTAGCGAGGATTCGTTGTAACCCGCGTGTTACAATTCCGGTGTAGTCGTCAAAGGTTGATTACTAAACCCCCTATGGTTGTTTATTATTTATTTATTTATACGCGTTTAACTGAGATCCTGATTGGGAATATTTTGTTAATTGGATTAATAAAATTAACTAACTATTTATATATATAAATCGGCTATATATATATTGTATATATAATCGCCTAATGTTAAATATATAAACCGCTTCCGCTACGTATACGATACCATGATTCCCAACAGTGGTATCAGAGCCACGGTTACGCGCGTATAGATGGTAAAGTTATAGTTTTGATATATGTTTTATTTGTCAAAAATTATTATTATTATTATTTTTATTTTTTTTGACAAAAGATCAAAAGCTTTTTGTTGTTCATGGATTGTGATGTGAATCGAGCCCTAGGTATTTGACCCTTGTCATGGTTGTGTTTGTGATGGTTTTATTTTTTATTGATTTGTATTTTATTACGGATATTGGATCCGGTGTAATAGACAGTATTAGAATAGATTTGATTTTATTGTATTTTCAAATTTATTGTTGTAATCCTTCAAGTACAAGATCAAGACGAAGATAAAAAGGCGAACAGGTTCCATGAAGATAGAGATCTCGGGTCAAGTGGGAGTTATCAAAATAGTTTTTGAAACCCTTTTTGACTAGTTCGTTTCGTTTCTGGCTAAAACGAAACGGGTATCCTATTAGGGGCTCGATTCGTTCTTTTTATTATTATGTTTTGTGGTTGTGTTTTATTTATCGTAAATAATCGAGATAATCCAAAATAGATAATTTTTTTTTTTCACAATCATGGCAACGGTTTTATTAAAACAAGTTTTATAAAACCGAAAAGCGTATTTAATAAAAGAGTTTTATTAATATTAAAACAAGTCCATTCGCGATAAAACGACCAACATAGTTTAAATAGGGTATTTAAAACTATACCGTGTCGAGTGTTGAAAGGAGTTTCAATTATCACGAACAATATAACAATTGGATTTTATAAACTATTGTGTGACTCACATCATGCGAACGAGTCATTCAAAATATTTATGGTAAATATTAACGTAAATCCCAATTTTAAATTGATGTTTTATGCCACCCTTAACGAGTTAACACTTCATTCTAAATCGAACCTAAATGTTAGTGCTGATCTGTGACACCCGACAATTTCAGGTTAACTTTTCTGCAAGCGGTTATTGTTTTACTTGGTCAACGATTATATATTATACTTAGTTAGTTAAATTAAGTTTGTTAAATATATATGTAAACTCATGAGAGGATAATTTGGGGAATTATGGGATCACACACATAAGTCCTAAATCTTGAACGTTGGTGGAATAACAGACTAGTCCGGCACTGTTACCGTGAGTACCCGGAAATAATTAATTAACCGGAAATGATCCCAAACACCCGGGATATAAAATAGAGGGTATTTTCATAAAATATTATGTGTTTTGGAACTCCAAAACAATAATAGAAAACTCAAGATACAAATCACCCGGTATTGATTAAAGTGCGCGTATTGCACCCGATACACGTATAACTCGTAATTTCACCCAACCGAAGCCTAAATAACTTATCAACAATTAAGTTAGACTATATTTAAGAGTTATGAGGGCTGAGATTAATGTCCGAATAATACGCATTTAAATCCCGAAAAAAACCCGAACAACACCCGAATAATACCATCTTAACATTAAAATTAACATAAAAATAATGTTTGCAAGAATTTTGTAAGTGGACCCCACCATCCCAAGACCCAAAAATCGGCCCCCATGCCTTCCCCACACCCAAGAAGTCTTGTGTTCCTAAATGAGCCTACCAAGACACTTAAAAGATTGTGTAGTCTTGAAAGTATAATGCATGCTTGTCACCTTGATGTTTTAAAGACTTAAAACATGTTTTAATTGATGAAAATATCATCAAAATCTGCTCAAATTCGTGAGCCTTCTCACACACACTCTCCATTTCATGTTCTAATCCACCAAAACCAATTTTCATGTCATAAAACCATGTTTTGATTCTGGCAGATACGTATGCCCTTCTTGCACAGGTCATAACTCTTCCATTTCTTCACCAAAATGAGTGATTAAGCACCCCAAAGAAACCCCTACTCAGTCCCTAAAGATCCCCACCATTCCCATACGAATCTGACAAGTTTTAGACCCCAAAACCGTCCTTGGAAGTCAGCAGCGCGGCTGTTCGCGGGCTCGGATCTGACGTGATAGCAGCTCACGGTTTTGGAGTTTGAAGGAGCTACACACCTCCAAATGCGACGATTCTTTTTCCTACCTCCTTGGACTTACTTGGGCTTCAATGTATATGAGGCCCCTGAGAATTTGACCTCAGGAGACCTCCCTCCCATCGCTTGTTTTCTTCCCTAGTCTTGAACTAGTGGTAAAACCCTATGCTCTTCTTGTTCAATACTTGTTATAGTCGTGTAATCGTGAAAGTTGTACAAGAAACTTATTAACATACTTAAATTAAATCTATACTTGATTATATGTGTTTAGATTATGTTTTGATGATCTAAAAACAATAGGATGCGATACTAGTTGTTAAACTTGTTAAACTAGATGAATCATGACATGAACTTTGAATATGAATTTGGATATTGATAGATCTTGTGAAACAATCATAGATTACTTATATACGATCATAGGTTGCATGTATATGTTTTATCATGATGAGTGTTGATTGATTTGTGTCACTAGGATTCATGTTAATAATGAAAATCTATGCTTTAAAATTTTGGCAGATTCATAATACGACTTTGTGTGAGCAATAACTTACTGTTATGATATCCAAATTGAATGATTTTTAATCCTACAATGTTGTACGTGAAATAACCTTTCCAAAAAGTCCAAAAACACCTGATTTGGATGAGTCTAAGTATTTATTTTGGATTTTAGAAAATCGGATGTCAAAGCTGATTTCTGACAGCAACTTTTGGTCGAATTTAAAAGTGTATAACTTGAGTTTTACAAATCCTTTGACCATGAAATTTGGTCAGTAGGTAGATATATGAGTTTTATGACTTCTCCAAGTGGATTCACCTCATTTCTACAAACGTATGATTTTTAGTGATTTATTTCCTGAAGTGTCGCAAAACAGCTCATTTACAACACTTTGCCGAGTTTATAATTTTTCATAAATTCTCAGAAGGTTTTTGCCCCAAAATAAAAATAGGGAAACAACAAAGAAACATATATGAGCAACTTGTAAAAATTTGGAAATCAAACGAGTTGATTTGGTATTTTATAAAAATTCATTTCGGTAGCGCAAAAACTGCCCAAAAATCGCAGAATTGACAAACTTGATATATATGCTTACTTGATAGTTTTCTTGACTTGTATGTTATATATTTAGGAATCTAAGTATATTAGGATCATGTGTAATGTATGTTAGAACATTAAAACTAAACGTTCACCATCGGGTCATCGGATAAACTTGCTATGCGTGTTTAAATTAACGCAAAGGAAACAATGAGAGCTAAACGAATAAGTTTAATAAGAAAACTATATCACGAACATATACTTATAAAATTTTAACATTGAAATAGGGAATCATTAACAAATTCACCTATTGTTACATTTGGAGTTGGGAATACAATCAAGGCAACCTAAGGTGAGTTCACGGCCCCACTTTTAACTGGTTTCACTTTTGGGGGAGAAAACATGTGTTAAACTAATGTTTTGGTAACAACTGTCATACTATGGGTTTTCTATGGTTTACTATACGATCTTTGGAAGTCCCGGGGGGAACCATGAATGTGCGGGTTTGCACAACGGGGAAATGTGAATAGCGCTATTGGGAGTGACCAACCCCACTCGCCGGCTTGGAGGGCCGGGCGGGTGCATATTGTCTCAAACAGGAACAGGTTTACTATTCGGGCACAACATCTGGTTTGCGAGTTAGTAATGGTTTTCCAATCGTAGTAGTAACAAAACATACGCCTAGCTAGCGTACTTTGGTTTACAATTGTTTATAGTATGGACAGGTTGAACTTGGTACTTTGATTACAAACCTGTGAACTCACCAGCATTTTTGTGCTGACGTAACTCTTACATGTTTTCTCAGGTCGCTAAGGTAGCACAATGGAACTAGGGCGCACGCGTCTGCACGACGTCTAGTTAGGGTTGCATGGTTTTCGAACATTGAATAACTTGGTTTACTTTTGGATTATGTTTTGAGAATAAGCTTCCGCTGTATTTGGGGATTTTAAACTATGTTTTTCAAATTGCATATGTTCATTTAGGTTTGTTTATTGTGATCGTTGACTTAGATCCTGGTTTGTCATGCGCCTCGCGGTAAAACTCCGCAAGTGGATTTTGAGGGTGTGACAGATTGGTATCAGAGCCAATGGTTATAGTGAACTAGGACTGCATGTAGAGTCTAGTCTATAGCTGAGTCGCACACACTAGACGATCACATAGTACTAAACGTTATGGTGGGTTACGAATGGGCTTCTCGGGGTGTCTCTAAATCATCAACTCTTTGCGTTACATCATCCGCTTTCCTGTGTGTTTGATTTGGTCTTTTCTTCTTCGGGATAGGAAGATGAAAGGGGGTTGAACTGTTGACTGGCCAGGTATTGTTGTATATTGGGGTGGTTTGTGTACTCTTGAGATCGGTCCAGGGTTCAGACATCTCCCCTCTAATAAACACACTCGCCTATACCTTTACTTTGGCATTTATGTCATTGTGATACACTGCTAGGTGTTCGTGACCGGTGACTTGAACTTTAAACTAGGAGGACACTTGGAGGACCATGTAGAGCAGTTTATCATTTCGGGTGCACACGAAATCATAAACCAAAATGCATGAAAATCCCAGTGAGCTCCGGGTTTGAATGGATAGTCCTGGACTGGACCTAGCTTTCATTCTATGAACACTAGTGGTTGACACTAGCAGTAAATCTAAATGCTCATGGTGTTCGTGGAGGATGTCGCGGTGGCTGCGCTGGTGGACGTGATAGTGTTGGTGGTCGTGATGGCAGTGGTGGTCGTGTTGGCGTTAAACTAACTCAAGAAGATCTGAATAACCTGTTGCAAGCTGCCTTCCAGGCATGACACAATGCTCATGGTGGTGGTGTTGTTAACCCACCTCCAGCTACATGCACATTCAAGATGTTCAGGGACTGTAAGCCCCATGGTTTCTCTGGCACTGAAGGAGCAGTGGGATTGCTCAAGTGGCTGGAGAAGGTGGAGTAGGTATTTTTGATGTGCAATTGCCTTCCTGAAAATCGGGTTAAGTATGCTGCCGCGCTCTTCAAGGATGTTGCTTTGACCTGGTGGAACTCCACTACTCAGAACATGGGTCTGGGAGAAGCTTATGCTATGCCGTGCGAGAACTTCGTTCAGATCTTGAAGAGGGAGTATTGTCTTAGGGAGGAGCTTCAGAAGTTAGAACATGAGGTCTAGAACTACAAGATCGTTGGGTCTGAGATAGAGGAGTTTTGTATCCTTGAATATTAGCCGATTGCTAGATATAGTACCTACACCTTTAGAGGCTAAGTACTTGATAGAGTTGGCTGACGATAACAAGATCGAGGCGGCACATGTTCTTCGGGAATGTCGCTTGGAGTTGTCGGGTTTGTCTTTTTCCATTGATCTCATGCCAGTATCGTTGGGTAGTTTTGATGTCGTTGTAGGCATGGATTGGTTATCGTTGTATCGTGCGGAGATCGTTTGTTTTGATAAGGTTATTCGGTTTCCTCTCCCTGAGGGAGAATTTCTTTCTGTGCTTGGCGAGAAAAGCGGTGCTTCACTAAGTCTCATTTCTAGTATGAAAGCCCTTAAGTATCTTCGAAAGGGTTATTCGTCTATTCTAGCTCTTGTTTCTGTTACGTCTAATGATGAGGGGAAGATTGAAGGTATCCCAGTGGTTCGTGAATTTTCTGATGTATTTCCTAATGATTTGCCTGGTCTTCCCCCTCATCGTCAGGTTGAGTTTGGTATTGATCTTGTACCGGGGGCCGCTCCTATTGCCCGAGCTCCGTATCGTCTTGCACCTTCCTAGATACGGGAATTGTCTAATCAGTTACAGGAACTTTTAGATAAGGGTTTTATCCGACCGAGTTCTTCCCCGTGGGGAGCCCCTATTCTATTTGTGAAGAAGAAAGACGGAAGCCTTCGGATGCGTATTGATTATCGAGAGTTGAACAAAGTGACCATCAAGAATCGTTATCCTCTTCCTCGCATTGATGATCTCTTTGACCAACTCCAGGGTTCTAGTCACTACTCGAAGATTGATTTGAGGTCCGGTTACCACCAGTTACGCGTGCGGGAAGCTAATGTTTCGAAGACTGCCTTTCATACACGTTATGGCCATTTGAGTTCTTGGTCATGCCTTTTGGTCTCACTAACGCACCGGCGGTTTTCATGGATTCGATGAACCGTGTTTGTAAACCCTATATTGATAAGTTCGTCATCGTGCTTATTGATGACATCCTGGTTTACTCCGAGGACAGAGTAGAACACAAGGAACACTTGCGTTTAGTTTTGGAACTTTTGCGGCGGGAACAGCTTTATGCTAAGTTCTCTAAGTATGACTTTTGGTTACGTAAAGTCCAATTCCTAGGGCATGTGGTTAATGAACTAGGGATTCATGTCGATCCGGCTAAGGTAGAAGCAATCAAAGACTGGGAAGCACCAAAGACGCCATCCGAGGTGCGGCAATTCCTAGGTCTTGCGGATTACTGTCGTCGTTTCATTGAGGAATTTTCGAAAATCGCTCGACCCCTCACCTATCTTACCCAGAAAGACCGAAAGTTTGATTGGGGTGAACAACAAGAATATGCATTCTAGAAACTGAAGCGTAAACTTTGCTCTGCCCCTATCTTGTCTCTACCTGATGGTACAGATAATTTTGTTGTTTACTGTGACGCTTCTATCCGAGGTCTCGGTTGTGTGTTGATGCAATGCGAGAAGGTGATTACCTGCGCTTCTCGTCAACTTAAGGTTCACGAGAAGAACTATACCACCCATGACTTGGAGTTGGGTGCGGTGGTGTTGCGTTGAAAATTTGGAGACATTACTTGTACGGTACCAAATGCACCATCTACACCGATTACATGAGTCTCCAGCACATTTTCGACCAACAGCACGTGAACATGCGATAGTGCCGCTGGGTTGAACTCCTGAACGATTATGACTGCGCCATTAAGTATTATCCTGGTAAGGCGAATGTCGTAGCAGACGTCTTGAGCAGGAAGGAGTCTGCCCTGTGCTAAGGTCAAGGTGGAGTATCAGAAGCCGTCTGGTCTCCTGTAGCAACCTGAAATTCCTGAATGAAAGTAGGAACAGATCACGATGGATTTTGTCACGAAACTGCCAAAGTCACCAAGTGGGGGTGATATGATGTGGGTGATTGTCGATCGGTTGACAAAATCAGCACATTTTCTACCTATTAAGGCAACGGACGGACTCGAGCAGTTGGCTCGTATTTATCTTAAGGAGGTAGTCTCTCGGCATGGAGTGCCTGTTTCCATCATCTCGGATCGTGACTCTCATTTCGCTTCGCACTTCTGGAGGGCTTTGCGTAAGGCCTTGGGTACTCAGTTGGATATGAGTACAGCTTACCATCCACAAACTGACGGTCAGAGTGAGCGGATGATTCAAACCTTGGAAGACATGCTTCGGGCATGTGTATTTGATTTTGGCAAGAGTTGGGAGGCTCATCCGCCGTTAGTGGAGTTTTCCTACAACAACTGTTATCATTCCAGTATCAAGGTAGCTCCGTTCGAGGCTCTTTATGGGCGGAAATGTCGGTCTCCTCTTCGTTGGGCCGAGGTGGGTGAGAATCAACTCACTGGGCCTGAATTGGTGTATGAAACTTTGGAGAATATCGTACAAATTCATAACCGTTTAGCGCGGCACGGGATCGACAGAAGAGCTATGCCGATCGTCGTCGCAAACCATTAGAGTTCCAGGTTGGGGACAGGGTACTTCTGAAAGTTTCACCGTGGAAGGACGTCATACGCTTTGGGAAGCGTGGCAAACTTAACCCTCGATATGTTGGACCGTTTGCAATCCTGGAACGGATTGGACCGGTGGCATATCGACTTGATTTACCGGCGGAGCTCGGTAGTGTACACAACGTCTTCCATGTGTCTAACTTGAAGAAGTGCTTGGCTGACGAATCTCTTTTTTTTTGTTCCACTGGAAGAGATCAAGGTTGATGATCGTCTTCGCATTGTGGAGGAACCTGTTGAGATCCTTGATTACAAGATTCGTAGTCTTCGTCGGAGTAAAATCCGTATCGTTAAGGTTCGTTGGAACTCAAATCGTGGACCGGAGTTCACATGGGAACGTTAGGATCAGATGAAAGCTAAGTACCCTCATTTATTTCCTAAGCGTGCGTTCGAATCAAGACATGTCTCTGCTGAAGCACAATGAATCTCGGGTCGAGATTCCTTTCAACAGGGGGATGATGTAACAACAAGAAAATTTTTTCCTTCTTTTCGTATCTTCCTTTTCGGCTTTGCACAATTTTCGGGACGAAAATTCTTTTAACAGGGGGATGATGTGACACCCGACAATTTCAGGTTAACTTTTCTGCAAGCGGTTATTGTTTTACTTGGTCAACGATTATATATTATACTTAGTTAGTTAAATTAAGTTTGTTAAATATATATGTAAACTCATGAGAGGATAATTTGGGGAATTATGGGATCACACACATAAGTCCTAAATCTTGAACGTTGGTGGAATAACAGACTAGTCCGGCACTGTTACCGTGAGTACCCGGAAATAATTAATTAACCGGAAATGATCCCAAACACCCGGGATATAAAATAGAGGGTATTTTCATAAAATATTATGTGTTTTGGAACTCCAAAACAATAATAGAAAACTCAAGATACAAATCACCCGGTATTGATTAAAGTGCGCGTATTGCACCCGATACACGTATAACTCGTAATTTCACCCAACCGAAGCCTAAATAACTTATCAACAATTAAGTTAGACTATATTTAAGAGTTATGAGGGCTGAGATTAATGTCCGAATAATACGCATTTAAATCCCGAAAAAAACCCGAACAACACCCGAATAATACCATCTTAACATTAAAATTAACATAAAAATAATGTTTGCAAGAATTTTGTAAGTGGACCCCACCATCCCAAGACCCAAAAATCGGCCCCCATGCCTTCCCCACACCCAAGAAGTCTTGTGTTCCTAAATGAGCCTACCAAGACACTTAAAAGATTGTGTAGTCTTGAAAGTATAATGCATGCTTGTCACCTTGATGTTTTAAAGACTTAAAACATGTTTTAATTGATGAAAATATCATCAAAATCTGCTCAAATTCGTGAGCCTTCTCACACACACTCTCCATTTCATGTTCTAATCCACCAAAACCAATTTTCATGTCATAAAACCATGTTTTGATTCTGGCAGATACGTATGCCCTTCTTGCACAGGTCATAACTCTTCCATTTCTTCACCAAAATGAGTGATTAAGCACCCCAAAGAAACCCCTACTCAGTCCCTAAAGATCCCCACCATTCCCATACGAATCTGACAAGTTTTAGACCCCAAAACCGTCCTTGGAAGTCAGCAGCGCGGCTGTTCGCGGGCTCGGATCTGACGTGACAGCAGCTCACGGTTTTGGAGTTTGAAGGAGCTACACACCTCCAAATGCGACGATTCTTTTTCCTACCTCCTTGGACTTCCTTGGGCTTCAATGTATAAGAGGCCCCTGAGAATTTGACCTCAGGAGACCTCCCTCCCATCGCTTGTTTTCTTCCCTAGTCTTGAACTAGTGGTAAAACCCTATGCTCTTCTTGTTCAATACTTGTTATAGTCGTGTAATCGTGAAAGTTGTACAAGAAACTTATTAACATACTTAAAGTAAATCTATACTTGATTATATGTGTTTAGATTATGTTTTGATGATCTAAAAACAATAGGATGCGATACTAGTTGTTAAACTTGTTAAACTAGATGAATCATGACATGAACTTTGAATATGAATTTGGATATTGATAGATCTTGTGAAACAATCATAGATTACTTATATACGATCATAGGTTGCATGTATATGTTTTATCATGATGAGTGTTGATTGATTTGTGTCACTAGGATTCATGTTAATAATGAAAATCTATGCTTTAAAATTTTGGCAGATTCATAATACGACTTTGTGTGAGCAATAACTTACTGTTATGATATCCAAATTGAATGATTTTTAATCCTACAATGTTGTACGTGAAATAACCTTTCCAAAAAGTCCAAAAACACCTGATTTGGATGAGTCTAAGTATTTATTTTGGATTTTAGAAAATCGGATGTCAAAGCTGATTTCTGACAGCAACTTTTGGTCGAATTTAAAAGTGTATAACTCGAGTTTTACAAATCCTTTGACCATGAAATTTGGTCAGTAGGTAGATATATGAGTTTTATGACTTCTCCAAGTGGATTCACCTCATTTCTACAAACGTATGATTTTTAGTGATTTATTTCCTGAAGTGTCGCAAAACAGCTCATTTACAACACTTTGCCGAGTTTATAATTTTTCATAAATTCTCAGAAGGTTTTTGCCCCAAAATAAAAATAGGGAAACAACTAAGAAACATATATGAGCAACTTGTAAAAATTTGGAAATCAAACGAGTTGATTTGGTATTTTATAAAAATTCATTTCGGTAGCGCAAAAACTGCCCAAAAATCGCAGAATTGACAAACTTGATATATATGCTTACTTGATAGTTTTCTTGACTTGTATGTTATATATTTAGGAATCTAAGTATATTAGGATCATGTGTAATGTATGTTAGAACATTAAAACTAAACGTTCACCATCGGGTCATCGGATAAACTTGCTATGCGTGTTTAAATTAACGCAAAGGAAACAATGAGAGCTAAACGAATAAGTTTAATAAGAAAACTATATCACGAACATATACTTATAAAATTTTAACATTGAAATAGGGAATCATTAACAAATTCGCCTATTGTTACATTTGGAGTTGGGAATACAATCAAGGCAACCTAAGGTGAGTTCACGGCCCCACTTTTAACTGGTTTCACTTTTGGGGGAGAAAACATGTGTTAAACTAATGTTTTGGTAACAACTGTCATACTATGGGTTTTCTATGGTTTACTATACGATCTTTGGAAGTCCCGGGGGGAACCATGAATGTGCGGGTTTGCACAACGGGGAAATGTGAATAGCGCTATTGGGAGTGACCAACCCCACTCGCCGGCTTGGAGGGCCGGGCGGGTGCATATTGTCTCAAACAGGAACAGGTTTACTATTCGGGCACAACATCTGGTTTGCGAGTTAGTAATGGTTTTCCAATCGTAGTAGTAACAAAACATACGCCTAGCTAGCGTACTTTGGTTTACAATTGTTTATAGTATGGACAGGTTGAACTTGGTACTTTGATTACAAACCTGTGAACTCACCAGCATTTTTGTGCTGACGTAACTCTTACATGTTTTCTCAGGTCGCTAAGGTAGCACAATGGAACTAGGGCGCACGCGTCTGCACGGCGTCTAGTTAGGGTTGCATGGTTTTCGAACATTGAATAACTTGGTTTACTTTTGGATTATGTTTTGAGAATAAGCTTCCGCTGTATTTGGGGATTTTAAACTATGTTTTTCAAATTGCATATGTTCATTTAGGTTTGTTTATTGTGATCGTTGACTTAGATCCTGGTTTGTCATGCGCCTCGCGGTAAAACTCCGCAAGTGGATTTTGAGGGTGTGACAGATTGGTATCAGAGCCAATGGTTATAGTGAACTAGGACTGCATGTAGAGTCTAGTCTATAGCTGAGTCGCACACACTAGACGATCACATAGTACTAAACGTTATGGTGGGTTACGAATGGGCTTCTCGGGGTGTCTCTAAATCATCAACTCTTTGCGTTACATCATCCGCTTTCCTGTGTGTTTGATTTGGTCTTTTCTTCTTCGGGATAGGAAGATGAAAGGGGGTTGAACTGTTGACTGGCCAGGTAGTGTTGTATATTGGGGTGGTTTGTGTACTCTTGAGATCGGTCCAGGGTTCAGACATCTCCCCTCTAATAAACACACTCGCCTATACCTTTACTTTGGCATTTATGTCATTGTGATACACTGCTAGGTGTTCGTGACCGGTGACTTGAACTTTAAACTAGGAGGACACTTGGAGGACCATGTAGAGCAGTTTATCATTTCGGGTGCACACGAAATCATAAACCAAAATGCATGAAAATCCCAGTGAGCTCCGGGTTTGAATGGATAGTCCTGGACTGGACCTAGCTTTCATTCTATGAACACTAGTGGTTGACACTAGCAGTAAATCTAAATGCTCATGGTGTTCGTGGAGGATGTCGCGGTGGCTGCGCTGGTGGACGTGATAGTGTTGGTGGTCGTGATGGCAGTGGTGGTCGTGTTGGCGTTAAACTAACTCAAGAAGATCTGAATAACCTGTTGCAAGCTGCCTTCCAGGCATGACACAATGCTCATGGTGGTGGTGTTGTTAACCCACCTCCAGCTACATGCACATTCAAGATGTTCAGGGACTGTAAGCCCCATGGTTTCTCTGGCACTGAAGGAGCAGTGGGATTGCTCAAGTGGCTGGAGAAGGTGGAGTAGGTATTTTTGATGTGCAATTGCCTTCCTGAAAATCGGGTTAAGTATGCTGCCGCGCTCTTCAAGGATGTTGCTTTGACCTGGTGGAACTCCACTACTCAGAACATGGGTCTGGGAGAAGCTTATGCTATGCCGTGCGAGAACTTCGTTCAGATCTTAAAGAGGGAGTATTGTCTTAGGGAGGAGCTTCAGAAGTTAGAACATGAGGTCTAGAACTACAAGATCGTTGGGTCTGAGATAGAGGAGTTTTGTATCCTTGAATATTAGCCGATTGCTAGATATAGTACCTACACCTTTAGAGGCTAAGTACTTGATAGAGTTGGCTGACGATAACAAGATCGAGGCGGCACATGTTCTTCGGGAATGTCGCTTGGAGTTGTCGGGTTTGTCTTTTTCCATTGATCTCATGCCAGTATCGTTGGGTAGTTTTGATGTCGTTGTAGGCATGGATTGGTTATCGTTGTATCGTGCGGAGATCGTTTGTTTTGATAAGGTTATTCGGTTTCCTCTCCCTGAGGGAGAATTTCTTTCTGTGCTTGGCGAGAAAAGCGGTGCTTCACTAAGTCTCATTTCTAGTATGAAAGCCCTTAAGTATCTTCGAAAGGGTTATTCGTCTATTCTAGCTCTTGTTTCTGTTACGTCTAATGATGAGGGGAAGATTGAAGGTATCCCAGTGGTTCGTGAATTTTCTGATGTATTTCCTAATGATTTGCCTGGTCTTCCCCCTCATCGTCAGGTTGAGTTTGGTATTGATCTTGTACCGGGGGCCGCTCCTATTGCCCGAGCTCCGTATCGTCTTGCACCTTCCTAGATACGGGAATTGTCTAATCAGTTACAGGAACTTTTAGATAAGGGTTTTATCCGACCGAGTTCTTCCCCGTGGGGAGCCCCTATTCTATTTGTGAAGAAGAAAGACGGAAGCCTTCGGATGCGTATTGATTATCGAGAGTTGAACAAAGTGACCATCAAGAATCGTTATCCTCTTCCTCGCATTGATGATCTCTTTGACCAACTCCAGGGTTCTAGTCACTACTCGAAGATTGATTTGAGGTCCGGTTACCACCAGTTACGCGTGCGGGAAGCTAATGTTTCGAAGACTGCCTTTCATACACGTTATGGCCATTTGAGTTCTTGGTCATGCCTTTTGGTCTCACTAACGCACCGGCGGTTTTCATGGATTCGATGAACCGTGTTTGTAAACCCTATATTGATAAGTTCGTCATCGTGCTTATTGATGACATCCTGGTTTACTCCGAGGACAGAGTAGAACACAAGGAACACTTGCGTTTAGTTTTGGAACTTTTGCGGCGGGAACAGCTTTATGCTAAGTTCTCTATGTATGACTTTTGGTTACGTAAAGTCCAATTCCTAGGGCATGTGGTTAATGAACTAGGGATTCATGTCGATCCGGCTAAGGTAGAAGCAATCAAAGACTGGGAAGCACCAAAGACGCCATCCGAGGTGCGGCAATTCCTAGGTCTTGCGGATTACTGTCGTCGTTTCATTGAGGAATTTTCGAAAATCGCTCGACCCCTCACCTATCTTACCCAGAAAGACCGAAAGTTTGATTGGGGTGAACAACAAGAATATGCATTCTAGAAACTGAAGCGTAAACTTTGCTCTGCCCCTATCTTGTCTCTACCTGATGGTACAGATAATTTTGTTGTTTACTGTGACGCTTCTATCCGAGGTCTCGGTTGTGTGTTGATGCAATGCGAGAAGGTGATTACCTGCGCTTCTCGTCAACTTAAGGTTCACGAGAAGAACTATACCACCCATGACTTGGAGTTGGGTGCGGTGGTGTTGCGTTGAAAATTTGGAGACATTACTTGTACGGTACCAAATGCACCATCTACACCGATTACATGAGTCTCCAGCACATTTTCGACCAACAGCACGTGAACATGCGATAGTGCCGCTGGGTTGAACTCCTGAACGATTATGACTGCGCCATTAAGTATTATCCTGGTAAGGCGAATGTCGTAGCAGACGTCTTGAGCAGGAAGGAGTCTGCCCTGTGCTAAGGTCAAGGTGGAGTATCAGAAGCCGTCTGGTCTCCTGTAGCAACCTGAAATTCCTGAATGAAAGTAGGAACAGATCACGATGGATTTTGTCACGAAACTGCCAAAGTCACCAAGTGGGGGTGATATGATGTGGGTGATTGTCGATCGGTTGACAAAATCAGCACATTTTCTACCTATTAAGGCAACGGACGGACTCGAGCAGTTGGCTCGTATTTATCTTAAGGAGGTAGTCTCTCGGCATGGAGTGCCTGTTTCCATCATCTCGGATCGTGACTCTCATTTCGCTTCGCACTTCTGGAGGGCTTTGCGTAAGGCCTTGGGTACTCAGTTGGATATGAGTACAGCTTACCATCCACAAACTGACGGTCAGAGTGAGCGGATGATTCAAACCTTGGAAGACATGCTTCGGGCATGTGTATTTGATTTTGGCAAGAGTTGGGAGGCTCATCCGCCGTTAGTGGAGTTTTCCTACAACAACTGTTATCATTCCAGTATCAAGGTAGCTCCGTTCGAGGCTCTTTATGGGCGGAAATGTCGGTCTCCTCTTCGTTGGGCCGAGGTGGGTGAGAATCAACTCACTGGGCCTGAATTGGTGTATGAAACTTTGGAGAATATCGTACAAATTCATAACCGTTTAGCGCGGCACGGGATCGACAGAAGAGCTATGCCGATCGTCGTCGCAAACCATTAGAGTTCCAGGTTGGGGACAGGGTACTTCTGAAAGTTTCACCGTGGAAGGACGTCATACGCTTTGGGAAGCGTGGCAAACTTAACCCTCGATATGTTGGACCGTTTGCAATCCTGGAACGGATTGGACCGGTGGCACATCGACTTGATTTACCGGCGGAGCTCGGTAGTGTACACAACGTCTTCCATGTGTCTAACTTGAAGAAGTGCTTGGCTGACGAATCTCTTTTTTTTTGTTCCACTGGAAGAGATCAAGGTTGATGATCGT
Source organism: Ambrosia artemisiifolia (assembly GCA_032199755.1). Classification (NCBI taxonomy): domain Eukaryota; kingdom Viridiplantae; phylum Streptophyta; class Magnoliopsida; order Asterales; family Asteraceae; genus Ambrosia; species Ambrosia artemisiifolia. The sequence continues at coordinate 53,455,923 of CM063515.1, read as the reverse complement.
CTTCGCATTGTGGAGGAACCTGTTGAGATCCTTGATTACAAGATTCGTAGTCTTCGTCGGAGTAAAATCCGTATCGTTAAGGTTCGTTGGAACTCAAATCGTGGACCGGAGTTCACATGGGAACGTTAGGATCAGATGAAAGCTAAGTACCCTCATTTATTTCCTAAGCGTGCGTTCGAATCAAGACATGTCTCTGCTGAAGCACAATGAATCTCGGGTCGAGATTCCTTTCAACAGGGGGATGATGTAACAACAAGAAAATTTTTTCCTTCTTTTCGTATCTTCCTTTTCGGCTTTGCACAATTTTCGGGACGAAAATTCTTTTACCAGGGGGATGATGTGACACCCGACAATTTCAGGTTAACTTTTCTGCAAGCGGTTATTGTTTTACTTGGTCAACGATTATATATTATACTTAGTTAGTTAAATTAAGTTTGTTAAATATATATGTAAACTCATGAGAGGATAATTTGGGGAATTATGGGATCACACACATAAGTCCTAAATCTTGAACGTTGGTGGAATAACAGACTAGTCCGGCACTGTTACCGTGAGTACCCGGAAATAATTAATTAACCGGAAATGATCCCAAACACCCGGGATATAAAATAGAGGGTATTTTCATAAAATATTATGTGTTTTGGAACTCCAAAACAATAATAGAAAACTCAAGATACAAATCACCCGGTATTGATTAAAGTGCGCGTATTGCACCCGATACACGTATAACTCGTAATTTCACCCAACCGAAGCCTAAATAACTTATCAACAATTAAGTTAGACTATATTTAAGAGTTATGAGGGCTGAGATTAATGTCCGAATAATACGCATTTAAATCCCGAAAAAAACCCGAACAACACCCGAATAATACCATCTTAACATTAAAATTAACATAAAAATAATGTTTGCAAGAATTTTGTAAGTGGACCCCACCATCCCAAGACCCAAAAATCGGCCCCCATGCCTTCCCCACACCCAAGAAGTCTTGTGTTCCTAAATGAGCCTACCAAGACACTTAAAAGATTGTGTAGTCTTGAAAGTATAATGCATGCTTGTCACCTTGATGTTTTAAAGACTTAAAACATGTTTTAATTGATGAAAATATCATCAAAATCTGCTCAAATTCGTGAGCCTTCTCACACACACTCTCCATTTCATGTTCTAATCCACCAAAACCAATTTTCATGTCATAAAACCATGTTTTGATTCTGGCAGATACGTATGCCCTTCTTGCACAGGTCATAACTCTTCCATTTCTTCACCAAAATGAGTGATTAAGCACCCCAAAGAAACCCCTACTCAGTCCCTAAAGATCCCCACCATTCCCATACGAATCTGACAAGTTTTAGACCCCAAAACCGTCCTTGGAAGTCAGCAGCGCGGCTGTTCGCGGGCTCGGATCTGACGTGACAGCAGCTCACGGTTTTGGAGTTTGAAGGAGCTACACACCTCCAAATGCGACGATTCTTTTTCCTACCTCCTTGGACTTCCTTGGGCTTCAATGTATAAGAGGCCCCTGAGAATTTGACCTCAGGAGACCTCCCTCCCATCGCTTGTTTTCTTCCCTAGTCTTGAACTAGTGGTAAAACCCTATGCTCTTCTTGTTCAATACTTGTTATAGTCGTGTAATCGTGAAAGTTGTACAAGAAACTTATTAACATACTTAAAGTAAATCTATACTTGATTATATGTGTTTAGATTATGTTTTGATGATCTAAAAACAATAGGATGCGATACTAGTTGTTAAACTTGTTAAACTAGATGAATCATGACATGAACTTTGAATATGAATTTGGATATTGATAGATCTTGTGAAACAATCATAGATTACTTATATACGATCATAGGTTGCATGTATATGTTTTATCATGATGAGTGTTGATTGATTTGTGTCACTAGGATTCATGTTAATAATGAAAATCTATGCTTTAAAATTTTGGCAGATTCATAATACGACTTTGTGTGAGCAATAACTTACTGTTATGATATCCAAATTGAATGATTTTTAATCCTACAATGTTGTACGTGAAATAACCTTTCCAAAAAGTCCAAAAACACCTGATTTGGATGAGTCTAAGTATTTATTTTGGATTTTAGAAAATCGGATGTCAAAGCTGATTTCTGACAGCAACTTTTGGTCGAATTTAAAAGTGTATAACTCGAGTTTTACAAATCCTTTGACCATGAAATTTGGTCAGTAGGTAGATATATGAGTTTTATGACTTCTCCAAGTGGATTCACCTCATTTCTACAAACGTATGATTTTTAGTGATTTATTTCCTGAAGTGTCGCAAAACAGCTCATTTACAACACTTTGCCGAGTTTATAATTTTTCATAAATTCTCAGAAGGTTTTTGCCCCAAAATAAAAATAGGGAAACAACTAAGAAACATATATGAGCAACTTGTAAAAATTTGGAAATCAAACGAGTTGATTTGGTATTTTATAAAAATTCATTTCGGTAGCGCAAAAACTGCCCAAAAATCGCAGAATTGACAAACTTGATATATATGCTTACTTGATAGTTTTCTTGACTTGTATGTTATATATTTAGGAATCTAAGTATATTAGGATCATGTGTAATGTATGTTAGAACATTAAAACTAAACGTTCACCATCGGGTCATCGGATAAACTTGCTATGCGTGTTTAAATTAACGCAAAGGAAACAATGAGAGCTAAACGAATAAGTTTAATAAGAAAACTATATCACGAACATATACTTATAAAATTTTAACATTGAAATAGGGAATCATTAACAAATTCGCCTATTGTTACATTTGGAGTTGGGAATACAATCAAGGCAACCTAAGGTGAGTTCACGGCCCCACTTTTAACTGGTTTCACTTTTGGGGGAGAAAACATGTGTTAAACTAATGTTTTGGTAACAACTGTCATACTATGGGTTTTCTATGGTTTACTATACGATCTTTGGAAGTCCCGGGGGGAACCATGAATGTGCGGGTTTGCACAACGGGGAAATGTGAATAGCGCTATTGGGAGTGACCAACCCCACTCGCCGGCTTGGAGGGCCGGGCGGGTGCATATTGTCTCAAACAGGAACAGGTTTACTATTCGGGCACAACATCTGGTTTGCGAGTTAGTAATGGTTTTCCAATCGTAGTAGTAACAAAACATACGCCTAGCTAGCGTACTTTGGTTTACAATTGTTTATAGTATGGACAGGTTGAACTTGGTACTTTGATTACAAACCTGTGAACTCACCAGCATTTTTGTGCTGACGTAACTCTTACATGTTTTCTCAGGTCGCTAAGGTAGCACAATGGAACTAGGGCGCACGCGTCTGCACGGCGTCTAGTTAGGGTTGCATGGTTTTCGAACATTGAATAACTTGGTTTACTTTTGGATTATGTTTTGAGAATAAGCTTCCGCTGTATTTGGGGATTTTAAACTATGTTTTTCAAATTGCATATGTTCATTTAGGTTTGTTTATTGTGATCGTTGACTTAGATCCTGGTTTGTCATGCGCCTCGCGGTAAAACTCCGCAAGTGGATTTTGAGGGTGTGACATGATCCCTGCATCTGGGCGTTGATCATGAAAGAAGGTAATCATCGCGTTTTCCTGTGTAACATAGGTCGGTGTTACAGTTAACAGTAAAGGACCAAACATCGCTTGTTTATCAAGTGGGCATAGCTGGGGTTAAACATACATCGCTTTTAGCGATAACCCCAAATGGAGAGTTGTGTAGTGGACACAATTAACAATCGTTGTTTACCTACCTAATCGTACCAGTGGATAGTGCTAAGCCAGTTCACTGTGTATTGATGAATCGGGGTCTCATCCAAATTAATTTTGCTTTTTGGGTCATTAAATAATTAGGATTTTAAAACATAAAATACTAATAAATTAGATTTTGAACTTTGTAGATGTCAACTGAAAACAATTCCGCCTCACAATTCTCTCTCAAGTCCATCTTAGAGAAGGACAAACTGAACCACTCCAGCTTCATGGACTGGCATCACAACTTGAAAATTGTTCTCAAGGCGGAGAACAAGTTGCATGTTTTTGAAACGCCAGTCCCTGATGAACCCATCAATCAGAAATCTGTCGCTTATAGAAACTACTCTAAGCACTTTGATGACTTTTTGAAAGTCTCATGTCTGATGTTGGCATCCATGATACCTGAACTTCAAAGGACCATGGATGAGATGATGGCGTACGAGATGAATCAGCACCTTGTGGAAATGTTCCAACAGAGGGCTCGTCATGAGAGGTTTGATGTGATGTGATTACTCATAACCACTCGTATGCAATAGGGTACATCAATTAGCACTCATGTGCTAAAAATGAAGGAGGGTCAAGTTAAGAAACCTATCACCAAAAAAAAGGGCAATCAGGGCAAAGGAAAGGACAAAGGCAAATCTGTTGCCAATAAGAAACCTCTGAAAATGCCAAGTGTTTTCATTGCGATGAAATTGGGCATTGGAAGAGGAACTGTGCTAAGTATTTAGTTAAACTAAAGCAAGCCAAGGTTTCTGTAGGAGAGTCCTCAGGTACATATGTTATTGAAATCTTTGCTTTTTCTAGCAAAACATGGGTGTTTGACACAGGATGTGGTTTCCACATTTGTAATGTTTTGCAAGGACTAAGAAAGATTAGAAAGCTGAAACAAGGCAACTTAGAGGTCCATGTTGGCAATGGACAAAGAGTTGTTGTGAAGGCAATAGGAGAATGTGTTCTTTTACTTCCTTCTAGTTTAGAACTTGTTTTGAAGAATGTTTATTATATTCCTAGCGTGACTAGAAATATTGTTTCAGTTTCTGCTTTGCGTGGACAAGGTTTTAATCATCGTTTTAATGGTGAATTTATTTCTGATTATTTTAACGATGTGTTTTACTTTGATGCAAAACCCAACAATGGGATCTATGAGATAGAAATCCAAAACGATAACATATTATGCAACATCTCCCATAAACGTAATAACGTAATAAGGGTTCAGAGTCGTTTGGAAAATGCGAATCATACTCAAGTGGAAAGTTAACAAAAGCACATTTTTCAAATGTTGGAGAAAGAGCTAATGATCTGTTAGGACTTGTACATACAGATGTATGTGGTCCATTCAGAACAATGTCAAGACATGGAGAAAGATACTTTGTTACATTTACTGATGATTTCAGTAGATATGGTTATGTTTATCTTATGAAGCATAAACATAAAACTCTTGAAAAGTTCAAGGAGTACCAAAACGAAGTAGAAAATCAGCTGAATAGAACTATTAAAATGCTTCGATCAGATCGAGGTGGTGAATATCTTAGTCAGGAATTCATCGACCATCTAAAGGACTGTGGAATAGTTTCTCAACTCACTCCACCTGGAACACCACAACATAATGGTGTGTCTGAGCGGAGAAATCGAACTCTATTAGATATGATTCGATCAATGATGTGTCGAACAAACCTTCCAAAATCCTTTTGGAGTTATGCTTTGGAAACTGCCGCAAGACTTGTGAATATAGCTTCAACAAAAAGGTTGATAAAACGCCTTATGAGATATCATGTATCCTATCTTAAAGTCTGGGGATGTAATGCTTATTTCACTCTAGAATCTTCGGATAAACTAGATCCCAGAGGCGAAAAGGTGGTTTTCGTCGGATACGCTAAGAAGATTGGTTACCTGTTCTACCACCCCACTGAAAATAGGATTTTCACTAAACGTAGAGGCACTTTCTTGGAGGAAGAGCTTCTGGCGCGAGGGATTGGAGATAACCATGTGGATCTTGAAGAAATTCAAGAACCACAAGTGACTGAACCAGTTGTTCAGACAGAACCAGAAGTAACTGATCCAGTTGTTGAAGTTGAGCCTAAAAGGACTCAAGAAACAACGGAAACACCAAGTGTTCGAAGAAGTATTAGGGATCGTCGTGCACCTGTAAGGTATGACGATATCTTCATGATTGATGAAGCTAAGCCTACTACTTACAAAGCTGCAATCTTGGATTCAGAATCCAAGAAATGGCAAGAAGCCATGAATGCAGAGACGCAATCCATGTATGATAACCAAGTCTGGGATTTGGTTGATCTTCCTGTCGAGTTTCGGACTGTAGGAAACAAATGGATCTTCAAGAAGAAGACTGACATGGATGGGAATGTGCAAACCTACAAAGCAAGGCTTGTAGCGAAAGGTTTTACTCAGACTCAAGGAATTGATTATGAGGAAACTTTCTCACCAGTAGCCATGCTTAAGTCTATTAGAATTCTACTTGCCATTGCTGCATATTATGACTATGAGATATGGCAAATGGATGTCAAAACTGTGTTCCTTAATGGACACTTACTGGAAGATGTCTATATGGTTCAACCTGAAGGTTTTGTCGATCCAAAGAATCCTAATAAGGTGTGCAAGCTGAATAAATCCATCTATGGATTAAAGCAAGCATCTCGCAGCTGGAATCTCCGTTTTGATCAGAAAATCAAAGAGTTTGGTTTTATCAAGAACGAAGATGAACCGTGTGTTTACAAGAAATCTAGTGGGAGCTATATCACTTTTCTCATACTGTATGTAGATGGCATACTAATCATTGGAAACAATATCCCTATGCATAAAGATGTTAAGACCTGGTTGGGTAAATGTTTCGCAATGAAAGATCTTGGTGAAGCCGCCTATATTCTGCGAATAAAGATTTATAGAGATAGATCAAAGCAGTTATTGGGTTTGAGTCAAAGTACATATATTTATAAGGTCATACGACGCTTCTTAATGCAAGACTCAAAAGGGGGGCTCTTGCCCATGGCACATGGAACCATTCTTAATAGCAAGCAGTGTGCAAACACCGAAGAGGAAAAGAAGAAAATGGAAAGAGTTCCATATGCTTCGGCTATTGGTTCCATCATGTATGCCATGTTATGTACTAGACCTGATGTCTCGTATGCTTTTAGCATGACGAGTAGATATCAACAGAACCCAGGAGAGAGTCACTGGGCTGCAGTGAAGAACATTCTTAAGTACTTGAGAAGGACTAAGGACATGTTCCTAATATATGGAGGATTGGATGAGGAGCTGTAAGTTAAGTGTTATACTGATGCAAGCTTCCAGACTGATCGTGATGATTCAAGGTCACAAACGGGATATGTTTTCATTCTGAATGGTGGGGCTGTTACTTGGAAGAGCTCTAAGCAAAGTGTGGTTGCTCAATCCACCTGTGAATCAGAATACAATGCTGCATCGGATGCTGCAAAGGAGGTTGTATGGATGAAGAAGTTCATTACTGATCTCGATGTTATGCTTGGCATAAAGAAACCAATCGAGATGCTGTGTGACAACACTGGTGCCATTGCTCTTGCAAAGGAACCAAGGTTACATCAGACCACAAGGCATATACTCAGGAAATTCCACTATATTAGAGAGATAATAGCACGTGGAGACGTCGTAATAAACAAAGTTCATACAGCTCTAAATCTGGCTGACCTCTTTACTAAGCCTTTACCTCAAGCTAAACATGAGGAGCATACATCAGACCACAAGGCATATACTCGGGAAATTCCACTATATTAGAGAGATAATAGCACGTGGAGACGTCGTAATAAACAAAGTTCATACAGATCTAAATCTGGCTGACCTCTTTACTAAGCCTTTACCTCAAGCTAAACATGAGGAGCATGCTGGAAAGATAGGGCTTAGAGTTGCTAGACAGTGGGCATGATCTGTAGTTAGTATTGGTGTTTTATTTTGAACTATAAAAATTACATTGAATATTTATTTGATTTAATGGGTTAAATGCAAATTTAAATATTTTGTAATTGTGTTCATTATTTGTATGTTTAAATCCTTGAATAAGAGTATTCTAAAATATCCGTAGTCGATCAAATTACATGGGAATGAATTTGAATGTAAGACTATTGTGAATTGAGATGGTTGTATTCATGAGATGAATAACTCAAGGGTTTGAGAATCATAATTCACAAATATCATTAGGGAATGATATTGGATGTAACTCGCTTCAAAACGATCTCCATGGATCTGTGTCATGAGATATTTTGATATTGATATGTTCAATCTGTCCTTTTTCCTAAGGCACATATTAAACTACATTGAGCAAGGACTATCTTTGATGTTATCTAACACTATCCTGAAACATGGGTAGCAATCCGGATAGCGCTGGGAGAAATCCAAGATTAAGTAGGAGTTGTATGACGCTGATGGAATTCTGTACTTCTATAGGATTAGAAGTCTAGACATTCCGGCGCCCTCGTTAACTCAAACTGGTATAAACGCGTGGCCACGCTCGGACTAAGGTAGTTCGTTAGACCACTTTGAATTAGAGACGAGAATAGAGAATGGTTGATCACTATATAAGAATGAATGATCCATGTCTTATGATCAACGGATGTCTATACAGAAGAGAATTATTGATAGAATTATCAGGGCTATAGTATTTGGTTAAGTAAAGAGTTACTTGAACTCAAAGAACTAGTTGACGACTGTAAAGTGTCATACTGTGTTGGGTGCAATGCGATGCAGCTAGGCGTCCAACTCTGTGCACGTTGACTCATTTAATTAAAATCGTCCAAGTGGGAGATTGTTGGATATATAGTATGTCCGATGTAATTAAAGTCGATGTCAACGTAACCCAACCCGGTACGATCCGAAGAGTTACACGTTGGTACACGGATCAGATAAGTTCACTTGTAGGTGGATTATTATTTATGAAATAATAATACTTTGAACTAGAGGGACTTAATATTAATTAGATTAATATTGTGGAATATTATGGGAATATTCCAAAGGATATGGAATATTATAGGAATATTCCAAGAGATTTGTTTTATAAATAGGGGATTAGGGTGTAAACCCTAATGACACTTTTATAACATAAAACAATTCCTTCCTCTCCAAGTCTTGGCCGTCAACTCCTTAGGGCCGCCGCCCCTTATTTCGGCCAAACCACCCATCCGCCGCTCGCCTTCCTCTTGCAAAGTGTTGCTTCCCGGTTGGTTCGTGCTCGGGTGTGAACTTCCTACTAGCGAGGATTCGTTGTAACCCGCGTGTTACAATTCCGGTGTAGTCGTCAAAGGTTGATTACTAAACCCCCTATGGTTGTTTATTATTTATTTGTTTATACGCGTTTAACTGAGATCCTGATTGGGAATATTTTGTTAATTGGATTAATAAAATTAACTAACTATTTATATATATAAATCGGCTATATATATATTGTATATATAATCGCCTAATGTTAAATATATAAACCGCTTCCGCTACGTATACGATACTGATATGTTCTAAATTATATATGTTTTTACTATATATTTATTATCTTTTTATTGTATATATGTGTGATTTTTAGTATATTTCATCGTTGTTCTTATCATTTTGTAATTTCTCAGGTGCTATAAATAAATAAAGCGAAAATGCACTGAAAACAAAGAAAAGAAAGAAATCAAGAAACCATCAACAACTGAGAAAAGAGAAGAACAACTAAAGAGACAAAGTTGACAAGATCAAGGATGATTTCTACGGAAATACAATCGCATATCGAGCTAAAAATCAATCGACAACGAAACTGAAGAAAATCTGAAGTTTTTACTCGCCGGAGGATCTTACACTTCGTAAATATATATTTACGGGGGGGTGTAATATCCTGTGACCTAACTTTTTAGTGGGCGGCTGCTTTTTATAAAAAAACTGATTAGGGTAAATTTACGGTCCGTAAATATATATTTACGGTCCGTAAATCTTCCCAAAACCTTCTATAAATAGCAGGCCATGGGTACAGACTTCTGGGCACCAAAATCGAGTTAAAACTCGTAATAACGAATTCACAATCTCATTTTTAAGTTCGAGTTTTGAAGATTTTGAAGTTATTTCAACGCAACGCGATTTGTCGAAGGTCATTCGGTTATTTCTATCTTTTCTATTTCAAGTCTTGTAAAATAAATAAACGCATGTTAAGTTTTCATAATGTTTAATAGCTAAAAACTTTGTACTACTTAGGTAATGAGGATTGCTATTGTATAAAACTTATGATTTTTGGTTTATGGAATTAAAGTTACTTTTAATGATAAAGTAAAGACTTAGACATGTTAGTAAGATGTGTATGCGTATTTAGAACTAATCTATGACTTATTATTATTCCCACATGTTAATTAATGAATGTCTTTCATAAACAATTGCATGTTAAGTAAATAACATAAGTTACAATCAAACATCATTTGTAAGTTAATTACTTTTTGGTTTTAAAAGAGCTCGTAAATCCATGGGAATAATAGTAAAGAATTTATAAGTTCTAAATATACTACTAATTTCAATACCTTTGTTGTGAGAAATTAACATATTGTCTTATTTATTAAAATACGAAGTAAAAAGGTTTTGCAAAAAGACTACTCTTATTTTAATAAACTTTGTTCTATGTGTCTTACTATTCATTTCTAAGTTACCTTGCATAAAGTTTGTCGCGCTGTAAGGTAGATTTACTTTAAGGTACTTTATCATAATTGGGAGACTGTTCCGAATCCCAATTACCCGAACCAGTGACTCAACAACTATTAATTTTACTTTTGTACTATCTTGAGATATGATTGAGATACCAATAAGGAAATTTTTAGTCTATCTTTTAAAACCTGGTTCACCAAATAATTCCATAACCGAAAGTCATAAGCAATAAAAACAGTAGCATGAATCTAACCTAAGTAGTTATTTCGACATATAAAAAGGAACAATCTAAATCTTAAAATTCACTTAGTTTAAATCTTAAAAAGAAAATCCAAAAATATATTTCATTTCTGTATTTTATTTTATTGTCATCTAGTTGTAATGGACACTCAAACCCCCCCCCCCCCCCCCAAATCAACGTCACTTGTAATATATTGTAAATAAGACTAACAAAAGTTATGTATATATTCCTTAGCGCTTCTCTGTGGATCGACATTCGGACTTAAAAGGACTATACTATAATTGATCGGTACACTGCCGGTGTGTGTGTATATATATATATATATATATATATATATATATTTCTTTTTAGTTCACTTTTTATTACCTTGATATAATCACTATAATTGTGGGAACGACTTATGTGTAAGACTATGTGGTGAAAACTACGGTAAAATCACATGCTTACCTGAGTTAATTTCAACTTCCCTCATTGTAGCTGAGCTGACTTTAACATTTATTTTCTGTAACTGACAATTACATTCTGCAATCTAACATTTTACTTGGGAAGAAATCTTGATGTAACCACGGTGTATATAACCCTTTACATGAGAGTCTATGACTTGAATGTATTTTTGACGTAAAACCCGTGCATTTGTGACATAATTCCCATGTTTCTAGATAAATATATATGTATATAGTGTTGCACATCATCAGGTTTTTGGCGCCGTTGCCGGGGAAGGATCAATTGGTAATAGCGTTAATAACTTTATTAGTTTTTATTTAAAAAAAAAATTTTCGTAATTTCTTTGTTTTATTTTTAGATTAGTTGTAATTTATTTTATGCACCGTACTCGTTCAAAAGGATCACCTTAATTTCAAGCTTTAACGGAACCAGAACGAGAAATTCACGAAAAACTTCATAAAAAACAAATTGTAGATCAACAAGAAGTAAAAATCGAAGAAAGCACTTCATATACAAATACTCTTTTTGATACTACACCATACCATTCACCAAATAAATCCCGTGAAACTAGTCCAGAACCTAAACCAATCATGGCCGCACGTCGAACAGTTCATCAACAGGCAGTTGAAGGATACACAGGAGTAAATTCGCCAATTGCAATTCCTCGTACCACTAGACAAGGCTCATGGCAAATTCCTGCGTACGTCATGTCGACCATTTCAAATTCATGTCAATTTCATGGACTAGATGACGAGGATGCACCTGCACATATTGCACGTCTTAGTCGAATCAAAACAACTTTTCAATTAGACGGAGCCACAGACGATGAAATATATCTTCAACTTTTTCCATTCACTCTTGCCGGTCGAGCAGCCGTTTGGCTTGATTCTCATCCGCCCGGTACATTCAGAACGTGGGCGGAACTTCGAGACAAATTCCTTAAGAAATATTTTCCACCAGCAAAAGCTGGTCGTCTTCGCGATCAAATTCACACCTTTCGAATGGAACCTGGTGAATCATACCCTCAAGCGTGGGAAAGATTTCAAAATCTTCTTAGTCGTTGTTCTCAACACGGTCTATCAGATTGGGCTTTAGTAGAAAAATTCTATAATGGTCTTGATATTGAGACACGAGATCGTTTCGATACTGCCGCTGGAGGACATCTTATGGACAAGAAAAATGTGGAAGAATGTAACGATCTTTTCGAAAGTTTTGCTCAAGTTAAACACGATCAACGAGACAATATTTCAAACTCTGCCTCATCTTCACGAGGTGTTCAACAAATATCTCTTGAATCGGGTTTAGCTTCTACTCTTGAAAATTTGGTGAAAGAAGTGAAAGAAATGAAGTTGAAAATAGACAAATGTGAGATGTGTAGAGGAGGACACGCAACCGGAGAATGCCCTTTGATACAAGAAGAACAAGTTAACTTTCTAGCCGGACAAAATCGATTACAAAATCCTTTTTCGAATACCTATAATCCAAGTTGGAGACAACATCCAAACTTGAGTTGGAGAAATCAAAATCCTGTACCATTTCAACCAAATCAAAATCCTGCCCAATTTCAACAAAATCAAAATCCTCCTGGATTTCAACCAAATGCAAGTTATCAAAATCTTGGCTTACAATCAAATGCTAATTTTCAACAAAATTCTCAACAAAATCAATCAAGTTCACAACCAAATCAACAAAATTTTCATCAAAGTCAAAATCAAAATCAAATCAGAAATCAAAGTGAAAATTCAATAAAAGATTATTCAATAAACGATTTGAAAGAAATCTTGAAAACCCAAACCTCTCTTCTTACCAAAATAACTGCGAAAGATGAAATGACTCAACAAAGACTCACATAACATGAAATTCTTTTGAAAAATCAACAATCTGCATTTTTAGATCTTCAACGTTCTGTAGGAGATTTAACAAAATTTCTGAAACAAAGACCCGAAGGACAATTTTCAGGTAATACTGAACCAAATCCTAAAGGTCAAATCAATGCTGTTTTCACTCGTAGTGGTAAAGGAGGAGAAATTGAGAAGATACCAAAAGAAGTGGTAACCAATGAATCAGTTGACGAAGAGATTGAAATAGAATCTCCACCAATCCCAATTAATTCAAATTCAAATTCAAAATCTCAAGAAGAAAAACCCGTTCCTGAAAATGATCATTCTCGAGTACCATACCCATCTCGATTAGCGCACCAAAAATACGCGAAAGAGTATGAGCACTTTCTCGATATGTTCAAACAATTGAAAATCAATTTACCATTCATTGAAGCTCTTCAACATATGCCTAAATATGCTAAATTCTTGAAAGATCTTCTTAAAAGAAAAGGCAAGTTAGAAGAGATGTCAAATGTCACATTGACTGGAGGATGTTCAGCGATAGTTCTTAACAAGCTACCTGAAAAATTAACTGACCCAGGAATGTTCACAATTCCGTGCTTGTTCGGTGAAGATACTCAAAGTCATGCACTTGCAGACTTAGGTGCTAGCATAAATTTGATGCCATATTCATTATACAAAAAGCTAGACCTAGGAGATCTGGTACCGACACGAATGACTCTGTCATTGGCTGACCGATCAGTCAAAATTCCACGAGGAATTGTGGAAAACTTACTCGTCAAAGTTGATAAGTTTGTTTTTCCTGTGGACTTTGTTGTGTTAGATATGGATGTTGATGCTAATGTTCCTATCATCTTAGGGCGTCCATTTCTTTGCACTGCAAAAGCAATCATCGATGTCTTTGATGGAAAAATCACCCTACGAGTGGGAGATGAAAACATCACATTTGATATTGTCAAATCAATGAGACACCCTGGATTCCTTGATGATTTTAGTGATCCAAATCATTCTGTCTACTTCATAAATTCATTCATTCCACGAGTAAATCATTTCTTCGATTATGTCTGTGGAGCGGATTTAATCACTGAAAATCAAGAAGAACAAAACCAAAAAGATGAAATTAAAGAAAAAGAAAACCAAAAAGAAGAACAAAATCAAACCACAGAAACTCCGTTGTTTCCAAAATCACTCGAAACAGAAGAAATAAGAGAAAACAGTAACAAACCATCTTTGGAAACTCCACCACCATTGGAATTAAAAGTTTTACCATCACATCTTGAGTACGCTTTTCTTGGAGAGAATACTACTTTGCCTGTTATAATTTCATCAAATTTAACAGAAGACGAAAAAAATCGACTAATTGATGTCTTAAAAATGAATAAGCAAGCAATTGCTTGGAAATTGAAAGACATTCAAGGCATCAGTCCTTTGTATTGTACTCATGGTATTCTCATATAAGACAACTACAAACCTGTAGTACAGCCTCAAAGAAGATTAAATCCAAATGTCCAAGAGGTAGTGAAACAGGAAGTGCTAAAACTTATGGATGCAGGTTTGATTTATCCTATTTCAGACTCTCCATGGGTAAGCCCAACTCAAGTTGTTCCAAAAAAGGGAGGAATGATTGTGATCAAAAATGAAAAAAATGAACTCATTCCAAGCCGCACAGTCACTGGTTGGCGAGTTTGTATTGATTACAGAAAATTAAATGATGCCACCAGAAAAGACCATTTTCCTCTTCCATTCATTGATCAAATGTTAGAACGTCTAGCAGGGCAACAATTCTATTGCTTTCTAGATGGTTTTTCAGGATATTTCCAGATTCCTATTGCGCCAGAGGATCAGGAAAAGACCACGTTCACATGCCCCTATGGTACGTATGCCTATCGTCGAATGCCATTTGGTTTGTGTAACGCTCCAGCTACTTTCCAACGTTGTATGGTAGCCATTTTCCAAGATATGATTGAAACATCTATGGAAGTTTTTATGGATGATTTCTCAGTCTATGGAAATTCGTTCGATCATTGTTTGAAAAATTTGGAAAGAATGTTAAAAAGATGCACTGACACAAAATTAATGCTCAATTGGGAAAAATGCCATTTCATGGTCACTGAAGGAATTGTTTTAGGACACAAAATTTCAAGAAAAGGAATTGAAGTTGACAAAGCAAAAATTGAAACCATTTCTAAACTTCCACCACCTACCAATGTCAAAGGAATTCGAAGTTTTCTTGGACATGCTGGTTTTTACAGACGATTCATCAAAGATTTTTCAAAAATCACAAAACCCATGACCAAACTTCTTGAAAAAGACGCACCTTTCAATTTTAATGAAGATTGTCTCAAAGCATTCAATTTGCTTAAAGAACAATTGGTAAGCGCTCCAATTCTTGTTTCACCAGATTGGAGTCTACCATTTGAAATCATGTGCGATGCTAGCGACTATGCAGTCGGAGCAGTTCTTGGTCAAAGGCATGAAAAACGTTTTCATCCTATTTACTATGCCAGTAAAACTCTTAATGATGCTCAAGAAAATTACACAACAACAGAAAAAGAGCTTTTGGCAGTAGTATTCGCCTTTGATAAATTTCGATCTTACCTTGTACTTTCAAAAACAACTGTTTACACTGATCATTCGGCTTTAAAATATCTTTTTGCGAAAAAAGATGCTAAACCAAGATTGATTCGGTGGATTCTCTTACTTTCTGAATTTGATATTGAAATCAAAGATAAGAAGGGAGCTGAGAATTTAGCAGCTGATCATTTGTCAAGGTTAGAAAATCCTGAACGAGAAGAAATTCGAGAAGAAGAAATTGGAGATAAATTCCCTCATGAATCCATTGATTTCATAAATGCAGAAAAACAAGGATTGCCTTGGTTTACTGACTTAGCTAATTTCCTAGCTAAAGGAGTGGTAATGAAGGGAGTGACCACACAACAGAAAAGAAAATTCTTCAGAGATGTAAGAAATATTTGTGGGATGATCCATTCCTATACCGAATAGGAGCGGATAGAGTTCTGAGAAGATGTGTGAGTAGAGAAGAAGGTTTAGAAATTATCAAACGATGTCATGAAAGCCTTTACGGAGGACACTATGCACACTACGTAACTGCACGAAAGGTTTTCGATTGTGGTTTTTATTGGCCAACAGTTGTAAAAGATTGTCTTGAATTCATTAAAACTTGTGACGCTTGTCAAAGAACAGGAAATATATCATCTAAAGATGAAATGCTCCAAAATCCAATTCAAGTTCTTGAAGTTTTTGATGTTTGGGGTATCGATTTCATGGGACCATTTCCACCATCCAAACAAAACAAATACATACTCGTTGCAATTGATTACGTTTCAAAATGGGTTGAAGCTGAAGCCTTACCCACAAATGATGCTCGAGTGGTAGTCAAATTCTTGAAAAAACTTTTCACTAGATTCGGTACTCCTAAAGCACTTATAAGTGACCGTGGCACACACTTTTGTAACTCCATGTTAGAAAAAGTCTTAGCACGTTACGGTGTCACTCATCGTTTTTCAACTGCTTACCACCCACAAACAAGTGGTCAAGTAGAAAATGCGAATCGAGGAGTAAAACGAATACTAGAGAAAATTGTTGGAAGCAATCGAAAAGATTGGTCTGATAAATTAGATGATGTTCTTTGGGCATTCCGTACAGCGTTTAAAACACCTTTAGGAACCACACCTTTCATGATCGTTTACGGAAAAGCTTGTCATCTTCCTGTCGAATTAGAACACCGTGCTTTGTGGACTTTAAAAGCAGTAAATCTTGATATGAAAGAAGCCGCAAAACGACGATTCTTTCAACTCCTTGAGTTGGAAGAAATGCGAGATGCAGCTTATTCTCGCAGTTTAAGCATCAAAGAAAAAACAAAATCATATCACGATAGACGACTAAAGGGAGTGAAAGAATTCAAGCAAGGAGATAAGGTTTTGCTTTACAATTCGAGACTTAAATTGTTTGCAGGTAAACTAAAATCCAAATGGTCAGGACCTTATGTTGTTAACAAAGTTTTTCCTTATGGTGCAGTCGAGTTATTAAACGAACAAAACGAAGATATATGGAAAGTTATTGGGCACCGACTCAAACATTACCTAGTTGGATCATTAGATGAAAAAGAGAAGGAAGTACTCCTTCTCGAAAATTCTGAATAGGTAATTGCGTGAGAATCTTGGGAGAAATCCCAAGTGTACATTTGTAAATAAGTGTGTGAAAAGTTTTAGGTAGTTAGGTTGTTTTTGGTTTTTAAATAAGTTTGTTTTAAACATAATAAGATACGTTGTTTTTATCCGTAATCGTTTTCCTAAATCCAAGTGGAGCCGATTAGGCGTCATGCCGAAAAGACCACAAGAAATTGGATAGCACAAAAATTTCAAAACGGATTTTCAATAACACTACTCATTTGAGTAGATCTAAAAATGTGAAAAACAAACAATTTCGATCGCGAACGAAATGCTATACGATCGATATATATAAAAAAATATGTGTTTTCTTAAAGTTATTTTGTTTTTAAAAGATTACAAATTGAAGAAAAGAAAAAAAAAATATTTAGACAGTTTTTGTATAAATGTTTGTTTAATTTAAGTTTGGGTTAATTTGTTTTTAAGATAAGAATAGAATGGGTTGGACACATAGCCTAGTTGGTTGTGGTGCACATTCGTGAGCTGCAGGACCCCGGTTCGATCCGGTGAGATGTAGTTTCCAATCCGCATTTTTATTTAAGAAAATTACGGTCCGTAATATTATTTTACGAACCGTTAAAAAAAATTTTTAAAAAAAATAAAAATAATAATTCTAATATTAAAAACATAATGTATATAAAAAAATAAAAAAAAAGAACAGATTAAGGGACCGTAAATTGTCCCCCCAACGGTCCGTAATTTCCTATATAAAAAAAAATTATTTATTTTTATTTATGTTTATATGTTTATATTATTTACTTTTTAGGTTTAATTTTATTAGTTTATTATTTTTTTTAGTTTTTGTTAAATTTTAGTTTAATTAATTAGTTTAATTAGTTTAATTAGTTTTTAATTTTAGTTTTATTTTAGATAATTTTTAGTTAAATTAATTTGTATAATATTTAGTTTAGATTAATGTTTTAATTTAATTTAGTGCAATTTGGATTTAAAATTTAGTTTGATAAACTGTACATAAGCTTGTTTTATATTTTTTTTAATTGTAAATAATTTTCTTTTTATTTTTATAAGTTTTGTAAATATGTTTGATTTTGAAGCCAAAATAAAATGGAAAAACACAAAAAGATTTGTTTGTTTTTGTTTTCTAACTTTTATATATTGGTGTATTTGTATATTTTGTATATAATAACTTGCAGGAAATGGACGCTACTACATCTGGACCAAAGAGGAAGCGAGCACAGAAGAACAGACGATCTGCACAGCTCCACGAGGAGGACCCGATCATAGATGAGGACGACCCCACACAGCCACAGAGGATATCAGGGGAGGGGCTCCTCTAGTTTGAGCCACTTTCGGAGGCCAGACGTTCATTAGATCAGATGCGAGACACGCCACTCATAGCAGCGCGTCAGATAGACTGGGACCTGATGCGGAGATATGGTGCGTATGAGCGACTACAGAGTTACATTCCAGCTAGATGGAGGCCGCTATTATTCCCACCAGTCCAGCAGTATCGAGTTCTGTGTCTCGAGTTCTTCTCCACTTTCCAGTACAAACCTGGAAAGCCACCGACCGACACCTCAGTAGTCCAGTTTCGTCTAGTAGGTACTGATTACCGGATGTCTGTGCAGCAGTTTGCTGTACGGATGGGTTTATATACGGAGGCGGAGACGAGTGAGCCGGTCTTTACAGACAGTTATCGGACTGTCTCAGTGCAGAGAGGATATGGAGGGATTGATTCTGCAGTTCTGAAGAACTGGTGGCCGACTATTGGTTTTCACGAGTATACATCACAGATGGGATCCAGGGGTATTAGGGATCCCCTCCATCGCTATCTCCATCGTGTTATCTCTACCACGATTCTGGCTCGATACGAGAGTATCGACAAGGTTACACTGGATGACCTTCTCATTCTATATTGCTTTTTGCACCCTGCAGAGGGTAATGTTGCTTATATACTTCTTCGATCATTAGCGCGCAAGCGCACAGTAGCAGCCCGTATCTGCCAGGGTGCATATGTTACCATGATAGCATCAGCTTTAGGGATTCTAGATCGATACATATTGCAGACACTCATGCCAGGTCCCGAGACTACTGTAGTTACTGAGGCTGATATTATCCAGATGGGGCTTGTGACGACTACAGAGCCACGACATTCATATATCCTGCTGACGTTGTTCTTCCTCTAGCAGTTGACGAGACAGACCAACATACTACACAGCCTCCACCTCCTAGATCTTCACGTGCATCCTCTTCTTCTGATCAGACACCTACTATTGCATCAGTTCGTCAGGAGTTGAGAGATTTCATAGATTTATCTACTGCACGTCATACAGAGGTGACTGACACACTATCTTGGCTCGTACAGTCAGTTAGAGCCATAGCTGAGGAGAGGGGTGTTGTTCTTCCACGTCACCCATCTGATCCACCTGCAGGTGACTCTTAGTTTATTTTGTATTTTTGTTTTATTTCGTTTGGTTTGTATTAAACTTATTACACTAACTTTTGTTTATGTACATTATGGTATGTTTGGTTTGTTTGTTTGCATAATCTTGTTTGTTGAGTGTTTGGTTAGAACGATCTAAACATTGGAAAAACACATGAGGAAACTCGCGCGTTCAACAAAGGGAAGTATTTTTATATCTCACGCTTTTTAATTTGTAAATAGTTGTGTGGGGATGTATAAAAAATATATATAAAAAAAACAAATTTTCTTTTAATGAAAAATAAAATTAAAATCAAAAGAATCACAAGATTTTAAAAGAAAAAAAAATATTTCAAAAGAATCACAAGATTTCAAAAGAGAAAAATTTGCAAAATCTTATTAAAAACTACGCTTTTGTTTATTTGTCTTCACTTTACTTGAGGACAAGTAAATTTTAAGTGTGGGGATAAATGTCGGTCGTATCATACGACAGGAGAGTACGGACATTAATTTGTTTCGAGTCCTCGGTTAGAGAAAAACTTTAACTGAAACATGAATTTACATGGTAAAGAAGCTTTGCACGCCGCTTTTAAAATAAGGATCGTGTACCTGACCCAGACGAGGGTACGGTCATTAATTTGATTGTTTTTCAAGCTTGAAGGTTGCTAGTTTGGAACCTTTCCATAGTATAGATATTAAATTATTAAGCTATGGAATTTTATTTTTAATATATTTACTAAATAACTGATTTTAGTATTTTTCGACTGAAAAGAACTATTTCAGATTCGCACTTCAGTGTCGGAATAGAACAAACTATTTCAGATTTGCACTGAAGTGTCGGAATAGAATGAGTCTTTGAATAACAATATCAGTTATTTAATTTATATACTCAAAATAAAATCCGCGGTTACAGTTCGACCTTAAACTGAATACATATCATCTAAAACCATACTTTTGAAAAAATAAGAAAAATTTTAAAATTTTGATCTTTAAGCACCATTCAGGATTTGTAAAAAACAATTTATTTGAGAAATTCACCTGAAAAATACAAAATTGTTAAAAATAACATGGCTAGTTTAAAAGATCTAAAAATCAAGCAATAAGTCTACACTTTACCTTAGCCTTAACGAGCAAAAACAAATTTACTATTGCTCATTTCATTTGATGAGAGATATCCGATCTTTGTTACTCACGATTAGAACTTGTGTGACTTATACATTTTCAACATCAAAAACAAGTAATTTTATAAAAATGATAGAGGCATTTAGGTATATTTGTATAAATATATAATATATCCCATAGAAAACCACTTTGAACCTAAACCTTTCATTTCATACACCCAAATTAAATAAGTTTTTAACCGACTATGTTTATGGAAAATTCGAGATTCGCGATTTTTAAAGAAGACGAAGAGACATACTCGGACATGATAAGAGCAATGCAAGAAGCGAAAGTGATTTTCGGTTAAAAAAAAATTATTTGCATTCAGTCTTCTTCAACGGACAAGAAGACATTGATGAAGCTGGAACAAGGAAGAAGAAAAATAAATGGTCTTTTACCGGTCAGACCTAAAAGAATTGGACTTTTGCACTCTTCTAAAAATCTAAAATCTCTCTTGTCTCTCTCCCAAAATGCATCCTCTTGACGTTCATTTACTTTCATGTTTAAGCCTCGCAAAACCTCGTCTACCTCCAGATATCATAAGGATCATATTTCTTAAAACGTCAGATGAAAGAAAACTTTGGAGACAAATGGAACAAAATCCACTGTTCTGTGGACAATCGAAAAGTGCTGCCAAACGAAGGGCCAAAAGATACGAAAAATGTAGAAAATGTGGAAATTGGTCACATGAAG
Source organism: Ambrosia artemisiifolia (assembly GCA_032199755.1). Classification (NCBI taxonomy): domain Eukaryota; kingdom Viridiplantae; phylum Streptophyta; class Magnoliopsida; order Asterales; family Asteraceae; genus Ambrosia; species Ambrosia artemisiifolia. Next base: position 53,434,580 of record CM063515.1, on the reverse strand, counting down.
GAGAAGAATGTAGCAAGAATCAGACTTATTCACAAAATGAATATGTCTCCCTTATCAAACAAGGAGCGATTAGGTTTCGTGCCGAACACTCTATCAGGAAAGGGAGTAATGTATATTATGCTGTGAAGAAGGAGATCAATATGATGAAAAATGAACACAACATAAATGTTAAGCTACTCTCTGAAATAGCAGCCGAACAAGTCGCACTTCGACGTGGAAATTTTCCAAACCGACTTTCGAATAATCCATAACATTTCATTTCGGTTATATTACTTATCTTCTAAAAAAAATTAAAAAAAAATGAAGAGATTTATATATAGTATTATATATGTATAATAATAATAATAATTCCCCCCATTACAACCCTAATAAAAGACCTCTTGATTTTTAAATTACTAGTTTTAAGAATATGATTTGCATACAAGCCTATGATTCGTGATAACTTAGATACGAATTTGAGTGTTCACCCAAATATTCAAAATATAAACACGAGGGATGAGTGAACATTGTGAGCAAGTGTAGGCTAAATGCTAAACAAAAGAAGGTCTATAAACACATGCCATGTTATTACTTTATAAAAATAGGTGATTTCGAAGATTTGTTGCTTTAAAACATTTCTTGGTGGATTTGCTTGAGGACAAGCAAAGGATAAGTGTGGGGATATTTGATATGTTGTAAATTATATATGTTTTTACTATATATTTATTATCTTTTTATTGTATATATGTGTGATTTTTAGTATATTTTATCGTTGTTCTTATCATTTTGTAATTTCTCAGGTGCTATAAATAAATAAAGCGAAAATGCACTGAAAACAAAGAAAAGAAAGAAATCAAGAAACCATCAACAACTGAGAAAAGAGAAGAACAACTAAAGAGACAAAGTTGACAAGATCAAGGATGATTTCTACGGAAATACAATCACATATCGAGCTAAAAATCAATCGACAACGAAACTGAAGAAAATCTGAAGTTTTTACCCGCTGGAGGATCTTACACTTCGTAAATATATATTTACGGGGGGTGTAATATCCTGTGACCTAACTTTTTAGTGGGCGGCTGCTTTTTATAAAAAAACTGATTAGGGTAAATTTACGGTCCGTAAATATATATTTACGGTCCGTAAATCTTCCCAAAACCTTCTATAAATAGCAGGCCATGGGTACAGACTTCTGGGCACCAAAATCGAGTTAAAACTCGTAATAACGAATTCACAATCTCATTTTTAAGTTCGAGTTTTGAAGATTTTGAAGTTATTTCAACGCAACGCGATTTGTCGAAGATCATTCGGTTATTTCTATCTTTTCTATTTCAAGTCTTGTAAAATAAATAAACGCATGTTAAGTTTTCATAATGTTTAATAGCTAAAAACTTTGTACTACTTAGGTAATGAGGATTGCTATTGTATAAAACTTATGATTTTTGGTTTATGGAATTAAAGTTACTTTTAATGATAAAGTAAAGACTTAGACATGTTAGTAAGATGTGTATGCGTATTTAGAACTAATCTATGACTTATTATTATTCCCACATGTTAATTAATGAATGTCTTTCATAAACAATTGCATGTTAAGTAAATAACATAAGTTACAATCAAACATCATTTGTAAGTTAATTACTTTTTGGTTTTAAAAGAGCTCGTAAATCCATGGGAATAATAGTAAAGAATTTATAAGTTCTAAATATACTACTAATTTCAATACATTTGTTGTGAGAAATTAACATATTGTCTTATTTATTAAGATACGAAGTAAAAAGGTTTTGCAAAAAGACTACTCTTATTTTAATAAACTTTGTTCTATGTGTCTTACTATTCATTTCTAAGTTACCTTGCATAAAGTTTGTCGCGCTGTAAGGTAGATTTACTTTAAGGTACTTTATCATAATTGGGAGACTGTTCCGAATCCCAATTACCCGAACCAGTGACTCAACAACTATTAATTTTACTTTTTCACTATCTTGAGATATGATTGAGATACCAATAAGGAAATTTTTAGTCTATCTTTTAAAACCTGGTTCACCAAATAATTCCATAACCGAAAGTCATAAGCAATAAAAACAGTAGCATGAATCTAACCTAAGTAGTTATTTCGACATATAAAAAGGAACAATCTAAATCTTAAAATTCACTTAGTTTAAATCTTAAAAAGAAAATCCAAAAATATATTTCATTTCTGTATTTTATTTTATTGTCATCTAGTTGTAATGGACACTCAACCCCCCCCCCCCCCCCCCCCCAAATCAACGTCACTTGTAATATATTGTAAATAAGACTAACAAAAGTTATTAATATATATTCCTTAGCGCTTCTCTGTGGATCGACATTCGGACTTAAAAGGACTATACTATAATTGATCGGTACACTGCCGGTGTATATATATATATATATATATATTTCTTTTTAGTTCACTTTTTATTACCTTGATATAATCACTATAATTGTGGGAACGACTTATGTGTAAGACTATGTGGTGAAAACTACGGTAAAAATCACATGCTTACCTGAGTTAATTTCAACTTCCCTCATTGTAGCTGAGCTGATTTTAACATTTATTTTCTGTAACTGACAATTACATTCTGCAATCTAACATTTTACTTGGGAAGAAATCTGGATGTAGCCACGGTGTATATAACCCTTTACATGAGAGTCTATGACTTGAATGTATTTTTGGCGTAAAACCCGTGCATTTGTGACATAATTCCCATGTTTGTAGATAAATATATATGTATATAGTGTTGCACATCAGATTCCATGATTCCCAACAGGGCGAACATGTGAAAGAACGTTTAGGGTGGATGGTGTGGCTCTCGGGTACCTTCTACCCACTTGGGTACAACGGTTCAGGGTGGATGGTTGTGGGTCGTGGTTAAAGTTAAGGGTAGTAGGAGCCGAGGCAGGTACGTACCTTGAAGTTTGTGTGTAGGTGATAGATAGAGAAGGAGGGGTAGTATGTATGAAATGGTGAGACTAGTTTAAAGTAGCCCCTTAAGGTATTTTAGTAAGGTAGCTCCGATTCTTAAGGTATTTTAGAGTAGTTTAGGGTATAAGTGATTCGATAGCGTATGATTGATGGAACCAGTGGCGCAGCATAGTTGGGGCGGGGAGGGGCGACCGACCCCCTCGGATTTTCGAGCAGAAGTTCCGATTATATAGTATTTTTATAGAAAATTTAGAAAATATAGGGTTTCGACCCCCCGAAACTGGTTTTCGCCCCCCCGGTAACTTCTGACCCCCCGAACCTTCAGGTCAAGCTTCGCCACTGGATGGAACCTAGACTATTGGCGTTGTATACAGCCAAATCTTTGAAAATAAAGAATTATATAAAGCTAAGTGTTTATAATTTTCAAATTCTCCGCTCGGTTCTTTCTTTTCCAAAGAAACTAAGTGATGTTACTATACTTTTTGTCACTATTTTCTTTGTTTATTTCTTCATAAATAATTGATGACTGCCACAACCTTGTAGGTTACGGAATCTTAATATCATTACCAATACCAATTGTCAACTATGCCTTCCTGTTCATATTTAGTCTCTTTGGATCATCACAACAAGTTGTTGATGAGTTGACTCTTATTGGATTATTGGAGCAATGACACGGTCTCAAGTGTCGTTCTTTTAATCGATTATCCATCTGAATGATTATAAGCTATTCAACTCGTTTTAGGGCCTAAAAGTAAAACGTATATTTACATAAAAGAAAAGGTTAGTGAGTAATGTTTTTTTACTGGATTCAAGTACGACAACAATAATTTATGTGTGGATTGATGAAAATGCTGTATTTTCTTTTAAGCGTGCAATAAAGAAAATGTTAGCAAATTAATGATGAGGAATACTAATAAATTATAGGAACAAGAATAGAAGCAACCATCGGAAAAAAAGAGATACATGTGGCCAGCTGGAAATGTCTTCCATGCTAGGATATGAGTGTAGGGATGGAAATACATCAGGTAGCTAATCCTATACTCATACCTATTTGTAAAATCTCATACTATACGTGTCTCGTTACCTGTCAGGTATAAACCACACCCACAAGTATCATATATACCCGTTGAGATTTGCATCTATATGTATTTTTTTTATGTTTTAAGAATCTACATTATATTGAATAACATATATCCTTAATAATCTTTGAAATAGTTTAAATTTAAATATTTATTATACGTAAAAATATTTTTATATTTCATACCATATAAATATAAATAATAATGTCATTTATAATATACTAATTACCAAAGAAATTGTGCATTGGTTGGTTGTACCTGATGCTTTAGGGGTGGTCTGTGCAGTAGTTGAGTGTACATTGTGCATTGAGGGTTGTATGTGTAGTGTAGTGTTGTGCTTTGATTGGTTTATCCAAGAGGTTGTTGCATCGTCGGCAGCTACGTGTCTCAATCTCTCCTCTTTCCTCTTCCCACTTCCCAACCCACCTCCCCATTTTCTCATTTACATCTCTCTCTTATCCCATGCTATCATCAGTTCGTCACCACCACAACGTTCCTATCTTCGTCAACAACGATGCTTCTGCTTGTGCTTCAAACCCAACCATTGTCATAAATGTCAATGGTAGGTTGTCTAGTTGTTTTGGTGGTCTGAGGCTTTGGATGGGGTGCTTAGAGGCGGTGGATAGTCACAGTTGTAGCGGCCGCAGTTGACAGTGATAGAGGTGAAGGGAGTCATGACTGTGGGCATCGAGGGAGGAGAGATGAAGCCGTTCTCGGATTATCATTTCCGTCGAAGAAGACAACGGAACCAGTGTCGTTGAGCTCGTCGGTGTCGACCAGGCAGAAAACAAAGAAAATGAGGTTCATTTTTGTTCTAGATATTAATTGTTCATTGTTAGGTTACATTTGGTTCTGTATCTTTAGGTTTCAAAAAATAATCGTCAGATATGGCGTTTTGTAGCTGGATTCGGCTTTGTTTGTGTGATTTTGTTGTTTGTGTTAGAGAGTGTTGTTTTCTAGGGTTTTTTTTGTTATGATTTCAAATTACCTTTTTATGTATTATTACGTGTAGGATGGTAATGAAGAGGCACATAATGGTGAATAATTATGTTACTACGTTGTTGTGTTTCAATTGGTGTTCGATGTTGTAGTTGATGTAGTTTTTTTTAATTTAATATTTGTTAATGTTATAGGTGTCTCTACATACTTAATTGATGTTCTGATTTCAATCTTTGTGGACGTGGTGTTCATTCAACATTTTGAATTGATGTTTAGTCCACCAATTGATTTTCTGTTTAGTTGTGCATCGTTAGTGTGGAAGTCCGAGATTGTTTAAATCTGTGTGTGTGCCATTGTTGTCACCTTAATGTTAATTTTTTTTTTGTCTCAGTTGGATTTCCACTTGGTTGAGGTGTTCTTGGCTTCGCCTCTGTTTTACTTGCAAGCATTCTCAATAGTTACTATAAGGTTCCTACCCCTGTCAAATGGACAAAAATATGTCATATGTAAATGTTTTATTGGTTTAAAATAGTTAATATGTTTGTGAAAAAGTCGATTTAGCTGATATTCATGGCCAGGTTATCCATTTTCGTGACTTTAACATTCAGTAGATACTTAAGCCCAAAATTTTTATAACAGCAATATGAATAGAAAGATCCGGATCTGCTAAGGTACAAGTGACCGTTGACAGAGACACGTAGCTGCTAAGGTTTGTAAGATACCGGTACTAAGTTTACATTTTATTGGACCATATTTTTACATAGAAGTAGCGCCACGTTTTGTTGATTGGGTTTATCCATGGAAAAAAAAGAGATAACAAAAAGCTATTGGTAAGAAATGTTCACTTATACACTTTGTGACTTTACTTGCTGTTAAAAAGCTATTGGACCATATTTTTACAGAGAAGTAGATCCATCTCATGATCCCAAACCCAATCTAACCTTCCCACACCTACTGACAATATCCACAACTCCACTCTTCAGCCCACTGTTGACTCCCCTCGGCCCATAACCATTGACCCACCTTCCTCTCAGCCAACTCCCAATCCCCTTCTCACTGTTCAGCCCATTCCCGATTCCACCTAGCCCAACATCAAGTCTTCTCAGCCCACACCTCCTCAGCCTATTCCTAACCCACCCGCACCATCACATCCGATGGTCACTCGATCTCGGATCGGCACTTTCAAACCCAATCCCAAATACACTTCTTACCTTTCTATTGTCATGCATTCATGCTGCCCTCCTTAGCAACGTTGACCCAAAAAGTTTCAAAAGCGCGTATAAGCATCCCCATTGGATGCAAGCTATGAGTGACGAACTTAGTGCTTTAAACCAAAACAACACATGGACACTTTGTGCCTCGTCTATCCTCCACCAATGTTGTTGGCTCTAAATGGGTATTCCATACCAAGTATCATTCGGATGAGACTTTAGATCATCACAAAGCCCGTCTCGTTGCTCAATGATTCACACAAGTCCCAGGACTTGATTTTCGTCACACGTTTAGTCCGGTGGTCAAAGCTTCCACAATACGCATTGTTTTATCTCTAGCTGTCATAAATCAATGGTCTCTACATCAACTAGATGTATACAATGCTTTTCTTAATGGCCATTTATCTGGAACTGTGTTCATGGAAAACCGCCTGGTTTCGTAGATCAACGTTTTTCAAATCATGTTTGCATACTCACCAAAGCTCTTTATGGCCTCAAACAAGCACCTCGTTGTTGGTTTCAGCGTCTTAGCGCTTTCCTGTTATCCTACGACTTTACTTGTAGTCGGGCGGATCCTTCTTTATTCGTTTTTCATCAAGGCGAACATATCATGTATTTACTAGTTACGTGGATGATCTCACTCTTACAGGAAATCATTCCACATTACTTAGTAATTTCACTGCTCGACTACACAAAGAGTTTGCAATCAAGGACCTCGGTTCCTTTAGGTTTCAAAAAATAATCGTCAGATATGGCGTTTTGTAGCTGGATTCGGCTTTGTTTGTGTGATTTTGTTGTTTGTGTTAGAGAGTGTTGTTTTCTAGGGTTTTTTTTGTTATGATTTCAAATTACTTTTTTATGTATTATTACGTGTAGGATGGTAATGAAGAGGCACATAATGGTGAATAATTATGTTACTACGTTGTTGTGTTTCAATTGGTGTTCGATGTTGTAGTTGATGTAGTTTTTTTTAATTTAATATTTGTTAATGTTATAGGTGTCTCTACATACTTAATTGATGTTCTGATTTCAATCTTTGTGGACGTGGTGTTCATTCAACATTTTGAATTGATGTTTAGTCCACCAATTGATTTTCTGTTTAGTTGTGCATCGTTAGTGTGGAAGTCCGAGATTGTTTAAATCTGTGTGTGTGCCATTGTTGTCACCTTAATGTTAATTTTTTTTTTGTCTCAGTTGGATTTCCACTTGGTTGAGGTGTTCTTGGCTTCGCCTCTGTTTTACTTGCAAGCATTCTCAATAGTTACTATAAGGTTCCTACCCCTGTCAAATGGACAAAAATATGTCATATGTAAATGTTTTATTGGTTTAAAATAGTTAATATGTTTGTGAAAAAGTCGATTTAGCTGATATTCATGGCCAGGTTATCCATTTTCGTGACTTTAACATTCAGTAGATACTTAAGCCCAAAATTTTTATAACAGCAATATGAATAGAAAGATCCGGATCTGCTAAGGTACAAGTGACCGTTGACAGAGACACGTAGCTGCTAAGGTTTGTAAGATACCGGTACTAAGTTTACATTTTATTGGACCATATTTTTACATAGAAGTAGCGCCACGTTTTGTTGATTGGGTTTATCCATGGAAAAAAAAGAGATAACAAAAAGCTATTGGTAAGAAATGTTCACTTATACACTTTGTGACTTTACTTGCTGTTAAAAAGCTATTGGACCATATTTTTACAGAGAAGTAGATCCATCTCATGATCCCAAACCCAATCTAACCTTCCCACACCTACTGACAATATCCACAACTCCACTCTTCAGCCCACTGTTGACTCCCCTCGGCCCATAACCATTGACCCACCTTCCTCTCAGCCAACTCCCAATCCCCTTCTCACTGTTCAGCCCATTCCCGATTCCACCTAGCCCAACATCAAGTCTTCTCAGCCCACACCTCCTCAGCCTATTCCTAACCCACCCGCACCATCACATCCGATGGTCACTCGATCTCGGATCGGCACTTTCAAACCCAATCCCAAATACACTTCTTACCTTTCTATTGTCATGCATTCATGCTGCCCTCCTTAGCAACGTTGACCCAAAAAGTTTCAAAAGCGCGTATAAGCATCCCCATTGGATGCAAGCTATGAGTGACGAACTTAGTGCTTTAAACCAAAACAACACATGGACACTTTGTGCCTCGTCTATCCTCCACCAATGTTGTTGGCTCTAAATGGGTATTCCATACCAAGTATCATTCGGATGAGACTTTAGATCATCACAAAGCCCGTCTCGTTGCTCAATGATTCACACAAGTCCCAGGACTTGATTTTCGTCACACGTTTAGTCCGGTGGTCAAAGCTTCCACAATACGCATTGTTTTATCTCTAGCTGTCATAAATCAATGGTCTCTACATCAACTAGATGTATACAATGCTTTTCTTAATGGCCATTTATCTGGAACTGTGTTCATGGAAAACCGCCTGGTTTCGTAGATCAACGTTTTTCAAATCATGTTTGCATACTCACCAAAGCTCTTTATGGCCTCAAACAAGCACCTCGTTGTTGGTTTCAGCGTCTTAGCGCTTTCCTGTTATCCTACGACTTTACTTGTAGTCGGGCGGATCCTTCTTTATTCGTTTTTCATCAAGGCGAACATATCATGTATTTACTAGTTACGTGGATGATCTCACTCTTACAGGAAATCATTCGACATTACTTAGTAATTTCACTGCTCGACTACACAAAGAGTTTGCAATCAAGGACGTCGGTTCCTTTAGGTTTCAAAAAATAATCGTCAGATATGGCGTTTTGTAGCTGGATTCGGCTTTGTTTGTGTGATTTTGTTGTTTGTGTTAGAGAGTGTTGTTTTCTAGGGTTTTTTTTGTTATGATTTCAAATTACTTTTTTATGTATTATTACGTGTAGGATGGTAATGAAGAGGCACATAATGGTGAATAATTATGTTACTACGTTGTTGTGTTTCAATTGGTGTTCGATGTTGTAGTTGATGTAGTTTTTTTTAATTTAATATTTGTTAATGTTATAGGTGTCTCTACATACTTAATTGATGTTCTGATTTCAATCTTTGTGGACGTGGTGTTCATTCAACATTTTGAATTGATGTTTAGTCCACCAATTGATTTTCTGTTTAGTTGTGCATCGTTAGTGTGGAAGTCCGAGATTGTTTAAATCTGTGTGTGTGCCATTGTTGTCACCTTAATGTTAATTTTTTTTTTGTCTCAGTTGGATTTCCACTTGGTTGAGGTGTTCTTGGCTTCGCCTCTGTTTTACTTGCAAGCATTCTCAATAGTTACTATAAGGTTCCTACCCCTGTCAAATGGACAAAAATATGTCATATGTAAATGTTTTATTGGTTTAAAATAGTTAATATGTTTGTGAAAAAGTCGATTTAGCTGATATTCATGGCCAGGTTATCCATTTTCGTGACTTTAACATTCAGTAGATACTTAAGCCCAAAATTTTTATAACAGCAATATGAATAGAAAGATCCGGATCTGCTAAGGTACAAGTGACCGTTGACAGAGACACGTAGCTGCTAAGGTTTGTAAGATACCGGTACTAAGTTTACATTTTATTGGACCATATTTTTACATAGAAGTAGCGCCACGTTTTGTTGATTGGGTTTATCCATGGAAAAAAAAGAGATAACAAAAAGCTATTGGTAAGAAATGTTCACTTATACACTTTGTGACTTTACTTGCTGTTAAAAAGCTATTGGACCATATTTTTACAGAGAAGTAGATCCATCTCATGATCCCAAACCCAATCTAACCTTCCCACACCTACTGACAATATCCACAACTCCACTCTTCAGCCCACTGTTGACTCCCCTCGGCCCATAACCATTGACCCACCTTCCTCTCAGCCAACTCCCAATCCCCTTCTCACTGTTCAGCCCATTCCCGATTCCACCTAGCCCAACATCAAGTCTTCTCAGCCCACACCTCCTCAGCCTATTCCTAACCCACCCGCACCATCACATCCGATGGTCACTCGATCTCGGATCGGCACTTTCAAACCCAATCCCAAATACACTTCTTACCTTTCTATTGTCATGCATTCATGCTGCCCTCCTTAGCAACGTTGACCCAAAAAGTTTCAAAAGCGCGTATAAGCATCCCCATTGGATGCAAGCTATGAGTGACGAACTTAGTGCTTTAAACCAAAACAACACATGGACACTTTGTGCCTCGTCTATCCTCCACCAATGTTGTTGGCTCTAAATGGGTATTCCATACCAAGTATCATTCGGATGAGACTTTAGATCATCACAAAGCCCGTCTCGTTGCTCAATGATTCACACAAGTCCCAGGACTTGATTTTCGTCACACGTTTAGTCCGGTGGTCAAAGCTTCCACAATACGCATTGTTTTATCTCTAGCTGTCATAAATCAATGGTCTCTACATCAACTAGATGTATACAATGCTTTTCTTAATGGCCATTTATCTGGAACTGTGTTCATGGAAAACCGCCTGGTTTCGTAGATCAACGTTTTTCAAATCATGTTTGCATACTCACCAAAGCTCTTTATGGCCTCAAACAAGCACCTCGTTGTTGGTTTCAGCGTCTTAGCGCTTTCCTGTTATCCTACGACTTTACTTGTAGTCGGGCGGATCCTTCTTTATTCGTTTTTCATCAAGGCGAACATATCATGTATTTACTAGTTACGTGGATGATCTCACTCTTACAGGAAATCATTCCACATTACTTAGTAATTTCACTGCTCGACTACACAAAGAGTTTGCAATCAAGGACGTCGGTTCCTTTAGGTTTCAAAAAATAATCGTCAGATATGGCGTTTTGTAGCTGGATTCGGCTTTGTTTGTGTGATTTTGTTGTTTGTGTTAGAGAGTGTTGTTTTCTAGGGTTTTTTTTGTTATGATTTCAAATTACTTTTTTATGTATTATTACGTGTAGGATGGTAATGAAGAGGCACATAATGGTGAATAATTATGTTACTACGTTGTTGTGTTTCAATTGGTGTTCGATGTTGTAGTTGATGTAGTTTTTTTTAATTTAATATTTGTTAATGTTATAGGTGTCTCTACATACTTAATTGATGTTCTGATTTCAATCTTTGTGGACGTGGTGTTCATTCAACATTTTGAATTGATGTTTAGTCCACCAATTGATTTTCTGTTTAGTTGTGCATCGTTAGTGTGGAAGTCCGAGATTGTTTAAATCTGTGTGTGTGCCATTGTTGTCACCTTAATGTTAATTTTTTTTTTGTCTCAGTTGGATTTCCACTTGGTTGAGGTGTTCTTGGCTTCGCCTCTGTTTTACTTGCAAGCATTCTCAATAGTTACTATAAGGTTCCTACCCCTGTCAAATGGACAAAAATATGTCATATGTAAATGTTTTATTGGTTTAAAATAGTTAATATGTTTGTGAAAAAGTCGATTTAGCTGATATTCATGGCCAGGTTATCCATTTTCGTGACTTTAACATTCAGTAGATACTTAAGCCCAAAATTTTTATAACAGCAATATGAATAGAAAGATCCGGATCTGCTAAGGTACAAGTGACCGTTGACAGAGACACGTAGCTGCTAAGGTTTGTAAGATACCGGTACTAAGTTTACATTTTATTGGACCATATTTTTACATAGAAGTAGCGCCACGTTTTGTTGATTGGGTTTATCCATGGAAAAAAAAAGAGATAACAAAAAGCTATTGGTAAGAAATGTTCACTTATACACTTTGTGACTTTACTTGCTGTTAAAAAGCTATTGGACCATATTTTTACAGAGAAGTAGATCCATCTCATGATCCCAAACCCAATCTAACCTTCCCACACCTACTGACAATATCCACAACTCCACTCTTCAGCCCACTGTTGACTCCCCTCGGCCCATAACCATTGACCCACCTTCCTCTCAGCCAACTCCCAATCCCCTTCTCACTGTTCAGCCCATTCCCGATTCCACCTAGCCCAACATCAAGTCTTCTCAGCCCACACCTCCTCAGCCTATTCCTAACCCACCCGCACCATCACATCCGATGGTCACTCGATCTCGGATCGGCACTTTCAAACCCAATCCCAAATACACTTCTTACCTTTCTATTGTCATGCATTCATGCTGCCCTCCTTAGCAACGTTGACCCAAAAAGTTTCAAAAGCGCGTATAAGCATCCCCATTGGATGCAAGCTATGAGTGACGAACTTAGTGCTTTAAACCAAAACAACACATGGACACTTTGTGCCTCGTCTATCCTCCACCAATGTTGTTGGCTCTAAATGGGTATCCCATACCAAGTATCATTCGGATGAGACTTTAGATCATCACAAAGCCCGTCTCGTTGCTCAATGATTCACACAAGTCCCAGGACTTGATTTTCGTCACACGTTTAGTCCGGTGGTCAAAGCTTCCACAATACGCATTGTTTTATCTCTAGCTGTCATAAATCAATGGTCTCTACATCAACTAGATGTATACAATGCTTTTCTTAATGGCCATTTATCTGGAACTGTGTTCATGGAAAACCGCCTGGTTTCGTAGATCAACGTTTTTCAAATCATGTTTGCATACTCACCAAAGCTCTTTATGGCCTCAAACAAGCACCTCGTTGTTGGTTTCAGCGTCTTAGCGCTTTCCTGTTATCCTACGACTTGACTTGTAGTCGGGCGGATCCTTCTTTATTCGTTTTTCATCAAGGCGAACATATCATGTATTTACTAGTTACGTGGATGATCTCACTCTTACAGGAAATCATTCCACATTACTTAGTAATTTCACTGCTCGACTACACAAAGAGTTTGCAATCAAGGACCTCGGTTCCTTAAATTATTTTCTTGGTCTCGAAGTTGTTTCCACGGCTGAAGGTTTATTTCTCACCCAAACCAAATATGCAAATGACATTCTTGTTCGTACTGGTTTAACTGAAGCCAAATCCGTTCCCACTCCTCTTTCCACATCCGATACCTTCGCTAACTCCTTTCTCGGATCCCACCACCTATCGTTCTCTTGTCGGGGCTCTTCAGTACCTTACTAGCACTCGACCCGATCTTTCTTATGCGGTTAACCAGGCGTGTCAACATCTTCACGCACCCACTGAAAAACCTTTTCAATTGGTTAAACGCGTTCTTCGATATGTCAAAGGTACTATCTCACATGGTCTTGTTTTCACTCGTCTCACCTCTTTTTCCATCTTAGGGTATTCGGATGCAGATTGGGCTAGAGGTATCGAAACAAGAAGATCAACTTATGGGTATTCTATATTTTTAGGGGGGTAACTTGGTTTCATGGAGTGCAAAGAAACAACCCACTGTTTCACGATCGAGCTGTGAGTCTGAATATCGGACGATGGCCAATGTTGCCGCTGAAATTGTGTGGATCACTCACTTGCTAAAGGAGCTTCACGCGCTCCCATCATCACGTCCCACTTTGCTTTGTGACAACAAAAGTGCATTATTCATGAGTCAAAATCCAGTCTCTCACAAGCGGACCAAGCACATAGACTTGGACTACCACTTTGTTCGGGAACTAGTTATGTCGGGGAAGTTAACACACTAAAATTGTTCCTACCAAGCTTCAAGTCGCTGATATCTTCACCAAGAGTTTGCCACGACCACAGTTCAAGTTCTTTCGTGACTTACTTCGGGTACAATCACCGCCGTTTCACTTGCCGGGGAATAAACGATAATATTTCATATAGTGGTCAACTAATTTAGCAATCACCTCCTACAATCTCTCCTTTCCTTTATTTGTATTATTTTCTTATTATTTGTAATCAATTATTTTCTTGTATACATTGTAACATCATTCTATTTAATAAGAAATTCATATCTCTGTTTCACATAGAGAATTACATTCATTACATCTACTCACAACCACTTTAAAAATATTAAAAAATTATGAAGGATGAATAGTGGCTCTTTCAAATTTACTGATGAACAGTATCATTTTATCTCTCTTCAACTCATAACCACTCAACAAATTATTAAGAACTCACCCATTTATTTACGGAGAATCTGAATCTACTATGAATGCTCTAACAAGAGAGTGATCTGATCTGAGTTACTATTGTACATGCGCACGCAGGAAGGGGTATCATTGAGATGACAAAAGGCATAATAACTATAAGAAAAATATATGTTTGTTAATGGACGTGTGTCATCTATTTTAATTTTTCTTTCAATTTCAATGGATGTGTCATCTATTTAGGATATGATTTATTTCAAGTAGAAGTGAAGGTGAGGATAAGTACTACGTACTAGAAGAGTAGAAGAAGACTCAATTAACCACACGCACGTGTGAAAAGGAAGAAAAGATATAAAATGTAAGTAAAGGCAAAAAAGGACACGTTTGTTCTCATTTGACGTGTTACATCGAAATTTCATATACCAAGGCTTCTTCAAGATTCAATTTAAAAGTACCTTTTTACATAAAACTATCATTTTTTACATACTTTAATATTAAAACAGTCATTTATGGTTGACACCCACACTTTCGTTAATAAATGTTGTTTCTTTTGTTGTATTTTGTGATTTATGAATTACTAGTACTAAACCCGCGCGATGCGGCGGGGACGACAATTTACGAAACTCATTTTTAATGTCTTTATCAATCATCTCATAAATATATTGTATGATATTCATATTAGTCGGAATTGCCTTCTTCACGTTGTGGCGTACATTTGGTCGGTAGATTTTGGTGTTGCCCGGTATTAACAATAATTTAACCCTATAACGTATTTATTGTTTTAAGTATTAGTACAAAGTAAATTTATGGTACATATCATGCATTATAGCAACTTGCCGTCGTTTATATACTTTATATTGTTAATTCATAGAAAAATAGGTAACTTCTATAAAAGTTGATGTTAAAAGTAACCTATTTGCAAAGAAGAAGGAAAAAAAATAAGAATTGGGTGTCCCACATCGTTGCTCGAATGTTAACTGAACCGTAACTGAATTACCCTGCCTCAAATAACCGATCGATGGCTGCGGTGGTAGACAATTTACAATGTGGTACTCGTTTTCTTTCAATTTATCAATCGTCTCATGATACATTTTACATTACTTAAGTTAGACTAATAAAAGAGTTTTGGTTCATAAGTTCCTTTGAACTCGGTTGTCTGATGACATTTTGCCTGCTTTTTTCTATTTTAAAGATGACAACGTTGAATGAAGATGGAAAGTGGTGAGAATGTAATAACGAATTAACCTTGCTCTCTATGTTAAAGAATTGTCCGATTAAGGTATCGGGAATTGTTTTTATTTTTAAACATATCTTGGTATCAAGTACCAAACCTTTTCGCCAATGACCCCCAGCTCAGTTGGGGAGAGGTGGGAGGGTTTACTTCTTAGTAAGGTTCCCGCCCGGGGGAGATACACGGTTCGAATCCCAGTGCCAGCAAAAATACACCTCTTGACGTTGAAAGGGCTTATGCCCTCAGGGACGATGCGGAAGGGGATTCGAAACGGGGGTACCGAGGTGATGTCCTTAGCCGATCTAAAAAAAAGTACCAAACCTTTTTGCTTAAAAGGTGTTCAACTAAAATTTTTGTTGTTCAACTAAAATTTTTTGTACCAAATTGTTGGTAGACATTTGTGCTATTTGCGAATAGTGAAATGCTACAGCAAATCATGGTATCAAGAACCAAACATTTTTGCTTGGAAGATACAATCTTGCTACGGTTTTTATGACTTAATATACTTTTATTATGACTTTATATAATTTATTTTATTATCATATACAACCACTACAATGACAACAAATGTTTGTGAATATAGTAATTTTGTTGGAGTATCAATATTTTGACGGACCTTTAAAAAGGCTAACAGAACAAAAAAACGGAAAAAAGAAAATAAGCGTGCAAATGACTAATGACAATAAAAACCAAAATATAAAAATCATGGAGTTTAGGGTAAACATATTGACCCAAACTTGAGTTAATGATATTGGCGGTATTGTTCTACCCAAACTTGAAAAATAACAATAAACGATACCATTTCAGAAGAAGGTGAGTAGAGCATTTCAGCAACCATTTCTCTTGTTTGACTCTTTCCCATTAACCATATAAGGAACTCTTGCATGTTGAGGCCTATGAAAGGGACAAAAGTAAAATGCAAATTAAAGGTAAAAAAATTACAAATTCAAAGCAAAAAATGGGTCTGAAGGATTTGGTGCTTTATCGATTTGATTTCCGGTTGGTTTATCTTGAAAGTTGAAAGTGACTGGTCATTTGAAGTGAAAAAGACAAAAAGAAATACAGGTTAGAAGCCTCAAATGGGTTTGAAGAATTTAGGTAAAGCAAAAGTTTGAACACAAAAACCTTAAACACATTCAAATTTTTATCTTTAACCGGTTGGAAGAAAATAACATAGAAACCATAAATTAAAATCATTAGAAAAATAAAAGATGGAGCAAATCTCAGTTTCAACATAAAGTGAACTGCATTAACGATTTCCCCATCTACCGAAGTTGTGAATTGTATGGTTAGAACTTGTGGCCTTCAATATATTTTGCGCTTAGTTGTTGCCTTCAATATATCTTGCGCTTAGTTGTGGCCTTCTAAACCACCATTTGCCCAAATATTATTAACCAGTGGCTACTAAAACAATTGGGAAATGGTTAATCAAGCATGTGATGAAGGTTTAAAAGCAAAAAAAAAAAAATACATAATCAATCTCATAAATCACCATAAACCACTTTACTTTTAGATGTTAAATACCTAAATCAGTAGCAAACCAGCAGATTTTGAAAAAGAATATCAAAAGTATTTTAAACTGTGCTAATATGCCACCTTGATCAATGGACTGAGAAAACGGTCTAATCATGATAACAATACATGGTACAAATGTGGAATTCCAGTCAATACAAATATACATAATACATCAATTATTTTGCTAAGCATGACTCAAATAAAAAAAATGTGGAACAAATCAGATCACATATCACAGATACATAACCATGAGATTTATATAAAAATAATCATATTTGAAGAAACAAGCCTATGAAGTGAAATAATCCATAACTTTAACCAGCCTTAGTATATCTAAACACACACTATATATAAAAATAAGATAGTAGAATCAATAACATTTTAGCACATGAAATATCATTGCATATTGTCAGGACACATTCATATGAGGTGCTTTCATGAAAAATGGCAGCTTTATCCAGCCTTAATAATATTTGAACATACAATATCTGAAATTTTAACAAAGAGAGAACGACATACATACGACACATGCAGCATCCTCAGGGTTATTTTCTAGGTCCTGATATCACCATCAAGAACAAGAAGTTATAATAGATACCATCCATAAAAAAACTCATCCTCAAGATTTTTCAAACTATTTATTAACCTAAGTGACTCATTACTTGTTTTCATAAAGAAAAAAAAAGGTGAGATCAAAATTCTATACTGATAACATAGAATTGAATCATTAACTTTAGTTGTTTACCTTGAAGTATGAAAGACAAAGATGCTGCAAGTTGGGTTATTTTTTATAAGAACTTCCCATGGCCTCAAGGTAGTATGCTTACTGCAAATATACACAAAGCCGATAGAAACCCAATGGAATCATCAGATAAAATATGTAGTAAGGGTAAAAAAGAAAAGTGTTTAGGCGTAATTTGCTTCGATTGCGTGATCACCCCTAATCCCCCTTGTAACCAAATCGCATGCTCCCGTTAATCACCTCTAATCTGAGTTGACCTCAGTGACCAACTTTGACCCATCGTCCGGATGTTAACTAAGTTGACCGTTGTCATGGGGTAACACCTGAACCACCAAACACCATCACAGTTTCACTACCGGTGGCCTATTCCACTGTTAGCACTCGCCGACACCACCGTAGTACCTTTGTGTTTGGAATCTCAATAGGACATGCCTGTAACAACAAGGTTGAAACAAATGAAACACCGATATTTTTACTCTCACTACAACAGAGCAGGGTTTTAGCGGCGACACGACCTTTAGCGGCGACAGTCGTTGCTAATGGTCTCGTCTGAAAAAATTGAAGTTGAATGAGGTTGGTGGGGATCAAGCTTTTAGCGGCAACACCAAGGAGGGTCGCCGCTAAAGGTCGGTTTTTTTCTAGTGTCTTATCAGGTGCAGAAACCTATAAATTTATCAGCATGAAGTCATTACTCATTAAAAAACAGAAGAAGGAGAAGAAGCCTATAACTTTAACAAAAGAAACTTTCTAAAACATAGATTCAACGTGAAACCCATCCCACTCCTAAATTTCAAACAAAAAAAAAATTGTTATGTCCGAAAATCATGGGATGTTATAAGTAATTAAATTAAATATCTAACTGCTTAAATAACCAAAAAGTTTGACTACTGCATTTAAAACGTAGTATTTGTCATACGGGTCATATAGGTTGAAATTAATAGTGGTAACACAATATTGTTAAATTGTTAATTAAACCAAAATTCTAATAAAGAGCATCATTACTAACTTAATCACAATTAAAATCTCAACAATTCCACTCATTTCATTTCATTTTAAGTGATTTTTTTATTCAGCCCGCTCGACCCAAATTGACTTGATCATAAGTGATTATAATTGTACGATACAACCGGATGGTGTAAAGTCGACGATGTGACAATTTTTAGCAGTATAGAAGCGCTACATATGGCTGAAAAAAAAAACAGTTATGCAAATTACTAACATAAAAATCAGCCTCGATTAGCAGTCGACCTTGGTGAAGGCATTAATGAACAATATTTGTCTGATAAACTTACAAATTGGGCAATCTTCAACCAGCGTGGCTCCTTCCCTTTAAGCATTGACCTTTAAAGACAAAATACAACCTGAATGGACTCCTGTAAAACAAATACATGACAGTATGAGAAACATAAAATAGAACTTTGGGAACTTTGGGCTCTACATACGTACCATGAAACATGTTACACCTTGAATCCTTACACTTTCACTGTTGGGCTTAGTGTTCGATGCTTGAGATCAAATTTTCTACCCCTACGCCTAAGTGGCACATACTTTATTTATTCTTGGAGCTATATCTGTCCTGGTCAACATTTGGAACACATTCTTGCTACTGAAAAACTAACCAGTTAGACCCAAATAACTAACACTAAAAAAATCCATGTGTCCCAAAGTGACAACATATAGTATGAGAAAATATAACAGAACCTATAAAAACAACAATTTAACACTATCAGATCTAAACCATTAAAATTATTGTGACATATAGACAAACCTTCGATTGTAACTTACCAAGGTATCTTAGTAGTAGCTCATGCTCCGTAAGATGCCTAAATCAAAAGATTAAATAAAAATTAGGGTAAAATCCTTATATCTATATTGAATTTTACTCATAAAGATGATTAAAGATGATTATTGCTCATTATCAGTCTAATTAATATAACTTACCATCATTGTAGACAACATGCCAATACACTGCTAGTTGTGGCTTTTAAAGCTTGAAAGAGGATTCAATATCAAACAATGTTTTTATTCCTTCACATCGCATATTTTATTCATCTATATGCTTGTCTGACACTGAGCTTAATTGACCAGATAGGGGCCAATTGTTTATCCACAATTTTCAACAACATTTATTAGGTTTTCGGATTTACCTCTGCTGTAACAGAACCCCATACCGGCTCCCCCATTGCAGGAAAACATCACTATGGATCTACATCAACGTCAGCATGTTAGTCTTCATTAGGGTTTTGAATAAAGAAATAGTGTTCAAAATCTAAACAAAGTGTCACTTACCCTTGACTAAGGTCGGAATATTCGTCGATCTGATGAAATATTCATCGATCTGGTGATGAAATCACCTATATTCTTAAATTGCCACAGAGAGAAAGAGATAGGGAGGGAGCGGGCGGCAGATAACGTTATGAAATGTGAGATCTGATGAAAGAAACCCTAGTTTGATGAATGCATCCCGTGTCTTTTTTTTTTGGCATTAGAGGCTTGTACATGATGCATCACAACTTGCATCTTTAAAAGATTAAAAGTTTTTATGCATTGAATCATTGTACAATATGCTTTTAAGGTTTGTACCCTGGCAAATGACCAAAGTTGATCCTCTCCACCTATTTAGGCTTTATCTAACCTCTTCTTGGCTTTGTAACTACAAGCAATTTTTTAGTATAGGTTGTTAGAAAGTAACTAAAAGACATATTTGTCCTTAAAAAATCTTTATCATGTGCATTAAGTGTTGTACCTTAAGCAATTATATTTGTATTACTTAAGTTTTAAGAAGTCCCTGCCTCATGCATTATAATATAGTATAGAAGTATAGATAGTATAGATGATTGATACCACCCCTTATAGTTTCCATTTTTCTGCTTAAATTATCCAATTCATTCATTTGAATTTATAATTTTCGTAAAATATTACTTAACTAGCATTTAATCCTCGAATTGTATAAGCCTATAAGTTACAACGCTTAATGTATAATCGAATTGTAAATTAATATGTAGTAGTTAACATACAATATAACCTTTACGGTATTCTTTCTTTTGTTACAACATGTATCGATACCATAATAAACACGCAAGTCACAAGTATAATCCTGCTAGATTCTTATATACGGTTTTGTTTCTTTATACAAATAAAAATAAAAGAAAAAGAAAACAAGAAGGCCCTTACTCCACTCCCACTCTTGCCGACCTCAGCAACCAACCAACTATTCATATCTCAACGTGTACTCTCTTCTTTCACATTTCCACTTATATTATTATTATTATTATTATTATTATTATTATTATTATTATTATAATAATACTTCACCAATATTCGATCCACCTAAGTTTATGATTAACCTCCACAACACTCCCACCGCCACCCCATACGCAACTCCTTCAACCCCTTATATATATATAACAACGACATCCCTATCTAATATCTTTATATATTTATACTCTCATCACTCACATATCCATCCAACACACATTCAATTCAATCAAATAACAAAAAACATGGCACTTGAAGCTCTCAACACAACCACACCATCACCCGTTCAAGACTCTTGGAACAAAGGAAAACGTTCCAAACGTCCTCGCGAACCCGAAACCAAACCCGAACCCGACCAAGACCACTACTTAGCTTTTTGCCTCATGTTACTTTCCCAAGGCAACCGCCCTTCTACTACTAATAATATTTCTCCATCTCCCCACACATGTAACATATGTAACAAAACCTTCTCTTCTTATCAAGCACTAGGTGGTCACAAAGCAAGTCATCGAATAAAAAACATATCCGATGACCAACCCTTAATTAGAACAACCACTGTTTTAAAGCCTAGTGGCAAACCCCACGAGTGTTCTATATGCCACCGGTCTTTCCCCACCGGTCAGGCACTCGGTGGTCATAAACGGCGGCACTACGACGGTGGCAGTGGTAGCGCCGTCACTACCTCCGACGGAGCTGGTTCTTCTAGTCAACAGCTGCGTGATTTTGACTTGAACATTCCTGCTTTAGCTTTACCTGATGATAATAGTAATATTAATATTCAGATGGGTTTGAGCGTTGACTGTGGGAAGAAAAGTCAACTGTTGGTTAATGAACAAGAGGTTGAAAGTCCACTTCCCATGAAGAAGCCGTGTTTGTCTTTGATGGTTGGTTAAGTTAGGATTACTTGAAGATGACGTCATTATTTTCTCATTTGTATATTTATTTTTATTTATTTTTTATTATTATACTTTGGGAAAACTAGAATGGATGGGTGTATTATTGTACAAAGGACTAGAAGATAGAAGATAGAAGATAGGAGAATTCTTGTGTCTTGATCATGTGGGATTAGTTGCTAGCTTTAGTATATACAATTCAATTCATTTGATTCGTTGAATAATAAAATGGGATTTATTTATTTTCTTTTGTGTTATATAAATAAGTTTTAATTAATATAAAACAATTCTCTCGATATGGTTAAAAGTATTCGTATTTAAAAGAACTTTATATGTAACGAATATAAGATTTTTACAATTTATGTTTGTAATAATTCGAACTAGTTGATCCCTCCACACACACACATAGCTTCGATTTATTGAAGTATTTTTAAAATCATAAGAACAAATATCAAGACTACTATTATTTTGTCATAGTTGGTTTGATTAATCATGGAAAAAAGCAAACAAGTAAGGTTATATGAGGAGAAAATAAAAAATTATCAATAGGAAAAAAAGTACTTAAATTTTCTATTTCATCAACAAACAAAGCACAACATAACAACCAAGTCTAACATGTAATTGGATTTAAGCCTAAATGGTCAAGGATAAAATCTGCAAAAGAAAAAAAATCACAGAAAATCGGGCTCACTCAGAACCTCCCACCAACGCTTATGTTGTGTTACTCTGCATAAAATTGTTTATACTTTAAGAAGTACATTGAAAAAAAACACCGTTCTTTTGAACCATTCATATCGGTCTTCTTATGATAATTCTTTTTGTTAAAATTTAAATAATCTTAAAAACATATGTATCTTTTTCTAAGAATGTCCAATTTTTCTTTCAACGAATAACCGATAAACATGAATAACTTTAACAAGGAAAAACAAGTCACTATAGTGGATGTTTGATATATATAACATTCATACAACAATTACTATGAACGTAAAACACTTTACACGAAAAATAGTTTCTCTATCAATTAAATAGCCTTTAATTAATTATTTAGGTTTGGTTTTCCACCTCAAAATAAAATGTTGTTTTTGTGTATCATAGACCCCCATGTGGTTTAATGCCCAAACGCACATGAAAAAGCCCAAATTCATGGCTGCCGCTTTACAATTAATCATAAATGTCCTTTTAAATTCCGTTTACTTGTTCTTCTCTCCTTTTCACAATTTATTTTTTAATATTTTTAAAAGTTGTTGAGAGGAAGAAACATAAAATGTAATGATAAAAGATATAAAAATATTATTTAATTAAAGAATATGAAAAAGAAAATACAAACGTGGAATTGCATTTTGCGTCCCTTCGGTTTTGAGAAATTGCTAGATCAGTCTAAAGTTAACAATCAAATTTAACGTCGTTAGGATTTTGGGCTAATCTAGCACATTTTAAGAAACGTTGGATGCGGATCTAACACATAATTTTGGTTTTGGATTAATCTAGCAATTTCTCCAAAACAACAGGGAAGAAAATGGTAATTAACTCTAAAAAAATATATAAATAATAGGTTTGTTTAGGCTCTTGAGCTCGATAAGTGAAGCTTGGGATCAACCTAATTTACTAAATAAACTTACATTTAGGCTCCGGCTCGACTCGTAAATATTATTAGATATTAACAAAAATAATATTACACTAAAGTTTAATAAGGCTCAACGAGCCTAACGAGCTTTACATGTCAGGCTCGAGCTTGATCAATAAATAAGTGAGTGTTGTTTTAGGCTCAAGCTCGGCTCAGCCTCGATAAGGCTCGGCTCATTTTAAGTTTTTTATTGAGCTGATCTTGACTAACTTACTATTGGCTCGGCTCGATTGCGGCCATAGAAAAAAACAATGTTTTGAAAACGGCTGGAGTGTCTACTAGTGTAGTGTCAAAAATTGGTTTTTATTGATCAGTTAAAACCAGGGGCATAGCCAAGGAATTTTTTTGGATATTTTTTATAAAATTTTTCATATTATTCAAAAGAAATATTATTTTTACTTTCTGAAGAGAACCATGTCATGAACCCTGATAAGAAATTATGGTTCTACCGTTGGTTAAATCTAACTACTTTTAATATACGACGGTTTATTAATTTGTGACTGGACCGACTTCAAGAATAGCTGAATAGGACAATGTGGTTTGTGTTGGAAGATGGACAATGTGTCATTTAGAAGAAAAGTGTAGAGCTCATCTGTTGTCGTGTTGGAAACATATTTAAGTAACTTACAGATCAAGCAAATTACCTTACAATTTTGCCCACCCATATTTTTAAATACGTCATTTGACATTACACAAAACAACTACCGTGTCTAACATTAACATTAGTTTATATTTTTGATGTAATGTAACTTTAGAAGTCATCAAATCATAATGATATGATATAGAAGTCATCAATAGTGGATTACACGCTATTAAGGTGAACTTCATTAAAAACTCGGTTCACCCACAAACCGGGTAACCAAACAACGAAACGCTTACATACAATTGAATTTACACCAATTGGACCAAGATAACGACTTAAGCTTAGATCTATTATTGGCACACAAATAACTTACGGACTTAACTTCCCCATTATGTCTTCTATGCACGCCGGTATGCTCTTGAACTTCAAGGCATTGCGCGCTTTCCAAATACTCCAACAACCAATGATTATGATACTATGAAGGATCTCTTGTTCAACACCTTTTAGGCCCGAATGGGCATGGAACTCTAGGATGTCTCTAACAGAAAAAACGAAGAACCTTTGCACCCTACAGTACCACCCGTTGACATGCCGCCAAAGGACCGTAGCAAAGGCGCATGCGGTGAACATATGAGTAGTCGTCTCTTCACTCGACCCACAAAGCGGACACGCAACCCCCCCACCCCCAATATTCATGTTGTTTAGAGCCACCGCCGTTGGGATCCTTTCCATTTTTGCACGCCACATAAACATATTGCGCGTTGCGGCGGAGGCATAAAACCATGCCAGTTAGCAACAATAGGACAACACCACCAACGACCACCAACACCGAAAATTTTGCATTAAAAAAGAAATAAAAGGAAAAAAATATTAAACATAACGGAAAAGTAGACGTAGAGACGGTAAGCCACACAAACCAAACATAAAACATAAAACATAGAAAACAGTAACAAAGTGTGTAATACCCGAAAGTTCAGAAACCCTAGAATAATAAATATTAATTTATTATGTCAGATCTTAAACGAATGTATTACATCATAAAATCGATTAGATACTAATCACTTTTTAATAAATTTTTATTAAATAATATGTATAAATGAATAATAATAATAATAATATTAATAATAATAAAAACAATGGTGATTGTTTTTTTTCTTCAGTAACAGTCTCTTATGGTTGTATATTCTCAGTGATGGGTGATTGAGAAAAACTGTTTTTAGTCTGAGATTTATCAATTGCCTCAAACAAGGAATAAAGATATGTGGAATTTGAGGTGGTGCATGTGAGGGGAGACGGTGGTGGAGTTAGAAGTGACCCAACTCCAGGAGAAAGACTTTTAAACAAATGTACAAGTGAATCATCTAGGTCATGTTGTATGTGTCCTTGACTTACAAGATGATCCAGTTGAGAGGATACATTTACAATATCCGTGATTGTTGTTATTTCCATCTGCTGAGAGGAAGCATTAACAGGTGTTGTTTGCTGATCTTGTGTCGCTGAACTAGTTTCCTTTGGTTTCTAAACCTCCAGAGATACAGTCTGTCTTCTTTTTGCTGTACTTTTTTAATGGTGATTTCTTGTTGAAATCACTTGAATGGGTTTCATAGGACTGGTTGTGGTTTCATTTTCAGTGGCAGTAATTGGCTGGGCAACAGATGTTACAACAACATATTTTGAAGCATCAGTGGTTGTTTGTATTTTAGAACTTTTACTTTTAATGACCTTTTTTTTACCCTTAACGTCCAACATTCTTGTAAAAGTTTCATTCGACAAACTATTAATTGTAACAAATACACCTTTTCTAAAATCATTATCAGGCAACAGTGTTTTTAAGTAGAAGCTCATCAATCTTGGATATAGTAGGAAAGCATTATTAGATCCAGATTTTATAGCCTTCACATTGGATATTAAATCAGTAAATACTGTCTTGGATTAGTTGTAATCTATGTCCATTAAAATTGCATACCCAAGATACCGTGTTTTCAAAGGTATCTCATTAAATGATGTTGTCTTCGCAGATAGGTATATAAAAAGGGTATGAAAAACAAAACTTCATTGGTGGGGGAAAGTTTCGTTTGAAAATTGTTAAGGCAGTCAATTGACCCTCATACCCACTGTCACACCATGACTACGGCGGAAACATGTGGCGTAGACGCAAAAGAGAAATGTTTCATAGCCAAGATTAAACAAACACATAATTTAGAAAATAACAATCATTAGACGGCGGGAAGTATTTTAAGTACATGTCCCAAAATGCAGTTTTTAACAAAATAAGAATTTTCGACTATTTCCCAATCCCATAGGAAATATTAGTAAATCCCTAACAAAAGTCCGTCTCGTCTTTATTTTGCCCGCCCTAGCCATTGCACACCTTCACACTCTTAGTTACCTCAAAGATATGTTAGGGAAAATGTCAATATATAAATATATTGGTGAGTTTCACTGGTTTTGACACACAAATAAATTAACATTTATTTGTAAATAAGTGCGCATAACGAAATAAGAAATGTGCTACATATAACATTAGGGTAGCTAGTCCTAATACCGATGGATCCCCTATGAGCCCATAACCAAAACCAGACTACTTTACATTGCCCCGCAAGCTGTTTACATGGTAACAACTAATTTAGAATATCGTCGCACCCAGTGGTCCTTCCGTGTTGATCACTAATCAACTAGGGTGGGTCTCGTCAAGAGCCAATAGTACTATTCCCATATTTTTATGGATAGATCCCTTTGTATAAATGGTTACAGTTAACTGTGGGGACTTCACGTCCCATGTGACTTTACCGTTACCCATGTAACCATCGTATGTACCATTTCATACTTCCACATGTTAACGCACATTTAATACTTCTTACTTACTTATCTTTCCCCGAGTTTAAAAACATTAAAACAGGAAAGGGGCCGTGAAAACTCACCTCAAACGTGCCACGAAATCGGAAAATAGTCTTTGCCAAGTCCAAAGTGAGACCACCTACATGTGTCCTAATTTTATAAGGTACTGGTCTCAGAGTGCCTGTCTTGCTGGCAAGTTGTCTTTCCCCAAACTCCCGACACCACGTTTACATATTCGGTTTAATTAGGAATATACCCTAGTCTTAGGTCCGTTGGTGATGATTTATCCCGTTACAAGTTTCACTTAATCTTATCTTATAACCGTTGATATTAATTACCAAGTTAGTTGCTTTCGTCATCACGAACCCCGATCATTGCCCGTTTCCTTACACGTCATGATCTTTAAACATATTTATCAATATATATTTACTAACTTGTATTAATATTCAGTTTTATCTTCCGACTCGGCTCACTTTTATTATATATTTGTTTCCCCATAAAAATAAATATATAAAGATCTTGTCGAACGAGATTCATTTCATATTAAGTATTTATTTTTCCCATAAGTATACATATACTTATAATAACATACTTAACTTATTTTATTTCTTACAAATTCTCCCATTTTACTTCAAACACTTAGGAAAGTGTTTATGTATATTTTTCACCCTTCATCATCCCTACATATATTTTGTTCACAAAAAATATACATATTTCTTTCTTGGAATAATTAGTCCGTAATCGCCGCAATAGCGTATGCCCGTATCTTGTAGGAAGTTATACTTGTATACTTATCCGTTCGATTTACTTTTTGTCTGATTTACACTTTGTTCGTTTTACACTTTGTTTGATAGCTCGTTGGATTAACATTTATCTGCTTTTCCGCTTTGTTAACTTATATATATTTGTAGGAAATAATATTTCTTGTCGTTTTACATATTTTCTTACTTTCATATATATATATATATATATATATTGAAAATATATTAACTTGGATATTTTATTCCTAAAAATTCTTACAACACTTTTACATCCCCATAAATGTAAAAATGCTCATTTTTTATATAAGACATCCCAGGTTATTTAAATTACCATTTTTTTTTACAAAAGTGTTAGTGTTTATATTTTCCAACACTTACGGTAAATTTATATTTTTATAAAATACTTTTTATAAAAATATCATTCTTACAAAATAATATATTTGTGTAAGTTTCCTAGCTTTACAAAAGCATCCCTTATAGAATCTAACTTTTCATTCTTAACCTTTTACTTTCCAAAGTTATATTTTTCAACATAAAGTTTCCAAAATCACATTTTACACCCATGGACTTTCCAAAGTTACTATTCAAACCTCTATCTTTACACAAGTTTCATATTCTTCCCAAGACTTATAAAAATGACAATTTCTACCGAAACTAGTAAACTTTAACATGTCAAAATTTATAATAAGTGTTCTTATCACTATCCAACACTTTTATTAGCCACATATGGTTGTATTAAGCCTACTAACATGTTTGATTTAAGTCTTGGAGTCAATTTGTTCATACTTGTATTTTTAAAGTCTACAACTTTATTTTTGTGATTTTAGCTTCATTACATTTTGTTACAAATATTTCATGTTACAATGCCTCCATTAGTCATAATATGATGGTCAAAACTATTTTTAGGTGCATTAGGTGTTCCTTTATGTTTTTCATCCAAAACAACTTCTAACTATCCTAAAACTTATGTTTATGACCATCTTTGTAAACATTTCATTTCATTTTTAGAAAACACACAAAACCTTTGTTTAAAACTTTTTGTTAAAAGCACTCAAAAACAACTTGCAAGTTCAGTTCATAAATGAACAAAACTTAAACAAGATGATTTTTAAGAAACTTACTACTATTACAAGGCTAGGGAAGTCACAAAAACACTTGATTGTGAAGGGGTTTAAGTGTGTCTTCCAACAGTTATGCTCCAAGCACTTGTACACACTTGATTTAGGGTTTGAATGGTGATTTATTTATGAGATTTTGAGCTTAAAAATCAAAGGGGAGGGGGAGGGGGGACTAACTCAAGACAGCAGCAACGCAGAATTCTAGGAGGTTTTTGAGTTGGTTTTGTGATGAAAATGATGAGAGTTCAATGGTATATAAGGTTTATTTTATGATTATAAAAATAAAATATCTTAAGCATGCATTAACATACTCATAATGTGCCTCATTCTTGCCAACATTAGGGTGGCTAAATCACCCTTAGGGTGGCTGGCCTAAAGGCCATTGTGGGTCCCATTTTTGTGCCAAAAATATCTACCAAGTATTTTGTTAGATTTTTATCGGTTCGGTTAGGGCTTTTCGGGTTTTAATCGCGTTCTAATTACGAGCTATTCCGGACATATAATTAACTTCCAATTACTCTTAAACATACCCTAGTTTAAGTATTGGTAAGTTATTGAGGCTCTTACCGGGTGAAAATTATATATTTTACGCGCATCGGGTGCGATACGTGAACTTTATTCGCTACCGGGAGATTTTGATTTGGAGTTTTCATTTATAGTTTTGGGTTCCAAAACACTTTATATTTCATAAAAATACCCTTTATTTTATATCCCGGGCATTCGGGATCGTTGTGGGTTATTTAATTATTACCGGGAAATCACCAACGTCCGTTTCGGACTAATTTACTCTTATGCGATTCCGTCGCATTTCTAATTAAACTAAGGCATTCCTACGCCATCTATTGGACTCCGCTATTTTCCGAATACTCAATTATACTTAATTGATATTAATTTTTTCCTAGAACAGTTAATTATATATATTAATTACGTACGGATTTACCTTACTTTTGCCGAACGTCACACCATCTCTCAATCAATTCTGTGTGAAGTTCATTTTCTAGAAAATAATTATTATCTTGCAAATCGTTTAAGGAGAATGTAGTGGTGATGTACTCTGGGGTTATCTCGATATTTGTATTTCCAATTTTGGAGACAATCGCATAAGGCTTTTTGTCTTTTTCGACACACTCGACTTTATTCCAAAATGCTTTCAAAGTATCCACATATATTGGAGCATCAGCGGTGAGGATGGGTATGTATTTCGAATTTGCAGAGCACATCGATTATAGAGTGAAATTGATGGTTATGTTGTGTTATAACCAGACATGGTAGATAGTTATTGGGGGGGGGGGGGGGGGGTAATTTAAGATCCATACAGATTATTGAAAGAAATGAAGTGAATTTGATTTAGGTTGGCAGAGAAAATCCGTTTTGTGAATTTAGAATCGAATAAGATAGGAAATTCAAAATTTTGTAGTTGAATGGATCAAAGAAAGTCAAGCCTGGTTTGTGGTGAAACCAGTTTGGGTTTCAACCTGGTTTTTGAAGAGGAAAGGATCAGGTGTAATTGGTTAGAACCGGGTTTTAACCGGTTCAGTTTAGGCTTGACGAGTATAAGACTATTTTCAAGGGATAGGGTTACAAACTGATTATTGTTGCCCAAGATCACGTTATGAACAAGAAATGAGAATCAAATGAGATTTTTATTGAATAAAATGTATTGCAAGGAATCGAATGAATGATCCTTGGTTTGTTCGATACACATATATACATATGAATTGGTGTGAATGAAACGATGCGTTCTTTTGATACATCACAACTCTAAGACATTGGTTATACGTTGGAGAGTTTACGTACTTAACCAACCTACTAATCTACATATAGAATGAGTTTATGTTACAAAGGACTATTAACATATAAAATGTAATTGTTATATCCTTCAGGCACAATTCCTTTTTACACTTTGTACGTTAACCTACCCCTACATATAATACATTAACCACACATGTCACTATTTACATAATAGACACTAGAGGTGCACAAAAAAACCGGAACCGAAAAAAAAAATCCGGAACCAGGTATTAAAAGCTGGAACCGACCCTACCCGTCGGATACGCATAGGGGTATAGATCTCTTTGTAAAAAACCATACCCGAAACCGGACCCGGTTTGTACCCGGTTTTTTTAATACCCGGAACCGGGTTTTCCTAATACCCGGTTCATAACCCAATTTAGACTTAGCCAACAACCCAATTTATGGACACCAACCTAAGTGTTTTCTATGTTTATTTCTATGTGTTTTCTATGTTTTTAAATGTCATGTGTTAGTACTTAGTAGCATTTCAAACCTTTAAATGAACTTTAGTGCCACTAAAGACCATGTCGGTAGTTGGTGCCTCGTGAGGTGCCTCTTTTTAACTCTTTGAAAACTTGAGTCATGATGGGCCTTTGTTTGGTCCTAGACAGTAGACATATCTTTATATTTGATTCAGTCGACTTATTCTGCATCAAGATGCATTATCCATTTGTTGCCTAAGATCTGCACTTGATTTATGCTATCATTTGACATCTTAATATTTAACACTTTTAATCTGCTACCTTGAATTAGACATGAATTTTTGTTTTATTCTTATATATACTACTCAATATGCACAATACAACCACATCTGTATTCTCACCCAACCTGCAAAAGCAATACTTTGATTAATTTTCTTGAAAATATGGCCACCCATATGGCCAGATTCCATACCCGGTTCTATACCCGGAACCGGGTATTGAAAAACCGAAACTAGTATACAGGGTATGGTTTTTTATGCTAGGAACCGAAACCGAAACCGGAACCGTTTCTTTCAATACCCGGTAGAAGTAATACCCGACCCTACCTGGAACCGGTTCCATACCCGGAACCGGGTATTGAAAAAACCCGGGTTGTGCACCTCTAATAGACACACTAACTTTCAATATAACTAGGTTATCAATTATGAGGCTAACAATTATGATCTTACCATTCAGATCAGGTCCAAACCAGGTTCTCTCAGACTGATTTTAAAATTAGGTTTGGGTCGGGTTCTGTTTCCGTTCTTGACCTGGTAAGTTGGGATCCAATTTGTGGGCCTTGTTTGTCTTTTGACTCACCCAATTGCATGAATTTTAATAAAAAAAGCCCATAGATCACCCATCCACAAAAATGATCGGATCACTCTGGACCACAATCAAAATGGGCAAATTATTATTAGAACAAGTCAAACCAGTTGCATCTTGTTAATGAGTAGACTATGATTAGATACCAACAAAAGGTTGAAAATTTGTACTCAAATGCTTACTATTAACTATAATCACTTCTATTTACAAAAATTGCATGATTTTTACTTTAAAGCATATTACTTATTTTTTACCCTGGCACCGGTTATTGCCATTTTATGGGCTTATCACTTATGTGTAATATTATCCATTGGGATACTTATTACCTGAAACCTCATCTTAAAATTCACTTAAAACCTGACTTGAAATATAAAATATCCAGATACACTTCTAACAGTTATGTAATTTTACAAGACTTAAATTTCTAATAGCTATAACCGCATATGTGATAAACGCTTTCGATAACCAGTTGGATATCACCTAATCCCATACTGGTCTCATACTCACTAAATTTTTTAAACTAGCTAACCGCATGCTTGTCCTAGATGTTCAATCCTTTCCTTCCGGTTTATTCCAAGTACTAATTTTATTGCCCAACCCATACTAACTCCTAACTTTTTGTTATAAGGTTTTCCTATTGCATTCGGATTCGTTTCCATTACCCTGCCAATTGCTTATAACAACTGCACCTTTCCACTTGTTTATAGCACAACTCAATGCAAGAGATCTTGACAGTTACAGGAGGATCTATAAAGAATCATTCACTTTTATAAATTTATGTTATCATATACATACATATATACAACAAGCAACTCCTGTATATCTTCACCCAGATGCCACCAAGAGGAGAATAGAAAAGAAAATCAGCTACTTAGTCCATGGTTAAACGTCACGCTTTTTTCAACAGTAACATCACTTCACACGACTCGTGAGTAACATATGTGTTCTCAAACTACAATCATTCACCTGTCAAGGGTATTATTTCAATTAGACAAAATAATCAATGAACAACATCAGAAGCAAACTGATTCACGAATCACGACTTCACATAACAAAGCGGTCCACTTTATAAAATTCGTTACAATAATTATGTTAAATATGATTACGAAAAATAGTAGCATTACAGTAAATGTGTGAGTAAAGCAGATATAGGAAGTCGTAAGAATTTAAGACACTTTGAGTGACTTTCAACCCGTTTGACCCATCTGACCCATTGGATCTGTTCCATTTTTAGTCAAACAAATTTTTAGTTCTGTTTACGGTAAATCAAAACTAAAAATCTGTCCGTTGATAAGTAGTAAACAGATCAAAACTGTCACGTCTAATATTTTAAAAATTTACCTTGAGAGTTGATAAAACAGATAAGAAATCTTTGCAAATCCTAAGCAAAGCTTTTTCTTTTGCAGACACTTTTGCAATTTTGGTCACCATTAAATTCACTTCTTCAACCTGAAAATCCACATTATGTGTTAGCTCCACCCGTTGCTACTTGGTTTCGAGACAAACCCTCAAATAACATGTTTTTATATAACTTCAAATATCAGTTAAAGAAATCATAAGTGAAACACAACACCTGTAAATAAAGTGAATTCATTGATGCACCCATTGCCTGCATCACATCAACTGCTGAATTTATGGCTTCTTTCATGCTTTGGAGGTCAGCCTAGCAATTAAGATCAGCATCATAATATATAGTTTTGATCTTTTGAGTTCTTGAAAAATATGTAATGGTAAAGTAGAACACAAAAAAGCACATACTGTTGCTCCTGCGGTAACAGGAAGACGCAGAGTGCTAGCTTTCAAAGCTTCGATGGCTCCAAGCAATGATATTGAATGGTTTTTGTCTAAGTATGCCCAATCTTCAAGAAAAACTATCTACATAAATTCAAGAAAATAATAAACACTTTCTGAAAATAGCATAAGCATCTACTAGAAAACAGCATAGATAATCGAGCACAATAAGCAAGCTTACCCTCAAGACTACGTACATAATTTAAGTTAGAAGAAAAAGCGAAAAAATTCAATGCAACAAAAGGTTCGTAGAACTATTAGCCTATTTACCTAAAATTGGATTGATATGGATTATATTTGGATCAATCTTATAGAATGTACAGAAAAGCTAAAAAGAAAACGGCGCAGCACCTATTAGATTAGTACTACTATCACAATAGCAGCTATTAAAGTGTGTTTAGGATTAAAGAATGCAAAAACTCGTGGCGCCATATACAATAGATGAGTAAACTTACTTGTGCCTTAAGAATCGACGCTAATTTTAGCTTTTGCCTCAACAGTTGCAACCTATGTTTTTTTCTGGTCACTGAATCACGCAAATCCGAGATTGTGATCCATGCATTCCATAGGTTTTCCTAAACAACAAAAATAAAATGAGTTAAGAAACAAACTGACTTGATTTTGTAGATTATTTTATTTGTGTCAAAATAATTGGATTTAGTAAAGAAGATAATGATCATTTGAGGAGAATGCAAAATTACCTAAGTATCCCTAACTTAAACCAACTGATTATCTTATTATTTGCTAGCAAAAAAAAAAAAAAAAAAAAAAAAATCTTGTTTTGATCAAGCAGTTTGAAGTTGCTTATTTCAAAAGGCAATCAGAAAGGCAGTTATAATAAATAAACAGCAATATATCCAATATTATCTTCTTAAGATAATCATACCTCAACACCATGTTCCTGCTTTAAAACTACATCTTCACTTCTAGCATTTACAAACCGCCACTGCAACTGCCGATTATACAGAAGCCTCAAAACATGTGCATCAAGAAGCCGATTCTCACCCACTTTCCCTCTTCTAACATCAACAGCAAAACTAAGCACTGACGGTATCTCACCGTTATTATTATTATTATTATTAGTTCCATACACCGAATTCCTACGAGGACTAACCACTCCCCTAGATGCCAATGATCCCATCATAAACTTATTCGGCGACAACGCTCTCATCCTATTTGGAGAAGCCATTGTTCTTTTTGAATTCAAACTTTTTTGTGCAGCATTCGCTTTCGGTCCTAGGCTAGTAGAAACTAGTGAAGTTGAATCTTGCAGCCTCCTCATTCTAGTATTAGTTTCTTGCCAAAACTTAGGTGACACAATAATCCGACTACGCCTAATTCGGGTCAGCCCATTTTCTTGAATCCCTCCTGAGGTACTACCACCAGAGGAGCCACTATCCGTATCGGTATCCGAATCTTTAACCGAATTCCCATCTGGGTCATGTCCAATACGGTTCAAAAGATCAAGACTTGACATCCAATTCACAGACTGGCCTAACTTCAATCCTAGAGTAACATTTGGTTGTCTAATAATATTAGTGTCAACATGATCTCTAGTAAAGGTTTGTTTTCTAACAGGTAAAGAGAAGGTTTCACCTTGGAAAGAGACTGACAAACTTCTTGAAACAGAAGGGACTTGTCTTGATTTGGGTCTAACTGGAGTTGTTGTTTCAGTAACCATTATTGAAGAATATGTATGTATACATATGATGGGAATGTAGAAAAAAGAGTCTACCTTACATTGTGTTATATGAAAGAAAAGATGGACAGAAGTATAGTATAGTATAGTTTGGTTCAAATTCCTGCAATAATAAGATCAACAACTGACATTATTATGAAACCGCCAAAATGGGTATAGTGTTGAACCTAAAGATTTTATAGTGATAATAATGGTTTTGTGAATCTTCTAAAGAAAACTTTTAAGTTTGTTATTCTTATAGTAATATTTTTACGAAAGTTATTTGAATAATACTTTAAAGAAACTTAATTGCTAAAATGCTCTTTTACCCTACAATTTATTAGTGTATAAATGTCATAAAAAAAAAAAAAAGATATCATCAATACCATTATACCACGGTATGATGTACATTGATGTGACACGAATTTAAGAAATCACGAGATCACAAAAATAAAAATTAATTCCATAAATACAAATAAATAGAAAAGAGTATTGACGTGAAACGATGACGTAAGTCACATTAAGTTGTTTTTTTAACGGCCAACGAAACCTATAAATGGATTACTTACGAAATTTACCACGTCTGAACACATTGAAAATGTAGAGGGTTTATCAACTTTTGAACTAGGCACACTTAATGTTGATTGATGTATGATAGTCTCTTAATCAAATTATTAAGAAACTACCAAACAACCTGATGCAGTCGACCCAGGCCCAGTTCCCGTTTCTGACCCGAGTCTGGAAACCAACCCAGGTCCAATGATAGCTGGGTTCACAGCTGACCCAGGTCCAATGATAGCTGGGTTCACAGCTGGTTGAAATGAATGATCCATTTATCTGTTTTTTAAGTTATTTGAATTCTAGTTTATCTCTATCTCTCAGTAAGTTTGTTTATGTTTTATCCTGGGAGTTTGTTAGCTGTTTTCCAGGATTTGAAGTCTTTATATTCGTTGTTTAGCTATGAAGAAGGTTGGTTGATTATTATTGAATAAAGTTTATCAGTTGTTCATTCTGTTTGTTATCGATCCAACTTGAGTTTGCAACCGGGATTGCATCAGTTGGTATCAGAGCACAGCAGAGGTTCAATGGAAAGACGTGGTGATTATCTTCGACGGAGCCCTCGTAGAGACGCCGAACGAGGCAACGGGGAGGAAGGAAGAGATCCACGAGATATTGCGGAGATTGCGAGGCTACAACAAAGGGTCCGGGACCTAGAGTTGCAGCGGGAAGGACGCTATGAGGGATCTGATGACGACTATGTATTCCGGGACTACAGGGAAGGCGACAACCCTTTTGGCCGACATGGCAGACACTACGAAGCCCAGGAACCGGATCCACTCCGGGGCTTGGGAATCAAAGTTGAAATTCCAGAATTTGATGGTCGGGTACAACCTGATGAATTCATTGATTGGCTCAGCACAGTGGAACGGATCTTTGACCTCAAAGACATCCCCGACAATTACAAGGTAAAACTAGTCGCCATTAAATTACATAAATCTGCTTCGTTATGGTGGGATCATGCGAAGAAAAAAAGGGTTCAGGAGGGCAGGTCAAAGGTTAGAACTTGGGATAAAATGAAGAAGTTGTTGCGCGAAAAGTTTTTACCCACTAACTACCGACAGGAGGCTTTTCTAGAATACCATAACCTATCCCAACGGACCTCTACCGTTGAGGATTTGATTGCTGATTTTGACAGGTTAAGGATGCGCTGCAATGCGGGGGAAGAAGAAGAGCAGGTCATTGCTAGATTTTTAGGGGCCTTACGCCCCGAAATTGCAGAAGTGGTACAACTCCAACCTTATTGGAGTTTGAATGATGTTTTTCAGTTGGCACTGAAGGTAGAGAAACAAAGTAAGATGAAAGCAAAGAGTACACCCACGAAACTCGGCCCAATCAAAGCCGAGAACACTCGTGGGCCTGTCACATCTTCCCCGGGAACCCAACCCAGCCCAATCAAAGCTGAGACCCCGGGAGGATCGACGGGTGCACCAACAAACTCAATACGTCTCAAGCGTTGTTTTAAATGTCATGGGTTAGGGCATTTTGCTCGGGACTGTTCAAATAAAAGCATGGTTATTCTCACAGAAGAAACAGTGCCACAATACGACACCGAACAGGAAGAAGACGCTGATTTGTTCGATGACATCATTTATCCTGACAAAGGTGAAACACTAATCACACAACGGGTCCTCAGCGTTTCCCAAACTCCCACCAGTGATGATACTTTATGGCTGAGAAATAATATTTTTCGGACCCGTTGTATAGCAAAAGGGAAGATCTGTACCATTATTATTGATGGAGGAAGCTGTGAGAATATGGTGGCTGTGAGTATGGTGGAGAAACTAGGCCTCAAGGCTGAACCACATCCAGATCCATATCAGTTAACGTGGCTGAAGAAAGGGAACATCGTGAAGGTGACTCAACGATGTTTGGTGAAATTCTCAATTGGTAATAAATATACAGATGAAGTGGGGTGCGAAGTTATTCCCATGGATGCATGCCATGTGTTACTGGGACGGCCTTGGCAATATAACAGGCGAACAAAACATGATGGGTTTCGAAACACTTATTCGTTCAAGAAAGACGGTGTCAACATAGTACTGGCCCCTCTCGACACCCGTGAAACAAATACTGAGGCTGTAGTTCTTACAAAATCAACATTCATAGACTTCACAAAGCTCTCCCCTCCACCTTTAATTTATGCTCTGATCATTATGGAACCAAACGTCTCAGCCGAAACCAACCCACCTGAGGTGCAGCCCCTTCTTGACGAGTTCAAGGACGTTTTCCCTACTGACATACCCGCAGGTTTACCTCTCATGCGAGACGTTCAACATTGTATTGACTTTGTACCGGGGGCCGTCATTCCAAACAAGCCTGCATACCGAATGAACCCAAAAGAGTTTGAGGAGCTACAGCGCCAAGTTACTGAACTCCTAGACAAGGGCCTCGTTAGAGAAAGCATGAGCCCTTGTGCTGTTCCAGCTTTGATAGTACCGAAACCAGGGGGAGCATATCGGATGTGCATCGATAGTAGAGTCGTTAATAAAATTACCATCAAACATCGATTTCCGATACCCAGGTTTGAAGATTTAGTTGACCAACTACATGGGGCCTCGATTTTCTCTAAGATTGACCTTCGTAGCGGTTATCATCAAATCCGGATGCGCCCGGGGGACGAGTGGAAAACAGCGTTTAAAACCCGAGACGGACTTTATGAATGGATGGTCATGCCTTTCGGCCTATCGAACGCCCCGAGCACTTTTATGAGGTTAATGAATCAGGTTTTTAAAGCACTTATTGGTCGTTGTGTCGTTGTTTATTTTGACGACATTTTGGTGTTTAGTCAAGATGTATCACAACACATTCAGCACCTTCGCCAAGTCCTTACTATCTTACGGCAGCAAAAGTTATTCGCTAATCGAACTAAATGCAGATTTTTATCCTCCGAGGTGCTATTTTTGGGATTTCTTATCTCCAAACAGGGTATTCGCATGGATGAATCCAAGATTGATGCCATCACTTCGTGGCCTACCCCCACATCAGTTCATGAGGTTCGTAGTTTCCATGGCTTGGCGTCTTTTTATCGTCGTTTTATTCGAAATTTTAGCGCAATCATTGCACCTATGACAGATTGCCTAAAAGGACACACTTTCGTGTGGACTAAGGCCGCTACCGAAGCTTTTGAAGAACTGAAGAAACGAGTCACGCAAGCACCTGTTCTGGCTTTACCGAATTTTCAGATTACATTCCAAGTAGAGTGTGATGCTTCCGGGTTTGGCATTGGTGGTGTTCTTAGTCAGGAAAACCGTCCCGTGGCGTTTTTTAGTGAGAAGTTAAATGAAGCAAAGCAAAAAATATAGCACGTATGACAAAGAATTTTATGCCATTATTCGAAGTCTTGAGTATTGGAGGCATTACTTGTTACCTGGTGAATTCATTTTGTATTCAGACCATCAAGCCTTGCGGTTTATCAACGGACAACACAGGCTCAATCCCCGTCATGCCAATGGGTTGAATATCTACAGGATTTCTCTTTTGTTATTAAGCATAAGGCGGGTGTGACAA
Organism: Ambrosia artemisiifolia; assembly: GCA_032199755.1. Lineage (NCBI taxonomy): Eukaryota > Viridiplantae > Streptophyta > Magnoliopsida > Asterales > Asteraceae > Ambrosia > Ambrosia artemisiifolia. Next base: position 53,395,343 of record CM063515.1, on the reverse strand, counting down.
ATACAGTAGCTGACGCCCTAAGTCGACGTCGTTCTCTGGTTACTTCACTACAGGCGCAGGTTGCGGGGTTTGATGTGTTTCGCAGCCTTTATCCTAATGACCCGGATTTCTCCACAGTATGGAAAGGCTGCCAAACAGCTCCAACAGCTGGATACACTGTCCATGATGGTTTCTTGTTTTGGGGAAGTCGTTTGTGTGTCCCAAAGTGTTCCTTACGGGATGCTATTATCTTGGAAAGTCACCTAGGAAGGTTAGCAGGCCATTTTGGTCGAGACAAGACTCTCAAGTTAGTGCAGGAAAGGTTTGTGTGGCCTCGAATGGGTATGGATGTTGCTCGTATTATTGACCAGTGTCGTACGTGCCATGTTGCCAAAGCTCATCATTCTAATGCCGGTCTTTATACCCCATTGCCAGTTCCAGAAGGGCCATGGGAGGATGTAAGTTTGGACTTTGTGGTGGGACTTCCACGTACTCAACGTCAAAAGGATTCCATTATGGTATTAGTCGATCGCTTCTCGAATATGGCACATTTTGTTCCATGTGCCAAGACATATGATGCTAGTCAAGTTGCACGTCTATATTTTGCTGAGATTGTTAAATAACATGGGGTACCAAAGTCAATAACTTCGGATAGGGATGTCAAGTTTGTCGGGCATTTTTGGAGGACCTTATGGAAACGCTTGGGTTAATGTCTTCACTTCAGCAGTGCACACCACCCACAGAGTGACGGACAAACGGAGGTTACAAATCGTAGTCTGGGGAATCTCCTACGCAGCCTTGTTGGGCAATCCCCGTCAGTGGGATGTGATTCTTCCCCAAGCAGAATTCGCATACAACAGGTCATCTCACAGGTCTACAGGTATGAGCACGTTTTTAATTGTTTACGGTCGAAACCCGTTCACACCTCTCGACCTCACGCCCTTATAAGTTACCGAACATTTTAGCGCTGAAGGAGAGGAGCGTTCAGAACAAATTAAGCAGATTCACAGGAAAGTGAAAGAGAAAATTGAAAATAACAACATTGTTTATCAGAGGCGTGCAAATCTACATCGGAAAAAGGTAGTGTTCCAGGAGGGAGATCTTGTGTGGATCCATTTAAGTAAGGAGCGTTTTCCAGCAGGTCGTTTTGGAAAGTTGCAACCGAGAGCTGATGGTCCTTTTAAGGTTTTAAAACGCATCAATGATAACGCTAACAAAATTTACTTACTAGGCCACTACAATGTTTCTGCCACTTTTAATGTTGCTGATCTCTTACCGTTTGTCCCAGAAGATGATGACCGTTTGACTCGAGGACGAGTCCTTTTGAAGAGGGGGAGAATGATGCAGTCGACCCAGTCCCAGTTCCCGTTTCGGACCCGAGTCTGGAAACCAACCCAGGTCCAATGATAGCTGGGTTCACAGCTGGTTGAAATGAATGATCCATTTATCTGTTTTTTTAAGTTACTTGAATTCTAGTTTATCTCTATCTCTCAGTAAGTTTGTTTATGTTTTATCCTGCGAGTTTGTTAGCTGTTTTCCAGGATTTGAAGTCTTTATATTCGTTGTTTAGCTATGAAGAAGGTTGGTTGATTATTATTGAATAAAGTTTATCAGTTGTTCATTCTGTTTGTTATCGATCCAACTTGAGTTTGCAACCGGGATTGCATCACAACCCTTAGTTATTTTTTTGTTAGCTTCTCTTTGAACAAGTATGTGTGAAGGTGGTGTTGATTGCAAAGGTGTTTGGGATTGCGTTTTGAATCTGATTTTTATATTATTGCGTTTTGAAAATGCAGATAATCAGTTTTTTAGTCTACCAAAACGCAATAATCTATAAACAGCTCCACCCTTGCTTTTCCAAAATGCATAATCTGTTTTGAATAATCAATCCCAAACACCCCCTAAGTGACTTACGCTAAAAGATGGTGGTGATTTGAACAAGTATGTGTGACTTACGCTAAAATTTATGTTAATGGGTTGAACAGAAAACTTTTTTATTAAACACATTGTTTTTATAAGTCATGAAGCTTGAGGTGCAGCTTGTTATTTAAAAATAAACATATAAACATAGCACTTAAACGAACTTTCAAGAAGTGATCGATACGGCTAGGTTACATGGTTTACATAATAGAAGATATGGTTAGATCAAGAGAAAGTATAAGGTACAAAGAACATTAACATACAAAGTGTAGGAAGTCACCACAGCTTGACACGTGTTAACCCTAGTTAACTCTTACTAACCCAATCCTGATTGATTAAAAGGGTAAAAGGGTACAGCTGCTACATCTCCTCCTCCTTTGAAGCAAACGTTTATTCTATCTTCATCGATCGAGATCTGACCACCACCACCACTACCACCGACATCTCAACCACCACAGTCACCACCCACTTCATCTTCCCCAATTTGTTGATTTAAAACAAGAGAGATCTGTAACTTTAATTAAAGTCCAATTTGGCCCACTCGGAAAAATTATCAATCTCCAACTCTCTTTTTATCACTCTCATTTAGTCACAATTAACACACATTACCTTTTGCAAATCAAGATCCGTGCTGTATTCAAACTTATGTGAAAAATATCATTTCAGTAAACATTTCAACAATATCAACACAAATTAACAACCAAACCAAACTAAACGGTATCGTCGTGGGTGTTGGGTAATCGGAACAGAAAAGGTATCGTCGTGGTTTTGAAGCAATGTGTCTACAGCGCCACCATGTGGTTGCATCTGTCCATTAGCAGTGTGAAGGAGGTAACGTGGCAAAAGATTGAAGCTATTGGAGAACATGTGCGTTTAAATTTGTTAAGGGTGCGTTTGATTTTGTTAAAGGTGCGTTTCAAATTGTTGGGTTTTGAAACAAGGTTGGGTTTTGATGAGTGCGTCCAAATTTTCAATGAGTGCTTCCAAACTTTTTAATGGGTGCATCCAAATTTTCATTAAGTGCTTCCAAATTTTCAATGAATGCTTCCAAACTTTTTAATTAGTGCTTCCAAATTTTCAATGAGTGCTTCCAAACTTTTTAATGAGTGCATCCAAATTTTCAATGAGTGCTTAAAAATTTTCAATGAGTGCTTCCAAACTTTTTAATAAATGCTTCTAAATTTTCAATTAGTGCTTCCAAATTTTCAATGAGTGCTTCCAAAATTTCAAATGAGTGCGTTCAAATTTTTTAATGAGTGCGTCCAAATTTTCAATGAGTGCGTTTAAAGTTACATGTTATCATAGTCATCTTCTTCTTCGCCTGCAACTTTTTTACAACCCATTTTTATCTTTAATTCTTCTTCTAGAATAAAAAACCGAGTGCTTCTAACAAATAATACGTTCGTTTTTAATGTTGACTCATATGATTTTCGACTTATTTATTGTATAATTATAATACTCTGTTTTTCTTATTTTTTTTCAATTACTGATAATGAATGTATTCGATATTTGTTTTCTATATTTTGATTGTGTAATCATTCGGATTGGTTTTAATCGATCTCAATCGATGAAAAAATATGTTTTGATTTTTGTTATTTTGATTCTGTTTTTATGATTTGAAAAAAATTTAGACGTTTTTTCCTATTTTACCCTTGGTTAGTTTGACCCAAGTATGATTAGGATTTTCAATCATCATCCAGCCATCTTGTTAATCTAATGGCTGAGATTGCTTCCTACGCTTCTCACGTTAAGGTTACTTTGTACGTTATCTCTACCCTAGGATCAAATACACAAGATATTTTTTCTAAGAAGGGTGAGAAGGATTACGGTCAATTGATCTTAGATTTGAAAGGTTGAAATTAGTTTGTTGGAAAAAAAATATTAAATTAGAGGAAGAGCATAAAAGGAAAACCACACTTTCTCTCTCCACATGCAAAACACATGTAAATTTCCCCCTGGTCTTAAAATGTCTATAACTTTTTCATACGATATTCTTTTTTTTTTAAAAAAAATGCACCATATTAACGAGTGTTTTTATCTTTAATATGAGTATCACATTGCTACATTAAAATTGAAATAAAAACAAACGTGTTAACTGGGTTTTTTTTCTTTATTGTGTATTCTGCTCGTTCATTTTGTTATAGTGTGCACGTGTGCGTTACAAATATGTTCATTGTGTTTTTTAGCCTACACATAATTTAACTTTATCCATTGTGTTTTTACTATGCTTTTCATTTTGTTTTACGCAACTGGGTTTTGCGTTTCTGGTGTATATTTTGTTTAATTATGTTGTTCATTGTCTTTAATCTACTATCCATTGTGTTTTAGTCTCTTGTTCATTGTATTTTGAATATGTCGTTCATTGTGTTTGATTCTGCTGTCCAGTGTGTTTTATACCCTATTGTTTATGGCATTTTTAGTTTGCAATTCATTGTGTTTTACATTCTCCATTGTGTCTTACACAACTGGGTTTTCGATTTTTTTTCTTTTAAAAGTATAACAATAGGGTACTCAACTACTCATATTAAAGATAAAAAGACGTTTGATTTTATGGTATAATTTTTTTTTAAAAAAATATGACGTATAAAAAAGTTACGAATGTTTAAAAAACCGGAGGGATAACATGTGACTTATATGTGCATATTCATTTTTCTTGTTTTGAGGAAACTGCGTTACCACTTGTTTATTCCTTAGATACATGTCACTCTCTAGTCTCTAGTAATTCTCACCCTTCTTATTTTTATTAGGCTTTATAGAATAACTCAACCTTAAAATTCTTTTTTATATATAAGAATCTTCAATAAAAGGTATCTTTGTCATATTTAGTTTAATCGCACTCCCAAAAGTATATAAACAATACGAAATTCAGTTTGAACGTCAATTTTCAAGAATTTAGTGGAAAGCAAACCACTTTGTCAAAGCATCACAAGCTCAACCTTTTTATTATTACTTTAATTAGAGCATTCACAACCCGGGAATCAAATTTATGTGAGTGTGTCCACCAAATTATATGGGGTGAGTGTAAGTGGTTGTGAGTGGAGGATATAGAGAATATTTGGTGGAAACACTTTTACCCCTAAATATGAAAAGTTACTGTTCACCCCTAAAAATATTTTAATATTTTTGGAAGTGGTTGTGAGTGAGGAGAGAGAAAATATAATGATAAAAGTATGAAAAAGTATTATTATTTTAATTAGGAGAGAGAAGATTTAGAGGTTGAGTAGTGATTTTTAGTGTAATTTGATAGAGAGAATTTGATGGATTGGTTGTGAATGCTCTTATATAAACAAAAACAAAATGTCTAGTTGAACCACCTGACTGAACTACCTCCACCGTCACCCCCCCTCCCCCCTCCACCTCGGACTAAACCACCACCACTTGACTGAACCTCTACCTCTAGTTGAACCACCTGACTGAACTACCACCACCCACTAAACCTAGACCCGTCTGAACCACCACCACCACCACCACCACACGACTGCACCACCAACTCCATCTGAACCAACACCACCACCTGACTTAACCTCTACCTCCGATTAGACCATTACCAAACTAAACCACCACCATTCGGCTAACTCAGATCAGCCCGAACCACCCGACTAAACCGAACCCACACCTGTCTGAACCACCACCACTCGACTGAACCAGACCTAGACCCGACTGAACCAGACCAAGACCCGACCTAGCCACACCACCTACTTCACCAACGCCTACACCTACGTCACCCCCATCCTGTAACGGTCACCTTTTTTTTTGAAAACCCCCAATCGCCCCCCACTTTTTTCTAATCCTAATCGCCCCTATCTAGGTTTATATCCTAATCGCCCCTTCCTGTTTAAAGCTACTCGCCCCCACCTCTGTTTTATATCCTAATCGCCCCTCTGTTCTACTCGCCCCTGTTATCACTTATCACTATCCACTAATTGTTTTGAGATAATATTAGTTAACCCTTTATATTAATACTATATTAATGTTTAAAAAGTCTAATTTCATAGACTTCTACTTTAATGGAGTTAACACTTTCATAAATAAATATTACTTCTAATAATAATTATAATTATTATTATTATTATAATTTCCTTCTTATGGGTGCGCCTGGGTGTGAGAGAGAAACTGTTGTTGAGGAGACGGGTCCCAGCTCAGTCACGGGGAAGTGGCCTTGCCCCTTCAGAAATTACCATTCCTGCAAGGATGGTTTGGCTGGGTACAAGTAGGGGTGTTCATCGGTTCGGTTTACGGTTTATTCGGTTTATTCGATTCGGTTTATTCGGTTTTCAAAATTTTGTACCTCAAACCAAAAACCAAACCAAACCAAATTAGAAATATGAAAACCAAACCAAATTCAACCAAATTGAATTCGGTTCGGTTTCGGTTTAAAACCAAACAAACCAAATTCAACCAAACAAACCAAATTGAAACGAAGTTTTTTTTTCTCTAACTTATATACCTATATGTTCCAAAATCCGAAAAGAAAGTTTGCAATAAATATATACCAAAAAATCAAACCACGCAAACAGAAACATAATAAAAATTAGAAATAGTAAAATAATCCCTAGTTTACTAGTTTATACTCATATTATTACCTCTATAAATTGGTGGGCTTTATTTATTTTGGGTTGGGTTTAATATTTTGGCTTATATATATGAGTTATTAAATATTATTATTTTTATTTAATAATTAATTATTTTACCGGTTTATTCGGTTATCCAAATAAACCAAACAAACCAAATAAAAAAAAATGTAGAACCAAAAACCAAACCAAACACCGAATAAGCAATTCGGTTTCGGTTAAAACCAAACCAAACACCAAATTCGTTGTTCGGATTGGTTTTTTCGGTTACGGTTACGGTTCGGTTTTCGGTTTTTATTTGGTTTGCGGTTTTTCTGAACACCCCTAGGTACAAGGGTTATTCTAGACTTCTTATGCATTTCCAGCGAGACCATTTCAATGAGAAAGAAAGGAGGGAAATGTTAAAGGGACAGATTGCTTCAGACTTGGACCTCTACACGAATGTTGTAAATACCCTGCGGATGCTTGGGAAATGGCTATGTGACACCCTGCATTTTCAGGATATTACTTTTACTGAACCATAGTTAACTTTCATGTACATTCGTGACTAAACACCTAACTAGGGTTAGTTAAGAAGGTCTTTCGATATGTTATGGGATAATAACATATGTCGGATGATATTAACGTACGTTATAACTAGGAAGGTTTTGTCTTGACACACACACGAGTCCTGTATCCCGAACGTTGGTGATTTGTCAAGCATACATAATCATATGATCTATTGGGTGATGATGAATGTGAATTAACATGCGTTTGTGAATTACATGTTTATGTGGATTACTGTTTTAATAGATAGTCAGTACATAAACCCTACGAATTATGTGCATTCGGTAATTAACCTGTTATGAGATGATAAACACAATAGTTTTTACATAAGTTAGTATGAATAATATTATCGAGACTATTCTCGGAATTAAAACCGTATTAACGGGCCCGTTTATAAAAAAAAAGGCCCATAAACCCGTAACCTTGGCCCATGGTCCAACTTCTAGTATATTATTGATCAAAAAAAAAAAAAATAAGAAACCCTAGAGGCTCCTTTGCGCCGTGAACCCCCAAGACACCCACCATCACCTTCACTTTCAATCCTTCATCCATTTTCATCACTAATCCAAGTTATTTCGGGTGCTATCTTGAGGTTTTAAAGATTCTAGCATTTTGAGGTACATGTTTTATGTGTTATTTGATGAATATTGATACTTGAAAAGTTGTAAAAACCTTCAAAACTATCTATATAAAAATCGCAAATAATAATTTTGTAAGGAGTTTTGATGTTTGTTGTGCATGTTGATGGGTATTGTTGTTAGTAATCGAAACTAGGGTTATTGGTACGTAAATACATAGATTTAAATGTGATAATATGGATTGAATTCTGTTAATATGAGTTATTTTATGATTATGGGTTAATAAGAATGATTAGGGTTCATGAGAAGCATGTTATTAGAATTCTGATTTTCTGATAGATTCATTGTGACGAATTGTAGGGCTGTTATAGGGTGATTAACATGTGTAATCTGATTGTTTTCTGATGCTAAAACATAACTTATGATGTTAGCTTTTCAAAAAGTCCAAAATCATGCGTTTTGGACTTGTTTTGATATGTATTCATGATTTTATAAGTTTAAAGGTCATATCAGATTTTCGGAATTATAAATTGGGTCAACTTTAAACGGTCATAACTCGAGATTTACAAAGGGTTAAGTTATGAAATTTGGACAGTAGGTCAACATTGGAAAAAACTTGGCTTTTCCAATTGGATTCACCTTGTTTGGGTCAATACACAATTTTTGGGAATTTTTCTACTAAACTGACCTGCTGTGGAAATTTTCTGGACATAGCTGTGTTGTACGAATTTTAATAATTTTTGTGTTTGGTTGTGAGACAAAACAAAAATATGGGTTATCAAATGAATCCCAATTAATATTCAGTAAAAAATTCGGAGTTTAATTCGTTCGTTAAGTATTTTAAATAATTCGTTTTTCACAGCGTACAATCTGCCCTGAAAACGCAGATTGTGTAAGGGATGTTTACGTGACTATTTGGAGTCTCATATGGTATGTATTTGACATGAACTTGCATGAATACTTATATGAGATGTGTATGAGGTATAAAACTGATAATAATCAATGTGATCACCAACGGGATACGTAGGACTTACTTGTGCATGTAGAGTCATTAGGTGTCACTACACGGTTTGAACTTTAAAAGTCTTGGACAAACGAGTTGTATGGTGTGTTGGTTATGCACATATACTCACCTAGTGACATTTTTAATAGGGAGTCGGTAGCTCGTTTCTGTTTGAGGAATTTGGATTATTCACGTGCAACCTAAGGTGAGTTTCACTACTCTTTTCTCAAAAGCATGCGTCTCGGGTTGAGACAACGTACTTAACTTTTTCTAGTCCGGGTTGGGACTACTATTTTCTAGTCCGGTTTGGGACTACTTACACATCCCGGGTTGGGATGCTATGGATCCTTGTGTGGGTCGGTGTTTGACTCCTTGTGTGAGTCGGGTTTTGCTAGTTCGCAAACTGTGTCCTTGATGAACTAAACCAACTCTATCATCTGTAAGTCCTTCACATACCGAATGAGTTGACGGGTTATGGCAAGCGGGTTATTAGTTGATAGCGCTATTAGGTCTTACAAACCTCACACCGGCTCGGGGAGTGCGGGAGTAAACTATAACTTAACAGATTTTATCATTGTTGATAGGCAATGATGTAAGGCATCCAGCTCACATTTGTGACTACACGTACATCAGCAGTTCGGTATATCGGTGTTAGTTATCACGAATGGGTTAGCTACCCTTGACATGCGATGAACTAGTGTTTACACGGTTGTTGGAACCAACTCAATTACTTGTTTACGTGGTTTTGGAAACCAGCGCACTTACATATTCATTTACTTTACTTAGTGAACTCACCAACATTGTTTGTTGACCCACGATATACATACTTTTGCAGGTAGTTAGCTTCCGGTGACAGGATTAGCAAGCACTGCACACTTCACTGCATTTGGGGTCTTGGGCATACACCTAAATTACATATTATGCTTTACATTTTCTTTCATATGATTTTGATTTGGGCGCGTTGTTTTGCGCCTGGTTTTAAAAGGTTTAAATTTGGTTTACGCTTCCGCAGCTTAACCTAACTTGGTTTTTGAAAACGAACTAAATGGTTTGGGCATTTAGAGTTCGTTCATATGACTTATGGCTGTGGGATCCTGGTATGTCATGCGCCTCGCGGTATAAACCCCGCAGTGGAAATTTGAGGGTGTGACAGATTGGTATCAGAGCCATTGGTTATAGTGAACTAGGACTGCATGTTGAGTCTAGTCTATAATCATCATAGCATAAGTACACTCACAACTTAAGTGCACAACTAGCTTTTAGCTACATATATCTACAACACATGATTTCGGGTGATATGTTATCTTCTAGTTCTAGACCTGATTCTGAACACGTCAATGGTGGGAACCCAGGGTTACACCAGGTGGCGCATTACTGGGATTAGTATCCTAACAAACCTCGTGGATGAGGAAACAACAATTGTACAGGGGAGAAAGCCCTTGCGAGCGTTGTGGCGCACGTACACAGGAAAGCTGCACGATGCGCATGACGTGATACCATCAAACCGAATCAACTGTGAAGAAATTCAAGTACCGAGACTTTATCCTTTTTCACTGAGCAAGGAGACAATTAGTTTCTGTTCCTTGTTACTTGATCTTTTTTTTTACTTCCATTTGAAATTCAGACGGGACTGGGTTACACATATAGAACTTATTTCTTACTTTAGTACCTTACACCTAGTATGAGCGGGCGGACGTATGACTGCATATCCCTGTTACTCATAAGTATATGGTAGATTCATGGGAACACATTAGATTGGGGCTTATTACACACACTCTTGGGGAGTTACGAAGGTCTGCGATGCAATGCAACATCTCAAAGGAAGACGAAATCTACTAGTGACTGACAGTCACGATTGGAGGAACGAATGGTGTTGTTGACCATTGAGCTGACTTACACAGGACCGGAGAAGGAGACTGTACGTGATGAGAACCATATAACATTGACATCGCGAAAGAGGAAGGATAAGGGATGGAAGGGGAACCTGAGCAGGACGAGCACATGGGAAGTGAGGATGAATGATCTACTATCTAAGACTGAGCGTGGCGACGATTGGCTCTTACCTTTTCTTACCTATCTTTTCTTTCTTTTTCCTTTACTATCTTAGATAAGACTGAGTCCTAATGATCAACGATAGGGTGGTTGATGCCCTCGCATCTTTCCAAGCTAGTAAAGATCCATCTTACTAAATCATTCGTTTCCCCTGACTTCCACATTTGAACTTTCTTATTCCTTGAACGCACATGCAGCTCACATTTGTAAGGCATGCAGCTCACATTTGTGACTACACGTACATCAGCAGTTCGGTATATCGGTGTTAGTTATCATGAATGGGTTAGCTACCCTTGACATGCGATGAACTAGTGTTTACACGGTTGTTGGAACCAACTCAATTACTTGTTTACGTGGTTTTGGAAACCAGCGCACTTACATATTCATTTACCTTCTCACACTTGAAGTCAAAAGTAGGCGATCCGTTGACTAAAACCGAGGCTCTAGCCGAAGAAAGAATTCCTTTTATCCACATACACCAAATAGGCGGAAAATTCATTTGGCCCATAATAGATATAAGGAAATCCCAGTTAACATTGTCATACGCCTTCTCGAAGTCGATCTTCAATAAAAGTCTTTTTTTTTTTACCATGTTACCATGTTATACAAAAAGTCTTTTTTTTTTTTAATAGAAACCAACGAAAACACAACTAATCTTGTTAAAAAAAACACCCGGGCCGCTAAAAATCCAGCCGAAAAGGTATACTTGAGTGAGAAAAAAATTGTTGTCTAGAATGTCTTTTTAAAAACAAAATCTGATGTGTATTCATACATGCAAACGTCTTTTTTATTGTTTTTATGATCAAATTAAATAATTTTTATAATTAAATTGATAATGCGTAAACAGAAGCAAAGAAATAAAAGGCATTTGTTCTTGTGATAAGTTTCGTAACAAAAGAGCAAACTAATCCTAGAACGCCGACACAGTCTTTATCATCCGTGACAACACTTATTATCTACATCTACTTATTTTATTCTTCATTTTTGTATTATATATTAAAATTAAAATACAGATAAATGAACACATACGAAACACATGCATAATCCAAAGCCAGATACGAAAGCATCATACATTATTGTTGTACGTTATAAGCAGTGGCGAAGCTTGGTTCTCCAAACGGTGGAGGCCGAACTCAATTTTTTTCGATTGGTAGTGGCAAATCGGTGGGGGCCGGACTCAACCCGAACTCAACTTACCTACAAAAATCGCAAAATTCTACCACTGCGTCAAAAATCGGTGGGGGGCAGGGCACCCCTGGCCCTCATAATGCTTCGCCCCTGGTTATAAGCATAAAAATGTGCGTTTTTTTTTCCGATTAGTGTTAAAAGTTTATTGCATAACTATAAATAATCTATTTGTATGGTTTTTTTTTTTTGAAAGGTGTAGATCAATGGAAATCCTTGTACAACCCTAACCTATTGGTCCCAAGTTCGAATCCCTACCCACGCACCGGTGTCCTCCTTGCCTAAGCTCAAACCGTCACGGGGAATTTTTTTGTGATGTGCATGAATCGAACCTGTGACCTCCCCCAGGATGGGAACCCCTAAGGGAAAACCCACCCTTATGGTTATCTTTAATATTGTTGCCAACTTATATTTTAACATGAAATGAATATGACCGTTTAGTTTAAAATGCAAAAATAAAAATTCTTAATAATAATTGTTAAATTACATGGTAATATGTTGTACAAAGAATCAATGATATGCAGCCCGATTCCGATTCAATAAAACATTAACTTTACTTAATAACGAACAATAAAAATAAAGAATAGAGTAGTTGCCGAGATAAGTTAGGAGTGAGTGTGACACAGGACCTTAATAATATATACTACGATTTATGGATGTGATTATGTCATTAATGGCATTTTTTTTTGGGATGGGACGTCGTTTTTATTATCATTACCTTCGTTTTATTCTTTCATCTTAGGGGCGTTTGTTTTTTGCTCAGAAGCACTTCTAATCTTTTTTGTCTGCGCTGCGCAGACATTTGGGATCTGCAGATTGTTTGTTTTTTGAAAAACTTTTCACTCAAAAAGGTCTTCCTGACCTCTTTTTGGTGCAGACTTGTTCCAAAGTCTTTTAAAGTCTTCAAAGGTCTTCTCATCTTCTTTTCTTCTCACCCACCACCACTACCATCACCACCACACACCACCACCACCACCACGGTCCACCACCACCACCGCCACCACGATCCACCACCACCACCACCCACCACCACCACCGTCCACCACCACCACCGTCCACCACATTCCACCACCGTCCACCACATTCCACCACCGTCCACTACCCACCATCACCATTGTCCACCACCGTCCACCACCACCACGGTCCACCACCCACCACTGTCCACCACCACCACCACCCACCTCCACCGCGGTCCACCACCACCAGACTGCTGTAAAAAATCAGTTTATTTCAGCAGCCTGCAGACGTTAACAAACAAACTGTCTTTTTCTTGCAGACTACAGACATTTTGTCCACCTCTTCTCCTGCAGATGTGGTCCGCAGACTGCAGACCATTTCCTGCAGAAAAAAACAAACAACAACTTAGTGATTTAGAGATCTTAGAAAATAGTTACAAATAATTTATAATCTATAACTATAATATATATATATATATCTATATATATAGAGTAAATTACTAAAACCGTCCCTGTGGTTTGACCAAAATATGCCAAAACAGTCCTGACTGTTGAGAAAATATGCCAAAATTTTTTTTTTGTACTGAAGTGGCAAACTGGACCAAACCTCAGGGACGAAATTGGCTACTAGGTGAGCAGACACCAAAAATGTCATGTCTCAGTGCCACGTAGGCTGCCACATCACTAAAGTGGTGTCTCAACATTCTTGAGACATGGGTGGGGTGTGCAGACATGAAAAACCCATGTCTCAAGCATTTAATATTTTTTTTTGTTTTCTAATATTAATTGTAATTAGTTTTATAAAAGTAATAAATAAATAAAATAATGTTCAAATAAATAGTAAATTATATAAAAAAATTACAAAGCATCCTAAAATAAAAAAAAATTACATAGCATCCTAAAAAGAAAAAAAAAGTACAAACCATCCTAACTTAAAAAAAAATTACAAACCATCCTAAATTAAAATAAAAAATTACAAACTACTCGTCCTGTCCGTTGTTCCATATATATTCGATCAAGTCGGCTTGTAGATGATGATGGATGTGTTCGTTACGTAACGCGAAATCGTTTAACTCTTGTTGCGCTTGGTCATCCGGAATAGTATTCTCCTCCACCGCATTTTCATCGAACTCACGAATAGCTCAGCCTTCGTCTTCGATGATCATGTTATGTAGCACGATGCAAGCATATATACAATAACGTATTTTTTTGTTGTGAAAGCACGTGCCAGGTTTGCGATGATGTGCCATTTTGCTTGTAGAACCCCAAATGTTAGTTCGATATCCTTTCGCGCCGCTTCTTGATACTTAGCAAATTTCTTTCTTTTTTCATCGTGAGGGTGCTTAATACTTTTAACGAGTGTAGAATAGGTTGGGTATATTAAATCCGCAAGATAATACCCGTGCTTGTACTCAACCCCCGAAACATTAAATTTTGTATCCGGACCGGTTCCTTTTCTAACATCATCAAACACCAAAGACTGATTGAGAACATTAAGGTCATTATTGGAACCGGGAACACCAAAAAAGGCATGCCAAATCCATAAGACTTGTGACGCGACAGCCTCTAAGATTATTGTTGGGTGACCGTGATCGCCTCGATAAAACATGCCACGCCACGTATTAGGGCAATTTTTCCACGGCCAATGCATGCAATCGATGCTTCCGATCATCCCTGGAAAACCATGCTTCTCGTGATGGAACTGATACAACTTCTGGATATCATTGGAGTTTGGTTTTCGCAAATATTTTTTGCTGTAGATCTTGACAACACGCTTGCAAAACTTATACAAGCATTCACGAGACGTTCTTTCAGACATCCGTAAGTACTCATCCCACGAGTCGGATGCCGTCCCGTAAGCTATTTGCTGCAATGATGACGTGATTCTTTGATAAGTTGTGAACCCCCGTTTGCCTCTAGCATCGTACCGTAATGTAAAATACAGGTCACAACTCGCCAAATCATTGGCAATACGTACGAACAATCGACGACTCGTTCGAAACTGCCGCCTAAACATCTCGTCCGTATACACCGGGTGATCGGCAAAGTAATCTCTAATTAATCGCTCATGTGCACCTACACGTATGTTGTAAATATATTTAAAAAATATATTTGAAGAAAAATTATACGTTCCAAAAAAAAAATAGTTGCTATATATATTTGAAGAAAAATTATACGCCTACCCTGACGGTCTCTGTTTAAAGCCGTTTGCCTAGGTCGCGGTTGCGAGCTCACTTCGTCTTCCTCCACCACGATTAATTGTGCCGCTTCCCAAATCGCGTTAACAAAAATCTGGTTTTCTTCGCTCAACGAAGATGAGGAATCAACCAATGGTAGGTATGACATTGTTTGTTATTTTTTTTTAAAGAAAGTAGAGAGGTTTTTTTGTTGGTTTTGGTTAATTTATGGGGGTTTTTTGGATGGTTTGGGTTTATATTGTTGGATTGGTTTAAAAAAAATCATAATAAAACTAGCCGTTAGAATATAAAAGAGCCGTTGGATTTTTTTAGAAAAAAAAGAAAGAAAAATTGTGATTGGTCCGTCCTTGATGTCTCAAGGGGACGGGAGGGACGGGGGTGTTCGGGATGGGGCAGGCGGGGCGGTGTTGGGTTGGGGGACGGGGGCTTAGTGCCGTCTGCTCACCCACTAGTCTAAGGTTTAAGCTTAAAACATTACTCACATGCCAAGCTCTAGCTCCGGTAAATCACGGAGGAGCTTAGACGAGTCTCAACACTCCGCCTATTACATTCTTAGAATTTTGTGGCCTAAGCCCTCAAGTGGTGTAGAGTTGTGGCTCCGAAAACAGTTGTCTATGCAAGCTGAAACCAGAGCTGTAACTTCAAATAGACGTGTAACGATCCAGGCTCGTAGCCATTCGAGTTATATCATGTGGCCCCATAAAAACAAGAAACTGAGATATTAACTAATAACAAGTTTTATAGAGACATATAAAAGTAACCTTTCAGTAACTTAAAAAATAATTAAACTTTCTATACGGAGCCTCAATACAGAACAGTTAGGGGGGACGGGGTACTCTATTGAAAAAAATTTCACTTCACTGATTCACTTCACTGAAATAGTTTTTTAGAGGCAACACTCCACTGGAAATAAAATAGAGAAAAAGACAAAAGGGGGAGAGACAAACCACAGGTACCAGCCCGTTAACTAGAACCAGAATTTGGTTCATGGGACCACTACCAGCATGGGTGGCGGCGGTGTTACCGTGCTGGTAGTGGGGTACCCGTGACCAATTCTGGCAGCGCCTCGTCCCCCCTTAAAACAAACTTAAAGGAATGTTCAATGCAGAAAACTAGTAGTATATATCCATAGGGACATTCAACACAGAAGCAAAGCAATGACAAGTAGAGAACCTAGTGAAGAAAGAACTTAGAGATGGTGCATAATGAGGACAAAAAATGAGTTAAAAAACCATCTTTTACATCATATTTAAATTAACAAATTATAGCACCAGATTTAATGTTCCCTATCTTTGGTTTTTTTTTTTTAATTATCCTTATAGTTGATTCAATTTTCTCTAACTACACTTGCAAGCATAATGTATATATGTGCAGCTCTCGGGGTAAAAGTAAAGTTGCACTAGTTTTAATGTTATTTTACTAATTTCGTGAAAATAACATTAAAAATGACGGACTGTTAATCATGCATCATGTGGTGGCGTTGATACCAAACCACATCGAGCCGGGGGTCTCACTGAGTATGATGATGATGACACTTGCAAGCATAAATTACAAAGTAACTCTATAGTTTATACAACTAAAAATAATTCAAGCTCAAAATGAATTTCATTATCTAACAAGTTTAACAGACATGCCCAAAATATGCAGAAAGCAAAACCACCGATGCAATATGAAAACAACATTTGATCTGTAATCATTAAGAGGCTTAAAGAAAACTTTAAACTTGACATTGTACCATTAGAAGAATAAATTACATTAAGTTTGACTTTAAAATAACAAGAAACATCATTTTAAGGGACCTCTTGCTTTACAAAACAGCCAAAAAGCGATTGAACACAAATGCTAATTGATTATATAAAAATACTTTTCAAACAAAAAATGAAGATGCAATAAAGATCCAACTACATCCATTGTTATCCCAAAAGGATCAATAACAACTAAATACTGTAATGGTTATTAAAAACAGCCTTGTAATCGGTCCACTCATAAACCTTTTGTTGAAAATATTATTGATAGTCACTTTTATTTTACTTTTGTTATGTTTTTGTTATTTTGCATATATTGGACTCCTCCTAGATTAATGAGATTGATGAGATTGTGGGCTAAGATGCTGGGTTCGTTGCTATGTTCGTGGGCTTAGATTTGTGGATCAGTCAAAGAGTTGGGCCGGTAAAAGAGTTCGAGAAGTAGCAGCCCAAGTTCAGAGATAAAAGGCTTTGGCTACCCAAGCCTAGTTGGCAATCCATGTGTTCAAGATCTAAGGGTTGAGATCATGTCAAGTTGTGTTTTCTTGACATGATCCAACGGTTCTCAGTGCTTCGGGTGTGTTTTCTCCCCAGCCTGGTTTTCAGCTATAAAAGAGCTCAGTCGCCTCTGGTTCTCAGTTTAACACCTTCGAGAGTCTTCTTTCTTTGTTATCAGTTGATTTCTAGGGTTTGTAATCAGGATCATCTGTCAATGATCCTGTAGTTGTTTCATATTGTTTGATCATCTGTCAATGATCGTTAGTTCTTTTGTATCAGATCATCTGTTAATGATCTTTAGTTCTTTTGTTTAGATTCAGTAGTATCTGGTCTAGTTTGTAAGATACTCTTTTGAGTTTATTGTTCATAGTTCGAGTAATAAAACTTTTACAGTATTTGTGTCAATCTTGTTCTTGAAATTCTGACATGGTATCAGAGCCAGGTTCAGATCTTTCGTCTTTTTTTAGTCCTTTAGGGTTTCTATCTTAGATCTTGTGTTCTAGTTGTCCATAGAGTTTGATCAGTTGGTTTCTTGGCTATCGAGTGGATCTATTCAGAGATTTGGGAAACTTTAGATCTGAGTTCACTGACAGATCTAGGGTTTGAGCTAAGGAGGAAAAAAATTGGATTAGGAGCTGTGGATAGCTGGTGGCATTGATTCTTGTTTGCTCTCTGGTTCGTAACCCTAAGTGAAGGTTACGAACTACGAGTTGTTGGAGAAACCCTAACTTGGGTTCCCTTGGTGAGATTGTTCCTTTTCAGTCAATTTTTAGTTTATATTGTCGTGTCTAGGAGCACTATCCGGGTTAGGGTGGACCGGAGTAGGCTCAATATTTGATCGAGTTTAATTGATTGGTTTTGTTTGTTCACTTGTTGATTGTGTGAGTGCCTGTGGGTGTTTACATTTATATACACAGACTCCCCTGTAAAGACATGTCCAGGCACCTTGAGTGATGAACCTGGAATCTTGAACACTGACAGGGCTCCGTCTGTTGTGTGCTTGTGAGTGAATTGTTGTTTTATTCTCTGATTGTTCTGTGTTGTTTTGATTGATTAGTTAATATGTCTGAGTCTAGCAGTAGTGATTCTGGTGATGGTCGTCTTGGTGGTGTCACAAAGATTAGTAAACTTGATTCAAGTGACCCATTGTACTTACATGCTAGTGACTCTACTAATCTGTCTATTATCAGTATTAAACTAAAAGGTACTGAAAATTACACTGTGTGGTCAAATGCCATGATATTAGCTTTACAGGTTAAGAATAAACTAGGTTTTATCAATGGTGACTGTGTTAGATCTAAGGATGATCTAGTCTTAGGTAGACAATGGGATCGTTGTAATTATGTTGTGCTTACTAATTATATATGGGTCAGGTCTATGCTAAACTTGCTTGTGATGTATGGAAGGATCTTAAAGATACATATAATAAGATTGATGGTTCTGTAATATTTGATACATACCAGAAAATAAACCATTTTAGTCAAAGTGGTATGTCTGTGGCTGAGTATTATCATAAGTTACATGTTATGTGGCAATACTTAGATCAAATGTTGCATTTACCTACTTGTACTTGTGATGCATCTAAGCAGTTTAATGATTTCAATCATTTGATAAAACTTATGCAATTCTTGATGGGACTTGATAGTGTGTATAGTTCTGTTAGAACAAATCTGTTAATAAGGGATCCTTTATCTTCAGTAAAGGAAGCCTTTGCTATTGTTTCAAGAGAGGAGTCACATAGAAATTCCAATGTGACTTTGGCAAAGGAACAAGGACCTTATGTAGGTTTCTTTGCCAAGACAAATCAAAATTTTGAAAACAAAAAAAAGAATGCTAGAATTAGCAATCAAAATCCTAATCTAAAATGTACCCACTGTAATAAAGTAGGACATACAATAGATAAATGTTTTGAGATTGTTGGTTATCCAGCATGGATGAAAAATAAATCTGGTTTCAATAAAAGAAATGTTTCAAGTAACAATGTTACTAGTGGATCCTCTCTTGAAACTGATCAAAGTTCTTTGAATTCTCTAACTGTTGATCAAGTGTCTCAGTTGTTAAGTTTGCTGAATAAGAAGAATGAAAAGAATACAACTAGCTGCAATGCTGCAGGTAGGTCTTGTAGGTTCTTCTGTTCAGCTTCTAACAACAAACCTGTTTTTTCTTTTACTAATGTTCATGCTTTGTTTAAAAAACTTGGCTGGATCTGTGATTCTGGTGCTAATCAGCACATGGTTATGAATGCAAATTGTGTTATAAGTCAAATAGATGTTAGTGACCTAAACATTAAAGTTAATCATTCTAATGGAACTAGTGCTAAAGTTACTGTTATAGGAGATGTTAGATTAACTAATGAAGTCACTTTATTTGATGTTTTTGTTGTTCATGATTACTGTGTAAATCTACTATCTGTTCATAAGCTAGCTAAAGATAGTAAACTGGATGTTTTGTTTAATGAATCCAACTGTTACATACAAGATTCTTTAACCAAGAGAGTCCTGGTGACTGGTAGTCAAGTAGATGGATTGTATTTCTGTGGTGATTCTTCTGTGTTCTCTGGTGTTTGTTGCAATAGTTTTGAAATCACTAACTTGTGGCATGCTAGGCTTGGTCATCCATCTAATGTTGTATTAAAAGTGTTAAAAATGATATTCAACTTAATACAATACATGATGAAAATAATGAACCATGTGAGGTGTGTCATAAGGCCAAACAACATAGAGAGCCATTTCCCATTAGTGAGCACAAGTCTACTTGTCTAGTAGAGTTGGTTCATTTGGATGTTTGGGGTCCATATAAAGTAAAGAGTAGAGAAGGTTTTAGATACTTTTTGACCATAGTTGATGACTTTACTAGGGCTGTGAGGGTTTATTTGATGAGGTTTAAGGATGAAGTGTTTGAAAATATACAACATTTTTTTGCTACTTTAAAAACATAGTTTAAAAAGGTAGTTAAGGTGTTTAGAAGTGATAATGGAACTGAATTTGTTAATTCAAACATGAGAGAATTCTTAAATAAAAATGGCATTCTTCATCAAACCACATGTACATATACCCCACAGCAGAATGGTATAGTTGAAAGAAAACATAGGCATCTGTTGAATGTTGCCAGGTCTTTAATGTTTCAAGGTTGTTTACCTTTGAATATGTGGTCTGAATGTGTTCTTACTGCTGCTTACTTGATTAACAGGACTCCTTCTGTGCTTAATGGTAGGTGTCCCTATGAGCTTATGTATGGTTTTAAGCCCTCTTATGATAAACTTAAGGTCTTTGGGTGTCTTTGTTTTAGTACTGTCTTGAATAATTCAGATAAATTCAATAGTCATGCTAATAAATGTGTGTTAATTGGTTACTCAAATGAAAAAAAGGGTTATAAACTATGGAACTTGGATACAAAACAAACTCTGTTTTCTAGAGATGTTAGGTTTTATGAAACAATTTTTCCTTTTAAAGAATCTAAAAACCAGAAGGAAGGTAGTTCTGAGTTTTTTGAAAACATGAATCATTTAAATTTTTTCGATTTATTTTAGTCAACTAATAGCAGTCACCCAAATGATCTAGATGGTCCCGATGATGATCAGAGGGCTAATACAGATCCTGACTATCATGGGTCTCGGCAACCGATTGATAGTTCAGGAACTACTTCATGTAAGGCTGCTGAGCAGCAACCTGGTAGTCCTAGGACCAATAGAGGTAGGGCTGAGGATGATAGGTCAGTAGAGGATGAAAATGATAATTCTAAGGGACATCCATCATCTAGTAATCATCCATCTGTTGTTAGAAAATCATATAGGCAAACAAGTTTTCCAAAAAGATTCAATGACTTTGTTGTTGAAGGAAAAGTAAAGTATGGCTTAGAAAAAGTTGTGAACTATTCAAATTTGTCTACTGAAAATTCGTGTTTTATTTCTATGTTAAACAAAAGCATTGAACCCCAGTGTTTTTAAGCAACATATTCTCTCCATGGACCACCGCCGCCGGAGGGTCCCTATACCGGAAAACATCCAACGTCGCATTACAAAGATCTTCGTAACCAATTTACCAGAAGGATGCAGTGGGACAGATCTGGCAACAATTGTTCGCCCACATGGGCAGATCTTCGATCTGTATATAGCAAGAAAAAGGGATAAGGGAGGTAACCGCTTCGGATTTTTTCGATGCTCGATGTTAAAGACAAGGACGAACTCTTGAAGAACCTTCGTGGCACTCGATTGGGGGAGTGTAAACTTTGGTTCAACATCGCACGTTTCGTGCTCGAAGATGGTGAGATCAACACAGGTGGAGGTGGCCAAGAATCAGTTTTGAACGACAACATGAAGAAGAAAGAACATGATAGTTACAATATGGCAAACAATGGAGGATCTGGATCAGGCTCTCATTCCTTTAGAGACCTGCTCGCTGGCAAAACCATTACTGTTGATGAAAATGTCAATGCGTTCTCGTCGGTGCATGGAAGAGCCCTCGTTGCTAGAATGGTGGATGTGGATGCGTTGAAGAATATTTATGTCATATTGAAATCCGTTTGTCCCGGCCATGGCATGGTTCAGTACCTTGGAGGTCTAGATGTGTTGTTGACCTTTGAGGACTCTGTATCGGCTCTGGCGTTTCGGGATGTAGCCATTTCATTGAAGAATAGTTTTTCGAATATTATCGTTTGGAGGGGACAAAGCTTGAGCTTTGAAAGACTGGTGTGGATTAAGATACAAGGTGTTCCCTTGCACCTCCTGTCCAACCATGTTATTGATACGATTGGTAAGTCCGTTGGTAAGATCGTTCATAAAGGTAATGTGTCGGAATCGGATCGGGATTTATCGTTTGCTTATGTGGCCATCCTTGTTGGAGATGGAAAAAAGATTTCCGAGGAGATCACTCTAAACTGGAAAAATCGAAAATTCCGGGTGTTGGTGACGGAGGAGCTAGGTGATTGGGTCCCCGAATTCGTTAAGGCTGACGACGTGCCGGAAGTTAGTGACTCTGAGGATAACAACATGGCGGAGGATGACGATAGGTCGACGGAGAGGAGTCGGACGGTAGGCCAGTAAACTCTCCAGTTGTCATTAATGAGGAGGGTATGAATAAAATGGAAACTGCCAACAATGTTTTAAATGACAATGATATTCCCCAATCATTGCCATTTAAAGAGATTGACTCAAATATGTCCAAGGATCTAGAAGGTTTTATTCCTGCCGCTGATTTTGATTTTGACAAGTCTTGTGAAGTTTTACATAATAGCCCTTCTACTTCTAATATAGTCAAGAGGAAAAAGTGCAAAAAAACTGAAGTGGGCCGGACTAGTTTATTATATACTAGTAGTAACGAAAGTTTGAAAATCACCAAAAAGCCCAGAAACGATGATGACTTATTTGGGCTTAACTCTCTCTTGGGCCTTAAGAATAATGACCAGCTTACTATTGATCCAGATAATCGTGTGGAGCAGGTCCCAGCGAATGATGTAGATACTGGTGATTCAACCTTTGACCTTAACAGTCAACCATCGCAGCAACATGTGGAGGACGATAATGGTGGTTCGGAGGTCGATGTCATCGCTATGGTTACTGAGATTGAAGCTACAAAATCGCTGGGGTCCGGCCGTGAAAGTTTGATTCGGAAATCGGTGCTTCAAGAAGGTTTACAATCCGGTAAATTATGAACCTTTTGTCCATTAATGTTCGTGGGATTGGGTCTCGAGGCAAACCGGGATGGATTAGTAGGTTGAAGACGGAACATGGGGTTTCTTTTATTGGAATCTAGGAAACTATGTGCGGCAACATTTCTATGGGTTTGGTTTCGAAGTATTGGGGCGGGTTTGGTTTCGATTTTGAAAGTGTTGATGCAGATGGCAACTCGGGCGGGCTATTAAGTATATGGGATCCAAAATTTTTTGTTAAGGATACGGTTTTGAAAGACTCGCACTTCCTTGTTGTTACGGGATTCCTTGCAGAGGGTAAGACTCGAATTAATATAATAAATGTTTATGCTCCTCATAACAATGTCGAAAAAAGGACCCTGTGGGAGAAAATTATTCACGTTATTAATTCGGGCCAAGGGTGGTGGATCGTTTTTGGTGATTTCAATGCTGTCAGGGATCCGGGGGAAAGACAAAACTCGGTTTTTGATCCTGTTTGTGCTAGGGATTTTAACGACTTTGTGGATGATGCCGGCTTAAAGGAATTTGATCTTAAAGGTATGAAGTTTACATACTTGGTTAACAGACGTGGTATTTGTAAACTTAGCAGAATTGACAGGGTCTTTGTATGCGAAGATATTTTTAACAAGTGGTCCAACGCTCATGTTAGAGCCCTTAGCAGAGAGCGTTCGGATCATGCTCCATTACTCCTATCTTTACTTGACACTAACTTCGGGCCGAAACCATTTCGATGGTTTGACTCGTGGTTAGAGAGACCGGGTTGTTTGGAGGCGGTTAATTCAGTTTTGAGTGGCTGGGTTTCAGCTGGACCTCCCGATTTGAACTTAACTAGAAAACTTAAAGTGTTGAAAAACAAGCTCTCGGCCTG
The DNA here is from genome assembly GCA_032199755.1 of Ambrosia artemisiifolia. NCBI lineage: Eukaryota > Viridiplantae > Streptophyta > Magnoliopsida > Asterales > Asteraceae > Ambrosia > Ambrosia artemisiifolia. The sequence continues at coordinate 53,371,598 of CM063515.1, read as the reverse complement.
GCACAAAGACAGCAAACTAAAAGAAAATGAAGACGAGTTGAACCTTAAGCAAGAGAAGGAAGATTTAGAGATTATTATGGAACAAAAAGAGCTTGAGGAGTCTGAATTATGGGTGTGGTCGGAGTGCGTGAAGTCTCTTCAAGAGATTGATATTTTGAGATCGAAGGATCTAAAACAAAAATCTAGAATCAAATGGGCTGCCCTTGGTGATGAAAATTCGAGGTTTTTTCACGGTATTGTTAAAGGTAGACAAGCGAGAAATGCTATCCCGGGTCTTGATGTAGATGGCGAGTGGATTTCCAAACTGGCCTTGGTTAAAAGAGAAGTCCTCCGTTTTTATAGAGAGCATTTTAAAGAGAATATGAGGATTCGGCCCAACTGTCATTGTACGGGCTTGAAGCGGCTGACGGATCAAGATGGTTTGCTTTTGATCAAGGAGTTTTCCAAACAGGAGATAAAAGAAGCGGTGTTCGATTGCGGTTCTAATAAGGCCCCCGGCCCAGACGGGTTCAATTTTCGTTTTATTAAAAGATTTTGGGGTGATTTGGAAGAAGATTTCTTTAATATTATGAAAGCTTTTCATGAAACAGGGAGTATAAGTTCGGGGTGTGGCGCGGCTTTCATTACTTTAATTCCTAAGGTAAAATCTCCGCTGGGTCTTAAAGATTATAGACCCATAACTCTAATTGGGTTAATTAGTAAGGTAATTTCAAAAATCCTTACTAATCGGCTCAAGAAAGTTTTGGGGAAGGTGATCTCGGAGACTCAATCGGCTTTCCTTTCTAGTCGATTTATCCTTGACGGACCGCTAGTCGTCAACGAAGTTCTGGAATGGATAAGAAAAAGAAAAAAGAAAGCTTTTTTTATTGAAAATTGATTTCGAAAAAGCTTACGATAATGTCAATTGGGAATTTCTTTTATCTATGTAAGACCAAATGGGCTTCCCTCCTAAGTGGTGCGTATGGATTAAAGGAATTCTTGTGTCTAGTACGGCTTCGGTCCTTGTCAATGGGTCGCCTACGTTTCAATTTAAATGTGAAAAAGGCCTTCGCCAAGGTTACCCCATTTCCCCGTTCTTATTCTTGATTGTCATGGAATGTCTATCATGGATGTTGGAGAAAGCCAAAGCTATCGGGGTTTTTAAAGGTATTCGTTTAATGACGGAAGATGTGGATCTTAGCCATTTATTTTATGCGGATGACGCTCTCATCATGGGAAAGTGGTCGCGTGAAAACATTCAATACACGGCTCGGATTCTTAGAGTTTTCTATTTATGCTTGGGTTTGCGCATTAACCTCCACAAGTCTAATCTTTTTGGGGTTGGCACCGAAGATTATGAAGTTGACAATATGATGGAGGTGTTGGGTTGTAGAAGAGGCGGCTTTCCGTTTGATTACATGGGCATCAAAGTAGGAGCGAAAATGTCTAGAATCAACAATTGGAATGGGGTGATCGAGGTAATTAAAAACCGGTTGGCCTCTTGGAAATCAAGGCATTTATCCATTGGAGGACGTATTATTCTTATTAAATCGGTCCTCGAGAATTTGCCTATCTATTATTTTTCTTTGTACAAAGCTCCAAAAGCGGTTATAGATAACATGGAGTCGATTTTAAGGCGTTTCTTATGGGCGGGTTCAAGTGTTGAGAAAAAGATTAATTGGGTGGCTTGGAGCACAGTTACTACCCCAAAAAAGATGGGCGGGTTGGGGTTAACAAAGCTACAACATGTTAATGACGCCTTACTTCTTAAATGGACATGGCGATTTAAAAATGAAGACCATAGCTTATGGAAACGGGTCGTTTTGGGCTGCCATGGATCGAGTAGAACATGGACCTCACTGCCATGTTCTCCATCGACACATGGTTGCTGGAAACATATTGTAAAAGTCGGAGAAAAGAAAGATGGGAATGACGCCTCGCTTCATAGTTATTTCGCTGCTACAGTGGGGAATGGATCCTCGGTTACTTTTTGGACAGATTCATGGCTGCATAACATTCCCCTTCGCTTTGTTTACCCCAATATTTTCAGGATCGAAAGAAACAAGTTGGCAACCGTGGCGGACAGAATCCAAGTTATTGATGGCGTAAAAATTCTGACTTGGGATTGGCGAGTTGTTCCCTCCGACGCTGACCAGGTTTCTGAGCTCATGACTCTTCTTTCGGATATTTATGATTATGGCTGGATAGGTGGGAATGATAAATGGAAATGGACAGCGGCTTCGGATGGTGTTTTTTCAGTTAAGAAAGCGAAAGTTTTTTTTGCAATCTACTAATATGCAGCCGCATACTTGGTGTATGAAGTGGAAAGGATGGGCTCCGCTGAAATGTAAAGTCATGGCATGGAGAGCGGCTATTAATCGTCTTCCAACAAAAGAGGCACTTCTGCAGCGAGGAGTCAACCTGCAGAACGAGCTGTGTGATCTATGCAGATCTGAATCAGAATCTGCAGTCCATTTGTTCACCGGCTGCATTTTTGCAGCCGAGTTATGGTCCCGGGTTGCGTCTTGGTGTCGCCTTCCGCCTATTTTTGCGTTTGAAGTTACAGACTTGATAAACTTGGCTGATTCCCATACTCTTACTTCGCCTGCTAAATACATTCTGCGGGGCATTGTGCTCACTTCATTGTGGGCGTTATGGACCGAAAGAAATAACAGAATTTTCAAAGATTCTAAACGAAGGGCCATAGAAGTCGCGGAGCATATAAAATCGATTTCCTTCTTTTGGATTCGTAATAGGTCTAGATTCAAAGATTTAGAGTGGAATGCTTGCTGTAACAATCCATTGAATTCGATGTAATCGGTTTTTGGCCCGGGGGTCCTCGCTTTGAGGACCGGCTGGTGCGCTTTTGAATGAAATTTAACTTTCAAAAAAAAAAAAGCATGCAAAGATGTTAATTGGGTCAATGCTATGAATGAGGAAATAGAAGCTCTAAATAGAAATAATACTTGGGAATTAGTTGATTTACCCAAGAATAGAAAGGCTATTGGTTGCAAGTGGATTTATAAAATTAAGTATAAATCTACTGGTGAGATTGATAGATATAAGGCTAGGCTTGTTGCTAAAGCTTATAGTTAGATAGAAGGGTTAGATTTTGATGAAACCTTCTCACATGTGGTAAAAATGATTACTATTAGGTGTATTTTGACTATAGCTGTACAAAATAACTGGTCTTTGTATCAATTAGACATAAATAATGCCTTTTTGTATGGTGACTTGTTTGAAGATGTGTATATGAAGTTGCCTGAAGGATATTTCTCAGAAAATGAGAATAAAGTTTGTAAATTAAGAAAGTCCTTGTATGGGCTTAAACAAGCCCCTCGTATGTGGAATGCTAAACTTGTTAGTGTCCTATTGGAAATAGGTTTTGTCCAATCAAAATGTGATCATTCTATGTTTGTTATGAATTAAGATTCGGTGTTTGCTGTTTTGCTGGTATATGTTGATGATATTATACTAACTGGAAATAGTATTGAATATATTGAATATGTGAAATCTTTCTTTAAAACCATGTTTTTAATCAAAGACTTAGGTATTTTAAAATACTTTCTAGGCATAGAAGTGATTAATACTAGTGAAGGCTTATGCTTAAATCAAAGAAAATATTGTTTAGAATTGTTAGTTGAGTATGGCATGACTGGATGCAAACCAGTTAAATGCCCAATTTAGCCTAATCATGTTGTAACTGAGTTGTGCAAGCAACAACATGAAGGCTTGGTTGATATTACTGGATATCAAAGGCTAGTAGGTAAATTAATTTACCTGTCTCATACAAGGCCTGATATTGCTTATTCAGTTCATGTACTTAGCCAATTCATGCATAACCCCACTAAAGCTCACTTTAAACTTGCTATGAGAGTGTTGAGATACCTAAAAATGTGTCCAGGAAGAGGAATATTTTTTACTAAGGATACTTAGCTCAGTCTAACTGCATATGCAGATTCAGACTGGGCTAAATGTGTCGAGTCTAGAAAATCTGTTACTGGATACTGTATTTTCTTAGGAAAGTCTTTGGTTTCTTGGAAAAGTAAAAAGCAGTCCACGATTTCACGGTCTACAACAGAAGCTGAATACCGTTCTATGTGTACTGCAACATGTGAGATTATGTGGATAATCAATCTATTGAGTGAAGTAAATATCAAAGTAAGTCTTCCTGTTCCCTTATATTGTGATAATTCTGCTGCTTTGGCAATAGCAGCCAATCCTGTCTTTTATGATAAGACAAAACATTTCGAACTTGATCTTTTCTTTTTAAGAGATCAAATTGCTAAGGGTTGTGTTAAGACTATTAAAATTAATACAGAAAAGCAAATAGCAGACATCTTTACAAAAGGGTTAACTGTTGGTCAACATAATCAAATTTGTGAATGGTTAAACTTGTTGGATGTTTTTAGTAATAAAAGTGAGGGGGGGGGGGTGTTAAAAATATTATTGATAGTCACTTTTATTTTACATTTGTTATGTTTTTGTCATTTTGCATATATTGGACTCCTCCTGGATTAATGAGATTGATGAGATTGTGGGCTAAGATGTTGGGTTCGTTGCTATGTTCGTGGGCTTAGATTTGTGGATCAGTCAAAGAGTTGGGCCAGTAAAAGAGTTCGAGAAATAGCAGCCCAAGTTCAGAGATAAAAGGCTTTGGCTACCCAAGCCTAGTTGGCAATCCATGTGCTCAAGATCTAAGGGTTGAGATCATGTCAAGTTGTGTTTTCTTGACATGATCCAACGGTTCTCAGTGCTTCGGGTGTGTTTTCTCCCCAGCTTGGTTTTCAGCTATAAAAGAGCTCAGTCGCCTCTGGTTCTCAGTTTAACACCTTCGAGAGTCTTCTTTCTTTGTTATCAGTTGATTTCTAGGGTTTGTAATCAGGATCATCTGTCAATGATCCTATAGTTGTTTCATATTGTTTGATCATTTGTCAATGATCATTAGTTCTTTTGTATCAGATCATCTGTTAATGATCTTTAGTTCTTTTGTTTAGAATCAGTAGTCTCTGGTCTAGTTTGTTTGATACTCTTTTGAGTTTATTGTTCATAGTTTGAGTAATAAAACTTTTACAATATTTGTGTCAATCTTGTTCTTGAAATTCTGACACCTTTGGACGCCTTAGCGGTACTGCAAAGATAAAAATTACATGAATTAACTTCAAATACTTTCAAATTCATATATAGCATGAATTTTTTTCTAGATAGCAAGAGTCATATACTACAATAATAGTTAACTAATAGACCCAAGTATGCATAATGCAATTATAAGGGGGTGTTTAGGATTGATTATTATAACTTAACATAAGCTTAATGCTTTTAAGTAAAGAAGCTTCAAACCGCTCATCCGAGGTAGCTTATTTCAAACACAATTAATCATATAAGCAGTTTGGATTAGCACATACTGAACATATCCAAAAACATTTTATTGTGGACTTGTGGTATACTGATATAAAAAGTGACTTGATATTATAAAACATGTGGCGCTCCGATGTGTTTTGATCCTAAAAGCCAATGTGTAAAGTGTGATGCCCATCCATCACCTATCCAATGCATTCGTTATTTTAAAAATAAATACTCGAATTCCTTTATAGATATTGTTTTAAAATGCACTTTTAAAAGCTAAAACAAAGTATATCCTCGTCATCTCTTGTCAACTTTGTCGAATTGAATCGCTCATGGTGTAAAATTGTAAGTTGTTCAAATACTCAAACCCATTGCTCAATATCAATGGTCAGATTTGTTCATTCAAACATAAAAAATTCCGACACAATGCAATCAATGGTCTAAATTTGTTCAAGCAATGGTCATCTACATAATGCATCGCAACATGCATCATGGATTCATCATGGATTCGCATAGCAATAGTGCCGTTGAAACGATCTCAAAACCGCATCATGCACATTATGCAGGCCTCATATGGATACTTTTTTTTTAAGTCCAACTATTTAGGTGGACATGGGCATATGTGTACGATTTTTTAAAATCCAATCCAATCCAATCTTAATATCTTGTCACTTATCAGGCTTAAATAGTCAACTAAAATGCATACCCTTAAAAACCAAACACTAGGAAGCCCATATATTAAAATCATCATCATCATCATCATACTCAGTTAATCCCACCTATAGCAAAGCTAAGGTAGGGTCTGAGGAGGGTAAGATGTAGACAGCCTTACCTCTACCCTAAGAATAGAGAGGCTGCTTCCAGTGAGACCCCCGGCTCGATGTGGTTTGGTATCAAGCCTTGGACATAAGGCACAGAACACTTAGCAATCGGGACAAACCAGATCAGTGCATGTGCCCCTTGTCTTTTGGCTATCAACGCCACCACATGATGCATGATTAACCGTCCATTTTTAACGTTATTTTCACGAAATTAGTAAAATAACGTTAAAACTAGTGCAACTTTACTTTTGCCCCCCGAGGGCCACACATATATACATTATATGTGCACACCGTAAGTGGGGCGTAAAAGCCCATATATTAAAATCCAAACGTTAAATTCAAACAAAACAACCCCTTAGTAGTAAATAAGCCTTACGGCAGTTAGACCCGCTATGCTGTATGGGTCAGAATGTTGGGCCATCAAGAAAACACAAGTGCGAAAAATGGAAGTGGCTGAGATGAGAATGTTGAGGTGGATGTGTGGGTACACAATGGCAGATCGGATAAGAAATGAGGTCTTCAGGGAAAGATTAGGAGTGACTAATATATCAAATAAGATCCAGGAAGGAAGATTGAGATGGTATGGGCATGTGAAGCGGAGGGGGTCATCAGCGCCAGTAAGGGCAGTTGAAACCCTCACCGTCGAGGGGAGGAGAGGTAGAGGGAGACCCAAATTGACTTGGGATGAACGGATTAGGCATGATTTAGTAGAGTTGCACCTCTCTGAGGACATGGTTCAGGGTAGGGCTTCATGGAGGTGTCGGATTAGGTTCAAGGACCACTAGGGAGGGTACATTATAGCTATAGGTGTGTCTCAGGGACTTAGACTTGTTTACACTCTAGAGGGACTCTATAGGTGACTGACTGCTTTCGGGTTTTTGCACGTATATTATGTTGTTTGATGTTTAACGTGTTTTACGTTTAGAGAACTTTTCCTATTCTCCTTTATTTATTTATTTATTATTTTATTTATTTTTTTATCTTTTTTTTAGGTATTTATTTATTGATTTTTAAATTATTATTATTATTATTATTATTATTATTTAGATTTTTTAGAGCTGGGGGTCTCTCTGAAAGCAGCCTCTCTATTCTCAGGATAGAGGTAAGGTTTGCCTACATCCCACCCCCCAGACCCTATTTGTAGCTTGCTATTTGTGGGATTTACTGGGTATGGTTGTAGTAGTGGTAGTGGTGGTGGTAGTGGTGGTGGTGTGGTGGTAGTGGTGGTAGTGGTGGTGGTCGTGGTGGTGGTGGTAGTGGTGATGGGTGGTCGTGGTGGTGGTGGTGGTGGTCGTCGTAGTCGTCGTCGTAGTCGTAGTCGTAGTCGTAGTACGACTACTACTACGGCGACCGACTACTACGGCGACTACTACGGCCACTACTACTCCCACCACTACTACTACCACTACCACCACTACCACCACCACTAGCACCACCACCACTACCACCACCACTACCACCACCACCACTACCACCACCACTACCACCACCACTACCACCACCACTACCACCACTACTACGACGACCACTACTACGACGAGGACGACTACGACGACGACGACTAGGACGACGACGACTAGGACGACGACGACCACTACGACGACGACGACCACTACGACCACGACCACGACTACGACCACGACCACGACCACGACCACCACGACCACCACCACCACGACCACCACCACGACCACCACCACCACCACCACCCCCACCACCACCACCACCACCACTACCACCACTACTACTACTAGTACTACTACTACCCGTGGTGGTGCGTCCACTAATAATTTTACACCAGTTCCCGGGGAAAACCCACCACCCGAAGGCCCACCAGTAGCATTATGGTGCGGTAGGACTCGAACTCCCCACTAACGGATTCCGTTTTGTTTTTATTGTTATTATTATTAGAACGGTTTTCGTGTGATGCGGTTAGAAACACATACATGGTCAAGGTGTGCATGGTTTAGTCGGTTTCCTTATTATCCTTATCTGAAGCCGAAACAAAAGTCATCGGTTAATACAATTTATTAACCAATCAGTTTAAGTTAATTAGTTCGATTTATTCGGTTAGATTGGCGATTTTTAGTTCGATTCTTTTATTTTCGAAAGACCAAACTTTGGCTAAAAATTTTGCTTAGAGATACATGAAATTGAGATATAAGTACATGAAAGGAATGTGTAAATAAATTAAATGAATATATAAACAGATGAAATGGGTGTATAAAATATGAAATACATGAACTGGAGGCATAAAAACTAGAAATATATGAAAATATGAATGATTTAGTTTAATCCGGTTAGTTTTGGTTAAACGATGGTTCAAAACACCAATAACTGGTTTTTGGTTAATTTGGTTTTCGGTCAATCAGTACCACTGTTGTAAAACAAGGTCTCGAAGGTCAAGTACACCCCAAGTAATCGCTACAAGGTAGGTTGCCGAGGTCTGAGTACTCTACGCCTAGGACGAGTACTCCCCGGGTACTCTCCGACTAGGCCGAAAACTCCCCGAGTACTCCCAACTCCGACTAGGGAGCGCCTAGCTACTTTTGCAACATCGATTAGTATAGAGTAAAATTAGTTTTTGATTGATTTCAATTCAGTTTCATCTGTTTCAGTTCTATTTCAGATAACAATTCAGTTATTACTCACTCTTATACACTGTTAAACAAAATAAAATGCTTGTCTTATATGGTGTTATTTAAAAAAAAATTGCCGCAAAAGAAAGGTTATGGCCACTTAGACCGTGAGGGTAGTTAGGTTTTTTTTTTTTTTTAAATGGGGGATAAACTGTAACTATTTATTAATTAACCAGGATATAGTTAAAGATAACAGATTAAAGTGTAACTAAATGAGGGGGATAAAGTGTAACTACTAACTAATTAGCAAGAATTTGGATAAAGGTAACGGATTAAAGTGTAACTAAAAATGAGGGAGTTAAGTGTAATTATTGTTTAAAAGCTAATTTTCCATCATTTTAGGGTGTACCTTAAAAAGGACAACATAAGAACTAAAATGAGGGGTTAAAGTGTAACTAGTGATAATTTATGCCATATGGAAAAAGGGTGTTGAGTCCACCCCATTCCAACCAATCACCTTTTTGGGTTCTTAAGTTAAACGCCAACGTGATAGTTAAAACATGAATTAATTAAAGCCCAACGTTTTTGTTTACTTGTCGTTTGTTTAGACATGATGGTCTTTTCGAAATCAGTATCTCTATCTTTAGAGATGAAAGGAAAGTTAAACACATCCTACCCCTCCCACTTTAGAGATGAAGGTAAGGTTTTCGTACATTTTACTCTTATCAACAAACCCTACTAATCGCTTTTTTTTTTATTTTTTTTAGAGATGATTGTTGTATTTATTATATCTTATTGCAATCGGAAACAAAAATGTATTGTTAGCGATGTGGCCCATGTGCTATTTCATTGGACGACCCAACCCAACCCAAGTCCCTGATTCATTGGACTACCCTTCATTAAAAACATAATATTTGATGATCTAATATTGTTTCAACTATTATATGTTCCTACAAGTTTTTTTTTATCATTTGACTATTTTCATTTTCTTAATTCACCATGAATATTACTTAGTAACTCACTAATTCACTGGAATGAAAAAGAAAAGAAACAGATAACAAATGTAGTAAAAACTAAAAAACATTTAGATATCATACAAAGAAAAATCAGATCAATTCGACTCAATAAAAGATACTAAACCTGTCATTTATTTAGTAATGCTTCTGATACTTATAGATAATTTTGGTAATTATTTTGCTACAACTTCAACCACCTGAACCTTTCTTGGTATCTAGCATCCAAAATCGTAAGACACGAGTCCTTGCAGCTCGGGTCCGTTCAGTCTGTTGTTTTCAAAACTAACAACAAAAACAAACAATTCATTTAATACCCCTTTTGAATGGTATGAGAATATGAACCAAAGATATAAACTTAGATATAGTCTGCGATATATACCTTTCGATTGGGAAACTTGTGAAAGGGCCATCAACAGGTATTGTGCCACAAAGATCGTTATTGGAAACGTCACTGCAGAAATCAAAAACATCAAATCCAAATAATCATTCAGCATCTAAGAACAACTTAATACATGTACCCATGAATGAATGAATGATGAATCTCTAAAACTTACAAAACTTTAAGGTTGGAGAGAGTTGTGAGTTCCCTTGGGATGGGCCCCGACAGCTTGTTGTTGTTTAATCGCCTACAAGTTACGATGTCAGTTTACATGTCACTAAAGATATAAGATTACGTTAAGGATGTGGAATCATGCTTACAGAAATCTTAAAGACTTCAATTTAGAAAATGATTTTGGAATTTCCCCTTGAAAATTGTTGCCATATAAATCCATGCTGATTAAGTTTTTCAAGTTTCCTAATTCCTTTGGGATTTTGCCTTCAATCTGGTTCCCGTAAAGTTCCCTGTAATTTAACACCGTTTAGGTTACTCATGAGTCATGAACCACTTAAAACAGCAAAAACACACGAAGCACTCGAACATACGTAAACTTCTATGTTTGGGATTGTTCATTAAGGGGGTGTTTGGGATTGATTATTCAAAACAGATTATGCGTTTTTGGAAAAGCAGGGGTGAAGCTGCTTATAGATTATTGCGTTTTGGTAGCCTAAAAACTGACTATCTGCGTTTTCAAAACGCAATCCCAAACACTAAAAACTGATTATCTACGTTTTCAAAACGCAATAATCTAAAAATCAGATTAAAAACGCAATCTTAAACACCCTCTAAATTTGTTTATCGTTTTTGGAAATAATTAGTTTGGAATAAGCAACTTCGGATTCCCAATCGGCTTTTCTTGCAGATCGTTTTATTCTTGACGGGCCGTTAATGATTAATGAGATTCTTGCGTGGATAAAGAAAAGAGATAGAAAGGCTTTCTTATTAAAGATAGACTTTGAGAAAGCCTACGACAACGTCAATTGGAAGTTTTTGTTGTCTATATTGGAGCAAATGGGTTTTCCAGCAGTTTGGTGCAAATGGATTGAAGCGATTTTGATTTCTGCTCGCTCTTCAGTCCTTGTCAACGGGTCCCCTACTTTCGAATTCAAGTGTGAAAAGGGTTTGCGCCAAGGAGATCCCCTATCTCCTTTTCTTTTCCTTTTTGTGATGGAAGCTTTGTCGTGTTTACTGAAGAAAGCCAAGGATATCGGGGTCCTAAAAGGTATGGGGATCGCTGAAAATGAAGCAGATATTACCCACTTATTCTATGCAGACGATGCGTTAATCATGGGAGAATGGTCTAGGGAGAACATTCAAATCACGGCGCGGATCCTTCGTATTTTTCATCTTTGTTCGGGTCTCCGTATTAATATTTCTAAATCGAATCTTTATGGGATTGGCACGGGGGACAATGAGGTGGATGATATGATGGAGGTTTTGGGATGCCGGAGAGGTAATATTCCATTTGTTTATCTTGGTATTAAAGTGGGAGCGAATATGTCCAGGATTTGTAATTGGGATTCGGTTGTGGAAGTCATTAAAAATAGGCTAACGTCGTGGAAAGCTAGATGTTTGTCTATTGGTGGTAGATTAATTCTCATTAAGTCGGTTCTTGAAAGTTTGCCGATTTATTACCTCTCGCTCTACAAGGCTCCCAAAGCGGTTATTGAAAAGATCGAATCCATAATGAGAAAATTCTTTTGGTCAGGCTCTAATTTTGATCAAAAAATCCCTTGGGTCTCTTGGGACATCATTGCTACTTCTAAGAAAGATGGTGGCCTTGGAGTTTCTGATCTGCAGCAAACAAACGACGCATTATTAATTAAATGGTCTTGGCGGTATAAAACTGAGCGTAATAGTCTGTGGAAGCAAATTGTTATGGCTTGTAATGGGTCGGCCCGTAAATGGTCATTCATGCCTTGTTCTCAATCGGCAAGTGGGAATTGGAAGAGTATTGTCAAAGCGGGAGACAAGATTATGCCAAACGGTAGCTCGTTTAACTCCTATTTCGCTTGTAAAGTTGGTAATGGTGCTACTGTTTCTTTCTGGTGCGATATTTGGCTGTGTAATGTGCCTCTTAGACTAATGTACCCGAGCTTGTTCAGATTAGAAACAAATAAATGGGTGATGGTCAGTGACAGATTGAAGATTCAAAACGGCGTCAAGTCGCTAGATTGGAGTTGGCGTAGTGTTCCATCTACACAGGAGGAGATAGCTGAGTTATTTCAACTGCTGGAAGACGTGTTTAATTTCCAGTGGTCTGGTGGTTCTGACTCGTGGAACTGGAAAGGAGATTCCAACGGCTCGTTTTCAGTTCGCTCAGCAAAGCTGGTTCTTTACAACGCCTTTAACAATCATAAGTCGCCGTCTATTAAGTGGAAAGTTTGGGTCCCTTTAAAATGTAAGATCATGGCATGGAGAGCTCTTCGAGACCGTCTTCCTACGTGTGCGGAATTGGAAAAAAGAGGCGTTCAGATACAAGAAAAAGATTGCTGCCTCTGTCAATCGGCTTTTGAAACAGCTATGCACCTCTTCACAGGGTGTGCTTTCTCTAATGAAATCTGGAATAGAGTTACGGCATGGTGTCGGCTTAGTCCGTTCTATGTCTTCGATGTGTCTGACGTGTTATCGCTAGCTGATTCTCAGGTGATTTCCAAGCAGCAGAAGAATATTCTTCGGGGTATTTTATACACGGCTTTGTGGTCCATTTGGAATGAAAGAAATGGCCGAATCTTTCTTCGTAAACATAGAAGACCGATTGAAGTTTTTGAGTGCATAAAGACTACGTCTTTCTTTTGGTTTCGTCATAGAACTAGAATTAAAGGTTTTGATTGGAAAAAATGGTGTACATATCCTTTGGATTTGATGTAGCGTTTTGTTGTTAGCCCGGGGGTCCTTGCTTTGAGGTCCGCCTTTTGGGTGTTTTGAATGAAATTTGCTTTACAAAAAAAAAAAAAGCAACTTCAAATAGCCGAACAAATTACTTCACTCATCAACAATTCGATAAGCGGTTCGGATAAACAATCCCAAGTTACCTAAACAATGATAGTTAACTAGTGATCCGAAACAAACCCGAGAGTCTAATTTTGGGAAGAAAAAGGCTAAATTATCAATAAATCAAGAAACCATTTCTCTATTAAAAAATAAATAAAAAAAAATCTAAACTTTCCCAAATCATCCCCTAAAACTCTTGATGTATCCCTCACAATCTCAATCCTTAGTAAGCCCATAACCACCTAATCAAGTAAACTTATGATGATAAAACAACACAAAAGGCAGCTAAATATGTATTAAAACACACAAAAGAAAAAGATCAAAGATTTGTAAGAAAGTACAGGTATTGAAGATGCTTAAGATCACCAAGCTCAGGACCCAAAGCCCCAGAAATATTAGAATTCCCCAAATCCCTGAAATCAATACACTAATCAATCCAATAATATTCAAAAATATATATATATTATAAAGAATGTTGAAATCTTACAAGCGAATAACATGGCTGTTAGAGTCACATGTAACATGAAACCAAGTACAAGGATTCACAAGTGTTGGATCCCAGCTCTGCAACACATGTTTTGGGTCAGAAAACTTGCTTCTTAAGCTATGTAAAGCATTTCCTGCAAAATCAACACATGGGTATTCAACAATTTGAGTTAAGGATCAAAGCCCATGAATAATTTCCACAAAAACACAGAATTAAATGGAATTTTTTAAAAGCTTTACCTTCAGAATTGGTGCATAGGATGGGAGTTAGAGTTAGCAAGATTGATACAAGGAAGATCTTGAAGCTAAAAGAAGCCATTTTTTTTTTGTATAAAAGTAAATGATTTGGGAGTATATGAAGAAGATGAGAAGGAGAAATGGTCAGAAGTATTGGTCAAAGGAAAGACAATGGAAAGTGCAGCGTGTTTCTTATTGGGTCAGTGGGAATGATACCAAAAGTCATGCGTTTTGGTCTCTCAATATCTGATTATTTTATTATTATTGATTAAAATTTCTAAAAAAAAGTTTGGAGTGAATAGCCAAATCCGTCTCTGGGGTTTGACCAATATTGCCACATCCATCCATTTTGAGAATTTATGACATCTGAGCCACTAAGGTTTGAAATTTAGTGCTAAATCCGTCCAATTTGCAAACTCTGTTAAAAACTAACTTTAAGTCGAGGGCAATTTGGTCATTTTCCATCTGATTATCTATTATTATATTTAAATAATAAAATAAATTAAATTAATATTTTAAACATTTAAGTGGGACCCACAATTCACCTTCTTCCTCACCTTCCACCCAAGTCCTTCTTCACCTTTTACCACCACCACTAACCACCACCTCAGCCACTGTCTCCACCACCTGGACAACCACCACAACCCGATAATTCCACCTCTCGCCAATATCCCCATAATGGATTCATTATCATCATTATAACACAAATCAAACAAATCCTAACTCGAGTCACCACGCATCACCCTAACTACCATCATTGATATCACCATAACCACTACTCCTGTTCATCGAGTACCACCAAAACCCTCACCATATATCAGTCCTACAACCACCATCCTCTCCCACAGCCTATAAACCACCGCCGTCGTCTTCCTCGTCCAATAGCATCACCATCATAACCCTTAACCTCTAATCTTCTTATCATCAACATCAATAATTATAAACAACATCATGACCATACCTGTAAACCCGACTCGAACCCCTTGCCGTCGTTAATAAGCACCACAGCCCTCATTCAAAACCACCAGGTCAGCCGGAACTGGGTTGCGCCGCCGCAGCTCCACCGTCAGTGGTGGCCGGAAGTCTCCTGGTCTCTCCCTCTGCCTCTGTTCTCTCTCCTCTGTGTCTCGTCTCTCTCTCTTATTCTGCTTCTTCCTTCTTCGGTCTCCCTCTCTCTCAGTCACTTTCTCTCTCTAACTCTGTTCTCTCTCTCTGCTCTCTCTCTAAAACAGCTAGGTATGTGGGAGTGTGCACAGTCAGGGGAAAGGGTGGTGGTTTGGGTTCGTTTCTGCCGGACTCCGCCGGATCCGGTGGCCGGAATCCCTCCTCCATGTTCCTCTCTCTCTTCGGTGGTGTGAGTGTGTTTTGTCAAGAAACAATAAGGGTTGGGTGGATGGATTGGGTATATAAAGGGGGTGGGAAATTTTTATAGGTGAAATGACTAAAATGCCCTCGAGTTAACAGAATTATTTAACTAGGTTTGTGAATTGGACTGATCTGGCAAAGAAGTGTAAAGTACAGTGGCTCAGTTGTCATAAATTCTCAAAATGGATGGATGTGGCAATATTGGTCAAACCCCAGGGACGGATTTGGCTATTCACTCAAAAGTTTGTTTCATAAGAGTACATAAGTACTAGCGAGTTACATAAATTGTACTTTTATTTAATTTTTTTCTTGTTTTGGTTGGGATTATTTGAACATGGGTGTAAACGAGCCAAGCTACTCGTGAGCTACTCGAGCTTGATTTGAAAAAAAACTTGAAACAAGTTGAGTCTAACCGAGCCCGAGCCTAAAAAGTACTTGATTAGCAAATGAGCCCAAGCCCGAGCCCGAGCCTAAAACAAACGAGCCCGAGCCTGAGCTTCGGTTATGAAGCTCAAGCCAGCTTGCGAGTCTAAACGAACTCACGTTAATTGATATGTTATATATATATATATATATATATATATATAATTACTATTTATAAAATTATGAGAAAATAGCTAAATTATATATAATTGATCTTTATATTTAATATAAATAAATAAGTAATAAACATGTCGAGACCCAGCTTAGCTCGAGCTTGAAAAACTACAAACGAGCCAAGCCTAATTTGTCTGGCCTGGAATAAAGTTTTAGCCGATTAGACTTGTATGAGGATTCTGATTTTCTGTTGTGCTGCTCGTATCCTGCGGGAGAGTTCATTTTCTTCTGGAGGTCCTTGTCATCCTTTGGCCTTATTTACCTTATGGGCCTATTTCGAACTTCATCAAGATTCCTGCAAGGATTCATGACTAGATCTTTATAAAAATGTGAATCGTTTTGTAATCCCATTATGAATGGATACATTATTGTGGCAACATCAAGGTTGGGGATTTCATGAGATTCTTACTTAAACTTGTTTACGAAATCTCTAAGAGGTTCTCCAGGATTTTGGATTACCTATACAAGTTGTTGTTTGTTTTTCAAATGATCTGCTGCAATAAAACTAGTTATTAAACATATTAACTAAATGTGCAAAGGAAGTAATAGAGGCAGGAGGAACATTTAGGAGCCACTTTAAAGCGGATCTTGTTAGAGTTGATCCAAATCCCATGCATACGCAAGCTTCTTTTAGATTTGGGGATATGGGATAGGCTTCCATCCTTTCCCAATAATGTGTTATATGTTCCTCAGGATCAATGGTCCCATCATAAAGCTTCATAGCTGGAGTTTGGAATCATTTTGGGATCTCAGCATTAACGATTTCAGGCATAAATCTTGAGATCCTATGGCTTCCAGCTGGAACATTCGAGATTGGACGGATCACTCCTGGAACACTAGAGATCATATCCTTGAGCTTTTGTAATTCTTTAGCCATTATTGGACCGATCCTTGTATCCTGCATAAAATCTTGGCTAGTATTTAAAAACTATTATTGACGGTGTTACCAACATAGGGATTCTGAGCATATATTCCATGAGTAAATCGGGGATCCTGGTTATTGTAGTCCTACTAGTAGGGATGTCAATCAAACCCGAACCCGATGGGTAAACCCGAAACCCGACACATTTGAGACGGGTTTGGGGTTAGGTAATTGGGTATGGGTCCGGGTATGGGATTGGTTTTTATTTTTTTCGCGAGTTTGGGACGGGTTTGGGATTTGATGATATACCCGTTTACCCGACCCGATTACCCGATAAAGTATACCCGTTTACCCGATTAGATACCCAATATAATTTCTAATATATATTTTTAAATATGTATGCATAATATATATAGTTGTCCATCTACATTTTCATCTTCTGCTAAAATTACCAAAAATTAGTGTATACTTTTTGTTATCTATATTTAATAATGCTAAATGTAATAGGTTAATTAATAGTTACCTAATAGATGCCCGTCAGATATTTGGTCGGATATACTCAATGAGTATATTTTAAAAATTAACGGGTTTACCCGAAACCCGCGGGTATACCCGATACCCAATGGGTAATTACCCGACACAAACCCGAGGGGTTTTGGGTCGGGTTTGGGACAAACATACCTAATCGGGTATGGGGTTTGGATTACCTAAACCCGTCCCAAACCCGACCCATTGCCATCCCTACCTACTAGTCGGGATCAGATCAGCTGATGTGGCAATCTGCATAGGAATGAAGTCTCCTTGATGCATTCCTGAGGATCCCTCCTAGTATTGTCCTGATAATCCTGAGTTGAAATTGAGGATCCTGGGTTGCAATGGAGTGACTTCATTTGCTGGTCTTTTTAACTGCTTTAACTCCTCAATATCCTTTGGTAATATTTGGTTGGTTCTTTTCTGCTGATCCATTTAATCCTTAACCTGTCTAATTAAAGTAAGAATTTCATTTTTAGAAACAATTCCATGTCAGTCAAACCAGATCCTAAAGGATTTGAGAAGGATGTCTGTTTAGGAACAACATCAGTTTTCTTTTGAAAGTTCTGAGGAGGAGGAAGAGGTAGAGACTTGTTCATTCCAGAACTTGCTGATGGGACAGTGGATGAAACAGATTTTGGTTGAGAAGACATCTTGAACAAAGAGATGTAGAAAAAGATGATTGAAAAAATATTTTTATAAGGATTTTTAGATTGAAAGCACCACTTGCTCCACGGTGGGCGCTAAATTGTTTTGGTCAAAAATTACCAAATTAACTTAGTGATCAAATTAGTTAACTGAGGTTGTGTGCTTTATAGAAAAATGTAAATGACAAACAGAGGATCCCCGAATAACAATCAGGATCCTGAACTTGAATAAAAATTATGAGTGAAATTAACTAAAATCTAGAAAAAAGAATGAAATGAAATGACTGAAATGAATGGTAAAAAACTAAACAAGTGATTTTGTTACGAGAAAAAGCCCTTGATCTTCGAATAAAAGTCAGGATCCTGAACTTGAACAAGAATTATGAGTGAAATTAACTAAAATCTAGAACAAAGAATAAAATGAAATGACTGAAACGAATGGTAAACAAACTGAACAAGCGGTTTTGTTATGAGGAAAAGTCCTTGATCTTCTTTAGAATATGATCTCCAGTGTAAAAACCCTGGGAGTCGAAAAATATCAATCCCCAATCAGTAAATAAAAATTTGGTACAAGTGTGAGCTACGATGTTCGATTGCTATGTTTTACAAGAGAATGCAGTGAGTGATGTTGTGTGTTATCCTATATCGAACATGCGCTATTTATACATGTAAATTATAGGTGTTAACTATCAATAACAAACTATGCGAAATATCTGAGATCCCCAGCTGAATCCATCTTTGAGTCCAACTAGCCATTACACTATCTTCACACTTCCATTCCGAGTCTACAGGAAAGACAATTAATGCCCAATTAACACAAAGCATGGCAAAACACCCTTCACTTAGCATTTTCAAGCTACTTGACAAACTTTACACAACCAAAAATGCCATTTTAAGTAATAACATCGAATTCACCACAAAACACCTTGTTTATCATAACTAAGCATGAATCAACTAATATTTCATTTAAAACATCTCCCAAACTTTTAGATGTCAATTATCCAAAATTAGGGTTTTTAGGGACTTTAAAAGACCATTATCATGTCTAACACATCTTGGACACACACTTATAATAGCAAAACCTAACATCTTTAGTCTTTTAACCATGATCCACATCATCACAAACCAACTTTTGTGCTTTTAGGATTTTCACGAGCAATTGAATATGTGATTTCATTTCAAGATTATGCAACATCATTTAAGACACGTGCAAATAAAATAGTTAGCTATAAAAAAGGTAATAACTAAACCGTCATGATGAGGATCCTGAACACTGTTCCTGTCGTCTTCCTCGAAAGATATAGTCTTCTGATTAGTCAACATTGATGTCCGTGTAGGCTTATCCTCTTTTTCAGTCATGGATTCCTTAGTATGCCTTTTAGCAGCTGAGTAGGAGGTACCACATATATCTGAACCACCTAAAATAAAATTTATAGTTTTAGCATCAGGAGGCGGGATGCTACTCTTTTCGGGGTCTTGTCGGATCTCAAGACTTGAATTTTTTTCTCTTCATGAGTTCTTTGAGATGACCATTGCTTATAAGATAACTAACTTCTTTTCAAAAAGCAATACAATCCATAGTGATGTGTCCAAAATCTTCATGATATGCACACCCCTTAGATTTGTCCTTCTTTCTATTTCCATTATCATTTCTTTTGGGCCATTAGGCTTTATCACCAAGATCCTGCATATCAAACATTAAACCTGCAATGTCAGTGGAAAACCCATAATCAGAAAATTTAGGATTATCTTCCTCTTCTTCATTTTCCATAGCATTAACCCTTGAGTTGTCTGGCCTGGAATAAGGTATTGGCCGATTAGACTTGTACGAGGACTCTGATTTCCTCTTATGTTACTCGTATCCTTTAATGGAATTCATTTTCTTCTGAAGATCCTTGTCATCCTCGAGCCTTATGAACCTTATGGCCCTATTTCAGACTTCATCAAGATTCCTGCAAGGATTCATAACTAGATCTTCTTAAAAAGGTGAATCTTTTTGTAATCCCATCTTGAATGCTTGCACTACTGTTGCAACATCGAGATTGGGGATTTCCAAATATTCTCGGCTAAATTTGTTCACAAAATCCCTAAGAGGCTCTCCAGGACTTTGGATTACCCTGTATAGACCAGTGTTAGTTTTTCAAATGACCTGTTGCAAGAAAATTGGTTATTAAACATGTTAACTAAGTGAGCAAAGGAAACAATAGAAGCAGGAGGAACATTTAGGAGCCACTTTAAAGAGGATCCTGTTAAAGTTGACCCAAATCCCTGGCATAGCAAGCTTCTTTTAGATTTGGGGATATGGGATAAGCCTCCTTTCTTTCCCGGTATTGTGCTATATGTTCCTCATGATTAGTGTCATCATATAGTTTCATAGTTGGAGTTTGAAATCGCTTGGGGATTTCATCATTGGCTATCTGAGGTATAAATCTCAAGATCCTCCGGGATCGGTCGGGTTACTCCGGGAACACTTGAGATCATATCCTTGAGTTTTTGCAATTCTTTAGCTATAAATGGATCGATCTCTGTATCCTACATGAAATCCTGGTTAGTATTTAATGAACTATTTTTGACATTGTTACCAACATAGGGATTTTGAGCAAATATTCCATGAGTAAATCTGGGATCCTTAGTTATTGTATGCCTGCTAGCCAGAATCAGATCAGTTGAGGTCACAGTCTTCCTTGATGTATTCCAAAAGATCCTTCCTGGAATTGTCCAGATAATCCCGAATTGAAATTGAGTATCCTTGGTTGTGATGGAGTTACTTCATTCACCGGCCTTTTTGATTGCTTCAATTCCTCCATATCCTTTAGTAGTATCTGGTTAGTCCTCTTTTGTTGCTCCATTTGATCCTTAACCTGTCTGAACAAAGTAAGAATTTCATTATTAGAAACAATTATAGGATCCCTGTCAGTCAAACCATATCCTGAATGGTTGGAAAAGATGCCCGTTTAGGAGCAGCATCAACCTTCTTATAGAAGTTCTAAAGAGGAGGTAGAGACTTGTTCATTCCAGAACTTGATGATGGGACAGTGGGCGAAACAGATTTTGGTTGAGAAGACATCTTAACCAAATAAATGTAGAGAAAGATGATTGAAAAAAGATTTTGATAAGGATTTTTTATATTGAAAGCACCACTTGCTCTAGGGTGGGCGACAAATTGTTTTCGTAAAAAAATTCGGAAGTAACTTAGCGATCAAATTAGTTAAGTGAGGTAGTGTGCTTTTTAGGAAAAAGATCTGAGGATCCCTGAATAACAGTTAGGATCCTGAATTGCAACAAGGATTATGAATGAAATCAATTAAGATTTAGAACAATAAACAAAATAGAATGAATAGTAAATAAATTGAACAAGCGATTTTGTAACAAGGAAAAGCCCTTGATCTTCTTTAGATGATGATCTCCGGCATAAAAACCCCGGGTGGCGACAAATATCGAGCTCCAATCAATTAATAAAAATGTATCACAAATGTGAGTGACAATATTCGGTTTCTATGTGTTACAAGACAATGCAGTGAGTGATGTTGTGTGTTTTCCTATCCCGAACATGTGTTATTTATACATGAAAAATATAAACGTTAACTGGCTTAACAAACTATGCAAAGTATCCGGGATCCTTAGCTGAATCCGTCTTTGAATCCAAC
The DNA here is from genome assembly GCA_032199755.1 of Ambrosia artemisiifolia. NCBI lineage: Eukaryota > Viridiplantae > Streptophyta > Magnoliopsida > Asterales > Asteraceae > Ambrosia > Ambrosia artemisiifolia. The sequence goes on along the minus strand of CM063515.1, from coordinate 53,350,112 downwards.
TAGTCGTTGCATCATCTTCACACATCTTTGTAACTTTCATTTCGATTCTATGGGAAAGGCTTAGTCTCCATAATAGTCGGACCTGCAATCATTTAGAAATATAGGAACAATCGAATAGGTTAGTAACAATAGTTAAAGATATCGAAACTGGTCAGGATCCCTAATACGCTGGACATCCAGGATCCTTAGTATTATCATTACTCAGGATCCCGAGTTATAAATTTTACCCCAAACACCTTCCTAGAAAAACAATACTTTGTATTTGATCCTAACCCTATTAAGGTAATATCAACCTTCCATATTTCCGGTAATTAACTAACATTCCCAGTTCATGCGGACACTACTCATGATCTTTCATATTCCATCCTTGTTGCTACAAAATCCTCAATTCAAGTTGTGTTTGAAGTTCAAAATCGATTGTTCAATCGAACATCAAATCAACAAAATCAATCGTTAAGCATAGAGTTTTAGAATTCTTGTTATTCTTTTTATGATGTTTTCTTGTTTCCTATGTTCAATCCGATGTCTTCTTGTTTCTTATTTCTTCAATTCATGTTTACTTACTTGTTTTGTAGAATATGGATGTTGATCAAACCGAGTCATTTTTTTGGATTGTGTTTTGTTTTGAAAACATATATATTTTTTGATTATTTTATGAGTTAATGTTGGTTTTTCTTATATAATTATAAGGTTAACTAATTTATTCGGTTGAACCGACCAATACAACTTATAAAACCATTTTAAAATCCAACACAATATATACCATTTAAAAACGGTTTTTTAAAGGCTCGGACTATTTCAACCCCACACCTTCTATTTCAACCCTTCTCAAAGCGCCTCGCTTAAGCCTAAGCGAGGCGCTTTGCCCCCATTTCGAGGAGGTCAGTACGAGGGTCAGAAAAAGCTAATTTTTGAAAAACGAAGCGCCTCGCTTTGGCCTAAGCGAGGCGCTTCGAATCAAAGATTTATTTTGGAGTGGTTTTTGATGTTTTGAATTGGTTTTTTTATTTTTTTTAATTTAATAATTTAAAAAGTTAAAAAAAATATTAACAAAACAAAGTAATAACCCTAATCAAACGTCTATATAGGCGTTTTCGATTTCCAAATGAATAAACGACTTAAACTTGACATTATCAACCACGTATAGTCAAAGATTTTAACACAAAACAAAGTAATAACCCTAATCAAACGTCTATATAGGCGTTTTCAATTTCTAAATGAATCAACGACTTAAACTTGACATCATCAACCACGTAGAGTCAAAGATTTTAACACAAAACAAAGTAATAACCCTAATCAAACGTCTATATAGGCGTTTTCAATTTCTAAATGAATCAACAACTTAAACTTGACATCATCAACCACGTATAGTCTTCCGGGAAAAGATACAATGTTAATCTTCGATAATTCTTCTTTTGTTATACAATTTTTGTTAGTTATTGTTTACCTTCCAATCGATTTCAAGTATGTGAAGAACTTGATCTTCGAATGCGGTATGCGCGTTAAATTTCATTAAATTTCATTAAATGCGGCAATAAAGGGATCCGCTTGGAGTCTAAAGCTTCGTGTGTCATCTTGGTCGAACTCATGTTGCAACATTCGTCTTGTGTGTGTTAGGGTCAGAAATTTTAGAGCTTTTTAGTGGGTTTTTCCAAGACTTCATCCTTGTGCTTTTTTAGTGGGTTTTTACAATGCTCAAACAACACAGGCAAGTCCTTGTCTGATCAACAAAACAAAACCATAATCTTGAAGTGTTTTAATATAGCCATTTTTCCCTGGTTTACCAGGAATGGGTTGAAGGTGTGTGTTGCAAATATAATAAACAAAGATAATACAAGAAGATGATCAAAGATGCTCCAACATAACTTGCACCGGCTTGAGATATGAGTTTGATTAGCTTAAATCTCTCTGGTCCATGGTATCCACTTTCAGGTTGTCTTGATCGTTGACAGCTATCTCTCCGATAACAGAAGAGTTGTCTTCAATGATTATAAGAAACTTGAAAGTAATTACAAGAAGATGATCAAGGATGCTCCAACATAACTTGCACCAGCTTGAGATTTGAGTTTGATTAGCTTAAATCTCTCTGATCCATGGTAACCACTTTTAGGTTGTCTTGATCGTTGATAGCTATCTCTCCGATAACAGAAGCGTTGTCTTCAATGATTATAAGAAACTTGAAAGTAATTACAAGAAGGTGATCAAGGATGCTCCAACATAACTTACACCGGCTTGAGATATGAGTTTGATTAGCTTAAATCTCTCTGATCCATGGTATCCACTTTCAGGTTGTCTTGATCGTTGACAGATATCTCTCCGATAACAGAAGAGTTAGAAGAAGGTGATGAGATAGATGAAAAGTGCTCCAACATAACTTGCACCGGCTTGAGATATGAGTTTAATTAGCTTAAATATCTCTGATCCATGGTACCTTGAAGACTAGATTCGGTGCAATCGACGAACATCCTTCAAAATTTCAACTTCCCGTTCAGGTGCTTAAGTCCACCAACCTACTTGATCGTTGATAGATATCTTTCCGATAACGGAAGAGTTGTCGTCAATGATTCTAAGAAACTTGAAAGAAGAAGTACCTTGAAGACTGGATTCGGTGCAATCAGAATCTGAATATTATATTACAATAATATTACGTTGAGCAAAAAGTTGTGTTTGAAGCCTAGTTCTTTTGGCCACAGGTACAGAAAGGTTATAAATGTTCATGTCGTTTCAGGTTGCCTTCATCGTTGACAGATATCTCTCCGATAACAGAAGAGTTATCTTCAAAATTGATGTAATGTATAAGTTTTAGAGTCAGTAAGCATTTAAAGAACTTGCACCGACTTGAGATATGAGTTTGATTAGCTTAAATCTCTCTGATCCATGGTATCCACTTTCAAGTGAAAATGAGTACCATCAATCCGGTATTAGTGGTTGGAAACTGTGATGACAAAGCTTGTGTTGAGGGATAAACCATTCTGAATGGGTTGAAGGTGTGTGTTGAAACAAGGTATGGATATGGAGAACATGGAATGAGATGATTTCGATTTTTGTACAAAGATTCCATAAGTAAAAGTCAGTTGTTATCGGAGAGATAGCTGTCAACGATCAAGGCAACATACTTGAAATCAATGGGAAGGTAAACAATTCCTGCTCATCATGAGGAAAGCATATCATTGTACATATACCTCCTTATCTAAAAGAAAGCACATCATTGTACATATACCTCCTTCATCGTTGACAGATATCTCTCCGATAAGAGAAGAGGAAGGGTTACTACTCTGCACTTCAAGTAGAAGAAGATGAAGAAGAATAAATGAAGTCTATTAATAGAGGTTAGTAGGTTACTCATTACTGGTGGAAATGGGAGCTGGCCATGCTTGTAGTGTTTGAAGCCTAGTTCTTTTGGCCACAGGTACAGAAAGGTTATAAATGTTTTGAAAATATATTCCCAAACAACGAAAAACAACTTTTCATGCAAGCAAGTAAAATTCAGTTGTTGGTCAGTGAGATTGATAACTGGACACTGAGATTGATAACGTCTCTATGAAAGTTGCTAAAATAGTTAAACAAAAGCTGAAATTGAACAGTTATTTGGAATGTTCCTGATCATTACAGTTATGCCTTTTCTGATCAAAAAATATATTCCCAAACAATTAAAAATAACTTTTCATGCAAGCAAGTAAAATTCAGTTGTTGGACAGTGAGATTGATAACTGAACAGTGAGATTGATAACTTCTCTATGGAAGTTGCTAAAATAGTTAAACAAAAGCTGAAATTGAACAGTTATTTGGAATGTTCCTGATCATTACAGTTATGCCTTTTTTGAGAAAATATATTCCCAAACAATTAAAAATAACTTTTCATGCAAGCAAGTAAAATTCAGTTGTTGGACAGTGAGATTGATAACTGGACAGTGAGATTGATAACTTCTCTATGGAAGTTGCTAAAATAGTTAAACAAACGCTTAAATAGAACAGTTATTTGGAATGTTCCTGATCATTACAGCTATGTCTTTTTTTATCAGAAAATATATTCCCAAACAATTAAAAATAACTTTTCATGCAAGCAAGTAAAATTCAGTTATTGGACAGTGAGATTGATAACTTCTCTATGGAAGTTGCTAAAATAGTTAAACAAAAGCTGAAATTGAACAGTTATTTGGAATGTTCCTGATCATTACAGTTATGCCTTTTTTGATCAGAAAATATATTCCCAGACAATTAAAAATAACTTTTCATGCAAGCAAGTAAATTCAGTTGTTGGACAGTGAGATTGATAACTGGACAGTGAGATTGATAACTTCTCTATGGAAGTTGCTAAAATAGTTAAACAAAAGCTTAAATTGAACAGTTATTTGGAATGTTCCTGATCATTACAGCTATGTCTTTTTTGATCAGAAAATATATTCCCAAACAATTAAAAATAACTTTTTATGCAAGCAAGTAAAATTCAGTTGTTGGACAGTGAGATTGATAACTGGACAGTGAGATTGATAACTTTTGTATGGAAGTTGCTAAAATAGTTAAACAAAAGCTGAAATTGAACAGTTATTTGGAATGTTCCTGATCATTACAGTTATGCCTTTTTTGATCAGAAAATATATTCCCAAACAATTAAAAATAACTTTTCATGCAAGCAAATAAATTCAGTTGTTGGACAGTGAGATTGATAACTTCTCTATGGAAGTTGCTAAAATAGTTAAACAAAAGCTTAAATTGAACAGCTATTTGGAATGTTCCTGATCATTACAGCTATGTCTTTTTTGATCAGAAATATATTCCCAAACAATTAAAAATAACTTTTCATGCAAGCAAGTAAAATTCAGTTGTTGGACAGTGAGATTGATAACTGGACAGTGAGATTGATAACTTCTCTATGGAAGTTGCTAAATAGTTAAACAAAAGCTGAAATTGAATAGTTATTTTGAATGTTCCTGATCATTACAGTTATGCCTTTTTTGATCAGAAAATATATTCCCAAACAATTAAAAATAACTTTTCATGCAAGCAAGTAAATTCAGTTGTTGGACAGTGAGATTGATAACTGGACAGTGAGATTGATAACTTGTCTATGGAAGTTGCTAAAATAGTTAAACAAAAGCTTAAATTGAACAGTTATTTGGAATGTTCCTGATCATTACAGTTATGTCTTTTTTTTATCAGAAAATATATTCCCAAACAATTAAAAATAACTTTTCATGCAAGCAAGTAAAATTCACTTATTGGACAGTGAGATTGATAATTGGACAGTGAGATTGATAACTTTTGTATGGAAGTTGCTAAAATAGTTAAACAAAAGCTAAAATTGAACAGTTATTTGGAATGTTCATGATCATTACAGTTATGCCTTTTTTGGTGAAATGAACTTGAAGAAATGATTTGGTGGATCTGTCATGAGTTAAACAAAAGCTGAAATTGAACAGTTATTTGGAATGTTCCTGATCATTACAGTTAAGAATTGTTTGAGAATATATTTTTTGATCAAAAGATCCATAATGTTGTTTATGCAAGCAATAGCACAAGTCGTTCTTTAATATTGTTTATAATAAAAAGAAAATGGGCTGCAAAGGAACTTCAGGTCAGCCAGACGTTTGTCAAAAGAACATATTTGAAATCGATGGGAAGGTAAACAAAATCGTGGAAAATCAATGATAACTTCTCTTCAGTAGAAATGTGTGGACTATCGGAAGATTGATTAACTTCAGGTCAGCCAGACGTTTGTCAAAAGAACATATTTGAAATCAATGGGAGGGTAAACAAAATCGTCGATCCGAATGTTGATTTTTTTTGCAACCGGTACAACGAACTCTGTATAGGTTGCTTTTAATACAATAATTATATTAAAAAAAAACTAACTCAAAACACCAAAAAAATAACAAAAAAAAAATTGATTCGAAGCGCATCGCTTAGGCCAAAGCGAGGCGCTTCGGGTCACAAATCAACCTTTCTGACCTCATACCGAGGATGAAAATAGAAGTGGGGGTTTTAATATAACCACACTTTTTAAAACATTCCTAATAAGATGTGCTATTAATTAAAAAAAAAACTTTAAAAAGACAGCATTTTGCCACAAAAATCCATGTTATCTTGAAGGAGTCGACGTGGCAAGATGTAAATCCGAGTGAAGATTTAGTTTATCCACATAAAATGCACGTGGCAAGATGCTATTGAACATCTAATAACCCATGCAATCCAGAGCCACTTGAATCTATCCTTAACATCACAACATATATCAAAATTCCTAAATAAACCAACCACATACATATTATCTGTCTTCTTCGAACAACAATGGCCGCAGCAACCTCAACCGTCGTTGGCTTGGCCACTTCCTCCCTCCCATCAGTCAACCGCATGCAATCCACTTTAAATTCAGGTTAATTTACCAACCAAACACTTCATTTTTTTATCTTTGTTTCGGCCCAAAGTGGCAAGGTTCATTTTTAGTAAACTAAGTTTCGCTAATTAAAAAGGGTGGTGACGCAGCTTTTTGCCCGTCTGTATGCTATCTTAATGTAATTTGTCATTTATGAAATGAATTTGAAGTTTAAAAAAAATCATTTGGTTACATTGGATCATCCTACTTAAAAGTAAGCGTATATATATATGTTATCCGTGTGTGTTTGCATTTCAGCCTTTTTGAAGTCTCCTACATCAGCCAGGAACCCTTTAAGAGTTTCACAAGCTTCAGGTGGCAAATATACATGGTAAATAACTAGCTAAATAATAACATAATGTTTCTTTTATATAATATATATGCAAGTGTACATATAGATATAAAGAGAGAGATTTATTAATATTATTAAATGTTTGTTAGTTTTCAAAGAGACTGGCTACGCAGAGACTTGAATGTGATAGGGTTCGGGTTGATCGGGTGGCTGGCACCATCGAGCATTCCAGCAATAAACGGTGACAGTTTGACCGGACTCTTCTTTGGGAGCATTGGAACCGAGCTAGCTCACTTCCCTACCCCTCCTGCTCTCACTTCCCCCTTTTGGTTTGTTCCACTATTCTCTTAATTTGGATATATATATATATATATATATATATATATATATATATATATATATATATATATATGGGTAGGGATCCTAAGAGAACCAACCCCTATTTGAGAACTGAGAGAACCATTCTGGGCCACACATTTCATATAAAGGCAAAAAAAAAAAAAAAAATTTTTTTTTTTTTTTTTTTTTGCTTTAATCGCACATTTTTATGCAAGGAAAAAAATTTTTTTATTTTTTTTGAATTTTTTTTTCATTTATACATATGTGTATATGTCAATTATACATATGTGTATATAGCAATTATACATATGTGTATATAGCATTTTTCAGCTATACATATGTGTATATTGCATTATACATATGTGTATAATGCAATTATACACATGTGTATACTGAAAAAAAAATACAAAAAAAATAAAAAAAAAAAATTTTCTTACATATAAAGCAGCGATTTTTGCAAAAAAAATTTTTTTTTTTTTTTTTTTTTGCCTTAGAGAAATGTGTGGCCCAGAATTAGGGGTGCAAATGAGCCGAGCAGCTCGCGAGCTACTCGAGATCGGCTCGGTAAAAAGCTCAAAACGAGCCGAGCCTTATCGAGCTCGAGCCGAGCTTGAGCCTAAAACGAAGCTCGTTTACTTATCGAGCTCGAGCCTGGCATATGAAGCTCGCCAGGCTCGTCGAGCCTTATCGAGCCTAATATAATATTAGGTTTATTAATATTTTATATTATTTACCCACATTTTAAGTTGTTTAATAAACGAGCCGAGCCGAGCTTTTGACTTATCGAGCCTAAACGAGCCTATTATACATATTATTAAATTTAATATATCAACTAATAAACACTAAACGAGCCGAGCCCGAGCCGAGCTCGAGCTTGAAAAACTACTAACGAGCCGAGCTCGAGCTTTAAAAACAAAGCTCGAACCGAGCCGAGCTCGAGCTCTTATAAGTTAATCGAGCTCGAGCTCGAGCCTGGTCGAGCTCGGGCTCGGCTCGGCTCGTTTGCACCCCTACCCAGAATGGTTCTCTCAGTTCTCAATTTGGGGAAAGGTTCTCATTTGAACCGAATCCATATATATATATATATATATATATATATATATATATATATAGTATAAGGATAAACGGAAAACCCTCCTAAACCGGAAAACTTTGGAAACTCTAACCTCCCGAGTTTTTTTTTATATGAAAATTTTAGGGTATGTAATATACATGATTTTAAGCATTTTGAGCCAAAAAAATCAAAAAAGCGCCGAGTACTTTTTTTTTTAAAAAATAAATAAGTTTTCGGGTAACGCATTGTTAACACATGTTAATCGCTAACATGTGTTACCTGAAAACTTTTTTTTTATTTTTTTTTAAAAAAAGTGTTCGGCGCTTTTTTGATTTTTTTGGCTCAAAATGCTTAAAATCATGTATATTACATGCCCTAAAATTTTCAGACCCTAAAAAGCTCGGGAAGTTAGAGTTTCCAAAGTTTTCCAACTTAGAAGGGTTTTCCATATATCCATACCCTATATATATATATATTCTAGTTTTATAAAGTAATTTGGCATGACATGGCTACTTCAAGGGACTGTGTAACCAGCTGAGCCGAGCGGAACTCGCCTAGTAGGCTCAAGCTTGGCGCCTTTCCAGCTTTATCCCTAAAGCTTGAGCTAGCTTGACTCCTTTCGAGCTTCATATTTAAAGTTCAAGCTCGTTAGTAATTTTTTTTAAATCATTAATTATCAACTAAGCTCTAGCTCTAGCCCCAACTAAGCTGCGCCCCTGAATCTAATCAAGCTAAGCAACTAAAGTTTGTACAAGCTCATTTATTAAATCATCATCATCATACTCAGTTAATCCCACCTATAGCAAAGCTAAGGTAGGGTCTGAGGAGGGTAAGATGTAGACAGCCTTACCTCTATCCCTAAGAATAGAGAGGCTGCTTCCAGTGAGACTCCCGGCTCGATGTGGTTTGGTATCAAGCCTTGGACATAAGGTACAAAACACTTAGCAATCGGGACAAACCCGATCGGTGCATGTACCCCTTTGTCTTTTGGCTATCCACGCTACCACATGATGCATGATTAACCGTCCGTCGTTTTTAACGTTATTTTCACGAAATTAGTAAAATAACGTTAAAACTAGTGCAACTTTACTTTTGCCCCCCAAGGGCCACTCATTTATTAAATAAGGTCCTGAATAGGCTCAAGCTAGTTTATATTTGGCTCATTTCAAGCTTTTTATTGAGCCGTTATCGAGTAACTCATGAGCAAGTTAATTTTTTGTCACATTCCTAGCTGTAGATTGATGATTTGTAGGCATTTAAATTTTAAATCATACCTGAAGGGTGAATGCAGTCATGTAAGAACTAAGAAAGTTTTGAGGGTTTAAAATTTGTTGATTTGTGTTGTTGGTGATTGACAGGTTGTGGTTGATAACATGGCATTTGGGACTCTTTATATGCCTCACTTTTGGGCAAATTGGGTTCAAAGGGAGGACCGAAGATTATTTCGAGAAGTAAACTCCATGTATCTAAGAATATTATTCTATTTCAATCCCTAATCTTTGTTGTATGTGTCTAAATATCCCTTATGAAATTCATGCTTTCTCTAATCTTCATTATGGTGTAATATCTCTCTTTTTTCCATTAAAATTACAATGATTTACATGCAAGTATGTCCGTATATCTTTGAAATTGTTAGGTTAATCAACCAAATCCGGTATCTTATACGTTATATCAGAAGACGGGGAGTAAATTAAAGAGAATTTAATTGGTGAATATGAAATTTGACTGATCACTAAGTCTTTGCATGGATCATGTTGAAATCCAGTGATTAGTTAAGAGAAGCCATCTCTATCTTTCATATCCAATTCTACTTGTTACTTTCTAAAACATAGAGTGATTCTTTGTTTCTTATCTTCTGTTATGTGTGTATTATTTCTTAGTTACTTCAACCTCATTCACATTTTATATTCATTATCAAATATAATGTTTAATACTAAACATATGCTGTTTGCGGATGCCATATAGTTTACTTTATCTTAACACCTAGGTTAGTTATGTTTTTATATTAATCGGCAATTGTACTCGCACCACGCCTACCACACTTTAATAATGTTAAAAGACTTTAAGAACTATTCAATTAACACCCACTAAATTTTGATAACATATACAAAACAACAAAGCCCAGTAAATCTCAGAAATAGCAAAGCTATTGTATTCAATCCCACATTTCGATAACATATATTCTTGTAAAAATGGAAAAAATTACAACACGGTGGTAGGAACTTGTATTTCTATGGACAATATTACAATATCAATAGAGATATAAACAATTACAATACGAACATCAAAGTTTATTTTGTTCTAATATTCCTCCTTAATCAAAATGGTGGTGGACCTACATGAAGCATTCCCACTGAAATAGTCATATTGAGCACGTGGAGGCTCTTAGTTCCATACGCTTCTGCAATTGGTTCCATCATGTATCATGCTATGTATCAAGTCTGATTTGTCGTATGCTTTGAGCATGTGTCGTAAGCTTTGAGCATAATGAGCATATATCAGCAGAATACCGATAAGGATCAATTGACAAATATGCAGACCATTATTAAGCACTTAAGGACTAAGGATATGTTCTTAGTACATGGAGGACTAGAAGAAGAGTTATCAGTTAAATTTCATACTGATGTTAATTCTAGACAAATCAAGATAATTCTCGATCACAGACCGGATTGTATTCCAAGTAGAACATGGTTGTTCAATCCACTACATGATCTGAATACACTGCAGCATCTGATGTTGCAAAGGAGGCTGCTTTGATGAAGATGTTCATTACTAGTTTTGTTGTGGTATCTAGCATTCAGAAACTAATCGAGATATTGTGCGACGATACTGGTGGCATAGCTTAGGCAAATAAACCAATGTCACACCACAACACGAAGCACATACTCAGAAAATTCCACTATATTAGTGAGACTTTGGAACTAGAAGACATCATAATGAACAAAGTACATATGAATCAAAATCTAGTAGAACCAGAAGCATATACTCATTCACTAAACCTATATCTCTGGCGAGACATGGGAAGCATGCGGATAAGATAGGTCTTAGATCTGAAACACCCGGTCTAGATCCCTATCAACACGAACAATGAAACACCTAGTGTAGATCCCTAGACAAGGCACGCGGATCGAGGCAGCAGTTACGCTCTCTCGGTCGTGCGTAAGAATGACGGGAGGGGCGAGTGGGGTTTGGGTGGTGGCGTGTGGTTCGATTGGACGTGGTGGCCGACGGTGGGTGGTGGTGGTGGCGGTAATTATGGTTGTGGGGTTGTGTTTTTTATTAACTCTTAATACAAACAATGGTGGCCAAAAAACTAGATTAGGGTTTGTGATTAAAGATAATTATAATCTTTTTCACTTTAGTCCCCAAAGTTTTAGCTTGCTCCCTAAGGAGTTGCCATATAATAATTAACTAATTAATTATTAATCCACTAAGTTTTATATAATTAACAATTAACTATAAAACTTTCGCACCTATGTCTTATTATCGAATAATAAACATATTACCGTTTACCTCATTAAACGACGAACACCATTAACATTAACCAATATATAATTATGGTCCAGTGAGAATCATCAATCACCTTTTAATATCAGATAACATTTATTCAATAACGCTGTGATAATTATTCTACAATAACTATTCTATCGTCCAACGCCTTAAACGATCTAATCAATTAATCCAATTAATAATCCACTTCCAGTCAATTGTTTTATCACCGATTATTCGTAATAATATTTTTGACAAATATTTCGCTAAATGTTTATTTCTCAGTCGAAGTTATTTGTGATTAATAATATTTAACACTTAAATATTTTTCATATGTTCACAGTTCAAAGTGTAACTCTTTGGATCGTACTTTGATAGTCGCATTATTAATTGATAAATGGACACCATTTCTACCAGTCTCCCACTTGGACAAATCCCGATTATTTAGTATAATGATTGATAGAGTTGGGCTTCTAGCTACACCGCATTGTCCCTATCAAAGTATGACGATTTATGTTTGTCTTCTGCGTTCAAGTAACCCTTTACTTAAACAAACTTATAGCCGCCTGATAACATTATCATTTATCCTTTATGTTCCAAGAACTTTGTCAAACATGAGACATGGATCCGTTTCATTCTCATTTATCCTTCAACCATTTCTATCTCGTACTGAATTCGAGTAATTTTGACAAACTAATATTAGTTTGAGTATAGCCATCCATATTTCATACCAGTCTAATCCTAGAGGGTGTCGTAACATTCTAACTCCTTTGTAAAGAAGCACAAAATCCCTTAGACAACGTACAACTCCCACTTAGCTTCAGAATTGTCCACAAGCTAGCACCCGTATTACTATCCTATTACGACATAGCGGGTAAGATCACTGAACAACAGAGCTTCAAATATGATTCTAAGGTTTTTAACAAAAAAAATCATATCACTATCAGAACTTCTTTATGATTGTAATCCATGAAGAAAGTTTTGAAGTGAGTTACGTCCAATATTCATTCTGTAATGAATACCTATGAATCCTATATCTAAAGTCCCAAATTATAAGAGATTACTCTGTGTGGTTTTAGGTGGTTTAATCCCCAAGTCCCAAATTATAAGATATTACACCATATGTCCCTAACCTTTACATTTCATTGCCATCACTACCTTTAAAATATTGCTAATTAATTAATAAAAATAAATGCGTATTTCCCTTTTTTTCTCTTGTCACCTTCACATAAAACCCACTTACATTCACTACCATCTCCACGCACAACCACCATCATATACCATTATCCTCCACCCACAACCATTGTTAACCTTAAACAAACCTACATCATCAATTCCCAAACATTTATTAACCGTAATCTCCTCATCCCCACCCTTTCTTAACATAACTTGCAAATGAAACCCTAACCTTAGTCTTATCATCCACAATCATCATTCATCGTCGAAGATTAACTACCACCGAAAATCCTCAGACTTGCAATCAACCACCATTGACCCCATCTTCTCCACCGACAAACCCCAACCCTCCACTACCGATTCACCACCCTAACAACTAACGTCCACTTTTATCACTATCATTTGATGGAAAAAGGGTTCGTCAACATTTGTTGGAAAAAAATGAAATACAAAGCCATGAACATGAAAGAGTATTGTTTTAGCTGCGTATAAAGCAGAGACACAACCAGAAAAAATGCAACAATGGCTAATGCTGGTGATAAGCTTCTGAATCTGAGACCAAGCAACCTTCAAAGCTCCACCATCTCTCTTTGCAATCACTCATATATACACATGACTTGTCTGGCTTATCTTAGAGTCACATTCTCTTATGTTAATTCCTACTCATCAAAACTAAACAAGCCTCTTTGCTTTAGTTTGGTATTAGAAATCGTCAACTGTGTTGGTAGATTGAAGTCGGTTGATGATGGAAGCCATGGGTTCATTATCATGTTCAGTTGTGGTACGGTGGTGGTGATCAGAGAAATATTACTACAACTACTAACACTACAACCACCACCAACACGACCACCACAACCACGACCACCACTACTACTACCACTACCATTGCTGCTACTACTACTCTTGATGCTGCTGCACTACCACCACTACCAGTTACTGCTGCACTACCGCCACCACTACTACTAACAATAACAATAACAACAACAATGATAATAAAAGCGAAAAGATTCCATCATTCACAACAAAATAACAAAGATACATGATGTGTTGCAAAGCACATATGTTTTATTTCTTACGATTTTTTATCAATTTTTAGGCGTTTAATTAGTTGATTTATTCATTACTAGCTTCTATTTATTTATTTGGGTTTATCCAGGTGCCTGTGCGTAAAGGGAATGAAAATCAAGACCAAATAACGGAAGAAACACGCACGTGAAAAGGAGTTGAAAAGAAATTGAAAAATCAAGAATATTGGTTCTTCACGCCATGCAAAAAACACAAGAAAGCCTTTCACGACATGAGAAGAAGCCGAGCCAGAAGAAATTAGGCCGCGACTATTTTGTCTGCCGTGCCAGAAGAATTTGGGTCGCGACTATTTTGTTAGCCGAGCCACACAAATGTTACTTGTTAAGCCTTCGCAATGTGCGAAAACCCTTGAAACCGGGAAAACCCTAGTTCGATCATAAAACACTTTTTGTCGCATTCATTCAATACTTTTGACTTCCAGAGCAAGCTTGGGGCGATTTTGAGCGAATCTGAAGGGGGATCTAGGAGTAGGGATGGGGATGGTACTGGACCGGTATCGAAAATCCCAGAAAGTGGGTACCGATACTGAAAACAAACAATACAGTACCGATATTCGCATGTAAAAATCAGTAAATACCGGTACCAAAAACAACTGGTATGGTATGATACGATATCTGTATTCGAATGTAAAAATCGGTAAATACAGGTACCATACCGTACAAAGTTGGTACCGATACCGGTAGTATCGGTACCAAACAAACATAAAAAGTAAGTATCGTTACCGAAAATGATTCGGTACCAGAAACTCGGTACTAGTACCGGTATCCGATACCATTTGCTCATCCCTAGCTATGAGATATAGCGAGTTGGTGGATTTCACGTGTTATCAGTTAGAGACAAGTTTCATGCTTTTAGCTTCGCTCACAACTTTAAGTACTATGACTTTGTCTACTATTTTCATGCGTTTGGATATTGCTTTTGTGTTGATTATGAACATGAATAGGTAAACTCTCTAGGCTACCTAGGATTTAATGATGAACATTGATTAATGAACAGTTTTTGGTTTTCGGATTATTGATTGTTTTGGTTAATGCTATTGTAAACAGTTTTCTAATCAAGTTCTAATGTATATGCGTGCTATAGCTGATGTGCTATTAATTGTTCCACTCGGCTCTATGATTGGTTAGTTTTGTATTGATTAATCTAGGATTTGTGACTTTTGTAAGACTTTGTGTTTTTTTATTATAATCTTGTGGTTACTTGTGACAACAGTCAACGAACCAGATCAACATCTGTATGTATTTCAATTATTACTGTCTTTTTATGTGCATGTTTAGACATTTGACACACACAATACCCCACTAGTCTAGTGAAGCATGAGTTGTTCAGAAACTCAACAAAGGGTTAACCGTTTATGCATACAACCACCGAACAACGACCAAACAAACACTCAATGGGGTTACTACCCTCTAACATACGATTACTCATCACTAACACATGTAAGCAATCACAAAGACTACCATGTGTTAGTACCTAATAAACATGTGTTCACGAATCAAACAAAAACTAATACATGTTGATGTCATCATCGGACAAGGCCAAGTTGCATTCCTATGCAAGAATACGATCATAATTGATACAAGCTAGCATCCCACTCGACGTATACGACAAGCGTATGAAAACTATTATTCATACCATCAAGCTATACCTAGCCGAATTCTAGTTCGATACACATGTGCACGATATATATATAAACACCCACATGTATGCTTAGTATTATAACTAATTAGATAAACCTCTTTTCTTTGTCCCACCCTCGGTCGATTATAACCAAGACCACACCAATCCTTGTTAAACCTTTACAATTATACTAAATTAGTAACCTACATATCTAATCCCTAAGTGTGATCATGAGCAAAACAAGGTGATCTAAGCAACTATATATCGGCCAAAACCAATACAACAATATCATGGTACATCACTTTCAAGGAAGTGTCCAAACCTTAGATGAATATGGTAACATGACAACATAGAACCACCATCTTGAACAAATGATCTTTGCCACATTTTTCTCCAGAGTCCTTGACAGCCTAGGATCAATCGCCATTGATCCAATCGAGCATCAAGTCAGAGGCTTGGATAGTGCAATGATTCGGCTATGACTAACAAACATATGTTAGGATGAGCCGAAGCATGTGTTAACTCCATTATAAATCAAGGATACTTATTATACACTATTCACAACACAAGGGCATGGCCCACTTACACTAAAAACTAAAGCACACAAACATCAGGTGAACAACTTGGATGCTAAACAACCGAAACGTACAATTTACCGTGCTCTTAATAACTCTAGGGCAACTATTGTTGGACGGTAGCTATCACACCTTGTCAAGCTTCACTAGACCACATGTGACATTATCAGGTGAGTTTCACGGCCCCATTTTACTGCTTTTACATTTTTGGAGGATAAACATGCTACAATTCTAGTACAATTTACAATTGTGTGGTAATTCTATCGTGACTGCCATGTGGAACATGATACATTTGGTTCATGATTTCATTAGTCCTCGTATTACAATTACTGTAACCATTAGCTATCAAAAGCCATGGAACACTTTAATAGATCTATTGGGTTGATACCCCCCGCTCTTGGTTAGTCGCTCAAACCGGTTACATACAAAAGAGTGTTAGTATTCTACTATACATACATTGTCTTTAGTGTATAATGCATGAGGCACAACAGTCAAGAGGTTTGGTTATGGGACTCATGGTTTGCACAGTGATCATTTGCTTAGGTAGCTTATGATTGGTCATACATGAATTACACAAGCATTTTACTTAGTACATTCAAACCTGTGAACTCACCGACATTATTGTTGACAAATCTTTGTGCATGTTTTTCAGGTAACTGATGATGAGCAGCAGAGGTTTGAGAGAGGGGTTCGAGCATGCACTGGGTGGTACGACTTTGGAATGGGTTTTGTCAATCCCGTAATGTTTTAGTTTCAATTTCATAAGTTTCAGACACTATCTTATTTTCTAAACAATGTTATGTTGGTTTGAATAATTTATGACAATATCCATCCTATGATGGTACTATTTTAATAAATCTGTGTGTTGCTTGAAAACCTTTCGAGGTCGCATTCCTGTGTTTCTGCCTTGGCGGGGTGTGACAGATTGGTATCAGAGCATAAGGTTATAGCGAACTAAAATTCTTTTGAGTCAACTGTAACTTAAAACATTTTTTGAAACGTTTTCACGAAGTACCACGCCATCTCGCCTTGCACCTCTCAAATCTCAAGCTGCTCCACGACGATACATGTGTACAATAGTTCATTCATTTACATACATATTCATTTACATATATACATGCATGTGTATGACAGGATCATGGCTATTACTGTTGACCTCACCATTCAGGAGGTGGATGGATTTCTGATTCCGAGATGGATATGGACCCTACTCCCGTATGAGGCGTACTTTCGATGATGACACTTATGATGACGTTCCGCCATCCCTAGCTGCCCCGGACACTGACCCTTCAGTGACCCCTCCTACTTGTCGCCCTTCGGCCAGCCTTGCCCCTTCATTTTGCCCTGATTCCTCGGGACGTACACTCACAAAGTATACGCCCCGGAAGAGGGTGCGTCCGGCTCTTGTCATCGCCATTCCTGCTCGAACTCCGATTTTCCCTTGGCCCCTAACCCTATCCCTACCAGCGAGCCTACCCAGCCTACTGACCCCATACCGAAACCCCTAGCGATGGCGATATCCGAACCGAGACCCGAGCCCCCACAGAGGTTGGGGAGGCACTCTCATGCCCGTAAACGGCCTTTCCTCCCCAGTCTCACTGGTGATTTAGCACATCAAGATGAGGAGGACGACCACGAGGCTATGACTTTAGGAGGATCATCCGGGAGGCCACTCTACACCGATCGCAGTGTTATTCTTTCCCACAGCACGCAGTTGGTAGCTTTGGGAGTCCGCATCCGGGAGCTTGAGAGTCAGGTATTTGAGGCCGAGCAGGGGAGACTGTCTGCAATCATGGAGAGGGCGGAGGTGGAGAGACGTTTGGAGGCGCTAGAGAGGAGGATGGCAGCTACAGACCAGCATGTGAGGGAGGCGATCATTGCTGTTGCTGCTGCTTTTCCACCACCATCTTCTTAGACATTATGGTTATGCTTTGTGTCGTGACATTTTATGGTGTTCTGTCGTTATGATTAGTACTTTATGTTTAGTTCTCTTAGATCAAACTATTGCGGTTCAACCGCCCATCTTTTGTACTAAAACTTGATTATCTTGGATTTATGAATGGATTGTGATATCATGCTTTGTTGCCTATTCTTTTGTCTTGTGGTTGTGGTTTAATTACTATGCATGATTGTATTGGTTGTTATATGAATGTCCATGATTGCGGAATATATATCTCTTATGTTTGTTATGTGTTTTGTTAGGAGGAAATTATGCAAACCCGACAAGCTGCACGAACAAACGATGGCGAACCATTACCATCCACTCCCGCTGAGTTAGCTAGGGTGATTGCTGAGGCAATTTCTCGACATGATGCTACTCGGGCTGATTCCAGTGGAGGCTCTGGAGGTATAGGTCGCCGGCGGGGAAGCGAAACGGATAACGGTAGAAAATTTTGAGTCTAAATTCTCTACTTACAACTCCTACGCAAAGACTCTGTATTAATAATGCTCATTATTACACAGAAGTTGAAAACCCTATTCGTGGATGTTCGTACAAAACTTTCATGGCTTGCAAAACCATGGAACTTTCGTGGTACTGAGGGTGCCGTCGGGATTGTTTGTTGGATCGAAAAGACTGAGTCAGTTATTGACATCAGCGGTTGCTCTGAGGACCAGAAAGTGAAGTACTCTACTTGCATTTTCCAAGTTGAAGCCCTCACCTGGTGGAATATTCAAGTTCAAATCATGGGTCGAGATGCGGCTTACAATCTCACCTGGGCCGATCTCAAGGCTCTACTCATGGAGAAATACTGTCCTAGGAGTGAACTGCAAAAGCTGGAGGCACAATTCTGGAATCTTTCCATGGTAGATGCTAAAGTGGATGCCTATACTACCCGCTTTCATGAGCTCTCTCGACTAGTTCCTCACATGGTCATACCGGAATACAAGAGAGTTGAGCGGTACATTTGGGGTTTATCTCCCAAGATTCGTAACATGGTCACTGCATCTGCACCTACCACTATCCAAGCTGCTGTTACTATAGCTCACAGTATGACCAACGATGTTGTTCGTATGGGTTCTTTGAATCAGAAGATTGTAGATGCGGGAGAGAGTTCTGGAGGCAAGCGTAAGCGATCTGGCTCCAAGAAGGGTAAGAATTCGTCCCACAAGCAACAGTAGACTGTGAAGGTTTATGCTGCCACTACTGTCGAGGAGCCCAAATGCAAGTATAATGGGCCCCATCCCTACTGCAACAAATCCACTATCACCATGTTGGCACTTGTGATAGCATCCTGTATAAAAACTGCAATCGTCGAGGCAACAAATGCCACTATCACCATGTTGGAACTTGTGATAGCATCTTGTATAAAAACTGCAATCGTCGAGGTCACCAAACCGCTAACTGCAAGGCTAAGGCTACCAACACTCCCCCTGCCAAAAATGAGTGTTTTAAATGTGGTGCGACCGTTCATTTCCGCAAGGACTGCCCCAAGCTCAAAAATCAAGCTCGCGGTCGAGCATTCGTGCTGGGAGCTGATGAAGCACGTGAAGATCCTAACGTGGTTACTGGTACGTTTCTCCTTAACAACCATTTTGCATCAGTCCTGTTTGACTCAGTCGCCCATTTTTGCTTTGTGTCGACCGACTTTAAGAATTCTCTTGGGTTTGACTCAACTAAGTTGGAAACACATTATACCATAGAGTTGGCCAATGGTAAGTTGATTTCGTCTGGTGAAGTTGTTATGGATTGTGTTCTGGAACTTGGTGATCGTACCTTTCACATCGACTTGCTACCTATTCAGTTAGGTAGTTTCGATGTTGTTATTGGCATGGATTGGTTATCCAAGCATCGTGCAAAGATTCTCTGTCACGAAAAGTTGGTTCGTATTCCCTTGCCCGATGGTGAAAGTCTATCGATTCGAGGAGACCGAGGTGGAACTGCTCTTCGAGTCATATCTTGCATTAAGGCGCAAAAATGTTTAAGGAAGGGTTGTGTCGCATTCCTGGCACACGTTGTTGAATAGAAGGCCAAAGATCGGAGACCCGAGGACATACCAGTCGTACGAGACTATCCTAAAGTCTTTCCAGAAGACTTGTCGGGACTTCCCCTTCCACGACAAGTCGAGTTTCGTATTGATCTAGTCCCGGGAGTTGCCCCTATAGCCCGCACTCCGTATCGTCTAGCACTATCCAAAATGCAAGTGTTGTCTAACCAGTTGGAAGAATTGTTGGACAAGGGATTCATTCGTCCTAGTTTCTCTCCATGGGGAGCACCTATCCTATTCGTGAAGAAGAAAGATGGAAGTTTACGCATGTGCATTGATTACCGGGAATTGAACAAGCTGGCCATCAAGAACAAGTATCGGTTGCCAAGAATCGATGATCTGTTCAACCAGTTGCAGGGTTCCAGCTACTACTGAAAGATCGATCTGCATTCGGATTATCATCAGTTGTGGATTCAGGAAGACGACATTCCGAAGACTGCATTCCGAACTCGTTATGCGCATTACGAATTCCTAGTCATGCCATTTGGGTTAATGAATGCTCTTGCTGTTTTCATGGACCTCATGAATCGATTCTGAAAGTCTTACCTAGACAAGTTTGTAATTGTCTTTATAGATGACATCTTGATCTACTCGCAAACCCAAGAAGAGCACGAGCATCATCTTCGATTGATTTTGGAATTGCTAAAAAACAAGAAGCTGTTTGCCAAATTCTCGAAATGCGAGTTCTGGATTCGAGAAGTTCATTTCCTCGGTCACGTTGTGAACGAGAAGGGTATACAAGTTTACACCACAAAAATTGAATCCATCAAGGATTGGGTTGCGCCCAAGACACCGACTAAAGTGCGACAATTTCTGGGATTAGCTGGTTACAACCGACGGTTCATTGAAAATTTCTCCAAGATTGCCCAGCCATTGACTGTCTTAACGTAGAAAGACAAGAAGTTCGATTGGGGAATCAAGCAGGAGAATGCGTTCCAGGTTTTAAAGGACCGTTTATGCAGTGCTCCGATTCTTTCTCTTCCTGAAGGTACCGATGATTTTATAGTTTATTGCAATGCTTCTCATCAAGGTCTTGGATGTGTACTCATGCAAAGGAATAAGGTCATTGCCTATGCATCCCGGCAACTCAAAATTCATGAGAAGAATCACACCACTCATGACCTAGAGTTAGGTGCAGTGATCTTTGCCCTCAAGATATGGAGGCACTACCTTTATGACACTAAAAGCACCATTTTCACTGATCATAAGAGCTTGCAACACATCTTCAATCAGAAGGATCTGAACATGCGGCAGCGTAGATGGGTTGAGTTGCTGAACGATTACTATTGTGAGATTAAATACCATCCGGGAAAAGCCAATGTTGTAGCTGACGCCTTAAGCCGGAAGGAACGAGTTAAGACCCTGTGTGTGCGTGCGCTAGGTTTGATCATCCATACAAATCTCACTACACTTATCCGTGACGCTCAGCAGGAAGTTATGAAAAGTGAGAATCTGAAGAATGAGTTGTTATTCAAGATGGTTAATCTGTTGGAACCAAGGTCTGACGGCACAGTTTACTTAGCCAATCGGATCTGGGTGCCACGTTTTGGTGGTTTACGCGATTTAATCCTTGAAGAGGCCCACAAGTCTAAGTACTCGGTACATCCCGGAGCCGAAAAAATGTACAAAGACGTAAAGGAACTTTATTGGTGGCCCAATCTTAAAGGAGAAATTGCCACGTACGTCAGCCGATGCCTTACCTGCTCGAAAGTCAAAGCTGAGTACCAGAAGCCCTCCGGTCTACTTCAGCAACCAGAGATTCCTGTTTGGAAATGGGAACAGATCTCCATGGATTTCATCACCAAACTAACTAAGACGTCCAGTGGTCACGACACGATTTGGGTCATTGTTGACAGGTTGACTAAATCCGCGCATTTCTTGCCGATCAAAGAAACCGACAAACTAGAGAAACTCGCCAAGCTATACATCAAAGAGATTGTAACTAAGCATGGTGTGCCTGTTTCAATCATTTCCGACCGAGACAGTCGATTTACTTCCCGATTCTGGTAGACATTAATGGACGCATTAGGCTCTCGCTTAGACATGAGCACAACTTATCATCCGCAAACCGATGGCCAAAGTGAACGTACAATCCAAACGTTGGAAGACATGCTTCGGGCATGTGTAATCGATTTCGGTGGAAACTGGGATTCCCATTTACCATTGGTTGAGTTCTCCTACAATAACAGTTACCACACCAGCATCAAGGATGCCCCATTTGAGGCCTTATATGGACGTAAGTGTAGTTCTCCTTTGTGTTGGGCAAAAGTTGGAGACAAATATTTGACTGGCCCCGAGCTCATTCAAGAAACAACCGATAAGATCTTTCAGATCCGTGATCGCTTGAAAGCCGCTTGAGATCGTCAAAAGAGCTACGCTGATCGCCGTCGCAAACCACTTGAATTTCAGGTTGGCGATAAGGTACTCTTGAAAGTCTCACCCTGGAAGGGTGTACCACGGTTTGGCAAACGTGGAAAACTTAATCCCCGACATGTAGGTCCATTCGAAATACTTTCTAGGGTTGGTCCTGTGGCATACAAGCTCAAGTTACCAGAAGAGCTCAGTAGTGTCATGCATGAGAACAAGAAGACAAATTATGCCCCTTATACCTTTCTAGTATCTTGCCATCCAACTCATGCTATTCTTATACTTGACCTTTGCCAAAGATGGATGATTTGGTGACAAAACCAATGGTCCGATCCCCTTTGAAAGCCACTCAACATGATGACAAAGCTCTTTCACTAATTAGGCATACATACTAATCAATGGACACAAGGAAACTAGGTGTTAGGATTGCCATATAACCCACTATATAAGGAGGTTACCACAAGGGTTGAACTCACACCAAAAACCAAAACAATCTTGCTTCTTTCTTGGCCTCCCACGGCCGCTAACCTCTACCCACATAACCTCAAAACCTTCCTTAAGGAGCTCAAGTCGGCTAAAAAGTGCAAGAACTCGATCAAGCATCCAAGGTTAGTGATCATGCTCATATACATGTAGCATTCTTTCAATAATCGGTCCTATATTGTTCACCCAACCCGCCTATATGATCAATCACATATACACTTAGGATCACACATTGTTTTAACTTAAGATATAATCGGCTTAACACTACTCACATTGCCCCGATACCTCACTCAATTGATTGTGAGCGGGTCCTAAGTCACAAGGGTAGGCTAAGTGTTAATAATGGTCCGAAACAAAGAGTTAATGATTGATTAACAAAACGGTTTTTATGAAACAAAGCTTATCCAATTGATGATTTAACTAAGACTTACAAAGGGTGATCTTAGGATCGACTTTGCCACCAAACCCACGGAATTACATTGCAAACCCTCCATGAGTTCTTGACAAGCCTAGGATCAATCGCCATTGATCCAATCGAGCATCAAATCCAAGGCTTGGATAGTGCAATGATTCGCCTATGACTAACAAACATATGTTAGGATGAGCCGAAGCATGTGTTAACTCCATTATAAATCAAGGATACTTATTATACACTATTCACAACACAAGGGCATGGCCCACTTACACTAAAAACTAAGGCCCACAAGGGCATGTGTTAACTCCATTATAAATCAAGGATACTTAATAACTCTAGGGCAACTATTGTTGGACGGTAGCTATCACACCTTGTCAAGCTTCACTAGACCACACGTGACATTATCAGATGAATTTCACGGCCCCATTTTACTGCTTTTAAATTTTTGGAGGATAAACATGCTACAATCCTAGTACAATTTACAATTGTGTGTTAATTCTATCGTGACTGCCATGTGGAACATGATACATTTGGTTTATGAGCTCATTAGTCCTCGTATTACAATTACTGTAACCATTAGTTATCAAAAGCCATGGAACACTTTAATAGATCTATTGGGTTGACACCCCCACTCTTGGTTACTCGCTCTAACCGGTTACATATAAAAGAGTGTTAGTATTCTACTATACATACATTGTCTTTAGTGTATAATGCATGAGGCACAACAGTCAAGAGGTTTGGTTATAGGACTCATGGTTTGCACAGTGATCATTTGCTTAGCTAGCTTATGATTGGTCATACACGAATTACACAAGCATTTTACTTAGTACATTCAAACCTGTGAACTCACCGACATTATTGTCGACAAATCTTTGTGCATGTTTTTCAGGTAACTCATGATGAGCAGCAGGGGTTTGAGATAGGGGTTCGAGCATGCACTGGGTGGTATGACTTTGGAATGGGTTTTGTCAGTCCCGTAATATTTTAGTTTTAATTTCATAAGTTTCAGACACTATCTTATTTTCTAAACAATGTTATGTTGGTTTGAATAATTTATGACAATATCCATCCTATGATGGTACTATTTTAATAAATCTGTGTGTAGCTTGAACCTTGTGCTTGAACACCATTCGAGGTCGCATTTCCGTGTTTCCGCCTTGGTGGGGTGTGACATTACTAGATGCAGTAAAAGCTAGGAACAACAAACTTAACTATTCGGTAATTCAGCATTCTACCATCTTTGAGACCTAGAGGTGATTAGTTGTTGGTGTCTAGGTTTATAGATATTTGGGAACGTGATCTGCACGAGAGTGAGTCACCCCTAGCGTGTTTATATTGTTAGCATATTGTGTTAGAAATCTGTTATGAATACTACCCATTGCATCCTTTACACATCCCGGATGTATTATTTCTAGGAGGGGCCGAAAGGACAACCAGATTTAGGGTACCTCAACATCATTTTAGAGAGACCGAAAGGTATTCTGAACCCGAAACCAATGTCTTTACACACTTTCATAGATACTATGCTGCGACATGTTGGACAATGATTCGCGTTCCAGTGTTAGTCTAGGTTTGTGTATTTTAAGATCCTGGTAGCCAAAACCAATCACCCAATTCCGAGAGTTGTTAGTAGGGATGAGCTCGGGACGGTATCGATACCGACCGATACCGATCCCGAAAATACCGATCCCGAAAACTCCCTAAACCCAATACCGATACCGAAAACATACGGTACGGTACGGTACGGTATCGGTTCGGTATCGGTACGGTACCGGTATGGTATCGGTATTTTACCTTAAAATACCGATACCATACCGATCCCGTACCGATACCGAAAATACCGATCCCGAAAACTCCCTAAACCCAATACCGATACCGAT
The DNA here is from genome assembly GCA_032199755.1 of Ambrosia artemisiifolia. Lineage (NCBI taxonomy): Eukaryota > Viridiplantae > Streptophyta > Magnoliopsida > Asterales > Asteraceae > Ambrosia > Ambrosia artemisiifolia. The sequence goes on along the minus strand of CM063515.1, from coordinate 53,324,980 downwards.
ACCGAACACCCTCGGTTCGGTACGGTATCGGTACGGGATCGGTTCGGGATCGGTATCGGTTCGGTATTCGGTACAATATGCTCATCCCTAGTTGTTAGTATACTGACATGATTCTTGCCTAGGTAGTTGTTTTCTCATCATTTGACCTTGCTTAATCCTTCGTTGCTTGTTTGCTTGCTTTCAAATACTTTCAATTTTAATCAGTTTAAAACTTTTACTTTAGTATTTTTGATTAATTAATCCTTCACTCATTTTAGGTAGACTAGAATAGAGGTTTATTATTGAGAGCCACTACGTTATCTCCTTGGATTGCCAAAACCTTAATGTGTGAAATAATTTTAGTAATTTTGTTTTAACAACACCAAATTTAAAGAACTTCCTACATCAATTACACACAAACAAGTATACCGATCATTATGTAGTGAGGTACGTGAGATCGGGAATCAATCCAAGGGCACAATGTAGCGGCTCTCAATACTAATATCCCTTAGTTTCAAAGCAAAATAACAAAGATGCCCCTCAGTTCTAATAGCGGTTTGAAGTCTGTCTGCCCCAAGGACGTAGATGACAACATAACGTAAATGTCAGGAACTCGTGGAACAGTTTTTTTAGAATAGGGGACTTAGGGAGCAAAACACCCAAAACATTAGGGATTCAAATTGCAGTTACTTTTAGTATTAACATGTTTAGATCACACTCAACTAAATGGGTTTGCTAGTTGATCCGCTAATCACATTTTTTACATTTTATGCCAAAATAAAAAAAATACATGTACATTAACATCAACACCAGTTTTTATAATTTTAATGTACCTATTTTATATGCATTTGTGTCACTTTATTGAACCTTATTAACTTTAAAGTTTAGCTATGCAAAACATAAAAGGTAACTTTCTTTTAGGTTAAACTTGTTGTGTTTGTGTCAACTCGGGAATATTTATTTCGTGTCCGGGTTCATGGCATTGCGTTAGAGTTAAGAGTTAGGGATGAGCGCGATACCATATTGTACCGAACCTGATCCCGAATTTACCGATACCGATTTTGGCCAAAACTTGGTACCGATACTGATACCGAAAATATACTGTATCGTACCGGTAATTTAAGGCAAAAACTAAACCGAACCAATACCAAAAATACCAATACTAAAAATCGCCTAAACTTGATACCAAAAATAGACCTGTATCAGTACTGGTTTGATGTCGGTTTTTTCGATATTTTATAACTGATCTGAGTCTCAAGATTTCGGGTACATATCGGGATGGACAAACCGACCCACTACCGTTCAACATCACCCCCTTTGCTAAGCCAGTAATTATTTTGAGGTGTACGAACATATGGAACAACAACAACAATAATAATAATAATAATTCATATAATTTGAACAGCAATCCAGCCTTAATCTCCATGACGATCGATATCCGCACCCTTAAAGCTCGGTAACATCTTTCTATCCTTCTTATTAACTTAAAAATCTCATCTTAATTGATTAAATTCAACATAATATTGGCTCATTTGTTTTATTAATATGTTTGCAATACAATTTGAGCAGAAAACCCCAAGAAATTTACAAATTCCTTGATCAACATGTTTTATTTATTTATTTATTTATTGTTATTTTTTTTTTTGTCAATGTAGTGGTTTAGTTTGATCTGTGTGATTGGACATAAGTTCCCTATTTGGGTATTGAAAATTTTTAATCTTTTGTTGTTTGTAGGTATATTGATTTCTGCAAAGATTGGAGTGCTGTACCAAATAAATCAGTTTTATCAGCTTTCTTTAAGGTTTCTTTCATTTTCTTTTATTCTTTATTTATTATTATTATTATTATTATTATTATTATTATTATTATTATTATTATTATTATTATTATTATTATTATTATTATTATTGTTTTATAAATGAAATGCTTTAATCAAATCTGTGCTTTCATTTTCTGCAGGCTGAGATCAAGAAATCGAATAATGAAGAATCGATTTTTGTAATATTTCTAGATGAGTTAAAAGGCATTGACTTTCATCCGCTATACAATGTGTTTGGACAAATCGACTCCTCCGAGATAGATTCCGTTGACATTCTTCAAAAGTCGATATGCTCTTTAGAAGGCGAATCTGTTTTGTTGTTATTGCAGGCCGTGAGCCAAAAACTGCGGGTCGTGGATCTCCAAGACAGATCATTTGGCAAGGATTTCTTATTGTATGTCTTACACTTTAATGTCATATACATTTCTTTCTTCTGTTTTGTATTATTATTATTATTATTATTATCAGGCAAAGTGGCAAACTGCATGAAATAAAACTTTCACATTTTTCCCCGATTTTAGCAACCAAATTTATATTACAGATTATAGCAATGGCGACTTGTTTCATTGATCTGATCAATTTTTATTGGATTTTTCAAAAGTTCTTGATTTGTTATTGATGTGTCATTTTAATATGTTATATGTGTGTGTGTGTGTAATTATAATTTTTAATTTTTTTTTCACACATGCATTGATCTTTCGTATGTGTCATTATAATTTTTAAATTTTTTTCACACATGCATTGATTTTTCGTATGTGTCATATGATGTGACAAATTCAACATTGCATCAACCAGTGCCACATTAGTAACATCTACATTTTGGTAAAATGAGTTAAAATGACGCTGGGTGCTAAATCAGTTATAATTTGTAAGTTTGTTGGTTTCTATTTTGCACCTGCCTTCAAGTAATTTGCTAAAATTTGGAAAAAGGTGTAAAGCTCGTTTCTATATAATGTCATGCAGTTTGCGCTTCTTATTAGCATCAACAGTAACACAACTTGAATTCGTGGCCCACTTAGTCGCTTATGCTTATTTCTAAAAAGGCCCCGAATACTCTAGAGAAAGCAAAAGCCACTTTGATGAGTGAGGTGTCTAACATGTTACAGATTTAAGTTGTTTTGTCAATAACTTTCAAGGATTTATTTATTACTCAATATGTTTTTGTTTAAAACTGGTATAAATGAAATTAGAAACATACTTGGTAGTCTATAAAGTAGTTTTATTAATACGACTTTAATGTAAAAAGTTGAATAATTGGGCGTGCTCGACATACATTTTCCTTTTGTTTTTACATTATATTTTGTCTTCAAATTCTTATTATCATCAAAGTTAAAAACAATATGAATTTAAGTGCCGTTTATGACTTAATTTTGCTAGGGGGCTCTCACTGGGAGGCGCAGCATGCCAAGTTTTAAACTTAAAGTTTTCCCATTTCCGGAAGGTGAATATGATTGGGAAGTTCACGCAAATGCACACGCTCAACCTTGATTTCAGTGCGTCACTAACCACTTTTGGTAAAGACTGCTTTACATGCATGCCGAATCTTAAATGTTTATCATTATGTGAGACAAAAATATCCAATTTATGGACTACAAGTGCATCACTTGCAAATATTCCAAATTTAGTCGAACTCCGTTTTCAAAGCTGCTTATGCTGTGATGACACCAAAGCGTGCCCTAGATCTTTGGGGGAAAAATTAGATGAAAGCACTAGTTATAATCTAATTCATGAAACTTCAAGAGAAAGCATGGATTTATTTTCCAATGTGGAAGATGAACTTTTGAGTGCGTTTCCAGTTGGTAATTATTATAATAATCGTGTTCAAGAAATGGTAAGTGAATCCGATGAGTCAACGGATAGTGAAGTGGACTTTTCAAGTACTCATCGCGGTATTAGTTTGTTGGAAGATTTCACTTATGGATCTAGTGTTTGGAATGGGCTGCTTGATCTTCCTAATGAGGTAAGTTTGTATTTTGAGGAAAATTGGTTACCTTTTCATGCAGTTAGCCCTTTTTTATAATATTGTTTATATATATATCAGATTTTCCCATGGGGATCAGAAGATACAGAAGAATCGTGGTCAAATTCATCCATATCAAAACCGACTTCACATATTTCCCGAATAAAACGTCTTTCTTATCACCCCTCACCAATATGCTATGAAAAACACTATAGAGAGTATTTAATAGCTTCATTTCCAAAATTAAAAATCCTGGATAATCGGCCAATCATAAAAGCTGACAAAGATCGCGCTGCAGTTATATATTCGGAGAACTTTGAATATCTACCATACCAAAGGACAAATAAAGAGAGTGTTGTTAGTATCCTCAAAAACCGCGAGACTAAAGGGAATAAGTCACGTTATTATTATTCAAGATCACTTGGTGCTTCAAAAGTTGGGTGTACAATATTGCCTTGTTTGCATCCACTCTCTATAACAACTACCAGCTTGGTGTTGAGTAATAATGTTAGAAAGTTTCGTCCCCGACAATTTGAGTATCATCCTTCTAACCCAAGTCTTATGGCTATTGGGACTTTGGATGGTGAAGTTGTTGTTGTTAATCATGAGAGTGAAAAAATTGTACGGTATATTCCGTCACATGGGACGATGAACAGTGTACTTGGATTATGTTGGCTGAAAAAGTATCCCACTAAGGTAAATCTTTGATATATTACGCTTCAATAGTTTGAGGGCAATTGTAGAAAAAAAGCCTAAAACCACTGCGGTATTTGCACATAAGTCCATCTAAAAGTCAAAGATACAATACTTAGATTTGTCTTTATAAAAAGTTCTTTTTTACATAATTAAATCCTTCAACCTTTTCAAATTTAACAAAAGGCTCTTTTTTTATATGATTAAGTTCCTAAACTTTATATAAAGGACATTTTCATCTAGTTTTAAAAGTTTTAGGATTTAAATATTTAATCATTCAAATATGAAGTACAAGGACTCATGTGTTAATCATGTGGAAGTTCATTGGGTTTTATATAATTAATTGCCCATATTTTGAGAGTTATTTACACCAAAATGTAACTTACTTTCACCTTACTGCCATTGTATGTAAGAAGAAAAAAATCTATCTTATGTAACAAACTGTCAGTTTTCTTTGCCTGTGTATGTATAATGTATGTAACATATATAGTAGGTAAAATGGTGACATGGCACCAGTTTTTTGAGGATGTGGCAGTGTGCCATGTCATTAGTTTACCTGCTTGCTATAAGTGGTCACATATACCAATATGCATAGACCAAAAAGCTAACAAAAAGTTACATTTTGGTAAAATAGTTGATAGATGTGTTTTGATCTTGTATTATTCTCAATTTGATGTCACCATAGCAAGCATGTAGTGTCATTATAGTTTTGGATTACATACATTTACTTTAACCAACATGTGCCTCGTGTATAAGTGATTCATATATCTACCGGTGTATTTGCTAAGTTATTCTCACCAACTATGGGATGATATGTGGCTATTGATGTAAATCTGGTATGCCGTACCTAAAGGTGACATTCTTTATCCATCTGATTCTGAATGGGTCATTTGGGCAATTTCTACTTCAAACGGGTCAAATAAATAAATTTAAATTGGAGTGTAATGCAATCTATAATTTTTTTGACGCTTACCAATTGGTCCAATTCATATTTAGATTTATTTAGAATTTTAGAACATTAATGCAATGTTGTTTCTGTAACCAAATACATATTATTTATAAAAAGTTGCAAAAATGTTGAACCCGGATCGTTTCGATCCAGTACCCTACCTGCCCTATGTGTCCATCTTGCCACCTCTACTTGTATATTACTATGTACATTGGAATTGGTTTTGAATCTAACAATTATCTGTTATTCCAGCTTATTTCAGGTTCTGACAATGGTTTGCTAAAACTGTATGATATTCAACAAATTCCTTCGACAAACAACGGTGTTTACCCAAGTGGCGCGTCTGTTTCCTTTGATGAGTTTGACCAACTGACGTCTGTCCATGTCAACTCAGTGGATGAACTGTTTCTTGCCAGCGGGTATTCAGAACATGTTGCTTTATATGACATCGGCACTGGTAAACGCCTGCAGGTGTTCACTAACATGCACCAGGAGCATATCAATGTGGTTAAATTTGCAAATCATTCCCCATCTATGTTTGCTACGTCGTCATTCGACCATGATGTTAAAATGTGGGATTTAAGACAAAAGCCTATTCACCCTTGTTACACGGTTTCTAGTGGTCGAGGAAATGTGATGGTTTGTTTTTCTCCAGATGATCATTATCTTCTTGCATCAGCCGTTGACAATGAAGTAAGTTACATATCTAGATTTACATATAACATGGAAAATGGATATTTTAATAATATATACTTATTTAAAAGTAAAAATAAAAATACATATCAGACAACATACTAAAGATTAATTTGTTTATTATATATAGGTTAAACAACTGCTGGCTGTTGATGGAAGGCTTCACCTGGACTTTGGTATACCTCCAACTGGTAGCTCTCAAAATTACACTCGTTCTTATTACATGAATGGGAGAGATTATATTCTCAGTGGAAGTTGTGATGAGCATGTGGTACGGATTTGTTCTGCTCAAACAGGAAGACGCCTTAGAGATATATCATTAGAGGTAATATACTGACGTCGTCATTATTATTATCATACTGCTACTTGTTAATGTTATATTAGTATTATCCCTGACAATTTATTATGTACTTTCACTGAAAATGGAGAACAGTGATTGATCAAGTCGTCTAAGCTTCAAGTATGCCGTATAGTCCTTTAGTTTTTAAATATGGCAAACTACTTGAAAGGGAAAGTAGACGCAAGATACAACTTTAAATCAGATTCAAATTACAGAATAACTTACATTTCGTTAGCGAGTTTAGCAACTTAGTTGCATTTATTTCCGACTGTATGACGTGTTTAATTGCAGTACTTACTACTCAGCAGGTGTTACTTTATCGATTTATTAACAATGGTTAACATGGCAATGGCATCTTATTTATCATTTTAGTCTATATGCATATGTCATGGTATTATTTTTTAATATTAATCTAAAAAACCAATAATCACTTTTCCAAATTTGTAACTTTAACTTGTGGCATCAACCCTAACCCGGCCACACTTAAAATCGTGTAACCTGAGAAAGTGCCCCATGTTACCTGCATATCTAAACGAGTCAAATGGGTTGACGGGTTGAAAATGGGTTGTAATTAAGTTGTGAGAAAGGGTCATAAATGGGTAGGCAGGTTGGTGGGTCAATCCGAACATGATCCGTTTATTTAGATGGGTTAAACAAGTCAACCCGAAAACGATATGTTTATTAAACGGGTTAGACATGAGAACCCAAATCCTGATTCTTCTTGTGGGGGGTTATGTAGTGTCTTGGGTCGTGTCGTGTCGTGTCTGGAATCAACCCTACGTAAAAGTAGATAAAATGAGGTTGGTAAAATCCGAAATAACATGCAACTATGCAAGTTGATTTCTGTGTTGCGCCTTATTTAAAGTTCGTTCTGATTGTCTGCAGTTTACCATTTCAAGTAAGACAAATAACTTTATGTTTCTAGTTTCATATGAATTTTAATTTAATATTTGTATGCAGGGAAAAAGTTCTGGGTCCTCAATGTTTGTGCAGTCTTTAAGGGGGGACCCATTTAGAGTGAGTTTTTCTTTCTTTTTTATTATTTATTTTTTCAAATGTGATATTAAATTGTTAGGAGAATGTATGCAAAAGCTTACAGTATGGGACTTAGGGGTTGTTTGCTTATTAAAACTTATTTATCTGCTTACTGCTTTCTGTAATAAGCTGTTTGGAATAAGCAACTTTATACTGGAAACAATTTATTCTTCTCATAAAAAATAAGATAAGCAGCTTGGATAAGCAGTACCAAACACCCCTGAAACAACTTATGGTTGTATTAAAACACAATAAGCAGTTATAGTAAGCAACACCAAACACCCCCAAGGCGACCCGGACATCAAAACATCATTACATCACATGCTACTATGAGCATCATTTTGGTTTTGTTTATGCCAATCTCTGCCAAAAAAACTTTCTGGATGACGAAATGCCCTCAAGTTTTATAAAATATTGTTTGTAAAGTAAAACTAGAGATTTTGCAGCATCATTTTTTGCCTACAGGTAGTCAGACACATACATCGAATCCGAGTAAAAACTAACGGTTTTCAACCATGGTTAGGGGCATTATTGTCATTTTAGAATTTTCCATCAAGTTATTGGCTGGAGTTGGCATACCCTATTATTATTTAGATGTTATAATAAGTTGCGATAGCATATACATAGCCACATAGGCAAACCCAAGCATTCAAAAGCTTACACTGACGCCACCTAGATATCAAAGCAACATTACATACCGCTTAGTTATCAATTTGATTTTGTGAATGCCGATTCCTGCCAAATGCATTGTGGATCATGAAAATTGCCTGGAAATTTAAAAATAAACTCTGTAAAGTAAATACTAGGGCTGCTTACAAAAACATTGGTTCTTCCCATGCAAGAGGTCAAAAACACATACGGCTTGCGGATATAAAGCCGGGGCCTTTGAACCGTGATTAGCCAAAATTGGCATGAAAATAGAAAATGAATATTAATTTTCTTGAAATCGTAAATTTATGTCTGAAAACTCTTTTGTCTTCAGGATTTCAACTTGAGTGTATTAGCAGCCTACTTATCTCCAAGCTCAAGCCCTGAAATTGTCAAGGTTGACTTTCCCTAAACTCATTATACTCCATGTTGACACATGTATAAAATTTTGAACTTACATGCCTGCAGGTCAATATGTTGACTTCCAAGGATGCTGATAAAGAATCCTTGAGCGATGAACATTCCCCCTCGCTACACAGTTTGGGAGGAGCGTGAAATCAGGCAATGTAAATCTGTTGTGAGATTAAATCTTGTAGCGTAAGTATGTGAATAACATGTTTTGTATGTATGGTTAGTTGATAGTTAGTGTATGTATGCATGCATGTTGTTAAGAAATAAACAGAAAGGAGTTTGTAAGTTGCTTGGCTAGTGCCTAGTAGTGCTTCAGTAAATGCTTTATGTTCTTTTTTAGCTTCTTTTTTATTTTCTTTTACTTTTTTACTTTCCATATGATCATGAAATGCCAAAGATAAAAAGGAGAAGGTGCGGAAAAGGCTAAACTTAGTAGGAACTAAGTGTTGCACAAAAGTTTGAGAAAAGATATCTGCACTACAGTTGGTATCAATGCAAGTCGATTTGCAGGATGGCTAGAGTCAAGCAATAAATTGGTAGCTAATGTTCTTGGTGAGGAGGGGAATCTAGCGAAGAAAAGTCTCAACACGGTGCTAAATGGGTCGATGTATATTTGAGGATCCGACGGTTACCTTGGAAAATGGGTTGCGGATGTAGACGCATCTATAATTGAGTTAAGACACAAGACGGAGATTTCGTCCAACACTTGAAAGTGTTGGGAATGGAGTCTGAAGATCTAAGGGGCGAAATCCCATAGTTTCGCGGTTCGCACCCATACGGATACAAGGTTCAAGTAAGGGTACCTGATTCGCTAGAGGGGATGTATTTGATACAGAGGGGTATGTTCATTTTGGTACGAACTGGTATGGTGTACTATGAAGTCCAGTAAGATGTACCCAAATTAAAACAAAAATTAACAAATTTGTTAATCCAAAATATAAATTCCAAGATTGAAATTACAAAACAAAAGCAAAAAAGAGAAACATAAACTTAAAACATTCAGCTCCTTCTTTATCATAATATACATTGCATTGTTTCTTTTGTTCATTAGATAATTCTTAGAATTAGGGTATAATGATTGCATGGTTATTACTTGATGTGGATTTAGATGAAAATGACGATCGTTGGGCAATAACACATAAAAAAAATGCCATTTCTTTTTTTTTCCCTTCTGGAGAGCGGAAAGTTTTATGTAAAGATTAAAAATACATTAGCGGGTCTTTTGTTAAAAAAAAAAACCATAACAAATTACAAGAGAATGACAGGTAAACAGCCAACAAGCTATGCGGGTACCCCTTTTTAAATTATAAACCCTATCATGCTAAAAATAAACTCTTGGTTCCTTGAGGTCAGAGAATTATTGTGAACGGCCTTTTGTACTCGATCAAGAAAATCGATAGCCTCGGGGGCGAATGACCCAAATGTATCAAAAGCAAACGCACAAACACATGTTGATTCTCAGAACATGTTTCGTGTTTAGCAACCTTCTTAGACTCCGCCTTTCAAGACCTCTTGCCCCGGCACAAACTCAATTTACCGGATTACGGGTTTTGTAACAACAAGATCCTGTTTAGGTTAACTTTTTTCCTTCTGATAAGAATCAGGATCGACTCACGGGGGAGTATTTTGAAAATACAGCTTTAGGCCCCCAACCCAATAGGGCTCCCAGATTTTAAAAGAAACTTTTATATATATGTTTTTTTTAATCAAGAATTCAAGATAAACATACCTTTAGCTTAATATCTTGTCTTATTTATTGTATTTAACATGCAAATAGTTCTACAATTATCATTATTTTCACATTTTATATTGTTTTTTTTTTAGTTTTGCAAAAGGGCCCCATTTTAGTATTTGGTTTAGGCATACACAAAAGTTGAGCCGACCCTGATAAGAATCCACAAGAAAGAGTAAAAAACAATGTCTTCTATTTGCTTAATATAGCTGAAAATCTCCATTTATTAGTTCCTTAGATAATTAATCTTGTTTTTATTTTAAATGATGCAATTTACGTCATTTTTAAATTTTAACAACAAAGGCCGGGATATCCAGGATTATCCTATCAAATGAATCATCCTTCCGCCTGAAGAACAAAACATGGTGACTTGGACCACCCACCCGGAGGAAACCCATAACTGAGAAATCCCCTTGGCTCAACCCAGAACAAATTTACTCCAACCCATGACCTTCCAATTAAAAAGGAGTAAACTGCAAAAATGGCCCATGATGTTTGCCCAAAAATGCTTGTTTAGACACCAAACTTGATTTTTATCACTGGTACCCCTAACGTTTCATTTTGGTGCCATTTTGGACACCTTTGCTAACTCAGTTAGAAAAGTCAGTTAACTCTCATGGGCAATTTGGTCATTTATGTCATCAGGGGCCAAAATGGCAGTTAATGGAAAGTTATAAAAAAATAAAATTCAAACCTTTTCCTTCCTCTCTTTTCCGGTAAGAAAAACCGGCCAACTCCGGTACGTTTCCGGCGAGAATAAAGGCCGGATTTTTATGCTTTTTATGATCCGATTTCGAATCCCATACGTTTTTCAGATACCGAAAGGTAGAGTCTATAGTTCCGAAAAGAAAATGTGGCATACCTTCTGATAATTCACGTCAATTTTGAATAAAAAAATCTTTCATTTACTTGGTAATCTTATAAGATGCTTCAACAATATATGGTTGCTTTAACCCATGAAAATGATTTGCCATAGCAAGGAATCAGAATTTAACAAATTAAAACCGTTGAAGTTATAAGAATAGCTAGAGGTGGAGCCTTTAGTTCTTTTTTAGATATTAAAAAATGGGTAATCGTAGATTATGACCAGGAAGCAATATTGGTCGAAAAGAGTCATCTTTGTTGACATTGTTATTAGAATTCCCGCGCGTTGCAGCAGTAATTCGGCCAGAGTTTGATCGGTTCACTACGATAATGCCCCAGGTAATGTGGCATAGGGCCTTCATCGACAACATAGCTAAGGTTTCTGGTTCGTTTATTTATGTCCGTATGCATTAATAATTACACCAACCACATACTCAAGAGCTGATGCCTAATATAACAAATTATTTTTCTTTAAGAGAGTTAAAAAAAGAGAACATTTTCTCTACAAACATTGAAATTTTAGTACAAATGCCACATTATAAAACATGATAAATAATGATTTAGAAAAAAACTTGAAAGAGTTCTAACAATTGAGTCGATAACAAACCGGTATCTGAAAAATGAACACATTTTCTTTTCGGATCAATAACAAACCAATATCTTATGGATCGATCGAAAAAGCGAGGTATCTGAAAAACGAACACGTTTTCTTTTCGGAACTATAGACTCTACCTTTTGGTATCTGAAAAAAGTATGGCATTAGAAATCAAATCATCAAAAGCATAAAAATCCGGGTTTTATTCTCGCTGGAAACGTACCGGAGTTGGCCGGTTATTCTTACCGGAAAAGAGAGAAGGGAAAGGGTTTGAATTTTATTTTTTTTATAAGTTTCCATTAATTGCCATTTTGGCCCCTGAGGACATAAATGACCAAATTGCCCGTGGGAGTTAACTGACTTTTCTAACTGAGTTAGCAAAGGTGTCCAAAATGGCACCAAAATGAAACGTTAGGGGTATCAGTGATAAAAATCAAGTCTGGTGTCTAAACAAGCATTTTTAGGCAAACCTCATGAGCCATTTTGGCAATTTACTCAATTAAAAAGTAAGGCTACTGCTCAACTAGAAGAGTTAATGAAAAGTCATTTATGTGATTTTATCACTAACTCATGTGACATGTCATATTTCAAACATAGTGTTGACCTTGTTATAAATGCTGGTAATTCTAAAATATAGCGTTATTATGTTATTTTGCTCTATAATATTGTGTGATTATTATGATATATTGTAATAAGTATATAGGATGATCATTTAATAGCAATGCTATCAATAAATAATAATCACGCACCTGAAAAGATTTCAAATTGTTGCATGATTACGTTAAAGAGATTTTCATTGTTTCTCAGTTTCTCACATTTTAGAAAAATATCAACACGAATGTCCAAGATAAAATTAATCTATTTTTTTTCTAGTTATTTAAAAAACTCACCTGTTTTTTTATTTCTTTTTCTATTTGTATATAAAGTGAGAACTTGAGATCAACAACTAGGGACTATTTAGCACGCATTTTCAACTTACGAGTGAATACACAACTTTATATATTCATGCACAGGGGAAGGATAGAAGTTGCTAGGGGGTCCCCTTCGCTGTTTTTTTCTCAGTAGTGTAAATTTACTTATACTCTGCTCGAAAATTTAATAAATGTACTCATATGACATGTCATATTTCAAACATAGTGTTGACCTTGTTATAAATGTGGGTAATTCTAAAATATAGCGTTTTTATGTTGTTTTGCTCTATAATATTGTGTGATTATTATGATATATTGTAATAAGTATATAGGGTGATCATTTAATAGCAATGCTATCAATAAATAATAATCACGCACCTGAAAAGATTTCAAATTGTTGCATGATTACGTTAAAGAGATTTTCATTGTTTCTCAGTTTCTCACATATTAGAAAAATATCAACACAAAAATCCATGAAAATTAATCTATTTTTTTTGTTATTTAAAAAACTCACCTATTTTTTTTTCCATTTGTATATAAAGTGAAAACTTGAGATCAACAACTAGGGACCATTTAGTACGCGTTTTCAACTTACGAGTGAATACACAACTTTATATATTCATGCACAGGGTAAGGATAGAAGTTGCTAGGGGGTACCCTTCCCTTTTTTTTTCTCAGTAGTGTAAATTTACTTACACTCTATTAAAAAATTTAATAAATGTACTCATGTGACATGTCATATTTCAAACATAGTGTTGACCTTGTTATAAATGTGGGTAATTCTGAAATATAGTGTTATTATGTTATTTTACTCTATAATATTGTGTGATTATTATGATATATTGTAATAAGTTTATAGGATGATCATTTAATAGCAATGCTATCAATAAATAATAATCACGCACCTGAAAAGATTTCAAATTGTTGCATGATTATGTTAAAGAGATTTTCATTGTTTCTCAGTTTCTTACATTTTAGAAAAATATCAACACGAATGTCCACGATAAAATTAATCTATTTTTTATTGTTATTTAAAAAACTCACCTTTTTTTTTATTTTTTTTTTCATTTGTATATAAAGTGAGAACTTGAGATCAACAACTGGGGACCATTTAGCACGCGTTTTCAACTTACGAGTGAATACACAACTTTTTATATTCATGCATAGGGGAAGGATAGAAGTTTCCTGTTTTTTTGCTCAGTAGTGTAAATTTACTTATACTCTGCTCGAAAATTTGATAAATGTACTCATGTGACATGTCATATTTCAAACATAGTGTTTTCCTGGTTATAAATGTGGGTAGTTCTGAAATATAGCGTTATTATGTTGTTTTTTTCTATAATATTGTGTGATTATTATGATATATTGTAATAAGTATATAGGATGATCATTTAATAGCAATAATATCAATAAATAATAATCACACACCTGAAAAGATTTTAAATTGCTGCATGATTACATTAAAGAGATTTTCATTGTTTCTTAGTTTCTCACGTTTTAGAAAAATATCAACACGAATGTCCATTATAAAATTAATATATTTTTTTTTCTTGTTATTTAAAAAACTCACCTATTTTTTTCCATTTGTATAGAAAGCGAGAACTTGAGATCAACTAGGGACCAGTAAGCACGCGTTTTCAACTTACAAGTGAATACACAACTTTATATATTCATGCACAGGGGAAGGATAGAAGTTGCCAGGTGGTCCCCTTTCCTGTTTTTTGCTTAGTAGTGTAAATTTACTTATACTCCGTTTGAAAATTTAATACGTATTGAATCCCCCCCCCCCCCGGCCGCCCCACAATTTAAGGGTCCCATGACTTTCGGGGACCTTCGCCCCCTCCCCTCTTGAAAATTTTGTTCAAGCTTCGCCACCGTTTATCTATACTTTTATATATGGAGGTGAATAAATGGATTTATTACCCTGTATTTTTTAAAAAATAATATAAATACACTATAGTTGTTAATGATTTTACTGATAGATTTAATATATGCATTCACCTATGAATAAACACATTTATTATAATAAATCATATATAACAATAATTTACCCAATAAGCTATAATATCATTACACCTTAAACAGAATATTGATGGGTAACTATAAACTATTCATAAACGATCGATCTCTATTATACAATCCAATATTTTTTTATTTATAAAAGCTATGTTTTATTATTATATCTTTTATCAAACACATAACATATTGATGGTTAACATTTCAGCATATATTTTCCTTTCACAATTCACACGCATGTTAAAATTTAGCCAACTTATAAGTCAAACACACCCCATATACACATCATCTTTATTATTATTACTATTGTTGCTATTATCATATTATTATTATTACTATTATTATTGACTTTGATGGTCAAACCACCACCTCACCGGCGGCGTTGTGGTTCCACTGCGGCAAACTCCGGCTAAAATACGACGCCACCACCCTTGAGTCCAACAACTCCATTATCGGAGTATAGGTAACACACCTTGGCACCTTATACTGGTTAATGGATGCACCTCTTGACAATGCATAGTCCATTACCTCTTCAAACGTACCATTTTTCACCACGCGGAGCTCCAACGCCCCGATCGAATTGCACTCGACCCGACCCTGTCTGTATACCGAGTTCAGAGACTCCTCCATTGCTAAACAGCACTGCTCAAGCACCTCTTTTGTTGGATAGTTTGTTGGATTTTTAACTAGCAGCTCCCAGAATATTACATAATGGCCCGGTATGGTTCGGGTATCCGCATAGCTTGTGTACTCGACCACATTCGTGTCGAATTCGTTTAGCAACTTGGATGCGTTGTTGATGGCGGATTGGAGTTCGGGTTCGGTGGTTTTGTCCGAATCGATGCTTAGTAGCACGTCTTTCCGCCTCACGAAGTGGAACTTTGGGGCGGAGTTGTGGAACCCGGTGACGCGAAGAATGTCACCTACGCGGTATCTGTATAACGCGTAGGTGGTGATCACAAGCTCATATTCCTTCCCTATTTCCACATTCACTAGGTCGACCAGAGAAATGTTATTACTGGTCGACCCTGGATGTGGATCACATGGAAGGAACTCGAAGTATGCCATATTTGGCATGATGGTGTATGAAACTTCAGAGGGTTCACACATCGGATTCAGGTTGATGCCAAAATAACACTCGGACGACGCGTACATGGTGCATACTTTAGGTAGCCCACCGCTATAATAATCAAGTGTAGGAATGTATTGCGCCATTGCACCCGTCACGATTACTTCTAGATACTTCGCGTTAGGCCAAATTCGCGTTATTATCCCTTCCCAATTCTCCTTCGAGCATTCAAATTCTATCACACTTGCAAGATCATGGTCCGGCCTTAGTATCTGTACCATGCATCGTTGAATATCCGGATCAGATACCCTTTGATTAAGGGTACCCGTCCGGATATCCTGACAAAGTTCCTTCCAGTTAAGCTGAAGGAACCGAATAGCCCGAAGAAGACCTGAAGCAAAGATGGCTCCAAGACGGAGCACTTGCTCCCGGTCATACAACCCGCAAAGCATTTGAACGTACATGCTCTGGAACGCGTCCGGGCAGAGAATGGCCTCATTCGGGCTTGTATAGACGTTATACGGGTCGTATGGTCGGGCCTTGAAGTGGTCACTCTTGTAGTAGCTAGTGAGAACGGGTCGGGCCATTAGCCCACCCGGTGTCTTTGTTTCGGATTTCACAAACAGAAAATATAACCCTTTTCCTTTATCCAAACCCGGCATATACATGTTCATGACAGGCATTAGAAGACTGTAAAGCAGTTGACGTCGATCCAAATCTTCATCAATTGCTGGCATTAGTTTTCTTTCTCCACCAGAAGTACCGGAACTGTACAAAAAAAAATAAAAATTAACGTCAAAATTCCAAAATTAAGCAATCAAATTGTTTTAAGATATTTTTAATAGCAAATCATAGCTTTAATTTCTAAGATAAATACATCTAAATAGAGTGTAGTTGTAGTTTATGATTAAACGTTTTTATATAACAATTTCTACTTTTTATAGGATATATACATAGCATTAAACTTTTTATCAATAGTAATTTCTAAATGTTTAGGATATATAGTCTATAAATATATAATTAAATATAGTATGTAGGATTTAAAGTGTTTGATGGAAACTTATCTTTTAACAGCAACGATTAAACTTCTTTTTTAGTAGTAACTCGTAAGCTTTCTATGATAAACACGCAGTAATAAACTTAAAGTGTACTTGTACCATAACATTGAGCCTTTTTTTTTGTAATTCCTAGATTATAAAGGATAAATAAATATACCATTAAATGTGAACGATTAAAGTTTTTTTAATAGTAATTCCTAAGTTGTATTGTATAAATAGACCACAACTATACTTACCACCTTGTTATACGATCAGGTAATTAAAAAAAAATAATAACCTTGTGAGAAATTCGGAAATCGGATGAGCGGAAAGAATCGGGGAGCGATCACCATTAGCGATACGCTGAATAAATGGCTCAAGATCCTCGTAAACAACCACGGGAATTTTGGATTTGAAAGTTTCGCGATCCGTGGCTCCATTAAGATTGTAAAGGCGGAGATACTCCGTGTCAGCATTGCGACGGAGTATCTCCGACAATACATTAGCCTGAACAGCGTCAGCATTGGTTGTAACATCCTCAATAAATTGAAGCACCGCTGCATGTTTCTCAGGCAAACATTTCTGGCCATCACTCGACATTTGGTTTTTATTTGTTTGTTTGTTTTAGTAAAATGAATGTTTTGAAGAGAAATAAAGTGAGGGACGAGGTGGAGTGGGTATATATAGGATGGATGGTGGGGTCTACAGGGTTTTAAACATAGGATAGATTGGTGTGGTCCATAAGAGGTCACATGACATGTCACTGGTGGTCGTGGTCAAAGGCAGAATCGTTGACAATTTAAGTCACGTGACCTCAATACGCCGCTCTTTCATGGTGAAAATGTTGTCGGTGATCACGACGGCCGGTCATTACGTGGAACATTATTGTTGTACATATTTTTTTATGAATTTATAAGGGGGACGGAGAGGCATCTTGATAATGGGCCTCCAAGGGGGTGGTGTGCACTATGATGACGGACTTCCTCATTGGTCAGAATTATTAAAAATAATAAAATAATCAATTAACAAACAAATAAATGGCACGGCAAAATTTTGCCACCCATGCCGCCCCAGGGGGGTGGTGTAGAGAGGCCCGGCATCAAGCTGCCCTCCATATGCCGCCTCCACACCCTCCGGTCTTAGGATTTTTTAACTTTACTAATTTCCAACAATTCAGCACTACCACGTCATTTCATTGACTCACTTCACTGAAATAGTTTTTCGGGGGCATCACTTCACTGAAAATAAAATAAGAAAAAGGCAAAAGGGGATAGAGAAACTCACGAGTATTAGCCCGTTAACTACAACCAGATTTTGGTTTACGGGATCACTACCAACATGGGTTGCGGCGGTGTTACCGTGCTGGTAGTACGGTACCCGTGACCAATTCCGGTAGTGCCCCTTCCCCCTAACAACTAATAAACAAAATATCATTTGTGTCATGTGTCATTCCATTCTTGATTTTTTAATTTTTGGCTTCTCTCCCGTGTGACACTTGACATTATATCCTACTCTTTAAATTTTCTTCATATTCTCAAATAAAATACATTAATTGAAAATTAATAACAAAACCTGAAGGGATAGGGAGCCTAATCCAGGCGGAAGAGGCGTCCCTATCCCCATAAGTCAGCTTCCCCGCGCCAGTCAGCGGCGCGAGGAACCAACGGCGCGCAGCCAGCAGTGTGTGCAGGGAAGCGCGCAAAGACAACAATTGATAAGCAATAGCACCACCTGATAAGCGCGTACCATCACGCGCGGAATCTTCCTTTAACACCTATCGTACGAAGTACAGAAGACAACAAAAGGAAGATTCACAAAGATCGTTGACAGTGTACGCGTCAATGATAAAGTGACAGGTGGCAAAAGTGGTCCAACAACTACAGACAAGGACAGAAGCATGGCTGCAGCCATGCTTCCACCATGCCAGCGTCTACAGTGACAGCAGACATCCCTTACTGATGTCAGAAGCATGGTCAACGACTGTAGCAAGGACAAGTGCGCCGTCTGCCAACCACAGCATGCCACGTGTCCGCCTCGAGCAGCAACCATGCTGCCAAATGACGTCATGAACAGTACCTGTATTCTCCCGCCAATTCCAAGGAAGACTTTGGACTTGGGCCTGGACCAAGCCCAATGAAGAAGGGCTACTCATGGGCTCCTCGACGATGCCCATGAGTTCTCCTATAAATACAAGAAGACCTCTCCTTGCCAAGGGATCCAAAATAATTACTTGTAGCCTAGAGCACTCTCACTTGTAACTCTTTGTATTCTCATATCAATAATATTCCGGCTACTTACAGTGGACGTAGGTCATTACTCGACCGAACCACTTATATCTTGTGTTCTTATTTACTTTCACCACACACTCACACATATTATCATCACCAGGGTTTAACCATACGGTTTGGGTAAAGGATTAATCCCGACGAACATAAGTATTAATCCCACGTAGATTACTCGTAACCTCCGTGATACTTATTGTTTCTTCATTGGCGCCATCCAACGGTTAGAACTGCTCTTTTACTCATCTTTTCAACCCACCCATGGCTGAACCCAACCCTACTGTTGCTGTCATGAACCGCTCCGGAGAAGGGGACACCCAACTCCCGGAAAACCAGGTAACACCACCCACCATCGTCAAGAAGCCCACCTTGAAGATGGAAATCGAAACCGCGCTGAAGTCAGGTCAGCTCGGTCACTTGGTCAAAAACGTGCATCGCACGGGCAAGAATCAAGCGGGTGAGGAGAATCAAGAGGAAGGATCACGGAAAAAAATTCGTGACCTCAACACTCACACCGCCACGTTGATTCCCCGCCACCACTGCAACATGACAAAAAAGGGCAAAAGCGCCTACCAAGGAAAGCGCGCCCGGGCACAACCACCAAGCGATTCATGGAAAGAGGCTGATGTCCTCATGCCCAAGATCAGAGGCGGCGCCTCTTGCACAGCCCCTCTTGTCATTACCGCTATCTTCGGACATTATCGTACGCGATACATGTTCCTAGATGGCGGCAGCAGCACTGACATCATGTACGAGCAATGCTTCCAACAGCTAGACCCAGAAGACAAAGCAAAGCTCGTACCCGTCAATGAGCCTATTTCCGGCTTCATTCATGAAACCATCATGCCGCGGGGCATGCTGTCCATGCCAGTAACCTGGTCTGACGGTACCCATGAGCGCACGGAGATATGCGACTTCATGGTCCTACCAGCCAACTCCAATCATGACATCCTTCTGGGACGGGAAGGCATCGCACGCTTCAATGCCAACGCTTCAACGGCGCATGCGATGGTCGGATTCCCAACTACATACATATTTTTTTCATTTTTCTTCATTTGTCTTCTTAGAGCTCTAATATTTGAGAGTTTTCTTCATAAGATCAATCTATAGTATGTTTTTTTGTTCATTATAGTTTCAAATGATCGATAATATTGAATCTATCACTCATTCAACGGTATGTTTTTTATTTTAATATTTTTTCAAGCCCTAATTATTTCATTTTTTTCTCAATTCGTTTATTCATTATTTAGTATTATCTCACCTTTGTTTCATTTCATCTTTTGAATTCTCATTTTTATCTTATTTGCATGTCCTGATTGTGGTATTTTATATTAATTCTTTTGTTATTCATATGTTCCATCTACAAGTTTTTTTAGATATGGTTTAAATACTGTATTGATATTTATATCATAATTTACTCGTTCTTCTGTTATTCATGAGTTTTCAGTTCTAGTAAACTAAAAGATTTTTTTCAAATAACTTTTGCAATGTATAGTGTTATTATAATATGTGTAAACGCATTTTTTTACTCATTAGAGACTTTGTAGGTTATCATGGGAATTGAATAAAACCTAGATAAACTATTTGTTTTCAAAATATATTTTTTTTCGAAAGGAACATAAGATAAATAATAAGTAGAAAAACGAGATATTTTGGATTAGTGTCCAATTCAACAAAAACAATATAATTCTAAACGAAATAACTCATGTGTAGATCGTCGCATATACACATAGGCGGGTAACCATCGTTACAAAACATCACAAATATCAAAGGTAGAGATATCTAACTCCTACTATTTGTATAGTAAGGGTTCCTAAAAGTTATTTTAATATCTCAAAATGTTTTATTCCGTGGTGTTCTTAAGAATCTTTTTTCCCCCTCAAATCCTAATGTGAAATCAGGTAGAGGTGTAGAATGGCATAAATGTTTACATACAGTAGGTTTCTAATGCAATTTAAACTGTCATACTGTAATGTTTGTTGTATGGATATATAGGGTGGAGTGTTTGTTTCTTATATATTTTACATGAGCATTTTGGTCTTTTTCATTACGTCATTTATATGATGTGGGAAGAAATTAAGATTTAATTAGAATTTTCATGTATTTGATGTAAAAATATATAAAAATCTTGATGCGTCCCCTACCTTATCTGTAGATGTTCATTTGTTCCTACATGAGCCTCGTGTAGATCTTAGACAATCGGTAAATTAACGTTAAAATTTTTTGGATAAAGTTATCAATAGTAACCAACTTGTCTAAATATCCGGTTAAAGTTGCTTAACTTTTACTTATTTCTCTGTAAATTTTTTATCGTTAATTTGATTTTCATTGTTTCGAGTGACCTATATATCACAATGATTTTTTTTTTGTTAATTTTGATCTACCTGGCCATCTGTTTTTATTGGGTTTTTATCTTTTTTGCAGGATATACTTAATATATTAGTTATCTTAGCAATTTGGTATTAAAAATAATTTAAGTGCCCGCCACACAACATGCATCTCAAAAAGAAAACTACCCGCGGCAACGTGCGGGCATACACCTTGAAGATGGAAATCGAAACCGCGCTGAAGTCAGGTCAGCTCGGTCACTTGGTCAAAAACGTGCATCGCACGGGCAAGAATCAAGCGGGTGAGGAGAATCAAGAGGAAGGATCACGGAAAAAAATTCGTGACCTCAACACTCACACCGCCACGTTGATTCCCCGCCACCACTGCAACATGACAAAAAAGGGCAAAAGCGCCTACCAAGGAAAGCGCGCCCGGGCACAACCACCAAGCGATTCATGGAAAGAGGCTGATGTCCTCATGCCCAAGATCAGAGGCGGCGCCTCTTGCACAGCCCCTCTTGTCATTACCGCTATCTTCGGACATTATCGTACGCGATACATGTTCCTAGATGGCGGCAGCAGCACTGACATCATGTACGAGCAATGCTTCCAACAGCTAGACCCAGAAGACAAAGCAAAGCTCGTACCCGTCAATGAGCCTATTTCCGGCTTCATTCATGAAACCATCATGCCGCGGGGCATGCTGTCCATGCCAGTAACCTGGTCTGACGGTACCCATGAGCGCACGGAGATATGCGACTTCATGGTCCTACCAGCCAACTCCAATCATGACATCCTTCTGGGACGGGAAGGCATCGCACGCTTCAATGCCAACGCTTCAACGGCGCATGCGATGGTCGGATTCCCAACTACATACATATTTTTTTCATTTTTCTTCATTTGTCTTCTTAGAGCTCTAATATTTGAGAGTTTTCTTCATAAGATCAATCTATAGTATGTTTTTTTGTTCATTATAGTTTCAAATGATCGATAATATTGAATCTATCACTCATTCAACGGTATGTTTTTTATTTTAATATTTTTTCAAGCCCTAATTATTTCATTTTTTTCTCAATTCGTTTATTCATTATTTAGTATTATCTCACCTTTGTTTCATTTCATCTTTTGAATTCTCATTTTTATCTTATTTGCATGTCCTGATTGTGGTATTTTATATTAATTCTTTTGTTATTCATATGTTCCATCTACAAGTTTTTTTAGATATGGTTTAAATACTGTATTGATATTTATATCATAATTTACTCGTTCTTCTGTTATTCATGAGTTTTCAGTTCTAGTAAACTAAAAGATTTTTTTCAAATAACTTTTGCAATGTATAGTGTTATTATAATATGTGTAA
Source organism: Ambrosia artemisiifolia (assembly GCA_032199755.1). Lineage (NCBI taxonomy): Eukaryota > Viridiplantae > Streptophyta > Magnoliopsida > Asterales > Asteraceae > Ambrosia > Ambrosia artemisiifolia. The sequence continues at coordinate 53,302,260 of CM063515.1, read as the reverse complement.
ACGCATTTTTTTACTCATTAGAGACTTTGTAGGTTATCATGGGAATTGAATAAAACCTAGATAAACTATTTGTTTTCAAAATATATTTTTTTTCGAAAGGAACATAAGATAAATAATAAGTAGAAAAACGAGATATTTTGGATTAGTGTCCAATTCAACAAAAACAATATAATTCTAAACGAAATAACTCATGTGTAGATCGTCGCATATACACATAGGCGGGTAACCATCGTTACAAAACATCACAAATATCAAAGGTAGAGATATCTAACTCCTACTATTTGTATAGTAAGGGTTCCTAAAAGTTATTTTAATATCTCAAAATGTTTTATTCCGTGGTGTTCGTTAGAATTCTTTGCATATGTGAAACCAAGTGACTAATCAAAATCGTTTATATGTCTGCATGTATCTCTGTGGAAATAAGTGCATACGGTATTATTTGTTTTTGAAGGTACTCATTATCGTATGTTCCGATTTATTATGTCGTGTTTGAAAAGAAGTTGTTAAATATTTTTACTCTAATACCCGAGCACACCCCTACTTGTGGGGGTGACCACAAGCATGACATTGCGGCATCGATGGCATGGCACCGACTGTGACGGTGAGCCTAAATCACAGCGTCTCGCTCTGAACTCTGATTATTATGAACTCTGGAAAATACCGATTTTATCAATGCATCTCATCTTGCAAACTACTAACTGAAAGTATGAACGATCGCCAAATCTCATCCGAATAAAATATTATAGCCATCTTACCTTCTTCTTCTCTATTTTTCTTTAATTTATTGTTCCCTACAATTGACAAATGGTCAAAATCTTGGAAGGGGCAAAATGAGGGGCGTTTTATATTTCACGTCCAAAAGGAGTTTTTGCTTTGAAAACACCCGAAGGGATAGTGTACCCGGCGTTTTCGGGCATTTTTGGTATTCTCCACGCTCTATTATGGACGGTCTAACCAACATATTTATAACAAATAATAGTTTACTTGAATGCAAAAGTACAAAAAGTCTATTAAGGTAAAGAGACATATACTCAAACATTGAATTATACTAGTGTGTATGCCCGCACGTTGCCGCGGGTAGTTTTCTTTTTGAGATGCATGTTGTGTGGCGGGCACTTAAATTATTTTTAATACCAAATTGCTAAGATAACTAATATATTAAGTATATCCTGCAAAAAAGATAAAAACCCAATAAAAACAGATGGCCAGGTAGATCAAAATTAACAAAAAAAAAAATCATTGTGATATATAGGTCACTCAAAACAATGAAAATCAAATTAACGATAAAAAATTTACAGAGAAATAAGTAAAAGTTAAGCAACTTTAACCGGATATTTAGACAAGTTGGTTACTATTGATAACTTTATCCAAAAAATTTTAACGTTAATTTACCGATTGTCTAAGATCTACACGAGGCTCATGTAGGAACAAATGAACATCTACAGATAAGGTAGGGGACGCATCAAGATTTTTATATATTTTTACATCAAATACATGAAAATTCTAATTAAATCTTAATTTCTTCCCACATCATATAAATGACGTAATGAAAAAGACCAAAATGCTCATGTAAAATATATAAGAAACAAACACTCCACCCTATATATCCATACAACAAACACTACAGTATGACAGTTTAAATTGCATTAGAAACCTACTGTATGTAAACATTTATGCCATTCTACACCTCTACCTGATTTCACATTAGGATTTGAGGGGGAAAAAAGATTCTTAAATATTTTATTTTTAAAACTTTTTTTTTTGTTCAGTCATCATTTTGTGCCACATAAACATTTAACCAATAATTAATAAATTTTGCAACATAATATGATCTTATTCAAGTTATCAAGTACAGTCGAATATGAAGTTGTCTCTTTGAATAAAAATAAAAATAAAGAGTTAGAAGCATTAGGATTTGATTGAATAAAGTGTTAGCTGTTTTACTTTCATTCATACAAAATTAGATTAGTAACAGTAAAGAAACAAACAAACTGCACTATACCTACAAATTTGTAGGAAAAAAAAATCCATTTTATCCCTATAAAGGTCTCACGGATTGGACAATATACTATGCTTATAAGTTATATAACCATCATACCCATCTTGAATATAGTATATTTGATATATCCCTTTGTTGATTAGTTAATATTTTATTAAAAGAATACAAATCTATTAACATCAAGAACAACACATACATACAACATACTAATGAAGCATATCAGGGTCGAAGGATGCTAAGGGCCAGGGGTGGCCCTGGCCCCCCTGTTTTTTGGCGCAGTGGTATAAATTTGTGATTTTCGTAGCTAAATCGAGTCCGTGTTGAATCCGGTTCCCGCCGATTTGCCACTATCGATCGAAAAAATTGAGTCCGGACAATTGGAAGCAAATGTTGTACATAAGGGGCATAAAAGGAAGAAAATGGTAAAAGTTAGAGATTTATGCATGAGACCTTTTGTATGTCATCTTAAAATGATGGTGAAATTACATTCTTACCCATCTCTCCTCCTTAACAAGGTAACATAGATAAAAGTCACGACTCTCCACTAACAAGGACTAGTTTCACATTCTTTAATTTCGATTTCTTTCTATTTTTTTTTTTTTTTTTGAATTTTAGAAGAGCATAATAACAAATATTAACAATGTGAGAACAAAAACATAGTAATATATAGTAGATATGATCATATTAATGCACTTACGATATTAATGTGAAACTTTGTTTTCTATTTGAGCGAGTATTATTCGCGTATGCATCTACTACGAAGTTATGGTTTCTATGATAAAATAGATACATGCATATTAATATATCGCCACACGATCCCCCACCCTAGCTCAGTTGGTAGTTTGGGCCGGTGTTCTCCTTGGAGACACCGGTTCGACTCCCGGCGGTAGCGAAAGGTGCGGGACGACCCTATGATGAAAAGAACCTACCGAGGCATGGTTCGATTCGGAGGGCAACCCGGTTTTACCCAGCGATTTATCGTGTGGGGGGTAGTATGGTTTCCGGTCGAAGGTCAGACAACGCGGCGGCCGGGGCCCGATAGAACATCGCGACGAGGATGCGGATCTGACAGGTAATCGTCTTTGACGAACCTGATGACCAATTCGGTCCAGTAAATAGAAAGTCACTCTTCAAAAAAATATATCGCCACACGACTGTATTTCATGTTACATATGTATATATTTTTTTAATATTATCGGACTTCTAAATTTACAGATGAGTAAAAGTTGCTACACACCCATGACATTACTAAAACATATATTTGTTAACATAAACATAAAAATATATATTAAAACCAAGAAAATAGAGCTACTTTCTTGATTTTCTATATCAACTATCCTAAAAATAGAAGTTGACTTGTTTCATTTTCGATTTCAACTCCAACCGTGTTGACTTGTGGGCTTCTTTTATTGTCAAATCTTGTAACATGCACAAGTCAAAAAGCGATGAGGATATTTTAAACGTACTTATTTGGAGTCCGTTTTCGTGGGTTTTTCTATGTTAGCTCTCTAGGAAGATACATTTATAACAAAATTGGACGAACATGTAAGTGGACCACGTTTTGTTTCTAATGTGATGGGGTGGTGGGTGATTGTATCACACAATTATAATCATACCCAATACAATTTTACCACATTATTTTTTTCACACTCCATCAAATTCATCAGAAAACACTAGTAGTAGAATGATACAATCACACTAAAACTTGTTTTTTTAATAAAAAATATAACATTACATTAAAATAAAAACCTTACATTAAATAAAAATAAAATAAAAACGAATTACATAATAAAATAAAAAACACTTACATTAAATAAAAAAAATACTAGAAATTAAATAAAATGTTACTAGAAAATATAAAACCTAAAATTTATTGCGTAGCATTTACCACGCCGAAATGTGCGTAAAATTCACGCTGTCCTCGTAAGCGTAGTTGATTTTAGCGAAGTCTTCCTGCATATCTTCTTTCTCGTTGGGGTAGTTTAGCTTCGTTGTTTTAAAAAAAAAATTCGTACGTTTGACACTTGGATTCAAGGTCCGTGTACTTGTGAGAGATGGAATCACACGTACGTTGTGATCCCCCAACAAGTACACCAAACTCGGCTAAAACTTTTTTTCAACATGGGTTGCTCCGACCACGGCTACGACCACGACCGGTGCTCATTGATGCACCATTGTTGGAGTGTAAGATGTTGTACGCGATCACGAACGCAACTTCCTCCTCTTCTCCATGTAACCATTGTGTGTGATTTTTGTGATTTTTTTTGTGAAGATGAGAAGAATTGTATGTTTGTTTGTGAAGATGAAAAGAATTATTTGAATGTGTGTAAAAAAAAGAGGTAAATGTGTGTATTTATAGTGGGGGTAAATAATTTTTGTTTTTTTTTTTTAAATATTTGGACTGTTGGCTAACGGCTAGCCACCAGTCAGCGACTGTGACGAGCATCACGTTTTAATACGATCGCGACCGTGATTCAGTGAGAGGGGCAGTGTTTGCGGTCATCACAGCTGTGACAACCGGACCCTGTGCTTCTAATTTATTTACACTTTTGGCTCTTCGTAAACTTTAAATTTTCACATTCAATTCTCATATACTATTACTTCATTTTATTTTAAATTTTTCTAATTGGTCAGCAAGCTTTAAATTTTCACGAAAACATTTTTATCTTACGTGTTTTGTCACAATACGAAAACATATGACACTTAATAGAGTTTATATTTAGAATAAAGATATTGTTATTTATTTTAAAAATTTGTATAAATAAATTGATGATATTCTGTTATGGTCCATAAATATAAAATCTAGTTCAAAATTTAGTATATACTTGTAATATAAATAAATTAGCTAACTTTTATATTTGTGATATGGTTTTAGTTGAAAAGTTTGAGTTTTAAGGAGGATTATAAAGACTTGTAAACTGAAAGGACTAAAAATGCCAACTTGAGAAACTTAAAATCAAATCCTCCCACAATAATCGGTCTAATCAAACGAAGATTATACGTTTTTAGTGGGTTTTAATCATCCAATTCTTGGGTCAAGTTATTTTATACAGTGTAACAAAAATAAGAAAGGTAGGAAGGATACAAAAAACGCAATAGATCATGAAATATGACACAATGAACCACAAAATATAACACAGTGTCAAAAAAATATAACACAATGCTGAAAAAAAGACACAATGAATTAAAAAAAATGACACAATGATGAAAATAAGAAAAAGACACAATGGTACATTAAAGACACAATGATATAACACATATTCTAAAAACTACAAGCTAAAACCCCAAAAAATGAAGACCTAAAAACTAACGTCGTAGGGTTCGATAAGACGGTTCCAATGTCGCTTGAATGAGTTCAATCGGAGTCCATTTGATACCCTTCCTACGACTTCCTATTTTTCTTTCACTGTGTATTTGATCCTAACCCCCAATTGCAACCACAAAATGTATTAACTCGGCAAGGCTAAACGTCCTTTTTTTCCTTTAAATTGAACCTGGAATTGAGTTCAGAGATCTTTGTCGATTCATAACCCTCTCACACCACTCAATCTTAAACGAAGCCCTAACATTCTGATCTTTGTCGAACCAAGTCCAGCCGGTCGTCCCTCTCGTTTTTATTCATCCAACCAGCTTTGTAACTCAATTAACATTCTTAGATCGAAGCCCTAACATTATGATTTTATAACAATATTGAGATGGGTTCATTGGTATTCTAGGGTTGGGGTTTCTAAGTTTGAAATGGGGAAGAAAACTCACTCTGACTATTGTTCAGGTATGTTTTAAGTCTGAATTAATTCAACAAAGCATATATGATGAAGTGGTTTGTGCATAGATGTTGGTTAGAATACATCTAGGTTCGATTCTTGGCATAGACACCCATTTTTTTTCTTTTTTTATGCACATTATATTAATATATATTTATTAACTTAAAATATTCATAATAAATCATTTTTGCTTAAAAAATTATAAAAATTTAGGTGCAGTATCTTGACACTATATAAAAAATTATCATAATTTTATTTTCTGGAAAATAATTAAATTTCTTGCTTTTTAGGAATTTAAACATTTTAATCATATTTAATTGATTAAAAATTCACTTTAAATGGTATGGTTTTTATACCAAACTTTTTGTAGAATGTTTATGGTACATCAGAAACTTAATTTCAAATTATTGGTCCGAAAATATTTGGTTTTTATATATTTTCCTACTAGATTTATATCCAGGGAGCGTCCTAGGGTTGAGAAATCTAATATGACATATCAATTCTACATACGAAATAGACTGATGCGTTTTACAGTTACATACAGGATATCGAAAGCCTCTTTGAGATCTTGAAGATGGCCTGCAGCTTTTCGGGATTTAACTACCATGTCATTAATATAGACTTCCATGGTGTCCCTAATCTTGTCTTTAAACATCATGTTAACTAACCTTTGGTATGTTTCACCGCACACCTTTGCCTGCGTCACCAACCAACCACCGCCTCTTACATGCGCCATTGCCACCACCATATCAGACCGCCTCCAAATTACCTACAAATCAAAATTTTAATGTGAAGAAGATGACCGCCACTCTAGCTAGATTGTTTTCTAAAATTGAATGTTATAATTCTTTGTGCTACTCAACGTAGATCGATGTTTTTATAAAATATTTATTATACTAATATTCATGAGATCGAGTTAACAAATTGATTTAGAATAGTTATAAAGCATTTTAGAAGGACCTCTTAATTTTTAAGTAATACAATTATAAATGTTTAAAGTATAACACATAATGCATGTACTAACTACTTTTTAAGGGCGTTTATATCTTTTCATACATAACTTACACATATACCTCTTATTAGTTACAGTTTCCCCCTTTATCTATCTATATTATATTATAATTTTATACAATACTTACATATTTGACCCATCAATTTTACTTAATTTCAGTTTATTTAAATAGTAATTACATTTTTGTACCTTTATTTTAACCAACTACCCCCACGATTTTTAAACGTTCATAACTTCTTCAGACGATAGTATTTTCTTAATATTATTACATCGTATAAAAAAGCTTTTTATTCTTTTTAATTTGAGTATAGTATTGCTATAGTTCCTTTAATGGTTGTTTCTAGCTCTGCTCCTCATCCAAACATACATCTTCTTTTTAATATACATTTTCATTCTTATTCACATGATTAAAATTGTTGTTTTCTCAAATTATGGTACATTAATTTCTATGTTACATCATAAAATATATTTTATCACTTTATAGTAAATTTATCTATCCTGCAAAGGTTCCAGGATATAATCTAGTTTAAGGAATAAATAAATAAATATATACTTTTGAAAGGAGAGGCTTTATTGAAGGCTTTTGTTATAGATAGTTTTGTTATACCTCCCCATCCAGTCCACTACTAGAAAACTGTCAATTTCTGAACAGAATTTCCGACCAAAAAAAATTGGTCGGTATTTCCGACCAATTACCGACAAAAAAAGCGCTGCTTTTAGGGACAACTTTCCGACCAGATACCGACCAAAAATAAAATTGTCGGAATTTTGTCGGTAGATTCCGACTAATATCCGACCAAAAAAAGAAGAAAATTTAAAAAAAAAATTGGTCGGAAATTCGTCGGTAATTACCGACCATTTTCCGACCAGAAAAAGTTGTTTTTTTTATTTGTAATTACCGACCATTTTCCGACAAAACTCAACACTAGGTCGGAAATTCGTCGGTAATTACCGACCATTTTCCGACCAAAAGCTTTATTTTATTGCAATTCGGATATATAAATGTGCATTGTATGTAGGTGCATATGTGAATGTATTTTTTCATGAGTATATATATGTTATATACATGTGTATGTGTCGTAATCCATACAAAAATGAACACACACACACACATATATATATACACACACACGTAGAGTTATGGAATAACAAAAGTTTGTTTTAAGTAACGAGTCTTAACAATGTACACACACGTATGTATGTGTATAATACGTGTAATTTGGAAAAATAAAAATATTCAATCTATAATTAAGGTGTACAAAAAATGGAATGAAAATAACGACGTTTAAAACTAGAAAAATTAAAAAAACGATAACGCTTGTCGGTAAATCGTCGGTAATTACCGACCATTTTCCGACAAAACTCAACACTAGGTCGGAAATTCGTCGGTAATTACCGACCATTTTCCGACCAAAAGCTTTATTTTATTGCTATTCGGATATATAAATGTGCATTGTATGTACGTGCATATGTGAATGTATTTTTTCATGAGTATATATATGTTATATACATGTGTATGTGTCGTAATACATAAAAAAATGAACACACACACATATATATACACACACACATGTAGAGTTATGGAATAACAAAAGTTTGTTTTAAGTAACGAGTCTTAACAATGTACACACACGTATGTATGTGTATAATACGTATAATTTGGAAAAATGAAAATATTCAATGTATAATTAAGGTGTAAAAAATGGAATGAAAATAACGACGTTTAAAGCTCGAAAAATTAAAAAACGATAACGCTTGTCGGTAAATCGTCGGTAATTACCGTTGGGTTCTTATGTTTTTATCTTTTGGATTATGATGGTGTGCTGCTTGTGGCTTACGGTTTCCTTCGTGTGGTGTCACTCGGCCTACTAATTTTGTCAATTGGGATCATGGCCTGTTGTATTGTTTTTGTAGGCATATAAACATTATAGATTCTATCATTCTAATAACTTAAGAGGCCTGGTCAAATTGCCCTTATGATGTGGACAATAATTGGGTTGGCTTAGTTCTTGTGGGCTTAGTCTGTTTTGGAATTATGGTCCATTTTGTGTGTGGTTTGGGGTTTTAGTTCTTTATGCCTTCCTACTATTTTATGGGCAAAGCTAATTTGATATTTCTTTAAATAACCTACGTTCGTTAACTCTTTCTAATAACCTAAGTGCGTAGTTTTGGTTAAATTTTTTTTGTCGACTTCCACTATAGAATTTGTAAAAATGAATTTGTATTCAAATTAGATTATTTATTTGATTTCGTAAGACAGTACGGTGATTAACTGAACTGATTTTGACGGGTTGGCTTTTTAAACAACAACCACGACGTAAGCAACCTAGTTCACATAAAAATAATGGGCTTTCGTATAGAATGCCCGGTAAGCTACATTGGCGGCCTTGAGATTATATGCAATACCTGGAAATTTAAAAGCCCTAAACTATTAGAGCTTTTTCTTAAAAGCTAGTACTAGTAGCTTTTCACTATAGAGCTTTTTCTGCAACCTAAAAGTTTCCAGCTCCTTCAACCAAACAAGGCTTTTTATTGAGTAGGCGCTTTTTCTTAAAAGCTTGAAGCTTGAAGCTCCTAAAAGCTCTTAAAAGCTCCTTACCAAACATACCTTAACTTTCATTAACAAAACGGCTGCGTCTTCAAAACAAGGACCGACATCTAAAACTTACAACATGTACAGAGGATTATCGACCCAATCTTTTCAAACAATATCAATAAATGTACTCCTATTCTTAATCCAAAAAAAATGACAAAGACTTAACGTTGGAAACCACCTCGTAAATCTTTGGCTCCTTGTTGTTGAATACCTTCTTATTTCAAGCATCCCATAAAGACCACATAGTGACGATTATGATGCTATGAATCAATTTCCTTCCTCTTTTATCTGAAGTCGCTTGTTTAGCCATGTCCAAGAAGTCTCTAACTTGGAAAGCAAAAATCAACTTAATGCCACACCATGCCCGATAGCGCTCCACACCTCGAATGAAAACCCACAGCCCGTGAACAAGTGTAAAGTAGAATCCGTATCGAACCTACATAAACCGCAAATCTGGTCTTCAATCGTAATCCTCCTTCTAGCTAAAGCTGTAACAGTAGGAATACGGTCCATCTCGGATCTCCAAGCGAAGATGTTACACTTTAATGGCACCCAGTTTACCCATTTGAACCTATACCAGCAATCATAAATCCTTCCCTTCTGCATATGACTTTTAACCGCTTTTACTGAGAAAGGATGGGCATTAGAACCGACCCACGACCAAACATCTGGGCGATCACTAATTCTGACCTGCTGCAGAGCTATTAACAGTTGGTCTTTTTTAGAGCGACACTCCTCCGAAGACAACTGAGCAGCGTTTAAACAACTCCAGGCACCAACCATCCCGTCCCCTTCCCACTTGTCCCTAATAAGACAATCCTTCTTGTCCTCTAAACTGAAAAGCCGAGGGAATTTGTTCTTCAAGTTATCATCTAAAATCCAGTGATCGAGCCAAAAACGTATCTCCCTACCATTTCCACATGAACCGCGAAAACAGTTAGAAAAATTCTTTTCCCCGAACTTTAGTTTATCTCCTAAACGAGCTATAACGGCCCACGAACCACTCGAGCAAGAGGAAATAGGAATGAAAGACCATATCCTTTTACAAGGATGACACGCGACTACAACTTTCTTCCACAAACAATCTTCTTCACTCTTGAATCTCCAAACCCAATTGGCTAAAAGTGCATCGTTTGAGTCTTTAAGTTTAGAGAGACCCAAACCACCCTTTTTCTTAGGAGCCGTCACTCTACCCATGCAACCCAATGAATCTTGTTATTAATATCCAACCCCGACTATAAAAATCTTTTAATAAGCTTCTCCAAAGTTTCTGTTATTTTGATCGGAGCCTTATATATAGAAAAATAGTACACCGGGAGACTTTCAAGAACGGATTTGATTAATAGAACTCGGCCGCCGATAGATAGAAGTTAGGCTTTCCAAGTGCTCAAACGACTTTCAAAAACCTCTACCACCTTAATTCCCAAATACTCAAAAGGAGTTTCACCAACACGGCTACCTAACTTCGCGGCCAAATCTTGAGCTTCATTCAAAGATACACTTTCCTCCAATTCACACAACGTTTCATATTAGATCCAATCTTTAACCCCGAACAAATATAAAAATCCTCAAAATCCGAGCCATCCTATATACATTTTCATCACACCATTCCCCTATAATAAGTGCGTCATCCGCATAAAAGAGATGAGATAAAACCAAATCGTCTCTACCCAATTTTAGACCGTCAAACTCATTTTTTCAACAGCTTTATAAAAAAGAGCCGACAAAGCTTCCATAACAATTAAAAAGAGGAAAGGAGAAAGTGGGTCGCCTTGCCTTAAGCCCTTCTCATATTGAAATTCAAAAGTGGGAGATCCGTTAACAGTGAATTTGCTATGTCCCTCCTTAACTCGCATGACATCTTGCTCATTTCCTTTCTTTTTCGTTTGTAACAGACCTCAACACAATCATTTGTTTGTATTAAAATCACCATAATTAAAACCCATTGATGGCATATCGAAACTCACCATCTCCCTCACAATAAGTTTCCCTTGTGGCGGTTTCCTGCGCTGGGGGTTCGTTCCCACGCGTCTTTACGCGGGCTTGCAAACGTTGGAGCCGGGGTTCGAACTTGCGCGGTTTGAGTGTTTTTATGGGTGGTTCTCCGTTCCGTCTAGCCGTTCAAAAAAAAAAGTTTCCCTTGTACATTGACGAAGAAGGAAACGGCACATCCATAATAAATTCCGTAACCGCGACTTAATCATAGAAATGATTCAACCACTTAATGTGTGAACTGCTTGCTATCTATGGTGTGTGTAAAGAAGACGAGTCTCGCAAAATTCACACACACTCTTCGTTCAAGTTCCTAGCTACACATACATATATAGCCACACTTCACCGCACACCTTTGCCTGCGTCACCAACCAACCACCGCCTCTTACATGCGCCATTGCCACCACCATACCAGACCGCCTCCAAATTACCTACAAACAAAAATTTTAATGTGAAGAAGATGACCGCCACTCTAGCTAGATTGTTTTCTAAAATTTGAATGTTATAATTCTTTGTGCTACTCAACGTAGATCGATGTTTTTATAAAATATTTATTATACTAATATTCATGAGATCGAGTTAACAAATTGATTTAGAATAGTTATAAAGCATTTTAGAAGGACCTCTTAATTTTTAAATAATACAATTATAAATGCTTAAAGTATAACACATAATGCATGTACTAACTACTTTTTAAGGGCGTTTATATCTTTTCATACATAACTTACACATATACCTCTTATTAGTTACAGTTTCCCCCTTTATCTATCTATACTATATTCTAATTTTATACAATACTTACATATTTGACCAATCAATTTTACTTAATTTCAGTTTATTTAAATAGTAATTACATTTTTGTACCTTTATTTTAACCAACTACCCCCAAGATTTTTAAACGTTCATAACTTTTTCAGACGATAGTATTTTCTTAATATTATTACACCGTATAAAAAAACATTTTATTCTTTTTAATTTGAGTATAGTATTGCTATAGTTTTTTTAATTTTTAAAAAATTATATGTAAGGGTTAAGCAATAACTGAAACAAAAACAAAGGAAAAAAACAAAAATGAACTGAAATCATCTAAACTTTATTATAATACATTTCTCAATGATCTCTTAAAATTTAAGTTTTACACGTATATTGCATAGAGTACCAAACGCAATGAATGTATTAACTACTTTTTTAAGGCAAACATGTCTTTTAAAAAATACTTACACATGTACCCCTTCATCTTTACTTAACTTTTGTTTATTTAAATAGTAATTACACTTTTGCACCCTTAATTTAACCAACTACCCCCATGATTTTAAACGTCCATAACTTTTTTGTGCGTTAAGATTTTCTTAATATTATTACACCATATAAACGGACATTTTATTCTTTTTAATTTGAGTATTGTATTGGTGTAGTTTTTTATATAAAAATGATATTATAGGTTTAAGTAATAACTAGAACGAAAACGATTCGAATTAGATGAAAAATAATAGTTACATGTTTTCCCTTGTTTTAAGGAAACTACCCCCACGACTTTTAAACGGCCATAATTTTTTCATACGTTAATTTTTATTTTAAAACAAAATTATCATAAAAACGAGAATTTTATTCTTTTTATTTTTTTTTTAATTTTAAAAAGTTGATGTATTATGTGATTTACCAGGGCTGACTCGACCATTTTAGGGGCCTAAAACGAATTTTAAATTTAAGCCTCTTTTAGCATAACAGAGACCACAGTAAAAAAAATCATATCATTGAAGGGATTGGTTACCAAATCCTCACATGGATTGGCCTAACCCGTACAACGCGAGTCCTAAAAGTGACCTCTTGGAAGAGCATAATCACACGTTTCTAAGGATGTCATGCGCTAGGAAGCTTGGGCGCAGGCATCCGGAAACATAACACATGCATTGTGCCTCTACAACCTAATGGTAGGGCGCGTAGTGTATCGTACGCGCAGAGCCAGAAAGTCACACGTGCAACAGGGACGCATGTGCACGTTCGCCAATGATAAATTGCATGTCACGTCATCAGATATCTCCACCAACTACCTTTCCACATGATTAGACATAAGCTTAGGACACGTGGCCAATCAACAGACGACACGTGTCCCTTCCAGGAATACATTCGGCAATTAAGGCGGTATGGATTCCATTTCCATATTTAAGTATTTATTTCCTAATTATGATTACTAACTTGCATTAGGGTACGGAGAACCTAATCGGGCCTCGGCCCACCAGATTAGGGTTTAGTGATGTTTGCATATGTCACTTCTATATAAGGGGGTCTTGATCACTTGGTGCGAGAAAATTATAATTCGTAAGCTACAAAAATCATCTTTGTCCGATGGCCGGGTATTTTAACGTCATAATGACATAACTATAAGATTATTTAAAACTGGTTCGTTTATCTGTATAACTATAAGAACATCCATTGTTGTTAGGAAAAAGACAATGATGTTAAACAGGTTCGTTTATCTGTATAACTATAAGAACATCCATTGTTGTTAGGAAAAAGACAATGATGTTAAACAAGTTTTAAATAATCTTATAGTTATGTCATTATGACGTTAAAATACCCGGCCACCGGACAAAGATGATTGACGTTATAATTCATCTTTCAGGTTCGTTTATCTGTATAATTCGTAAGCTGCAAAAATCAACAGCTGAGTAGTAAAAGTTAATAGATTATCAATGTACATTCAAGGGATGCGTAGCGAATTAACAATTTTGATTGACGATTTCTAATGAACTAAGTCGCTAACTACAACACCTTAGATTTTGATTTTGATTTTAGTTGTAAAAAGAATTAGAGCAAGAATGCAACAGAAGATAGTTGGACTTTGATGATCGTGATTTTACGATTCAGGTGTACGACCTTTCACCGTTACTACACGATTCCATTTGATTTCCATTCCTCACTTTCCCGCTTTCATTTTTAACCTAACCATGTTGCCTTTTTTTGGAACGAGCTACAATTCAACAGTACATAAACAAGTTCAATACAAATATAAAATAACATCATAGAATGGGGCCTCAAAAAGATGGGGCACCAAGCCCATGCTTTAGTAGAATTATATTTTGGCCAAAGTTTAGTTTTGGTTATTAACAAAATTAACTTAACCGGACTGAAAAACGACAATCTAATCAAATAAACCGAACCAATTAACAGATCAGTTAATAAGATTATTTAACCGTTGACTTTGGTTTTGGTTGAGGCTAATAACTGAATTGAACCGAATCATGCATACCCATAAAAATAGTTGTGTTCCCCACGACATCGCACGGGCTGACGGGCACGCTACTAGTGATATGAAATACGTGTGTGCATATAATTACTCAGATAGGCTTATTATATTTTTTTAAGAAATTATGTTACTCAAAAAGTATTTTATGTATCTGGCTAAATGAAAAGTTACTTTGATTTCCATATATGCGGTCATCGGTGTGCTATATAGACTTATTAAACGAACGAACGAACGAACGCGATCTAGATTTTGCTACTTGAAACATGACTATTTTATAGGTCTTCAACATGTTTGCGTCAAGTATATGATTTCATATCCGCTACATTGCAGTACAGATTTATGTCTTTGTTTCAGAGTCGTACTACCATATTTTAATATTTATATCCGTTTAATGTGTGACACGTTATCTGAGTCAGTTTTATATTTGTCTGCTACTTTATTAGTGTATATAGCATGCCATACCTTATACTTGAACCCATCTTTACTTGAAGTTACAATATTTTTCATATTCAACAGTTAAAAAAACTAATTTTGATTTTTTATAGGTCTACCTGACTGCTTATGTGGAGAAGCATGAATTCTGTTTTGATGTTGTTCTTGACTAGCAAGTAACCAATGATGAGGTAATACTGTAATGTATTTGCAGTTGAACTTAAATTCGTATCATCTTTTCTTCTAAATAATTACAACCTTTATGCAATACAACTGACATGCTTACATGTTCACTTTAAATTGTGCTACTAAAGTTTTAATCTAATTGTTCACTTCAAACAGGTATATCGCGAAACTATACAGCCAATTATTGCATCGTCTGGCAAACAATTGAAGAAGACTTTATTTTAGAGTGGACCAACTGTTAAAAGATATGATAACTGATGCTTTATTTCGAATTTGTATCAGTTAGATTTAGACAATGGTCTTACTTGAGTCGCTTAAGGATTTAACTGTTATATATACATACTACAAATTGATGAATAACATTACTCCTCGATTGAAATACTAAAACTTTTAAATAAAGGATGGTTGTACATATAAAAATGAATTCTTTTGTAACTAGGTGTTTATCTGGCCGCGCATTGCGGCGGCAACAATCATATTTTCAAAATAAAGAAGTATAATGATATTGAAAGCAACAAGCAACCATAGATGCAAGTGGTTGTTTTGTATCGTTATGAACATGGTTAAAAGTCAGCAACATTACATTACAAAATTTACATTATAGAATATATAAGTCGTTTTTCATTAAAGAAGTTCCTAATGTGCTACAACATTGACTAACTCAAAACAGCAAACTACATACAACAAAACTGACAGGAAAAAATAATAATCCTCATAAACAAAACCTAAATACCAACATAATCAATCCAAAACCCAATCAAGCACACACACACATATTCACATACAAATACGTATACAAAACAAAGCTAGATTGAACACCTACTAACAACTAACAGGTTGCAATATGACAAACCACCAACACCGAACATCCAAGACTACCAAAAAGGTAAAAACCCAACAAAAATACTTGCTTACCGCCACCACCTAAACCGAAACCTAGCATCACTCTCATGTCTTACCTGAAAATAAAACCACCGCCACAACCATCACGAAAGTTAGAAATTCAAAACACGGTTGCCGCCATGCAATACCAACAAAATGAAAATAACATAATCCGTAAAAACTTAATGAGGCTCAGAGTGTACCAAGAACATTGGTTGCGAGGCGGGTTGCAAGCATAAACCTGGCAACCACCATCCTCGCCACGCCATTACCACAATTTGCCGGCAAAAACTATAATTCATCACTGCCATCATATAGCATAAATCAGGATAGAATATGATTTAGGCTAAGATGATTTCTAAAGCATCATCACAGCCCTAAAGAGGCACAAATGAGTGAGCCACAATCGCCATCGTCTAACATCAACAAAATGAAAATAACATAATCCGGGACAACTTAATGAGGCTCAAAGTGTGCTAACAACATTGGCTGCGAGGCGGGTTGCAAGTGTAAACCTGCCATCCACTATCCTCGCCACGCCATCACCATAATTTGTCGGCAAAAAGTATAACTCATCACTGCCATCATCACACAAGCTAGCAAACAGCCAAAAATTAATAAAGTTACTATTCAAATCACTTGGCTTGTTACATTACAATACATTACACTATAATAATAGACGTACGGATTTGAACAGGCCTAAAGAGCCACAAATGAGTGAGCATCATCATAGCCCTAAAGAGCCACAAATGAGGGAGCCACAATCACCGCTGTCCAACATCAATAAAATGAAAATAACATAATCCGTGAAAAGCTAATGAGGCTCAGAGTGTACTAAGTACAGTGGCTGCGAGATGGGTTGCAAGTGTAAACCTGCCATCCACCATCCTCGCCACGCCATCACCATAATTTGCTGGGGAAAAGTATAACTCATCACTGCCATCATAATACAACCAACAAACAGCCAAAAACAAAGTTACTATTCAAATCACTTGGCTTATTACATTACATTACATTACACTGTAATAATAGAGGTACGGATTTGAGTAGGCCTAAAGAGCCACAAATGAGTGAACATATAACATAATCCGGGAAAACTCTAAGAACATTGACTGCAAGGAGGGTTGCAAGTGTAAACCTGCCATACACCATCCTCGCCATGGCACCACCACGATTTGTCGGTAAAAAATACAACCCATCACCGCCGTGAACATACAAACAAGCAAACAACCAATTACTGTTTAAATCACTCGACTTATTATTATAGTTATTGTTCAAAGTGTGCTAACAACATTGGCTGCGAGGCGGGTTGCAAGTGTAAACCTTCCATCCACCATCCTCACCACGCCATCACCACAACCAACCAAAAATAATCAAACTACTGTTCAAATCCGGACGTTTATTATTATAGTTACTGTTCAAATAAATGTTCCAGAAGTCCCCGCAAAACTCTTCATTTTCTTTTCAAGCCTACAGTCAAATGAACAAATAAGAAGAACAATGCTAAACCAAATCATACACAATAACACAAAAAAGGATAGAATACTGCTCAAATCCGTTTGATTACCAACAGTACCTATGATTTAAGCTCTGATTGAAACAAAAGCTTCAACGAAGATATGTATGATCAGTAGGAGAGACGAAGAAGAAAACGAAAGCAGAAACAGCGAGGAATGATCCATGCAAAGGCTTTTTATATCACCCAAAGATAATAGAAGACAGGTGTTGCAAATTTCACTCATCTTTTTGACAAATTCGCATAACATTACTGTTCACAAACTCACCCTATGAAAACCCTATTTGACCGACCGTAAATAGTCAGCATTGCCGTCATTAACAATCGGCATTGAACCCAAATCTGCCACCATCATTCCAAAAGCCTAAACCAAAATAAGGGCAGAGGCGGTGACAGGGTCTAACCATCGCCACAACTACCGCCTAAAGCCAATCAAAGGCAAAGGAAAGAGGCGGCGGATCCAGATTGATGACTGAGAATGGGGCCAGGGTCTGCAAATAGGGTTTTCTTTGTCAACAAACATAGAGAGAAAAGAAATATGTAAACGTATCGGCCAGAAAGAGAAACACAACTGTAAACGTGTCGAGCCTAAGGCGAAAAAGAAGCGACAGAAATCAGGGGTTAGTGTAAGAAGAGATAAACAGTGGTCGTTGTCGGGTAGCCATTGTGGTGGCGACAGGAGATGTGGTGGTGGTGGTGGAGTTAATGGTGGTAGTGCTGGGTGATGACAATGATGTTCGAGGTCAGATGGAGAAAGATAGTTGAAGAGAGGTTTTGCAAAATAGAGAGAGAATGAAGAAGTTGGGTTGCGTACACACAATCAAAATACGTGGCACCGAAAAGAAATATGGAGGCAACACGTGGCTTTCAAAACACGTGGCCCAGAAACCAGATCACCCACACGTGTTCAGCAAAAGTAAGCCAAGGGAAAAAATCAGACACAGACAGGCTTCGAACCCGGACAACCTCTCTATAGGAAATCACATTTCACCACTACACCACTTCAGTTACTTGTTAATATAATCCAAACCAAAGATACTTATTAATATACGAAAATCTGAAAAAATACAAAACACTATTCAAACCCCTACGTCTATTATTATAGTGTAATTGTACTTTTATGTGTCACTTTGTATTTATTTATGCACAATGAAATTAGATATCAATTAGAAATTGTCAAGGTAATGAACTTTATTAATTTGTTTTGGTAGTTTGTTGACAAGATAGATAAGAAGCAACAGAAAAGAAAATTGTTTCCAATGAAAACCTCCATTGTCAGGCGTTTAGTAAGATTTGTTCTAGCGTTACCTCCACCCACATTGAATACAAAGAGTACCCAGAGTAAAACGCCCCCGTCGTCAGGTAACAACAGACAACACATTTTCCTCAAACATGTACATACAAAGATTCACAAATCATATATTGAAGATTTTTATTACAACATACTAGATTTTTCAACCACGGGACGCTCTTGGGGTATAAACTAGTAAATATCATATGTCCATAGTGACGTTAGGTAAAATTTGACCTTTTTTTTTTAACGATGACTTTCTTTGTGTTTGGCCATACTATGTTATCGGACCCACGCTAACTTCAAAGTTTGGTTTAGACGTTCCCTGGAAAACCATATCATCGGCTGTCACTTGACAATTGTTGTGCCGTCACAAGAGCATAACTCTCTAACGTAACACACGAAGGGATGAAAACCCGGTTAAACTAGTGATTCAAACTAAAATCCTCATAAAATCTAGCTCAAATCCTTTAATTTTGTAATCCATCAAAATTGACACAACCCTTTGTACCACTATACCATCGTGTCAACAAATTAAGAAAGGTTAACCGTCAAAAAATTAAAACCATGATTTGCTTTGACTAAACACACATAAAAAAAATTGATCATAAAATATTAAAATGTAAAAAATTAATTATGTTCCCATTGCTTTTCCACCTTCAAAAACACCCTTCTCTCTCTATTATTATTCACTCTCAAAACTCTTACCTTACCACTCTGAAAAATGCCGCAAAACGAGGCTGCCGGTGGAAGCTTTTCCCGGCTTCTTTTCTCCGACCTCGAAGCCGACGACACCATTACACTCGATCACCATAACACCTTCACATTTTCTACCCTTAAAAACACACCCAAAATGTTATGCTTCGGTGCAGTTTCTTCATTATCTCCAAATAATTCCACCACCACCACCACCGACAACAACAACAATAAAAACAACTCATTGTCGCCGGTGTCAATCACTACAACCACTTCACTATCATCTAATTCCAATGTCAGTTAAAAACCTATTTGTTTTTTTTTTAATGTTTTTGTCTTCTATCGTAAATTGTTTTTATTTATTAGAGGACAAAATATAAGGGCTAATTTAAGTCTTTGTTTTTTTCTACTACTTTTTTTTTGTTAAGATTAAAAAAAGTATAGGGTGTGATCATTATCAACCGGTTGTTCTTCCAACTGAGGCTAAGACACCGCCGGTTAGGACCACTGGACGGACCAATAAAAAGATGAAGACCGAAAACAGTCCTCCAGCTAGCCATGCAAAGGTCTCATCATCTCAACATTAATTCCCTTTTCTTGAAATTAAAATCAAAACTCTACTGACACCTACATTGATTGTTAATCTTTATTGTTATTATTATTATTATTATTTTGTGTTTTGGGAACATGCAGGTGAAAAAGAAAGAGAAGCTAGGAGAAAGAATCGCAGCTCTGCAACAGATGGTGTCACCTTATGGCAAGGTTAATTTTTATTTATTTAATTACAATAGTAATAGTAATTATTATAATTAACTATTTTATAAAAATTAATAATTTTATAAAGATACAAATTTATCAAATTTTTAACTATAATTATGTGTAATTATTATTAACTATTTTATAAAAATTAAAAATTAATAATTTATAAAGTTACAAATTATCATTTTTTAACTATAATTTATACATAACTTAAGTTTATAATGTGAAAATATGTCGAGTACTTTTGTATTTTTATTTCGAAATAGTATAACTTGTTAATCAATGTCCAATCTTGACTCACATGGTACTTTAAGAAAAATCAAATCTTAAAAAGGAAATCAGATTTTTAAAATAAATTCAGACACATGAAGTGGAAAAGTGAAAAGTGTATGAAAAATTAAAATGAGAAGGAAAACCAAACAAATTTTGAAAGTAAAATGCTGTCAAATTTGTTCATGATTTCTGTTAAAATTTTATCTCTCGTATAAATATAAAAATTGAAAATGATTTTCTATATTATTAGTATTTTAATTATAATTAGTATTATGTTAATCATCGATATACAAATTTAATTTGGGGTTAAATACTTAAATTTGTATTTGTGTTAAATTTAAATAATAAAGTACCGTCATGAGAATGTGTGTGTAATTGGGGTTTGGGATAAGTTCAGACCCCACAGTATGGATGTTTGAGTGACTTCGTAAAAATCGTCATGTGTCTACTTTGACCACAAGTCAAATATCTATCAACTGTATTGTACTTATTTTTCATCTCGAAACATATTCTATTTTCTTTCCAAAGGATGATTTCTGTACTCTTTATATTTGATTGAATGAAAATATATTTTGGCCTTTTAAAAATAATAGTTAATAAATAAATAAAAGGATGATATATTTTAGTTATTATATTGAATAGTTGTGTATGTTAGGATTATAATTAAATAATTTTTGTTGTCCATTTCTGAATAATAAGGGTCTAAACTTTTTCCTCATATTTCAACCTTTTGTTTTTCCTCCATTTTAAAGAGAAAAAAAAAGAGGGATAATTGGTGTAGTGATCATTCTGGCCACTCATTTTTTGAAAGAAGCTTTTAACTAAGACATTATAGGCGCAGAGCGTAATGTTGATACAAAAAAACATAAAAATGTCTTTAAATGTTGCGAGATACACTAAAATAACACGACTTTTGGTATACTACAACCAATTGAAATTAATAAACCTTACACGCGATGTTCACACAATTTAATCTTTTTTAGATTATTGCCTTTATTATGTGACTTGAGATTATTAGTGAATAAGAACTCGTGTTGACATGTTCAAATTTCATTTTGCTGAAGTAAAATGCTACCCATGTAACTTTTTGGTTAAAATTTGGTCGTAATAAACTGCTTGGTCAAAAGGTCATGTGATTTTCTAGAAAAAAAATATATATACTTGATTTTCTTTTATTTATTTTGCCCAAACATCAATTAATTTTGCGCACACAAAATCGTATAGTTCTTTTCATTTAGCTTTGTTATTAAATGCTTTCAATTTCTTAACTAGATGCATGTGTTTATGCGTTTTTTTAGTGTTAATCGGCGTTTTACTTCATGCATTACAGACAGACACTGCATCAGTTCTACATGAGGCGATGGGTTACATAAAATTCCTTCAAGAACAGGTGCATGTCTTGTGCTCTCCGTATTTGCAGCGTCTCCCGCCCACCTGCAGTGTAAGTGTCACTCTACTATTTTTTTGATAATCAAAAGTCAAATATGGAGCTAGTTATTCGACGATCAACAATTATTTATGGTCCAAAATTTGAAATATATGTTTATAACAAAAAGATGTAATGAACTTCTGCTTTTTTGTCAATCTATGTAATAAACTATTTTTTTTACCATCATGTAACAAACTTTACTTTCGATATCATTTGATGCAATTCACACGTAGTCTTAGGTTGGGTGTTGTGGAAGAATGCATGCCCCCCTTCACATGGCCTGTTAACACCCTAAAACACGCACCACAAGCACCAAAGGTGGATCATGAGTTACTTAACGGGCGTTAAAGGTAGAAGGTTGATGGGAGGGTTGAAAACCCTCCATTTGGAGAGGGGCGCCAACCCACCACCATTCGTCTTATATTAGATGAAATAACGGGTGTCACATCAGCTTTTATTTAAATTTAACATAAAAATGACAAAGAACATTAAAGTGTACTAAATCCTAAATCAATGGTAAAAATGATATAACTTTACATACAAATTACAAATCATTAAATTTAAATATGATACATTATAGTGAAAGCTTCAATTCTTTTAGTTATTTAAAAAAAAACATATGACTGATCCATCAACTTGACCATTTGAACAGGAAGATGGAGGTATGGAAATAAGAAAGAAGGAGCTGAGGACCAGGGGACTATGTCTGGTCCCGGTTGAGTGCACCCTCCATGTGGCAGAAAGTAACGGTGCTGATATGTGGTCACCAGCCATGGTCAATCCTCATGGTTCAACAGCACTGCACTAATACTAATGAATGAATGACAGTCAACCAAACCAAACCAAACCAATGTTTTGAATTTTGATACAATGGCTGACTTAACTGCAGAAAATCAGACAGTAACTGTAGATCATGTTTTTGTAATTTCAAATCTTTTTTGGGTAGTTTCTGATATATAAGTTAAAGTAAAGATTTGATGGTTTACCATCTCCATTGCACTAGTGATCAGTTAACATCACAACTTTTCTTTACTTTTTTACCCTCATACCACATTTTTCTCTTTTGTTTTTTTTTGTTTCCTTTTTGGTGTTCCTGAAAGCCACGTTCCCCACTTGCATGCATGTTTCCCTTAAGTAGTGCACGTTTACATTACCAAGCATCAACCCAAGTGTACGGGCCGTCCGAAATCAATGGACGAACCAAAGGAAGGCAGGTGGCGCATTGGAGGGGTTTGAATGGCAATGGTCCGTCCCAGGGGCGGATCTATATAATAGCGTACGGGTTCTCAGGAACCCATTGAGTTTTGGATTTTTAATAGGCGGTATATATAAAAAAAACGAGGGAATCCATAAGTAAATTTGAAAGGAACCCATAACACAAAACAAAGAGTTGGTCTAGTGGTTATTGGTTTGGTAGGAAAGTCCCGCGCTTTTAACTTCTTGAATTACCGAGTTTGATTTCCGGTCGTTGCTCCTTGTTGCTTATATTTTTGCTGTAGTGCTAGTGCAGATAGGATGGTAGTGGAATTATATTTTTAAGGACATTTCTTTTGGATTATTGTCCATTTGAACCCTGAGAGTTTTGTATTGCCTCTTTTTTCCTTGTTGCTTAGAGTTTTTATTTTACATTTGGATAGTGAGTAAACCTATGGAAAAATTATAAACTATAAAATGCGTGTTTTCTATGATATAGTTTTTTTTAAAGTATTAACGTATGGTCGTTTACAATTCGTAGGGGTAGTTGACAGTTAGCTTAAATAAGAAGAAACCGTGCAACTGTTATTTAACTAAACAAAAGTTAACTTTTAACTTTTGAGTATCTTAAAATGCCTCTATCAAATATATTATATATAGTATAAATATCTAGGGGTGAGAAATAATTGAACATTTAACTGAAACCGAAACAAAAAACAGAAGAACTGAATCGAAAGCAATTGAACACTGAATTAACCAAAAACCAAATTAACTTAAAATCGGTTACTGTTTTTTGTACACTTAGTTCACCAAAATGAACCAAACCGCAACAGAACCATTTATATATTCATATATTTTTAGCTTTTGTACCAAAGCAATTGAACACTGAATTAACCAAAAACCAAATTAACTTAAAATCGGTTACTCTTTTTTGTACACTTAGTTCACCAAAATGAACCAAACCGCAACAGAACCATTTATATATTCATATATTTTTAGCTTTTGTACCTAAGCATGTAATCAAACACATTTGTCGTTCGTGTTTGTTCATTAAGAAATTTGTTCGTGTTTGTTCATTAAGAAATTTGTATTGTTCGTTTTCATTTATGTTTGTTCGTTTAAAACCTAAATGAACAGTTCATGAACGAACATAAACAAACGTTCACGAACATAATAAATCTGAACGATTTTGTATTACTAAAACCCAATTACTAATTGGTTGTATATTTATACAAGTATCTAAAGCCCAATTTATGTTTATATTTATGTAAATATAACTACTTATGTCATTAATAAGCTTAAACGAACATAAACGGACGTTCACGGACATAAATGAACGGACACAACGTTTTTTAATGTTCGTTCACTTAACTAAACGAACACATTTTTTTGTTCCTGTTTGCTCGTTTATTAAATAAACGACATTAACGAACTTCCCATCGAACAAGTTCACGAACAGTTTATGAACGTTCGCTTCATTTACATGCCTATTTATACCTCTATTTCATCTATTTATACCTCCATATCATTTACTTTTAGGCAAAAAAATTTAGCCAAAATTTGGTTTTTGTTATTCGCCAAAATTAACTAAACCGGACTAAAAACCGATAATCTAACAATACTAACTGAACCAAGGAACCGATTGTTTAATAAGATTGATTAATTGGTGACTTTGATTTTAGTTTCAGTTGAGGCTAATAATCGAACTGAACCGAACCATACACACCCTTAAAAGTGTTTGAGCTCCCCGTTGCATCGCGCATGCATTCTACTAGTAAAGTCAAATGCCTAAAGTGAGTGACACTAATTGGGGTCATCCCCCCTTGAGTGTGCCACATGGTACTAGGTATGATTACTAAAAAAAGAAAAAAAACCTTGAGTGACACATGGCATTAGGTGATGCATTCCTTCTCCTTATTTCCCTCAAAAGTCTTTTTCTCTCTCATGTTTTCCCCATAATTTTTAAACGTTAATAACTTTTATATACAAGATTTTTTTTAAAAAAAAATTTACACCAAATTAACGAGCGTTTTATTATCTTTTCAATGAGTACCATAGTACGATACAAAAAACGAAGAAAATAAAAACGACTTTTTTAGTGGGTAATTCATTAATTATGTCTAGGTATAGTGACTTCATTCGAGCAAGTGGTGTACACTTAGAATTGGAAGTAGGTTTTATGAGTTATCAAGTGTTAAACATTTACACCAAAAAAAAAAAAAAAAACTGAAAAAAGCGCCTATTTCTTTTATGGTACACACATTTTGTCACTTTATATTAGATTTGTCTATCCCAGTATAATCTCACCCATAGCTATAAAACTATTAGTAGGGTCTGGAGACGTTGTGATGTAAACATACCTTACCTCTAATTTCAAATGATTGAGAGACTCCTTCCGGCAAGATGTTTGATCCAAAGACCACTATATATGCGACTATGCGAGTTAGGAACACATGACACAAAACTTGGTATTATAGATTTGTGTTGTGAAAAAATTAGTTAAGAGGGTGTTTGGGATTGAGTTTGGAAATGCAAAAGTACTTTTGGTCAGAAGTGCTTATTGACTTATGACTTTTTGAAAAAATGTTTTAAAAAAAGTGTTTGGATTAGCTTTTGGGATCAGAAACGTCAAAAAGTCAATAGATTCCTATTTTTTAAGTGTTTCGCTTAACTTAATATTGGTTGTATGGGTGATAGATTTGTAATTTTTTTTTCCAAAAGTCAAAAGCCAGAATTTCTAACTTCTAAAAAACAACTTTTCTACCCATAAAAGCCAAAAGTCAAAACAGAAATGCTTTTGAATTACACAAACAGCTTATTGTCTTATTGGCTTTTTGAACTTAACATATTGTTTTGAAACTCAATCCAAAACACCCTCTAAAAATATGAAAAGGGGAAGGGTGGAGAAGAGTCTCATAATCATCAAACTCGCGCCAAAATAAAAGAAAAATGAGTTTGGATTCTGCAAAAAAATCAGCTTCCAATTCAAATTCCAATTCAAAGAGAAGCTTCAATTCAACAAACACCAATAATAATAATAATAATACGAAGAAGAAGAAAAGAGACGGAGACAGTGGACAAAAAACCCTAGGCATGGCTTGGGGTTCCAATTCCCGATCTTCATCCTTCCCTTCCTCTCCCTTCTCCGATTTCTCCAGGTACACATATTAAGAAATGATTCAAGGTTTGACATATTTGTGGAAATTAGAGTATCATTAAATTTTGTTGATTTGTGTGTGTTATAATTGGGTCATTTTTTTATACAGATGAGGATGTTTAGGGTTATTAGTTTAAATTAAGTTACTGATCTGCTTGTTGAAACTTTTATGAGCATGATTTTAAGTGTTTATGCTTATCTCCTTGTTTTAGTGTGAAACAGTTTGTGAATTGAGATGAATATGTGACGATTATCTGATTACGAATAAGTTTGTTTCAGTAAGCTGATTATCTGCTTCTGGTTATAAGCATAAGGTGTTTTGTATGTCTAATATGATGAAGTTTCTTTGGCTATAGTTACATGGCAGTTAAGAACAGGAAACTACATCAGCAGTTTGATGCTGAAGCTTCAACCTCTTCTCATGGCGGTTCCGGCTCTAAGAAACCTATATTTCATGGGGTTTCTATTTTTGTTGATGGATATACTGTCCCTTCTAGTCAGGTTTGCATTTATTTTGCTTATTTCATTATTATTGTTTCTCCATTCATTATGCCTTCTGTTTGCTAGTGACTGTTCAGTATGATTGTAATCGGACTTCAGGAATTTTTATTTGTGCTGTATTTCACTGTGAAGGTAGACCTGTATTTATATAATATCTAAGATTATGAAAAGGGAAGATAAACTTAAAACCATAGTTATCAAAGGCGCTAGGTGCACTCAAGGTGCATAGGCCTCGCCTGGGGCCTAGGCGCAAGGGGCGATGGCTTTTCTGTAACATTAATAGTGAAAATGAACTTTCAGGAGTTGCGTGGTTATATGTTAAAGCATGGAGGAAAGTTTGAAAATTATTTTTCAAGGCAGCGTGTAACTCATATAATATGTAGTAATCTTCCTGACAGCAAAGTGAAGAATTTGAGGTCCAAATCATGTCCATTAAGCTTATACTGTATTATATTTTATTTTAATCTTTTTTATTACCTTTTCTGAAAACATATGGCTGTTGTTATTGGTAAATAAATGTTATAGGTCCTTCAGTCGTGGGCTTCCAGTAGTGAAACCTACATGGGTGTTGGATTCTGTAGCAGCTGATAAGCTGTTAAGTTGTAAGTTCTACCAAGTTATTTTCAGGGTAAATGTCATAGAATAACAACATACTTAGGTTGGTGGTCCGTTTTGGTAATTACACTCAGAATCTTCCGCCCTGGTAGTTTTACATTTTGAAATGGGCTAAAACTCATTTAAAATACTCAGGACATGCTAAGTATAATTACTAAAATGGACCACCAAGCTCAGTGCAATGTCTACAGTTTTCAAAGTTTCTTACAATATTGGAAACAACTGCAGAGCTCTTTGAAGAATGAATGTAAGTTGTTTTTTAAGCTTCGTTGTCTATTACTTTTTAATGTGTAGGGGTTCCTTACCAACTTGACCAGCTAGCTAGTGAAACTAACAACCAACCAAAGTTGTCAGCATTCCTAGGTTTGAGAAGCAACCTGGTGCTGTGCGATCCTGCAAATGCTCCCATGACTTCAGATATCATTATTTCTGAAGTAGGTGACTCTACAGAAGATATAAAACAACCCAATCAAGAATTTGATTTTTCTAAGCATGATACTTATGATAAAGCAAAAGACGAGGAACCAACTTGCAGTAATAAATCTGAAAATGAAGTCGCTGAAACAAATGACGGCAGCTGTTACTCGGATATTCAAAAGACTACAGAATCTTTATCGATGATTTCAGGCTCTTCGAAAAAGGGCCATTCAACCCCTTTTGACCCAAATTTTGTAGAGACTTACTTTAAGGTGAGGAGGGTGATATGGTACTATAATCAGTACAATACTTCATTATTAAATTTATAATCTTTTGTTTCATCAAATTTCCAGTTTATTAAGGTAAAATGCATGTAATAATTGTACACCGTGAGGTCAAATAAGATTTCCAGTTTATTAAGGGAAAACTCCATGTCTCCATGTGGTATTTGATGTGACATTTAATATTTATTTTCAAATATAATTCTCTTTCAAAGAGATTTTTTCAAACTTGTACATTAACAATTTTTTTTTGTTGCATGACCATGATTTTGCACGTGTTATCTAATGTGACTTGTGGAATGAATCAAATACATTTTCTGAGCAAAACGAAAGAAAGTGATAGCAAAAATAGAAGAAATGAAATGCATAAATATATGTTATATGTTTATTTTTTGAGCTTAGTCTGTTGTCTTTTTACATGTGATGCAATTCTTATTGCTTCTTTTTTGGTGTAACAGAACTCTAGGCTACACTTCATTGGCACTTGGAGAAATCGGTACCGCAAACGTTTTTGCAATTCGTCTGATGAGTTTAGACCATCAAGCTCCATTAGTGCGTCATCTACATGTCAAAGAAATACGATTATTCATATCGACATGGTATTCCATCTTTCTTTATGTGTAGGGTGGGTTCCCTAACAATTGCACGAAATTGAAGCAAACTTTACATTTTTTTTAGTTTTAGTCACCAACTATAAATTAGGGTTTAGGGACAAATAGAAACCAACATACATTATTTTATTGATTGTAGCAAGGAATGACCTGTTTAGCTGGTTGCATGCTATTTTTTTGCTGGATTTTAGAGAGTGCTGATGTGGGATCTTGTATGTCATGTTAGTGAATATATGTTTAATCGGTTACATGCCATTTCTTTGTTGAATTTTCTTCTTTTTTCAAAAGTTACTTGGCATTTTAGTTGTGTAACTAGTGTGTCTATGTGTATGCCTATCTAACGTGAGATCTGTTATTTTTAAGATATACTTTTGCAGGAAAATATGACTTTTCTAACATTTAAATAAATTTATTTCAGACTTTTTCACATAACCATATATATATATTTTTTCATGTGTGGGCTGCTGGCATGACACCAACCAGTGCCACATCAATGATTTGCATGTAAAGATGAGTTAAAATGAGGTTGGTTCCTGTTTTACATCTAATTTGATGTTGGTTTCAAAATTAGGGAAAACATGTAAAGTTTTTTTTCTGTTTTGTGCAGTTTGCCCTATTTTATCCAGAAATTACATACATAGAAGCATGAGTATCAGAACAATTTATTTCACTTTAGTTCTATATATGTAATAACAATATTACTTTCCAGGATTGTTTTTTTGTATCAGTAGTAATCAGGAATCGCCCTGAATTATGGGATAAACCAGTTGCTGTTTGTCATTCTGATAATCCTCGTGGCACTTCTGAAATATCATCAGCCAACTACCCTGCACGAGATCATGGTTAGTTATTGTTTCGTTAATTAACTTAGTTCGTATACTCTGCTAGTTTTTATGGACCCTAAGTGGTGTCTTGCGTGTTTGTAGAAGTTAAGGCTGGAATCTTTGTTAGAGTTGCTAAAGCATATTGTCCTCACCTTGTTATTGTTCCTTATGACTTTGAAGCTTATGAGGAGGTATGTTTACTGATGGCTCCTCTACTATTATAAGGGTGGGCATGTTTGGTTGAATGACATGGATAGGTGTTGGAATTGAATGATCCATTGTTGTCGTGTTTGGTTAGCATGAAGGAGTGAAGGACTGCAAAGTGTGATTAAAGTTTGTTTGATATTTCTCTTTTTATCATTTTATTTATTGACTTGACATTTTCCGAAAAAGATAAAATTTCTTTTATTTTTATAATTTAATAATTAATCATAATTTAATAAGTATATACTAGTTTATTTATGATTTTTTTTTTGTTATATAAGACGGATATATACTCTACTTTTAGGTGATACATAGTTAAATAAAAAAATATGTTTCTTTGAAGTAGGGGTGTAAACGAGCCGAGCCGAGCCCGAGCCTGACTGGGCTCGGCTCGGGCTCGTTAAGGTTTTGTGAAGCTCGAGCTCGAGCTCGGCTCGGTTCGAGCCTACAATCTTAAGCTCGAGCTTGGCTCGCTAGCAAAATCCAAAGCTCGAGCTCGGCTCGGCTCGGCTCGTGGTGATTTAAGAATCTCAAACGAGCTCAAAAGCTCGGCTCGAGCTCGCAAAAGCTCGGCTATAACTTAGGCTCGCGAGCCCAATTGTTAAGGCTATAACTTAGGCTCGGCTGTAACTTAGGCTCGGGCTCGGGTTCGGGCTCTAGCTCGTTAAGGCTCGATTAGGCTCGCGAGCCCAATCGAGCTTTGTATCTAGGGCTCGAGCTCGGG
The DNA here is from genome assembly GCA_032199755.1 of Ambrosia artemisiifolia. Lineage (NCBI taxonomy): Eukaryota > Viridiplantae > Streptophyta > Magnoliopsida > Asterales > Asteraceae > Ambrosia > Ambrosia artemisiifolia. The sequence goes on along the minus strand of CM063515.1, from coordinate 53,271,658 downwards.
CTCGATAACTAAACGAGCCATATTTCAGGCTCGGGCTCGGGCTCGTTAAGGCTCGGCTCGTTCGAGCTTTTTACCGAGCCGATCCCGAGCCGATCACGAGCCGCTAGGTGTCATTTACACCCCTACTTTGAAGTAAGAAAGTGAAATGGAAAGCGTTAAGAAAAATTCAAAGAAGATTTTAGGGATGTTTTTAATTAGTTTTGATATACCTAAAATATATTCTAGTTGAAGCTATCGTTTTTTAGTGATCACTATTATTGAATTCTATAGAAGAAAAACTTTGGATTTAGTTATAAACTTCCGTTTCATTTCTTGAAGGAATGGAAGTAAAAAAGCCCTTAAGGAATCAAATTCTTTAAAATGGAAGCAATCACTTTCCTTATAGAATGGTCTTTTGCATTCCTACGTAGTAAACATACGTTGATGATGCATTTCATTCCAGTTTACCAAACACTACCCTAGTAAATGTATTTAATGGGTCTTAATTTATGGTCTGAACACATTAACGACATGTATTTCAGGTGGCTGATCAGTTCTATAGCATATTGCATAAGCACTGCAACAAAGTGCAGGTTTAATACTCGATAATACTGGAGATCGTTTTATTATTATTATTTTTTTAATTTTATAGATTTGTTTTATATGTTTTGAATTTACCATTGTTGCTGGATTCAGGCTATGAGTTGTGATGAAGCAATTTTAGATATTACAGATCTAGATGTTGAAGATCCTCAAATTTTAGCTTCATTAATAAGAAAAGAAATTTTTGATGCCACGAGATGCACTGCAAGTGTTGGAATATCAAACAATATTCTTATGGCACGATTAGCTACCAAAAGTGCCAAGCCAAATGGTCAATGCTACCTTCCTCCTGATAAGGTATGCCAAAAAACAGTTAGTTATAGTTTTACTAATTTATCTGTTATACACTTACCCTTATCATTGAATCTAGCAACTTTCTAGGTCAATTGGTATCTCAAATTTGATATATCGGCTCTTGCTTGGAGCTGGTTAAGGCATTTGTGCTTTAGGTTGTTTTTAATAATATTTATCATTTACAAAATGTTATCTTAAAGGCAGCAACGGTAAAATTGGCATTCTGCTTATTAAAGTTGACATTAATTATTGGGAAAATTGCCATAAGCTAGCTATGCACTTTTGGTGGTGGTCTAGCTTGGAATATGACTTAATTTCGTCTGATTACAAGGGTTTCTGAATGGCCTAATTTAGTAATTATAGCATAAGGAATGTAAGAAAAAGAATACCTAGATAGGGGCAAAAATACTTGTTTAGTTGACTGGATAGGGACAAAAGAACATTAACAACCAAGTTAGCCGTTCAAGAAACTTTTAATTTCCAAAATGGATCAATTATTGTTATAATTACCAAAACGAACCAGCACGAAAAATACATTGCTATGGTATGACATTTGTCCCATTATTATGGGACGGAGGGTAATATTGCACATTTTGTGTTTTCTCTCTTTTCAGTTAGCATACAAATATAGTGGATTACTTTTTTTTAACACCTTAGCATGTGCGTATAATGTGTGGACAATTGTTATCTAATCGGTTAATATTAATCTGGTTTTTGTTTCAGGTGAATGATTTTTTAAAGGAACTTCCAGTTAAGGCACTGCCAGGTATTGGTCGTGCCTTAGAGGAGAAATTGAAAGGGAGACATGTCACAACGTGTGGAGAGTTACGCATGATATCCAAGGTTTTTTATGTGTTTTTGTAATTTTAATTCTTTAATATGAAAAATTTAGAACTAGCTGTCAGTAATATTGAGTTTATTATATACAGATGCTTTTATAATTAGATGTCTTTAATAGGTTGTAGTTTGTATGTTATGTTTGGTGATTTTCTTTTTGCTCTTTTCAGGAATCTCTACAAAAGGATTTTGGACAGAAAACTGGTGACATGCTATGGAATTACTCTAGGGGGATAGATAACCGTCTTGTTGGCATCATTCAGGTATTATAAGTAATCTCATTTTCTGCAGTTTGGTATCTGGTCAAGATTTGAAGTGTGTAGTGACTGTCGAGGGTTACAAGTTAACATTTTCTGTTGTATTTAACTATTTATGAAAGGCAGACTGTATATTAACAACCCAAATTTATGAGCCATTAGCCGTTAATAATTGATGCCGACAATGTCTTCAATGGTGTCGACATTGATTCCTTTTCTTTGAATAACTTGCTAAATGAAAAATGTTACACTTGTATTGAGGAGAGGGAGTAAAAATGGACTTCAGCTGCAAATTATTCAGAATTATTCAAAATGTCATGTGGCTTGATTATTCCTTCTTATACTCATTTATTTATGCAGGAAAGCAAGTCTGTAGGCGCTGACGTAAACTGGGGTGTAAGGTTCAAAGACTCGAAAGATGTTAGTAGATCAACTTTGTCTATTTATGATAACCAGAAGGATAACTTAATATTAAGAAAATAAACAAGTCATCTTTTAATATAATTTTCTGATGTCAGAGCCAAGTTTTTCTTGGGAGCCTATGCAAGGAGGTATCTTTGCGTCTACATGGATGTGGAGTACGCGGACGGACGTTTACCCTTAAGGTCGGTTCTAATTGGGTTTCTTTATGATGGACTAATTTCATATACACAGTTACACACACATATGCATGTATTTATTTTTTAGTTCAAAAATTCATATATACTCTCCTGAATACCATAATATCATATAATCATATTATACTTTCTAAACACTAAATATATCTTAAACGTTCCACTGCTGTATAACACTGTCACATTGAACAAACAAATGGGAAAAATACTTTATTTTTGTGAACTGGTTTATTTTAACTATGGAAAAGTTTGATATGACTTTTTTAGTTTTTTGAAAGAGTAAATATAATATTTGAAATTTAGAAGGATGTATTCAGGAAAGACATATATGAAATTTCCCTTCTATAATCTGACTTGTGATAGTAGTTAATAATTAAAGTTTAAAACAACAAAAAGACCATAGAAGGGACAAGGAAGGATACTGTTTATTTGAATTTGAAACTTATGAACATGATAATGTAGGTTAAAAAGAGAAAGACGGATGAAGAGCCAGTAAAGTATATGGGCTGTGGGGATTGTGACAATCTCAGTCATTCGTTGACAGTAGATACTGATTGATCCTCTTATTATTATTTTTTTTTTTTAATATTTGCTCTGTATATTCTGAGTTAAAAGATAGTATATCATCAGGTTCCCATGGCTACTGATGACGTGGATGTTCTTCAGAGGATAACTAAACAGCTCTTCAGTCATTTTCATATTGGTACGACAGTTTGTGTAAGAGTATTTGAGGAGAACTATGAGTAATATTAATGAACTCTCTTTGCAGATGTTACAGAGATACGTGGAATTGGCCTGCATGTTACAAAACTTGAAAGTGCAGACAATTTTAAGCAAGGTATTCTTGCAATAGCATCTCATTTGTGACTGATTATTAATATTTTGGTAGAACAATTAGCTCCTACTGAGGGGTGAAACTCAAGGGTTTGTCTTTTTTTTTTATATATCTGTCAAAAGACACTAAATCTCTCATGTTTGTCAAACAACGCATAATGTTAAATTTGTTTTGGTCAAGGAGAGGCATTAATTTGGATATTACTGAGCTGAAAATGGAAGTTAAACATACAGTGTTACAACGATTTTTGTTAAATATGAGAGTTTTGGTGTATTAGGATGTTAATAAAATTTTGTTCTTTGACGGGGATATATATAAGAATTTAACTTTTTTTAGACTCGTTTTGAAGTTGCATCGTTTTATTTTTTATATTATTTTAAGTTGGCATTGTTTACTTATCATGTGGTTGTGAAGGGAATGAAAAGAGCTCTATTCGTTCTTGGCTTGCATCTGCTTCACCATCTAAAGAGAAGGAAAATAGAGGTACTTTTCGTTTTGTATGTCATCATGTTAAAAATTCTAAACACTTGATTATGCATAAGGACAGAGTTAAGCCTTTCATGTGTTTAATCATGTTCAGTTACCTTTTTAAATTCAGAAATTCAGTGTCCTTGCTATCTTTCTGTCACCTCTATTTATGATGAGCTAAGATATCTCATATCAGTTAGTTTCATAGTACATAGATGAACAATTTGTATTTTTTTTCTTTTCTAAGGGGTCTTAGTTTATGCACGAAATATGTACATTATTTTGATCTAAATAGAGAAGCATAGTATTGGAACATGTTTACACTAAATGTTTAACTCCTATGCATCATGCATGCACCATATCTGTGCACCATATTTCTACATCAGTTATTTTACACTAGATAATTTTTGTTTACAGTTTACACATTAATTTGTTTTAGTTGAATTATTTTATTCCAATAATCAAAATGAAAGAAACTTTTTTTTTTTTTTAATTTTATGTTTATTTAGTTATCTGTAGACTGTAACTGAATATTTAATCAACTTATTGGTAACAATGATACATTAATAATAAAAGAACTTAAAAACGTTATTCAATATGATACTCACTATTTTCATTGATATTATGTTTATAATAAATTATATAAATTAAATTAATATGTGAATCATGCAAATTTGGTGCGACGAATAGTGTTGCTCCATGAATTTAATTTTAATGTATTGGTTGGAGATGGTTCCATCAAATTTTATATAATTGTTATGTTTTGGTGAATACATTAGGGATGGTTTTACATAAGACATATTCCAGATCATGTTGGACCTTTTGGTGCCGTAATGATATATTGTTTAGACCACAAGCTTATTAATAGTCTATGCATTGTAGATACAAACAAGCAAATTGGTGGTCCCCACCATCGCCAGGTCGGCAACATTTTCTCCAATCAGGAAGCTAATCACAGACCAGATGTTCCACCATTAAGTGATCTTGATTCCGATGTTCTTGAGAGTCTTCCTCCTGAAATATTTTCTGAAATAAATGATTTGTACGGCGGAAAGTTGAGGGATTTCATGTCGAAGCACAAGTTTGAGAGCACTGGTCTTGGCACTTCTTCTATTTTGCCTGGAAATGTTGAAGGTATATTGTTGCTGTGGCAAAATAGGCAGGGTTAGGTAATGGGTCAAAACAGTTGAGTCGAAGCAGGTCCATGTCAGGTCAAACAATTTTTGTCCAATTTTTTTGTTTTTTTTTTTAAATAATTAGTGATTAAGATGAATACAAATGTCAGTCATTTCAATAACATTCTTATTTTTTAAATAAACGACGTTTTGTGTATCAAAATTGGGTGGGTTACACACATAAGTTTAAACACCTATTTGTCAATGCATACAATTGAATAAAAAAACACCTTTTTACACACAAAAACAAAATAGCGAAAGTCACATTTACTTGTAATTAACCCACTAAAGTTACACTTAATTCAACTTTTGACCCATTAGATACGTTTGCTTTTTAGCTGTTTTTTTTAATTCTACCGTTTTGACCAGTTTGAGGTAATAGCCTAAACCTGAACTGACGGGTTTATATCAAAATTGGCTGAAATGGGGCAATTTCATATATGCCTGGAAACTTCAAAATTTCATATTGTCGTACCTATCCTTTCAAAACAATAAAAATTCTATATTTACTCTTTTGATAGTAAATTAAAAATGTACAGCTGTTTTAACTGATTAAACCAAGAAAACACGTGCTATGATTAGCGTTGTTTTTCTGTTCTTTTATTCAGTGAAACACACTCTTATAAGTAACTACTAACTACTTTTCTTTTATATCATGGAATGAATAATTCTTGAAAATTTATAAAGTTGTGAACTTTTGAAGGATGTATACAATTAATCTGATTCCCACAAGTAAATTGTAAACCTATATCACTATTGGAGACTATACCATTAAAAAGTTTCTAACATATATGTTATGTTTTAAGGGGCTAGACCACCGTCAGAACCAGGAATAGTATCAGAAAATATCGCGGCTGCTTCAACTTCACAAAATATTGATAATATGATGCCATCGTCATTGAGTCAAATAGATCCATCTGTTTTACAACAGCTCCCTGAAGAAATAAGAAAGGATATAACTGGCATTCTTCCCGCACACCGGGACCCAGAAATACGATCTCACAACCATCTGGTGGATCAGGCCAAACCAACAGAACATAGTTCAAGCCACCAGCTTTGGGTGGGGAACCCGCCACAATGGGTTGAGAAATTTAAGTCAACTGATTCTCAGATATTGAAATTTTTTTCAGATACGTATTGTGGATTCGGGTCAAACTGCAGGTTATCTTCAGTATTACTAAAAAGCATTTCTGCAAATGTGGTATGTGTTGGCGGAAGCCCCACTGAATGCGATGAAAACATCAGTTTCTTGTGTCAGCTTCTGAAGGAATATGTGGATCTGAAATTAGAATCAGATCTCGAGGAGATACACACGTGTTTTCGTCTTTTGAGAAGGTACTGTTCGAATTCTGCCCTGTTCTGCGAATCATATTTGGTTAATTAACTAACTATTGAACCGACATGACCCTTCCAATAACTGACATAACTATAGACGCAACCTTTCTAATTTGGCTCCTTTTTCTTACACTTTGACTTTTCTGTTTGACTCTAATTATCATAAGTTTTATTTAAGATTTCTTGATTATTTTCTTTCTAACAGGTACATACGTAAACTATAATGCTATTAGTAACTGATTTTGTGTAACTTTCTAAAAGTTAAAAGTTCATGCTTGATATCTTTCTGAACTTTCATAATATCATATCTACCAATTTAAAACACGAAAAGTATAATCATTTATGTATCACGTTTGTTGAATAATCGTAGAAAACATTATGCAGCGAGATGGTTCACAATAATAACGTTGTGTTTCTATTTGTTTATTCAGTGAAACAAAACTAAGTGTCATAAGTAACTGATTTTATTTACTATTGAATGAGTAAATATGATCATTAAAATGGCTGCAACTCATTGCTTGTTGCATCAGGTTGAGTGGCAGGTCCAAACTTCTCTTACAAGTGTATAACACAACTCTTCCATACCTTCAGGTAATATGTTTCCATATGCATGTCCTAAAAGATGATTGATTTAAGTGGACGATTGTTTAAATATTTGTGCGTTCACTGTAATAATAGAATGCAATTGAGCGAGGGGTATTTGGAATTGCTTATCCAACCAACTTATCTCATTGTTTGCGCGAGACAATTTTTTTCGAATAAGCAGTTTGAAGTTGGTCATTCCAACCTGTTTGTTTTAAAAGAAAGCAATTCCAAACACCTCCTTGCAGCTTAAAGCTTTTTCTTTATTCATAAAACTAAATTCTTTTGTTGTTTCTTTTATGAATGGAACAACAGACGACTGTGAGCGAAAAATATGGTGGAAGTCTACGGCTCTCCTCATTTCAGGTTGACGTTAATTTTTGAAGATCATATAGGATAAATGGTGTAATTCGAGACAGCATCTAACCTCGGTTTTTATTCAAATTTTTTTTTTGTTGTTAAAAGCTAACAAGTGTATATAAGATAAATCTTTTTAAAGTATGTCAAAAGTATAAACCTTATTTACTTGGTGTGTTCGGATGAGAACCATGATGGAGCGATCACAGTTGACCGAGTGAGAAATATTGTTTCATTTTTCATTAAGTTAACCGGGTGAGAAACAAGATTGTTTTAATAAGAAACTTGTCCTACGATCATATATGTGAATATGTCTACCCTAGGTTACAATCTCGTGTATTACACAAGTTGGTTGATAAATGTAATGTAATATATAATTAGGGACAAGTTCAAATACAAAGTAATGAAAACGTGCGAAGTGTGCGAAGGCTCACTTATACATGATAATTACGTAATGCCTTCATGAATATACAAAAACATTACGTAATTATCATTACGTAATTATCATGTACAAAGTGCATGATAATCACGTAATGGGAATTACGTAATGATAATTACGTAATGTTTTTGTATGTTCATGAAGGCATTACGTAATTATCATTACGTAATTATCATGTACAAAGTGCATGATAATTACGTAATGACAATTACGTAATGCTTTCATGAACATGCAAAGACATTATGTAATTATCATTACGTAATTATCATGTACAAAGTGAGCCTTCGCACACTTCGCACGTTTTCATTACTTTGTAGAATAACCGTCCCCTATATAATTAATAAAAATATTATCTTTAAGAAAACATATGCGTTAAAAAGCATGTTTGGTTTCAATATAAGCATAAAATGATTTTTATTATTTTTTATTTTTTTAAGATTCGGATATCCATTGGATTATCCGAATCTGAAAATCGGATATCCTAAATTTCGGGGTCGGATGTCAATATTCACTATCCGAAATTTATAGATATCCGATTTTCGGATATCGAAAACCGGATAATCCGGTTTTGAACACCCTTGGCCCTATGTCCCCATAGGTGGATTTGGTTGGGTATTGAGGTGAATGAAAAGGCACCCTTAGGCAATACGGTAACAATACACTAAGGCTGGATAACATTAATGCTTTATAGTTAAAAGACGTGACGCTGGTTAGAGGGAGGGGGGATGAGTGATGACACATTCATTTGTGCTAGAAAAGAATCTCACTATAAACACGAACGTAAAAATTAAAGACAAACGAACTCTTCACTGAGGTGGGAATCTGTAGTGGTAGTGGAGGTTTATGGTTCAAAGCCCAACACCACCACGTTTACTATGGGAGCATCACCTCATTATACACCTCACCATGTTGGCCGTGGGACCAATCGGTAGGGAACACATAATGATGACGTACACAATTTATATTACAAATAGCAATGCCATCAAAATTAACAACAATACTTACGTCATCACCAATACTGATGCACGTGTTGTTTTTTCAGGAATTTTTGTCCCGTGACCGTGAGGATTTGGAGTGTTGAGTACAACAAAGGTGTATTGATAACGGTTGTGTCATTGTGAAATGAAGATCGAAGAAGAAATGAGACGATGACTCAAAGATGTGGCTTCAATTCACTCCTAGTGGCTAGCAAAAAAAGTGTAGCCATTTTGAGGAAAACCGGCACCAAAAAAATAGGTTGTCTTTCGAACTGCTAGGGGTGTACAACTCAACTAGTAAGGTCTGGAGGTTAGAGGTGAGGAATGAGATGCATAAGTAGGGTCCTACTGAAAATCTTGAGGGCTACGCTTATGCAAGAAGACTCTCAAAAAGCGAAATGAAATTGTTTGAGGAGATGTCAACACAAGACATCCTGGTGCGTAATATTTGGAAGACAATAATTACACAGAACCCCCAGAGTAAGTGCATACAGAAAGATATACATAATGCTATTCAAAAGATTAAATCGAGAATAAAGGAAGATCTCCCATGCAAATACTAGAAAACCTGCTTTCTTCAAAAAAATTACACATGCTACCCCCGAGAGAATCGTACAAAATGTGGATAATTTTCTCGTATGTGTTGATAATTGATCCAACCTACAATACCGTTGAAAATGGTGTTGTGCAAAAAGTAGTGAGCATGGACTATTAATGAGACGGCAAAAAGCAACGATCACTTACTATTTAATCTCTAAATTTGAAGCGTAAAATAACTCAAAGCTTATATTACAAGAAAGCATACCTGAATCAATGGCAAACCAATTTACTTCTTCTTGTCCTTCAACATTTGGTAGCAACATACTCTTAGCTCCTGTTTGCTTTTGCTTCACCGATCCAAAACTCAAATAACTACTTGTTAGGACATGTTTGGCTCTCCATCTAACTTATCTCATCATCTACCTCATTTTCTCATTAATCAAAAAGTCGCAATTTCTAACTTATTTCCTTTTCAAAGCACAAAAACTTATTTTTAAACCATTATCCAAACACTATTTTTCTCCTTATTTACTTCTTGAGAAATCAGTGAGTTATAAGCAGGGGAAATAAGTTTACCCAAACATGCACTAATATTCAGACTTGTAAACATTGGTAGCAACATTCTCTTAGCCTTAGGTATTCGGATCGCTAATAGTGAAGATTATCAGTGCAACTTTCAGTGATTTGTCTTAGCTCTATTCCCTTATAACACGAAATGATATTGCTTTTAGAGAAAATTACACAGATTGTCCTTTAGTTATACCTAAAATTGCATCCTATGTCCTTTTTTCGAATTTTTGACTCCTTATGTCCTTTGTTTTATACAGTTGTTACATCCTATGTCCTTTAGACCAAACCCAGTTAAATAACTCAGTTAAGTTGGTCATGTGTCCCTCATGTGAGGGGCAATCCTGTCTTTTCACCCTCAAAAGGACAATCTGTGTAATTCTCTCTAATAATAATAATAATAATAATAATAATAATAATAATAATAATAATAATAATAATAATCGGACCACCCTCACCCTCATCTGACCACCATCGTCACCATCATCGGACCACCTCAAAAACCCATCAGAAAACCCACCTTCACTATCGAACCCCCCCCCCTTCCTCCCCCTGTCACCATCATCGGACCACCATCACCACAATCCTCCTCGTGTCACCTTCATCGGACCACCATCACCACCCACCACCATTACGTCTATTTTTTTAGCTAGAGAGAGAGGGGGGGAACCGGGTGTGTGCAAAACCCACCACCATCACCACCCACCACCACCTTTCTGCAAAACCCACCACCACCTACGTCCTACCCTCTGCAAAACCCACCACCACCTACGTCCTACCCTTTGCATTTCTCGAAGATGGCCAGTTTCTAAAATACTAAATTGTGAATGATGTTATGTTAGCTCTCTCTGATGTTATGTTTATCTTCGGGCCAAGGCCCAAGAGATCACTAGCTCCAGTAAACTTAAAAGAAAAGAAACTAAAAGGGGCTAAGTGAAAGAACAAAAAGAGTTGAAGGAGTAAAGCAATAAATATTTATAATAAGTAAATAAACAGAAAGAAAAAAAAAAGAATTTGAGTTGTAGTTGGAATCTGGGATTTTAGATTTGCATGCTTAAATCTCGGCAACGAATAATAAACGACCTCAATCCCTATATATTCTTTCGTAATATTAATCAAAACTCATAAAACTAAGTTGAAGAAACAAAGCATTAATCTGTAACGAGGAAGACAAGCCAGGTTCAGTTCAGTTTGATTGAGTTTTATGAAACAATATAATTAGAACTAAGTATAGTAACTATTATTATTATTATTATTATTATTAGAGAGAATTACACAGATTGTCCTTTAGTTATACATGAAATTGCACAGATTGTCCTTTTGAGGGTGAAAAGACAGGATTGCCCCTCACATGAGGGGCACATGACCAACTTAACTGAGTTATTTAACTGGGTTTGGCTTAAAGGACATATGATGTAACAACTGTATAAAACAAAGGACATAAGGAGTCAAAAATTCGAAAAAAGGACATAGGATGCAATTTTAGGTATAACTAAAGGACAATCTGTGTAATTTTCTCTTGCTTTTACTTTAAAAACTAACTAAGACCATATGTAGTGGAGACGGGAATGAGCGTTTTTGGGGCAAATTCACTCCCGGAACACGACGCCGGAGGGTGTGGATTGGGGCATTTTGGGGAGGGCTGGAAATTTTCCACGGCGTGGAAGGAAAATGAAGGGCCAATCACAGCTTCTCTCTCTCTCTCTCTATATATATATATATATATATATATATATAGGCCAATTCTAAATTGGAAACCACCTTTAGTTGAGCAAACCAAAGAAACCTCATTGTATGGCCATGGTTCTTCCACGTATATCATTCTTAATTTTGAAGGAGGGATATTATAGAGATTATGCATCTCTCTTTCCCATAGATACTGACACAATTATACATCCTTCTCTCATCACTCTTATCTAGATATCTCTACATCATATCATGTTCTCTTTCTCTACTCTCTCACCTTCATCTAGATCTACCTATTTACACTCTTTCTAAGTCATATCTCTCTTTTTATTTTTTTAGATCTACACCAAAGAAAAAGAACCTCTCCCTCTTTTAATTCCAACAACATTCACTAGCATACGACGACGGCTATGGTGGATCGTGATGCAGTACGACTTTGTCTGCTGATGTTGAACAGGGGGTGTTTCGGTGGTTTCAAGATCTAGATCTGGGTTCAAGCTTCGGTGGTTGAATAGGGGGTTGTGGAAGGTGAACGAAGAGGACGACGATGGCGGTTCGTGATGATGTCGGTGGTTGAACAGGGGAGCATCGTCTGTTATTGTCCTTCTGCTCCTGATCTCGATTCTGTTCTTTATCAGTTTAATGTTGCGTGTAAAGCTTATGGTTCGTTTGTTTGGTGATGGTGGTTTAACAGGTGTGTAGCAGCATGTTCATATAGCTCTTTACTGTTAAAGGATTTTGTTAATGTATTTTGGCACAACGAATCATGAACATGATAATTCATAACTAGCTGTTCAAAATGTGCTTTATATGTTCTCACTTGTTTTGACACAATTTATTATAGTATTGTCTACAAAATTCATTTGATGAATGCTTTATGTTGAAGATTCTGGTGAGTGTGTGTTCCAAGAAGGTGAACCTAGTGGTGGAGTTTAATTTTTAATTTGAAGGGTGAAGTAATTTTTAAAAAAAAATCTTGGTTGACTAATTCTATGGCTAACTGAATCGCATAGCCTTAATTAACTCATTGTTTATTTGATGGTGATGAGACGATGAGGATGGTGAAGACGGTAATGGTTTTGTGAAGAAACTGATTTTTTTTCTATTAAAGTTGTGCCTTTTCATTTAAAACATTTATTTTTCATTTAAAAACATATGTTTTCGCTATTTGGGATCATAACTTATCATATGTTTTTGTGTTTGTGTTATATTTTTCATATGTTTTTTGTTGTTTGGGGGTTTAAATTATCCTATAAGTTTGTGAAAACATATGTTTTTGTTGTGGGTGTATAATTTATTATATGTTTTTGTGAGATTTTGTGAAAACATATGTTTTTGTTGTTGGGGTAATAATTTATTATATATTTTTGTGAGATAAGTCGTGAAAACATATGTTTTTGTTGCTGGGATTATAATTTATTTATATGTTTTTAGTGAAATAATTGCAAAAATATGTAATTGTTAAAAAAAGTTACGTTTTCCTCTCTAAAAGAGTGAATTGATGATTTTAGAGAGAGGAGAGAGAAGAGGGGAGAGAGAATAATGAAAAGTAAGAAAGAGACCAATTACATGGACCATTTTACCCTTTCATGACTAAATAAACATCTTTATGGTTGATCAAAAAGCAAAACAACCACCACCATAGATCAAGATGAATGAGTGGTTAAGATAGGGGTTTAATGGGTTTTCTCAAGTGGGGAGGGTTTTCAAATTATCTCTCCCTATATATATATATTAAAATAAATGGAGGGCCAATCACATCTTCTCTCTTTCTCATTGCAAGGAGAAATAAAATTAATATTAATCATTGTAGCTTGAAAATTTTCACTTAACCACTACATCCCTTTTGATTTCAAGCCCCATGTGGAACTCACATGCCACGAGTCTTTTTTTATATTAAATAACAAGTGATTAAAATGAATTCATTGTTGCTTGTAAACAAAATTAATATTAATCATTATATTATGTGATCGAGTATTTTTTTATATTAATGTTAGATGGGTCCGGTGACCAATGGCTGCTGTGACTCAACCTGTGTGATGGCTGGTGGTCGTCAAGATCCTCAAGAATAAATTTGCAACACTCAAAGTTGACCGGACCAAACGAAAGTTTGAAAATACTATGACAACCATACTAGGAATGAGATTGGTACCGTATCTATACCGAAAATATCGATATCGAAGTTGATCAAAAATTGGTGTCGAGTACCGTACCAAATATATAGGTACGGTACGGGTATTGGTACCGGTATTTCGGTACAATACCCAGTTTGGTACCACTTCGTTATTTTTCTTTTTTGAGTACTCGTACAGGTACCAAGTAGATAAATCATTACGAGTATTAATACTATACGGGTACCAAATTGATAAAATTGGTACGGGTACCAAATTGATATAATTGGTACGAGTACCAATACAAGTTTGAAAAGATTAGGAGATCAGCGTCTTTTATGAAGAGTTAATCAGCTTCATATCTAAGGACGGTATGGGTAATAAAAATCTTAAGAGGAGTTTGTGATTTGGTCGAAAACTGCGTAGTGATATTTTCAAAATATAAGATGGATTACAAGTAACAGGGGCACAATTGCGCTACATTCCATGATCTTGGTATAGGTGTGCCATCAAGTCGTTCTAGCACATAAGCGCATTTGCCTATTACTTGCCGAATCTTGTATGGACCCTCCCAGTTAGGCGCTAGCTTTCCTGGACGCTCAAAATGTGATGCGTTGTTGTCTCTTAAGACGTAGTCCCCAAAGTCATAAGTGCATGCTTTGACCTTCGAGTTGTTGTAGCGTTCGAGTTGTTTTATGTAGTTGGCTTCTCGTATTACTACCCCTTCACGTCTTTCTTCGAGTAGGTCTAAATTCAGTAGCAGTTCTTTATCGTTGTCTATTTGCGCTGATGCGCTGAGTACTCTTGGTGATGGGAAACCGATTTTGGCGGGGATGACGGCTTCAGATCCATAAGTTAGGCCGAAAGGCGCGTTTCGCCGGTACTTGTTTTCGTGAGGGTGCGGTGAGCCCATAGGACTTGTGGGAGTTCGTCTATCCAACCGGTTCTTTTGGAACCAATGTGGGCATTGATCCATTCAACGATTGATCTGTTGATGCGCTCCACCTGTCCATTTCATTGTTGGTGTGCGACAGAATTGAAGATCTGATTGACGCCCATTTGTGTTAACCATGCCTTTATCTTGTTGTCCGCGACCTGTGTTCCGTTGTCGGCGACAATTTCCATGGGTAACCCGAAGCGATAGATGATGAATTCCCAGATGAATTTTTTAACATGCTCGGCGTTGATTGTGGCTAATGGTTTGGCTTCTACCCAGTTTGTGAAATAATCGACGGTGACGCTTAGGTATTGTATTTTTCTAGGGGGCCATTGGGAATGGACCGACAAGGTCGATGGCCCATTTTTGGAATAGCCAGGCGGCGGTGACTGGAACAAGGTCGTTCTTTGGATGCAAGGTATTGGGCGCATGCTGTTGACAGTTGAAGCATGTGCGCAGGATTTTTACTGCGTCCTGATACATTTTCGGCCAGTAATATCCGGCGTTCATGATTTTTGCGACAACCATTCTTGGGCCTGCGTGTATGCTGCTTATCCCCTCGTGGATTTCTTTTATAAGGACTAAAGCATTTGTGGAGTCGACGCACCTTAGGAGGGGGCCCAGATAAGAGCGTCGGTACAGTACGCCATTCATGAGTTGAGAATGTTGTTACTTGTATTGGATTTTTCTAGCTTCTGCCTTTTGGGTTGGTAAGATGCCGGTTGCCAGGTATGAATGGATTTGAGTCATCCATGATTTGACGCCTGTTTGCGTGACATTGACTTGTCTAATAGGCACTGATGGTTGGCTAAGGGTTTCGATACATACCTCTTTGGCCATGTGTGGCCAGACTGTGGAAGCCATTTTACTGAGAGCTCCAACCTCTTTGTTTTCGCTTCGGTTGATGTGAACAACTGTGCAAGTTGTGAAACATTTGATGAGAAGCTTGGCTTGGTCAACGTATTGGGCCACAACTGGATCCTTGGCGTCGTAGATACCGTTGATGTGACCCGCTATAAGCATTGAATCGACATGGGCGTTGAGATGTTTAGCACCCATTTTGTCCTCCAGGCGAAAGCCAACGAAAAATGCTTCATATTCAGCTTCATTGTTTGTGCTTGGAAATTTTAGGCGTACGGCGTATGTGAATTCAGTGTTGTCAGGGCTCACGAGGCGGAGGCCGGCAACGGAGCCCTGTTCGTTGGATGCGTTGTCGGTCTAAAGTGACCATGTTAGCTGGGAGTCTGGAGTAGGCTTTGGGTGTTGTTCATTTTGGCATTCTTCGATTTTATCTGAGGGAATTTCTGCAATGAAGTCTGCAAGAACTTGACCTTTAATTGTTGGCCTTGGTTTGTAGATTATGGTGTGATTGCCTAACTCGATGGCCCACTTGGCCAGACGACCCGACAGCTTTTGTTTGGAGAGGATGGTATTGATCCGATAATCTGTGAGGACGTGGATTGGGTGTCCTTGGAAATATCATCGCAGTCTGCGTGACGCATGGACGAGCGCCAATATGAGTTTTTCCATGGTTGAATATCTTGTTTCTACGTTGACGAGTGTGCGGCTGATGTAATAAATTGGTGTTTGTACTTTGTTGCGGTTTACCAGTAGTACTGCGCCTATCGCGGTGTCAGACGCGAATAGGTACAGTGTCAGAGGCTCTTCTGGTAGAGGCGTTGTAAGAGTCGCTAAGTATGTCTAACATTTTTTCATTTCACGGAAAGCCGTTTCCGCTTCTGGGGTCCAGCGGAACTGTGTCTTTTTTAGTACATTTATGAACGTATGAACAAAAGGGAAAGACTTGGAAACATAAATTGATAGGAAGCGATTGAGGGCGACTAGGCGTCCCATAAGTGTTTGCACGTCTTTGATTGAATTGGGGGAGGGCATTCGCTGGATTGCCTGTACCTTTTCTGGATTGGGTTTGAAACCCCCATTGGTGACAATGACACCTAGAAATTTCCCCTCTTCTGTTCCAAAGGAGCACTTGCTCGAATTTAGCTTCATGTTTACGTCACGCAGTTGATCGAAAGTGCACTGTATATCGAGGAGCATTGTGTCTTCTTCACGGCTTTTGATGACCAGGTCATCGACATATACCTCAAGGTTGACTCCGATCTGGTTGGTGAATGCCTGGTCCATAGAGGCGCTGGTAAGTTGCGCCTGCGTTTTTTAGACCGAAAGGCAATTTGGTGTAGCAATAACCCCCTTTGTCAGTTCAAAAGGCGGTTCTGTCTTCGTCTTCGTGAGCCATTTGGATTTGATGTTAACCTCTATATACGTCTAGAAAGCATTTGAATTTGAACGGTGCTAAGAAGTCTACCTTCAAGTTGATCTCTGGCAGTGGGTAATGGTCCTTTGGGCATGCTTTGTTGAGGTCCTTATAGTCGACGCACATGCGCCATGATCCGTTCTTTTTAAGGACCATTATTGGGTTGGCAACCCATGTTTGGTGGTGGCATTTGCGGATGATGCCAGCGTCAAGTAGGTCATCGACTTGTTCGTTCATGGCTTTGGTTCTGTCTGCGCCCAGTGGGCGTTTCTTTTGGGCGACTGGTCGTGCGTCTTTATAGATGTTGAGGCGATGTTCCGCTATTTTTCTGGGGACGCCGACCATGTCAGATGATTGCCGTGCAAAGATGTCAATGATTTTGACCACTAGTTGTTTGAGATGGACGCGTACCTGGTGGGATAAGGTTGGTCCCAGGGTAATGGCTTGTTCTGTAAAACTGGGGTTGAGGACCCATTTCCCGTTCTCGGAGATGGGTCTTTTGAGTGGGGTTGATGTAGTTGATGGTTCGGTTGTCTGACGCATTCTTGATTGCCTCTTATGTATGCGACCCCCGTGGTTGTTGGAAAACCTATTGTTTGATGGGGGTGGATGCAGTGCTGTTGAATTTTGCCAGCCCTTGTCTTCCGAGCAGGATGTCTTATGAAGAGTTGGCGGGGATGACATGGAACGCGCATGTTTCCGAACGACTGTGAGTCCCGTCAGTGAGTGTGACGGTAAAATCAAACTTGCCCAGGGGGTGAATAACCTCATTGAAGAAGCCAGCGATTGGTGCGTTAGGTTGTAGATGCGCTTTGTCCTCATCGTCAATTTGGTTGAAGCACTGTTGGTACATTATGTCAAAGCTGCTGCCACCATCGCACATCATTTTGTATGTGCGGTAGTGGTCAAAAAGTGCTGTGATGATAAGTGGGGTTGTTGAATCTGCTCCTCCTGGTATTTTTGGGAGGAAGACTTGGGCTTCTTTCCAACAGTTGGGTGTTTGAGCACCGGGTTGTTGTGACGTCACGACGATGCTTTCGAAGTTTAACTTGCACTTATTTCTGCCCGCCATGTGGCATTGCCTGTCGAAGGTGCCTCGGACGTGATGTGTTTTGATGTCTTTGATCGGTTTGGCCGGTTCTTCAGTTCTGCGTGGCCTGAGCGCACGTTTTTGACAAGGTTGGTGAGCTTCCCTGACTGGAGGGCTGCCTCTATTTCCATTTTGAGGCTGTAGCATTTGTTTGTGTCCTGCCCCACGTCTTTGTGAAAGTCACAAAATCCGGTGGTATCGACATTTTTACGTTTGGTTCCCATGGGTTTTGGGAGTTTGAGTGTGACCTCTCCGGTTGTAAGGAGTTGCGACAATACCTGGGAGGGTATTTTGATGAGCGGAGTCCAGTCTTGATTTCTTCGGCCAGTGCTACGCTGGTCACACGTTTGTTTGTTGCCGAAGATATTTCTGGCATCGCCAGAGGTGGATTATCTGCCTTCATCGGTGGAGCCTGAAATGCGGCTCCAGACGGACGGACGATCGATTTTTGTTGCGATTGCGGTTGTTGTTATTTCCGCGCTGAGGTTGGTAGACTGTTTTTTGGTGTTGGGCGTATAGTTTGGAGATTATGACGACATCCTCCCAAAATTCTGGGATGCCGTCTTTGCCTTGAAGGGTAAGTTGTAGGTTGTCGTCGTTGACGTTTTCTAGGAAGGAGGTTCGTGTTGCCTCGTCCCCCGTTCCAAGCTGAAGTGCTTCTTTGTTGAACCGGACGATAAAATCCTCCAGTGGCTCATTGTCTCTGTGTTTGTAAAGGTGGATTTGCATCATATCACGTTTGTGGCGATGTTGCTGGCTGAAGTGTAGGGAGAATTTTTCACCAATTCTTCGTAGCTGTCGATCTTGCCAGTTGGGAGGTTATTGAACCACACTCTTGCTGCGCCCGTCAATGTTTGAGCGAACATGTGGCACCAGACAGGTAGTGTCCAGCCAATGACGGCCCCGACCTGGTTGAAAATGCCAAGGTGGTCGTCTGGGTCAGTGAGGCCGTCATATAGTTTGAAGTTGGCTGGGAGCCGCTTTCGTGGTGGTACTGGGGCGGTTGATATGCGTGTGGTGAATTTTGACTTGTCCGCGAAGGCTGTGGCCTGTATGGGAGCGACAGGTTGATGGCGGTGTTTTTATTGTATCTGTTTGTGCGTTCCCGACGGTAGTATGGACTGTGACGATAGTCCCTGGATGCATCATCCTCCCAGGTGCTTTCTTCGTAATCATCATCGTCGAACCAATTGTGCTCCGCACGGGTGATGCGTTTAGTTTTAGTATTAAAAAGATGTCAATTTCCCCGGTGCCAAAAACTTGATGTGTCAATCCCAAAACATTGGTTTGGGGGAAACGACTGATTTTTACTAAACCTTATTAACAAAGTTTTAAATTTATAAAGTAAACGATAATTGCTTTAGAAACTAAAACCAACACATAAGCAGAGAACCTGACGTGTATAGTATAGCTTGCTAGGGTAAGTACCGAGTATCGTATTCCAAGAGAACACACTTTCCCCTACTCAACCGTTCATCAATCAACTGATCAGGTTTTAAAAAGAAAATAAAACGGAGGGGTTCTTAAAAGAAAATAGTTTTGAAAAGGTTTTGGTTTTATAAAATAAAAGATAAAATAGTAGAGTAGACTAATATGCACATCTCAGGACCCTTCGTATAAGCCGTTAAGTTTATTATTAAAATTAATAATTTAAGTTAATTAATTGTGAGGAAGACGAGAGGGATCTTGAAGTGTCGACTCCTTTATAGAGAAGCGGGGCCACTACTAAGTAGAATGCACAACCCTCAAGTGTGGGCCCACACGAGAGTACTCTGCCAGGTCCTCGTGTATAACGGGCTCCTCAAACCGCGGATCACTCCTTAGGGTCATTCACGAGTTGGATCAACAGCGTATCCCCTAAGAAGGTTAACGATCATGAAGACCAAGGGATCTCTCTTACAGTTGACTCAGGCGACTCATATCCCCATTGGTTAACGGCGTTGTACTAATGAGAACTAGAAATAGAACTAATTTGTTTATCTTTTAAGTGGCACTTTAGTATTTAGTGATCAATTAAATATAAAGTTGATTAAATGAATGATAACTTAATAACCCAACCCTTAACCTCCCGAGATTAATGAAATCCTTAACAAAGGTGGAACATAATCCTAAAGGCGTTCAATCTGAAGATCACTGGTGCGCCCGTAGGGAATCCTTCATTTACCAAGAAAGTCACTCAAGTACTGAATGAAACCCTTGATAAAGGTGGAACATAATCCTAAAGGCGTACAATCCGAAGACCACTGGTGCGCCCATAGGGAATCCTCCCTTTACCAAGAAGATCATTCAGTCATCTGCTATGTACCAGAAATGTGTCACTCAGATCTGGTCCACTTCAGAAGCCGTTGCTTAGAATCCGGTTTGGATATCAGAAGCCCGAAGGATCTGTCTCACTACCGGTTTCCTCGCCTTGGATCTAGCTCGGGGCTACCAGAAGCTGATTATACCTCTAGTTATTTAATTAAGTTTAAGTTAAAGTATTTTATGTTATTAAATTAATCATCATTCAAACCTGCCACAAAGATAAACAAACAAGGATTAGAAGAACATAACACAACAAATAACTAAAAATAAACTACTACTAATAATAATAATAAAAGTCTGCGAATCGAAGTGGGTTCGGGAATAATGAAAAGATACAACCATAACAAATGACCAACACATGAACATGGTTGCTCATAGACAAGCTCTCCATCTTCAAGTGATATGCATCTAACATGATCCTCACGACCCTCGATGTTTTATTGCATAAACTACTCTACGATCCTCTGCTTGGCCAAGCTAATCAAGGTAGGACGAGGCCTAACCATTGAGGGATGTTAGCAGGGCCAGAAGGCCTCCCACACGACCCCAAGATCTCTGGAAGAAGCTTGGAAGTCGTCCCCAAGAGAGCACAAGAAGGGATGAACAAATGGTGGGGGTTAGCTTGCTATTTATAGAGTTTCAGGGGCAGCACGGGCGTGCCAAGGGTTGGCAGGGGCGTGCTTGCTGTTACATGTACGTTCTGTTGCCGCAGTTCTGAGTTGTCTGTCCTTGTTGTCTCTGGCACGCCCGTGCCATGTGCATAAGCACGGCCGTGCTTGCCTTGCTCACCCAGTTTCCTGCGTTGTCTTCTCGCATGCAGGGTCTCTGTGCAAGTGTGCGTGGGCATGCTTGGTCACTCTCGGAATGATTTGTCACTGTTTAAGTCCCAGGATTGTCTTCAAACATACAGGGAACATATTGTAAGTCTCGTATCTTCAGGAATCTCCAGTTTTTGCTTGTTTTCACCCGGATATCCTCTGTTTCCATCTTGGAGCTCCAGTTTCCTGAGAAATACAAATAGGAACGAATTAAGCACCAAATATCAATAATATAAGCCTAATTGTATCCTATTATGAGACTGTTTGTGCCTCTTTTATATGTTAATTTTGTGAGTTATCACAATACCTCACACTTAGACTATTGCTTGTCCTCAAGCATAGGGGTGAGCATAATCCGGGTCGACCCGAAAAAACCCGAATTCCGGACCGAAGATTATTTAAAACCGAACCGATGCTGTGTATACAAGTTGGTCTTCGGTTTCTATATTTTCCAAAACTTGGGTTCGGGTCGGTCCTTGGTTCTGGCCCAAGTGTAACCGATTTTTTCAGGACCGGACCGAATGCAATCTCATCCCAACTACACATCATTGTGTTGTAAGTAGTTCATATGATGTGTTCATGAGTTTTTGAATATGGGAAGACGGCCATTATGGCTCGTACTGTCGTCCTCTTTCAAACTTCATGATCTTGATATGGGCGTCGTGATGATTAGGGTTGTTGCAGTGGTGGCTTACCACCGTCCACTGTATATAGTTCCTTTTTCGTAATACCAAGGACAAAAAACAGAGATTGTGGAGGCTGGAACATTGATACGTAATTACGTATCAAATATGATAGTTAGAAATGGCAGTCTCGAGATTAATAGTTTTGATTTTTGAAAAGGATGAGATTCATCGAGAACATAAATTCCTTTTAAGTTTTAACCATTATGTAGTATCATTATTTCTCTCACTTGTAACTCATGCAAACTTGGTGGTACTCTAGATTATCTAATAATATGTAGTAACACTGAATATGAATATTTTTTTTTCATTTATCTTATGCACCACACAGATTTGTGTACGGAGATATTAAAATAATATTAAAACTCTCAACCTTATCTACTACATTCATCTCTCTTCTCTGTATCCTTCTTTGTGAAGCATTTCTTTTCTTTATTGCACTTTTTCTAAAGAGATTAAGTTGTCACTACAAGTTTTATTCATCATATATGAGAGGATGGAAACGACTATAGAATGTCATGGATTTAAAGGATGTGTTGAAGCTCGGCTACAAGTTACATTATATTTCTACTTCTCGGTCTTCGTCCACGAAGTGTAAACCGGCTAACCGAAACCGAGACCGACCAAAACCCGACTACACCTTCAAGGGCCAGTCTTCGGTTCCGTTCTTCAATCCATTCACGGGTTCGGGTCGGTTCGGGTTTATGTCGGTTCGGTTCGGGTTCTGGCCCATGCTCACCCCTACTCAAGCAATCGGACACAAGTACAGCTAAGGTAGACTGTAATTAACAAAACCTCAACCCATTTATTTATTTTATGAGAAAAATAAGGAGACCACTGATTAGAAGAGCCGAGCCTCTAAACGTTAGTAGTGATTCTATGGGTATTTGTAAAATGTGTGTTTAGGAAAGTGTGAGTCTAAGGATAAGACCAAGTATGTTAAGATACCACTGATTAGAAGAGCCGAGATTCTAAACGTCAGTAAATAAAAGAAGGGTTGGAAAAGCACGATGTGCTCGTAGTCTTTTCAACGACAGTTCTAGTGAATTTCGGATGCCGATAAAAGGAGAAGGGACTTCTCCTTTTATAGTATCTCGACGTCCAACTTTCTCAACCCATCCTCTACCCTTAGTGGGGCCCGGCCCAGGTAGAGGTGTCTCTTGGTTTTCGGCTCAAATCCTCAAGCCCAATTGGTGCAAGTGGTCATGTAAAAAAAGGAGAAAGGGGAGATGTTACCGTCTTGTCAATAATACACGTGGCGTCCGTTGAGTGGACGATGGTGGGTGGCGGGCATGTGGCGTCCGCCTGTTGGTTAATCCAGGGCGGTGGGCAATCATCTCCTTATCTAGAACCTGAGACAAGTGGGAGTTAATAAAGTCTTCTGTCAGAGATATCTTGACTAGGGAGTTGTCACGTCGTCGTCCTTTCTGGTAGTCAGGCTAGGCGCAGTCTTTGATTGGTTGTGGACTCTGACGGGCAGCCTGCTACGTCAGGAACAGTTGTCCAGGGCAGGCCTGCCCTGGGGTGTGTGTCTCGATGCTGCCCTAAAGGGTATCTTTCAGTTGTGTCGACGAAGCTTTGCTTGTTTTGGTGAAGAAGCTTCGTCGTGCGTCCGTTGGGTTGTGGATGCATGGCGTTCTGCAGTCGTAGAACGGGCGGGAGGGCGTGCATACATTGTATTATGGACACATCGTAGTCCGCTGATGTAAAACGGTCGGGAGGTCGTGCGTCCATTGAGTTATGGGCGCATGGTAGTCTGCTAACGTAAAACGGGCGGGAGAACCTGCGTCATGTTTAATTGGCTCAGCTTCCTATTGGGAAAGAGTGAGTTGGTTTTTGATATGGTATTGCTGGCTTTTGGTACCATATCCCTTCAATTAACTATTGAAATTTCCTTAAATCTTGAATAGGTATATAAAAACCTCAATGCCCTTAAGATTAAAAATAAAACGCTGCCAGGTGTTACTCTGATAAGCCCTCTTAGGCTCTTACCTTTCTCACAAAAAGAGGTCTTCATACCCTAACCTCTCTATTATATTACTTTCAAGGGATATTGGATTTTATTAATCCGAACTTTGATAAATTGGCCAATATTAATCCCAACTTTAAAAATTGCCTGTGCCGGTCCCAACTTGTAAAATATTTTCCTTCACTGGTCCTTTACAAATGGTGGTCTTGATCGTCTGTTTTTCAACAGAATGAGTTTCATTTTGTTGTTGGTAAACTGATCAAGATCACCATTAGTAAACAACCAGTGAAGGAAAATATTTTACAAGTTGAGACCGGCACAGACAATTTTTAAAGTTGAGATTAATATTGGCCAATTTGTCAAAATTCGGATTAATAAAATCCAATATCCCTATTTTCAATAAGTATTTCGATCCTTTTACATTTTTATTCTCTTTTATTAATTAAACTAGTGTTTTTGCTAGGGCGCGCGATGCGCGCCTTCTAATTTTGTTGCAACCGAAACGCAAACCCAATATACAGATTTAATAGATGAACCTGCCTAAAAAAAGTAGGATTTTTCGCGCATTGCGCTGGGAAGTTGGTTTTGGTTGATATCGATTCGGTTCGTTACGGTATAGACACTTTATATGACAACCCAAAGAGAAAATGAAAGGAGTCTCAAAAAGATACCGATACATGTTTTACGTTAATTAAAAACCATGGATAGGAATCAGGGACGGATCTAGAGAAGGAGCAGGGGTAACGTCCATTACCCCTCAACTTTTTTGGCGTAGTGTCTTTTTAGTGTATTTTTAATATTTTTTTACGTGTTTTGTATTACGTTACCCGTGAAAATTATGTAACGTTACCCCTGAAATCTTGGTCTAGATCCGCCACTGATAGGAATACCAGTATCAATATGGTTTGGTCCGTCATGACACCACTATTGCTTACAATTTGCCAAAAAAAAGTTTAAGGTAAATATAACCCAAAAAAAAAATTATATAGGAATCTTGAAAAATAAAAGTAAATACAAATGCATATTACTTTCTTTAAAGAAAGTGAAGAGGTTAATTTTTCATATATTTTTTTTTTTTGAAAAATAATCGTTGATTGCTTTTATTATTTATTTGGCACATTCTCTCATGCCTATTATACACTCTGTGTCTCTCTCCCACCGCCAAATCCTTCACCAACATGACGTGATGACGGTGCCACAACCACCATACTACCACATGTCGTTCCCTTCATGCGACCACAACACACACAGGACACAGCCACACCTAACCTTTACCACGACACCGTATTTTAAGATTTCTTTCGGATAAAAGCTAAATCCTTTTTTTTAAAGCCGCACAATACCCAAGAAAAAATAGCTAATTTAAGCAATACCCACCATTTTCAAGTTAATCTTGGCCACATATCCAACTATTATGAGCCTATAACCCGGATTCCGCCGTTTCGCTAAACCCGGATCCGTCTTTAACACGATATGCTCACCACAAAAACATGCACAATAATCCAACAACAAATACCTCTCTGTTTTCTCCCCTTCTCTGTTCTCTTTATCTCTATGGTAACCGTGTGACGATGGTAAGGGTGGTGGCCGTGTGACGGGGGTCACGTGTTACTCTTTCAGTCGCTTCTCTCTCCACTTCTATCTGCTGTTTCTCGGTCCGCTGCTGCGCTTAGTGATGGGGTTGTGCTTCAATGGTAGAGATGTTGACAGTGATGGTTGCAAATGGTAAATGCTTTACAGTGATGAGGGGATGATGATGGATGTAGGAAGAAGTTGACATGATGCAAGTCAGCCTATAAGATGAAACCGAAGATACTAGGGATGATTTTAGGCGCGGCGTATTCCCTTTGGCTATATAATCGTGTGGTTTCTGGGAATTTAAAACCGGAGTAAAAGGAAAGGACGAAATTGGCCATCTACTGTTCAAAAGAACGGAACGTTTAATATATATAGAATGGTCTCTAATTTGGCTGTTAGACTATAGGGAGTGGAGGGGCGGGAATGAGGGGGGTGAAGCGTCATGTGGCACTTGTGGGACCCATGTGGGGGGAAAAAAAATTGTGGGGAGTGGAAGGGGGGGAAAGGGGGTGAAAGGAATAATATTATATTGTGTTAAAGTTAAATAAAAAAAAAAGAAAAAAAAAACACCCAATGAAAAGCCGCCACGTCACCTCCACAAGTGCCCCCCGCCCGGCTTTCCCCCACCGCCTCCCCCTCCCCGCCCCCCCTTCCCCGCCCCATGGGCCGGTGTTACCGCCCGGCATTTGATTCCCGCCCCCCCAAAACCGCCCCACTCCCTCAAGTCTTATAAATACAAGTATTCCACCTACATCCCTCCACCACAAACACACATTCACACTCTTTCTCTCTCTCTCCTACAACTTATACCAGTCCTTGATTCTTTCTGTATATTTACCTGAATCAGAAATGGGAAGATTGAAAGAGGAGATAAAGACAACTGGATGGGCTGCTAGAGACCCCTCTGGCCTTCTCTCTCCCTACACCTACACTCTCCGGTACCCCTCTGGCTTCTATATATACATATACATACTATGCTTGTAAAAATCCCCTAGCGTCGATTACTAAATGACTAATCCTGGAGTACTCTACACCTAGGCCGAGTAATCGGAGATCGAGTACTTACAACTCTCCAATCAACCGAGTTAACACTTGCTAGCGAATTTTGCAACCATTTATACATACATATATATAAATATATTATATATACACACATATACATGATTGGCTGATATCTATATTTGTATCCGACAGAAACACGGGAGCAGAAGACGTGTTGATTAAGGTGATATGCTGCGGAATATGCCATACCGATATTCATCAGATCAAAAACGACCTCGGAATGTCTAATTACCCCATGGTTCCTGGGTTAGTTCTTCTGATTCCACCCACTTTTTTTTTGTTGAAAAAACTGTCGATAAATGAACATTTATTATCAACAAAAGTTGAACTTTTAATTATCTAAAGATCAAATACAAAGTGTTTTTTTGGTAAGAGATCAAATACAAAGGGTTTTTTTGGTAAGAAATGTGATAATGAAAAAGGGTTAAAAAAATTTATTTTATTTTTTTATAATTTTTTTCCCATGTGCTTAAACATACTTTCTAGATAAATAATAATACAAAAAAAAAGTTAATAAATTTTTTTTACTGTAATTACGTCATTAAGGTAAATACATTAGTTTACACTAGAGTAATTATGTAATTACTCTACACCAAAATTTATTTTATTTTTTTGTTTTTTTTAGTTTTCAATACTATAATACATGTTTAACAATATAGGAAAAAAATTCAAAAAAAAAATACCTTCCTTTGATTCTCACAGTTTTTACCAAAAAAACACTTTGTACAAGATCTTTACTCTAATTATCTAAACAGTTTATACTTATAAACCATTTTTTAGAGACATTATTATTATTATTATTATTATTATTATTATTATTATTATTATTATTATTATTATTATTCTAACAAAACAAGTTAGATTTAGATGGTGATTAAGCGCGCAACAAGCTTCGCCGCTGTTTATACTCATAAACGCATCTTATATTTATACTCATAAATGCGTATTTTATATTAAAAATTCCATCAAATTTTGATGACTCGGGTCAGCGGACCCTCTTGACGTATCTTCTGTTCTGCGATTGATTATTGATTGTATATATTTTTTTCTATGTTTTTTTATTTTTTTAAGTATTTTTTTTAATGTAAAAAAGTTAAAATTTAGATTTTTGTGATCCAACTTTTATTTTATTTTTTTATCAATTAGTTGTTGAAATGCAAATCAAATATGAGGATATCTTGGATTAGATTTCGAGATATCTTTACAACTTTTTAAGATAATTTAATAATATTATAACTTAGTGGCGTGTTACTTTCATGTTGATGGATGCAGACACGAGGTGGTAGGTGAGATAATGGAGGTGGGACCAGAAGTGTCCAAATTCAAGGTAGGTGATTGTGTCGGAGTTGGCTGTCTTGTCGGTTGTTGCGGCAGCTGCCACCCTTGCAAGGCGGAGGTAGAGCAATACTGTAACAAGAAGATATGGTCCTACAACGACGTCTACACCGACGGCCGCCCCACTCAAGGCGGCTTCGCCGACTCCATGGTCGTCCACCAAAAGTTTGTGGTTAAGATACCTGAGGGGATGTCGCCGGAGCAGGTGGCGCCACTATTATGCGCTGGGGTGACGGTCTACAGCCCATTGAACCACTTTGGGTTAAAAGAGAGTGGGCTAAGAGGAGGCATACTTGGGCTTGGTGGGGTCGGGCATATGGGCGTGTTGATAGCGAAAGCGATGGGACATCATGTTACTGTCATCTCTTCTTCTGATAAGAAGAAAGAGGAGGCTCTTGATGTTCTCGGAGCTGATGATTATCTCGTCAGCTCGGATGTTGAGCGAATGCAAGAGTTGGCAGACTCTTTTGACTATATTATTGATACACTACCCGTTCATCATCCTCTTGAGCCTAGTCTAACATTGCTAAAACTTGACGGAAAATTGATTTTGATGGGTGTGATCAATGTTCCGTTGCAATTTGTTTCCCCTCTCCTCATGATTGGTTAGACCCTTTTTTATTTGTCGTACTTTATCTTATAAATTTCTTTATATTGTAGATTTTTCGTGTAATATACTGACTGTTCTAACTTTTAATTTATTGTGTTTTAAGGGAGAAAAACGATCACAGGAACCTTCATCGGTAGCATGAAGGAGACACAAGAGATGCTTGAGTTTTGCAAGGAGAAAGGGGTGCGATCGACAATAGAGGTGGTGAAGATGGATTATATCAATACCGCGATGGAGAGGTTGGCAAAGAATGATGTTAGATATCGGTTTGTGGTGGATGTTATCGGTAGCAATCTTGAAAATGAATAAGCGACATTGATTTTGTTGGAAAGATGAAATAGAAAGATAAGGAAACAAAGAGCTTTTATCTTAAATTCGTTTGACAAACGAGTGTGACAAATGCTACTATAAGGTTTTCTTTTGTGTTGATGTAACCTTCAGAATATATATAAACCTAGTGGACGATGCATTATATACAACTTTTACTGTGTGTTTGACGGTTTATGATACCATATATTGGCATCCAATCATGTTTATCCAACCATATAATGATATAATTGAATAGATAAATAGATAATAAATAGATAGAAACTCATATATAAGTTTGTAAGTGTGACAAAACATGACATTATGATGGTTTAATATAAATCCAAACCCAGTAACCCATCCCACCCACCCACCCAATTATGTTAAATATGAAAAATCTTATGTCTAATATTATTTCGTATCTTAAATGAGTTTTTACAGGTACCATGTTCTTTTCACTGTTTTCGTAGTATAATAGTAATGAGACCAATTCAAGTCAGTATTTTATGTATAAGGGATTCTAAAATTGAGAACTTTCTTGTAAAGAAAAATAATTATTTTATCAAGAAATGTTATGGTAATTTTAGTGTTATCAACATTAATGGTGATATTGGATTAACTTGTTGAATGAGTTGATCTCGTTAGTCATTAACCGAGTTAGGAGATGCAGGAGTGCGGGCTCGGTTATCACTAACAGGATTGTGTGTGTTATTGGTTTAAGTAAGTTAAAGTATTCTTTTATTGGATTTGGGCCGAATGACTTAATGAGCTAACTAGAGTTTAGTTTATTAATGGGTTATTAATTAAATGGAATTAAAGATGGGGCCTTGTAAGCTTTTGTGTATGCATGTAGGCCAAATAGATATGCCCAAACATAATTATTAGAGCCCAATCTAATTGCATCTTAAAACCACAAATATATTGTTAGTTTTATGAGATAACTGAAACATAGAGAAAACCAACCAAAATTGGTCTAAAGAGATCTCTAGAATTTTGGAGTTTTTGAACACACAAAAACCAATTCATATTTTGATCATCGGTTCAATATTACTCAAAGAAATTAAGTTCGATTCTTGTGTATATACTACGTTTAATCCATTCAAACATTTGATTGTACCGATCAAATAGTTTGTTCTAATAGTGATTACACGACTCGTATTATAATCCAATTGATTTTCGATTTCTTCTATGGTTCCGATTCAATAAAACCAACAAAGAACAAACTATTTGAGTCTTATGGTGGAATCGGACGAATAGTTGGTTGCATGTTTTAATTGTTTAAGTGATGACGGGCGGCCTCGATTTTGTTTGAAATCGTCAGCCTCGATTGAGGTTGTTGTTGGTTAATATTGGTTCAAAGATAACAAGATAAGAAAAGAGAAGAAGCGGTTGTCGTCACGATTTCTCTTTTGATTGGGGGTGCAGTGATTGCCGGCCACGAAGGTCATGAAACTGCTTTATTTTTTATTATTTTTGTTCATGCGATTGAATGAGAAAAAAAAACAAAGAATTAATTTCTTTCTTTGGAATTGTGATACATGAAACACATGGTTAGAATTATTCCATTGTTTTGTTTGATATTATTTCATCTGCCGCATAAGAAATATTTTGGTCAATGTTTTGTGTTTTGAATTATTTGAGATGGTTAAGGCTTCTGAATGGAATGGTTAAGGCTGAACTATTAAGATTTGAGATGTTGCTGAACCATTAAACACTGAACTATTAAGTATTGAACTAGGCTGAATCTTAATGAGGCTCTACTACCAATATGAGACAAGAAAACTAACCATTAAGAGGTCCAACTTAAGGATTTAACGCTTAACCATTCAGACCTCTTAATCATTCGGACGTCTTAACCATTTAGTACTTAATCAACCAAACAGCCCCTAACTTTGATGCTACATAAATACTTTCGAATTTTGAATGCAGACATTCACATACTCGCTGATATTATGATTATGTTTACCTTTAGTCCAACTCATTACGAAATATAGTGCTTTTCTTTATTGCAACAAAAATATGGGATTCAATTGACAACACATTACGAAAGTCACTTTCTCACCAAACCCGCAAATAAAAATAAAAATATTTATGAATTCGTCAAGATAACTTGCATATGATTCATCTTAGGAGATTGTCCATATCACTATGAAATATTCTTAATTTTCATGGCCATTATATGTTAAAAGACTTTTCAAGAAAGTGATACGTGTGTTCATTTTCAATGGTACTGAATGCATTTTCACCAACAAAACTAGTATGCATATTCATGACATATTCCATGACATCATCTTTACGTATAGCATACATAGAGGGATTTAATGGTATTGGTAGGCATTGGTAGCAAGTGTATGAAGCCGTGGAGTAACGCATCACGTGTTTATAATCAGGCAACATATTTATAACTAGTGGGTTTTAAAGGCACGCGTTGCACATCAATGATATGTATATGTAAATAAATAACCTAAAATAGTTAAATACATAAACAGATGATCTGAGTATCAAGATAGCTCAATTCATGGTTAAAATAATAATAACATTAATAAGTACACAATTAGGGTTTCAAGAATGGAACCATATAAAAAGTTTCAAAATTTTTAGCTAAAAAAGGTGAATCATACAAATCAATACATACCCATTACATGTCTTAGCACTTGAATCAATATAATCAAGCAATTGTGTCAAGAAATCCAAATTAAGGGAAAAATAGTACCGGGCTCCTTCCCCCATATCCTCTGTACTGAATCCAGCGGCCACTACTAGCATGTACACCATGTCATGCCCTTATTTCTAGCCATGATCTCAACTACCTTGGATCATGCCCACTACCACCTAATTAACAAATAAACAAAAGTTACTGAATAATAATTATTGAAAACAAATAACTAATCCATCAATCGGGCCGGCTTGGTGATTTGTCTCTTGGGCCGATCACAGTGGGCTGTGGTCATTGGGCTGTTGGGCCGCTCCGTATCAATCTGATTTTATTATTTTACCTCTTAGTTCAGTAAACAACAGATTGTTATTTCAAGGTTTTTCTTAACTTTTTTCTAATTGACCACAGAACTTATCCTACAATGTTTGATTGGTTTTTATTTTCTTGTTTTTTCTTTTTAATGTCAAGATTAAGTTAAGGTTGGTTCAGTCTTTATTTTTATAAATTGTCTGTAAAAATTTTATACTAGAAAGTTTAGCTTCGAAAAAAGTCAAATATAACTTACTTTTTGGTTATTTAGCGTGACGAACCGAACATTCCAAACAAAATTTGTACATATATTCATTTTTAGAAGTTTCTACATCAATTTCATCAGAAATAATCACAACTAGGGTGATTCGGAATCGCGCGCTGCGCGATATGTTACCATTGTGTTGAAACAGATAGATAGAAACACTACAACATGTACTTAATAAATAAGCGAAAGTTGATTTACATACACCTAGACAATAGCAAAACAGGTTGACAAATCCTAGTAGAGGAGCATACATGTACTTACAACAAAAGTTATAGAAGTCAAGCGACAATATAATAAGTATGTGTCGCTGGCTGTTACAAAAGATGTTGAGTTGCATCGAAAATGGAATTTTAATTATCAGTAGCTGGTCTTTTGGCTGCACTCCTGGTTTCTGTGATCAAAACAAAGTACGTTACTAACTAATGTGTTGATATAATACAAGTTGACAAAGTGGTGTATACCTAACACTAAATTTATGCTTCGTGTTACTTAATTCACATTAAATTAAAAGTTAAAGAAAACATATTAACCAAACAAAATCGCCGATTAACCATCAGATAGGAGAATGATATTGAGTATGGCGCTACACTGCTTGAAATTATAGCGCTTTCATAGGGTTTTAATTGTTGAAAACAAAACTAAGTTCAAATTGTCAAACAAAGTTGTATAATTTGGGTTTAGTTGTAACCACATGTGTGTCAATTTCATTAATTTTGATATTCATGTTGTTAATGAAACTAAAGCTAAATGATTGAAAAAGGAAATGGATTGTTACTTTTTGGAGATGATTTATCGAGGTGACAATGAACAAAGTACTGGAGTCGGCGAAATTATTATCCTCTAGTATACCAGCTAAAATTTTGACATAAGCATAACCTGCAGATTCAAATGCCCCGGTTTTGAGTTTAGAATGAGTAGAAAAATAGACATAATTTTCATCATAATACTCTCTACCTACCAATCTACTTTGAGCATTTTAATATTGCAAGAACTCCTACTAAGCTTTGAACTAAAGTTTGCAAACATAAACACACGTACCTGTTTGTGCAACTTCGATATCAACAGATGCGAGGGAACATTGCAGAAGAAAATAACAACACATCAGCAATAAAACCCATTTTTAGACTGGTCCAGCATCACCACATAAAACATACACCACCACACAAACATTGGGAGTACACCACAGACTATGCATGATGCATCAATTAGTAAAAACTGGAAAGACATCTTCTTAAGAATTCAAAATGCCCTGCTGGTTTACTCTAACCTGATCAAGAGGCAAAATAAACCAACAGTAAACATAAAGATCCAGTGCATGACATTGACAGGTAAGCTACTATTCCATTTCATGTTAATAGAACTGAAGGGATAGTGAGCCTAATCCAAGCAGAGGAGGCATCCCTATCCCCATAAGACAGATTCCCCGCGTCAGACGGTGGCGCGAGAAACCATCAGCGCGCAGCTTGCAAGGTGTGCAAGGAAGCGCGCAGAGACGACAACTGATAAGTAATAACAGCACCTGATAAGCGCGTACCGTCACGCGCGGAATCTTCCCTCATCACCTTTTGTACGAGGTACAGAAGACAACAAAAGGAAGATTCACAAGGATCATTGACAGTGTACGCGCCAATGACCAAGCGATATGTGGCAGAAGTGGTCCAACCACTACTGACAAGGACGGCAGCATGGCTGTAGCCATGCTTCCACCATGCCAGCGTCTACAGTGACAGCAGACATCCCCTACTGATGTCAGAAGCATGGTCAACGACTGTAGCAAGGACAGGAGCGCCGTCCGCTAGTCACAGCGTGCCACGTGTCCGCCTCGGGCAGCAGCCATGCTGCAAAGTAACGTCATCAACAGTACCAGTACTTTCCCGCCAATTCTGGGGAAGACCTTGGATTTGGGCCTGGACCAGGCCCAACGAAGAATGGCTCCTCATGGGCTCTACGACTAAGCCCATGAGTCCTCCTATAAATAGAAGAAGACTTCTCCTTGCCAAAGGATCCCGAAAATTATCATTGTAGCCTAGTATACCCTCTCTTGTAACTCTTTACATTCTCATATTAATAATAATCCGGCTACTTACAGTGGACGTAGGTCATTACTCGACCGAACCACTCACATCTTGTGTTCTTACTCACGTTACATTACACACACTTACACTCACCATTACCACCGGGGTTCAACCACACGGTAGATACGATGGCCTGCGTGACCCTGATGACTATGTGCACGACTTTGAGTGCGCAGGTATGTCAGTGGACTGGCCTGTCCAGGTTTGGTGCCATTTATTCGCCCAAACCCTGACGGGCGCAGCAAGAGTCTGGTTCGATAACCTTCCCGCAGGGAGCGTTAAAGACTTCGATGACCTTACCGACAAGTTCGGTAATCACTTCTCGCACTTGCGCAAGCACAAGAAAGACAAGGCGCACATTCTGTTGCGCCGCCGCAACGATCATGAGTCCATTGAGGATTTCATCGTTCGATTTAACAAGGAAGCCTTGCAAATAGGCTGCGGGGAGGAGCTCACACGGGCAGCGTTCATACTTCATACATAACGTGCGCAGCCCGAAGCTAATGAAGTGCCTCACAGGCAAGGATGGCATTCCAGAGTCCTGGGACGAACTCGTCCACTCCGCCAAGATATATGCCTCCTCGGAGAAATCCTTCAACCAGACGCATGGTTTCTAACCGCAACACCATAATAATAATAAAAATAAAAACAAATCTATCTGGAGCCGCATCTCTGCCACTACTGACGAAGGGAAGTACTCCCCAGCTGGGGATGCCCGCCAGATAATCAGCCCTAAGCAAACGCGGGACCATCGTGGCCACTCCAAGAAAAACCACGATTGGACCCCGCTAACAAAAACACCATCTCAAGTTTTGAAAACCGAACAGGTCACGTTAAAGGAGCCCGCTCCCTTGGGCAAACGAAGACACGTAGACCGAAGCAAGTTCTGTGAGTACCACAATGACTTTGGCCACCTCACAGACAATTGTTACACCTTGAAGATGGAGATCGATACCGCGCTGAAGTCAGGTCAGCTCGGTCACTTGGTCAAAAATGTTCACCGCACCGGCAAAGGTCAAGCGGGTGAAGAGAATCAAGCGGAAGGATCACGAAAGAAGATTCGTGATCTCAACACTCATGCAGCCACATTGATTCCTCGTCACCACTGCAACATGACAAAAAAGGGCAAAAGCGCACATCATGGAAAACGCGCCCGGGCACAACCACTTAACGATTCATGGAAAGAGGCTGACGTCCTCATGCCCAAAATCAGGGGTGGCGCTTCCTGCACCGCTCCTCTTGTCATTACCGCTGTCTTTGGACATTACCGCACGCGATATATGTTCCTAGATGGCGGTAGCAGCACAGACATCATGTATGAGCAATGTTTTCAGCAACTAGACGCAGAAGACAAAGCAAAACTCGTGCCGGTCAATGAGCCAATTTCCGGTTTCATTCATGAAACCATCATGCCGCGGGGCATGCTCTCCCTGCCAGTAACTTGGTCCGATGGCACACATGAGCGCACGGAGATATGCGACTTCATGGTCTTGCCAGCCAACTCCAATCATGACATACTCTTGGGACGAGAAGGCATCGCGCGCTTCAATGCCAACGCTTCAACGGCGCACGCGATGGTCAGATTCCCAACCAAAACAGGCATCGCCTTCATCAGAGGCAACAAGGATTGTCACACCACAGAAACCGCCAAACCCCCAAAAATGGTGAAGACGGACACTCGCACCGAGCCGGAAAAATGGGTTCTTAACCCTAAATTTCCGGAGCAAACGGTGATCATTGGCCATGAAATCTCCGAGACTATTCGGAATCACCTGAAGCAGCTTCTAATCAGCAACATCGATGTATTCGCGTGGCAACCAGCTGACATGGTTGGCGTCCCACGCGACATAGCGGAACATAAACTCAACGTCTACCGCTCGGTGGAGCCAATAGTACAAAAGAAACGCAGCATGGGCCCGGAGAAAACAAAGGCCATGAACGAACAAGTCACCGAGCTGCTCAATGCGGGTATCCTTCGCCCGATCAGATACCAAACATGGGTGGCCAACCCGGTTATGGTAGCCAAAGCCAACGGCGGGTGGCGCATGTGTGTTGACTACAAAGATATCAACAAGGCGTGTCCAAAGGATTGCTATTCTTTACCAGAAATCGACCTAAAGGTGGATTCTTTAGCCCCTTTACCGCTTTAAGTGTTTCTTAGATGCGTACAAGGGCTACCACCAAATTCAAATGGCAAAAGAGGATGAAGACAAAACAGCGTTCCGCACAGACGCCGGCATTTTCTGTTACACCAAAATGCCGTTCGGATTGAAAAATGTGGGCGCTACATACCAGCGCCTTATGGACACGGCCTTCATCAACGAGATCGGCGTACGACTTGAAGTGTACGTCGACGATCTCGTAATCAAAAGCAAGGAAGAGGGCGACATGCTCCGAGACATTCAACAAACATTTAACCAGTTGCGCAATGTGCGCATGAAGCTCAACCCAAGCAAATGCTCCTTTGGGATGGAAGAGGGCAAATTTCTGGGAGTCATCGTAACGCGGGACGGGTTCCGCGCTAACCCAGAAAAAGTACAAGCCATCGAAAGGATGCCATCGCCTGCTTCCATCAAGGAGGTGCAAACGCTCATGGGCCGCCTAGTTGCCCTCAACTGATTGTTATCCAACTATGCTTCAAAGTCATTTCCGTTTGTGGACACCTTGAAGAATTGTCTGAAAAAGAGCAACTTCCGCTGGACACCAGAAGCGGAATCAGCGTTTAAAGAAATGAAACAATGCTTGATGAACCTTCCGACACTAACAGCGCCTCTTCCTGAAGAGCCTCTAACACTGTACCTATCTGTCACGGACCGGGCAATAGGTGCAGTCCTCATGGTAGAGCGCAAAAACGTACAAACGCCGATATACTACATCAGCCGCACGCTCTTAGATGCGGAAACAAGGTACACAATCATGGAAAAACTGGTTCTCGCTCTTGTCCACGCGTCTCGAAGACTCCGCAGATACTTCCAGGGCCATCCGATAAACGTCCTCACAGACTATCGGATAAATGACATACTCGCCAAGCCCGAGTTGTCGGGGCGCCTGGCCAAATGGGCCATCGAGTTAGGGGAACACACGATCCACTACAAACCCCGCCCCGCCATCAAGGGCCAAGTACTCGCGGACTTCGCCACAGAGATTCCGGCAGACAAGATCCAAGAGTGTCAAGCGGAAGAAACCCCTGCACCAGCGCACGACCCGTCACAAAAATGGTCCCTATTCATAGATGGGGCCTCAAACGAAGACGGCGCCGGT
Organism: Ambrosia artemisiifolia; assembly: GCA_032199755.1. Taxonomy (NCBI): domain Eukaryota; kingdom Viridiplantae; phylum Streptophyta; class Magnoliopsida; order Asterales; family Asteraceae; genus Ambrosia; species Ambrosia artemisiifolia. The sequence continues at coordinate 53,234,466 of CM063515.1, read as the reverse complement.
GCAGGTTTGCGCCTTATCAGCCCAGATAACCAAGAGTTCACGTACGCCATCCGCCTCGACTTCAAAAGCACAAACAACGAGGCGGAATACGAAGTGTTGCTGGCAGGCCTCCGCATTGCGGAAAAAATGGGGGCCAGGCACGTGGAGGCACACGTGGACTCACTGCTTGTCGCGCGACAGATCAACGGGTCCTATGATGCAAAGGACGAAATCATGGCTTTATACCTAGAACAGGCCAAACAGCTCATGCGCCGATTTGACTCATGCACGGTCGAACATATCCGGCGCAGCGAGAATAAGCCCGCTGATGCGCTAAGCAAAATGGCATCAACGGTCTTCGAGCACATGGCCAAAGAAGTCCGAATCGAGGTCCTGGACAAGCCGTCTGTCCCTCCGCGACAAGTCAATGTCATCCAAACAGGCAACGCGTCCTGGATGACTCCAATCAAGGCCTATTTATCCTCCGGTACCCTGCCTGATGACAAGTCAGAGGCCCGGAAGATCAAGAACAAGGCTCTACAATACCAACTTGTAGACGGTACTCTATACCGCCGCTCTTACCTAGGGCCGCTGCTGCGCTGTGTAGACTCCGCGGATGCTTCCTTCCTCTTAAGAGACATACACGAGGTAACATGCGGACCACACGCAGGCCCAAGAATGGTGGTAGCAAAGTTAATGAATGCTGGGTATTATTGGCCGGGCATGCACGTGGACGCACACGCAGGCCCAAGAACAACCTGGTGCCGGTCACAGCGGCTTGGCCATTTCAAAAATGGGCTATCGATCTAGTAGGGCCATTCCCAACGGCTCCAGGAAACGTGAAATACTTAATCGTCGCCATCGACTACTTCACTAAGTGGATCGAGGCAAAGCCTCTAGCCAAGATTGACGGCGCACACGTCAAGAAATTCATCTGGGAGTTCATCATTTGCCGATTCGGCCTTCCATTGCAACTAGTAAGCGACAATGGCACACAATTTGAGGACCAATCCTTACAAGAATGGCTGGCTCAAATGGGCGTCCAACAAATTTTCACATCAGTCGCGCACCCGCAAGGCAATGGTCAAGTGGAAAGAGCCAATCGCACAATAGTGAAAGGTATCAAGGCACGGCTCGGAACTAAAAGAACAGGGTGGGTGGACGAAGTTCCCCATGTCCTATGAGCCTACCGCACCCTCACAAAAACCAGCAATGGCGAAACGCCATTCAGCCTAACATATGGTACTGAGGCGGTCATCCCCGCCGAAATTGGCTGCCCTTCCGCCAGAGTACTCATGGCTAACACAAGAGACAACGACAAAGAGCTCCGCCTGAACCTTGATCTACTAGATGAACGCCGCGAACTCGCCGCAATCAAAGAGGCAAAGTATAAAACGCAGCTAGAGCGCTACTACAACAAGCGCGTCAAAGCATCCGCGTTCCAGATTGGCGACTACGTTTTCCGGAACAACGAGGCTTCCAACGCCGAAAAGCCCGTAAAACTAGCTCCCACATGGGAAGGCCCATACAAGATACAAGAAATACTTGGCAAAGGCGCATACGCGCTAGAAAGACTTGATGGAACACCTATCCCGCGATCTTGGAACGGTGCACAGCTACGCCGCTGCTATTTGTAAATTATTTGTAAAAAGTGGCTACACACGCCACATGAAAATCGTTTCCTATATCTGTTATTCTACTTGTTTTTTCCGCGCCAAGGTCTTCAAGACTTAAGTAAAACTACTGTCGGACCACAGCTGCGCAGGGTTGACACGATAAAAGTCTTCAAGACGCGCCTCGCACACGTCGGACTTATAAAAATCGTGCAACAATGCCGCACAATATGGTCTTCAAGACAAGTTTACTCGCCGGACTTAAAGACGCGCGACACTCGTATAGCTGAAAACCTTGTCTTCTAAACTTGTCAAATGCAAGTTGGACAAAGGGCAAACACTAAACGAGCGCGCAGTCGGGGGTCTTCTAGGCAAGGCACTCACGCGCTTAACTCGGACCTTATGGCACAAGTCGCGCCCCGCTTTAGTCTTCAAGGCTAATACTTAAGACGCCGGACTATCTAGCGAAGCGCGCGCCTAATTTCTACTTATAAATCGGGTGACGACTTGGTTGAATAAGTTAAGAAGTTAGGACGAGAAACACAAGATATAAAGGAACAAGGAAATTTTCATTCATAAAAAGGGACTTAAAAACCCTTGATATTTACAATTATTTACAACAAAAAGCAAAAAACAGGAAGCGCCTAAAAAAGTCTATGCATTCGAAGTTCCTTCGCCACTAGCAATCTGGCGCTCTTCCTCTAAACGCTTCCGCTCCGCTTCCCTCGCCAGCTCATCTGACTTGTCCATAAAATACTTGAGGGCAGAAAGAGGATCAGTATTCCTGTTGCAGTCAGCAACCACTTGAAGAATAGGGAAGTCCACCTTCTCGAACTTGAGCAGCTCCGCCTCATACTCCTCCTTCAGTGGCTTCCCATAGTGTTCCGCATCCTCAATCCGCCCACCATTTTGAGCGGCCAAAAATCCATCTTCATAGCCTTCACCATACCCAAAAGTTTGGGCGGTGGCGTCTATGGCAGCGACCTGGTCGCCCAACTTCGGCTCCTGCCAGAACCTCTTGAAGACCTGCAAAAACACTAACAGTTAGCGCTCAAAGCTCACAAAAGAAACGTAAGAAACAAGAGGATTATAAAAACTTACCCCAGTAATCCCATCAGTCATCATCCACTTAATGGAATCCTGCATCTGGGTCTGGGCGGCCATCGCTTCCTCCAGCAAGCGCTGGGCTGTCTCACACTCCTTGACAGCCGCAGCGCGTGCCTCCTCCGCAGAGCCAAGGTCTTGCTCCAGATCCTCCTTGGAGTTAAGGATCCAGATCCTCTCTTGCTTCAGGAAGGAGACGAACTCAGTAGCCTTCACTAGGTCGGCATCCTTGGATTCAAGCTCCAAGCGCTTCTCAACAACCTGAGCAGTCCGCTCAGAGAGGGCCTTGCTCTTTTCCTCCAGCTGCCGGGTCAACACCCGGCCCTCCTCTTGCGCCTCGGCCAGAGTCTGCTTCAACTTCATTGTTTCAACATTGGTCTTCTTGCAAGACTCTGTCCACCTGCGCCTTTCCGCCGCCGCGTCCCCTTCAAGTTTGGTGACTTTAGCTTCAGCTTCGTGGGCGCGACGACGGTACTTAGAAATTTCAGCCTTGAAGGCGGCCTCTTTTTTAGCGAGGCCCGCCTTCTCAACTTCCAACCGCTGGATATCCCGCCACACCGCTGCGTCCCGGCGGCGTAGCGAGTCTATCATTGACACCTGAGTCGCCTGATTAACGCACAAGGCAGAAATGAGGTCAGCGCGACTCAGCATGTCTTGGTGAGTGCGCTCGTAGGGAGGCACCACCCCGCTTACAAACTCCTCGGCGGCCTAGGAGTTAGAGAACAGAGTGTTCTCCCTGACCGCCCAGCGGGGGCGCCATATGGCGTCACCACCAGTCCACTGGGAACCATCATACGTCCCAGATGGCTCCCCCTCATTCACCACAAAGCACTCGCGCCGAGCCTGACGCGAACCTTCTCCTTCGCCACCAACACCAGCGTGTAGCAAGGCTCGTTCAAAGCCATCTAAGGACCCTTCAGCGTTGGCATTGGCGGGCTCCAGAGCCTCCTGCTCTCTTAACCGGCGAGCCTTCTCCTCCAGGAATTGTTGTTCCTGGAGACGAAGGCGTTCCGCCTCAGCACGTTGGGCCGCCTCAGCCTTTTGTTTAGCCTCATTGGCGGCCGCTATCTTCTCGGCCTCCGCCCTTTGAAGGGCTTCATCGGCCTCAGCCTTCTTCTTCTTCTCAGCCTCCGCCCTTCGAAGGGCTTCATCGGCTTCAGCTCTCAGCCGGGCTTCCTCCCGCTGCGCCTCCTCTTGCTCCTTGAAGAGCCTATCTTCCTCAGTCCTGGCCGTCTCCACAGATGGAGACGAAGGAGGAGGAGTTGGTACAATCTTCGGCGCAACTGAAAAAGAGAAAGACAAAATACTAAGAAGAAGAACAAAAAAAAAACTACAAATTGAAGGAAGTAAGCTCACCAGGGGCCTTCTTCTTTATCAGCTTCTGGAAGAGAGGCTGACGCGTGGACGCAGCGCCAATGCCCACGCTGAAGACAGGCGCTACAACCCCTCCACCACTTGAAGAGGGGGCCTTCTCCAACACAACCTCCCGAGCCGGCGACAAGGGAGGAGCAACAGATTCTGGAATGGGGGTGTCACCTTCACCCCCCTCCCCGCCGGTTGAGGCAGCAGGCACCTCTGTGGTGGCAGCGACGCTGCTGGAGGTAGCTCCAGTTGTGCGCCTCCTCTTCTTCTTTTCTAACTTGGAGGCTTCCTCCTCCTCTTCATCCTCAGAAGCGGGCCCGTCCTTCCGGCGGCGGCGCCCCTTCACGGCTTCTCCTACTGAAACGGAAGAATCCGAGTCAGAATTTGTTAAAGGCTTCACAGCATGCTTATGCCTCCGCGGAGCGTGTTTCCAACGGCCACGCCCCGCGGGCGCCTTCTGAGGCTCAACAATCTCTACAGAAGAGTCAGAGGCATCATCGCCAAACAGACTAGAGAATAAGAGTTCACAGGACTCACCTGTGGTATAGTAGGGCTTCGGCGCGACGGACATGTCAGGATAATAAAACCGGTCCGCTAGCGCCTCCAGGCAGGAGATTTGCCCCTCCACCACGGGTCTCCATTTGATGCCCTTCTCCTGACGAGTGGCATAAAACTGGAACTTGCTCACGCCTGCGCAAGAAAACAGTTAGAATAATATTACAAATGACAAATCAAACACAAAGGGAAAATGTGCTTACCCTCCAGAGCAATATAAGGCTCCTTGCCGGCGCGGATACCCAGGCGGCTCATCCCCAGAAGGAAAAAGATGCCTTCTGTCAACTCCTTGAACTCCAACTTGGTGGCGTTGGCGGTAAGAGTTGTGAACCAGCCTTGCTTCTTATAATCTTTGGGCACCGGCATGTCCGCCACCCGTTGCCCATCTGCTATCACCTTCCAGGGCAGGCTGATGGGGATAACCCCCTTCTTCACAAAGAAAATTTTTTCCTTAGCCCAGTGCAAGGACTTAGGATTGTTGGTGGCCATAGGCGCCACCCTTGGGCGCGGCTTAAACGAGAACCACATCTCGTCGCGCGCTAAGAAATAAAATACGTTGAACCTTTCGACGGTAGGTTCAACGTCTAAGGCGCGGCAGGACGCCTCAAATGAACTAACCTTAAGAGCCCGAAGGCGGTTAGTTGAGTGGGGCCAACCCCATATGCCACCAGAGTATCAATCTGGAAGCGTGTACAGGGCAGACGAAACCCACACCTGGTGAAGTGGGCCTCATACAAAGCAAGTTGCCCTGGCCCAGCAGCAAGAACCGTCTCCGTCGGAGACGGCAAAGTAGGCTCCCACTCCGGCAGGATGCCATAGACCTTACAAAACTGGTCAAAGGCATCCTGACCCCAAACACAGAAGGTGTTGGTCATCAGTTTCCTCTCCTTTATTTTACCCTGCTCTACCAACACCTCCTCCTCCACATCTTCAACAACTGGTTCCCTCCCAAGAACATCACCAGACGGAGACCCAACAATGGAAGCGTCATACATTTTGCAAGAAGTGAAAACGAAAGAAAAAAAATCTGGAAAAATAACCGGAAAGTTTGAAGACACGTCGGAAAACTCAAGAAAGTCACCGGAAAACTCAAGGAAGTCACCGGAAAACTTGAAGATTGGTCGGAATCTTCAAAGAATGAACTGAGAAGTCTGGCAACGTTTTCACAAGAACAAACAAAGATGAAGATCAAAGAGAAGTTTCGACAACAAATCTTTAAGATTGCTTAACAATCTTTGAAGATTTAGAGAAAACTCCAACTGATCTGTGATTTTCTGAAGAACAAGAGAGAGAGAGCAAACAAGAAAGAAGGAGAAGGCAAAATGAACGAGTAACCGTTCAAGGAGCCCTCTCACACTTATATATACCCACTGCATTAATGGCAGTGGGACCCACAAGGAAAACAACCGTCGTCACCTTTTTCAAAATGGAGAGCTACGATGAAGACACGTGTCCTCATGCGCCAGTGGACGGCCAAGATCAAGCATGTAAAAACGATCCAACCGTTACTCGTTGGATGATTGACACGTGTCACCAGATCTCACCATTTTAAAAGCTGGCAGGCGCGTGGACGCTCACGCGTCTGACAAATCACACGTGCAACTCGCCACGTGGCAGAATCACAACCACTCAAGCACCAAGTGGAGCGCATGACAACACACGCGCCTGACACAGACGAAAGGTTGGTAACTGCACCATAATGATGGGACAGCCAACAGTCAGCACAACAGACGAGGACTGACTCGTCAGCAACCATCAGGCTTCCACCTGAAGGAACTGATCATTCGAATTCCAGGCGCCTTAACTCCCATTTATGAGAGACAAATTAAATGCCAATGATTCAAAATTTATTACAACTGCTAACGCGCCTTCACCATCAACAAGCGGACTATCACATGGCGCAAATTTGACGTAAACTCAAAAAGACGTTCCCCGCCCAGCGCCTTAACAAGTCATGGCGACAAACGTCTTCCAAGGCGCAAATTTGACGTAAACTCAAAAAGACGTTCCCCGCCCAGCGCCTTAACAGGTCATGGCGACAAACGTCTTCCAAGGCGCAAATTTGACGTAAACTCAAAAAGACGTTCCCCGCCCAGCGCCTTAACAGGTCATGGCGACAAACGTCTTCCAAGGCGCAAATTTGACGTAAACTCAAAAAGACGTTCCCCGCCCAGCGCCTTAACAGGTCATGGCGACAAACGTTTTCCAAGGTGCAAATTTGACGTAAACTCAAAAAGACGTTCCCCGCCCAGCGCCTTAACAGGTCATGGCGACAAACGTCTTCCAAGGCGCAAATTTGACGTAAAACTAAAAAAGACGTTCTCTGCCCAACTTTACAACAACAAGCAGGAGAGCAAATCTCAAGACATAACAGCAGATGAGCTTTCATCCGCGACTCCACACTTTGAGTCTAGCGCTCCACCTACTCTTCACAAAGAACAGGAGAAGCCCTAGACTAGGGGGACTTGAAGGGATAGGGAGCCTAATCCAAGCGGAGGAGGCGTCCCTATCTCCATAAGACAGATTCCCCGCGTCAGACGGTGGCGCGAGAAACCATCAGCGCGCAGCTTGCAAGGTGTGCAAGGAAGCGCGCAGGGACGACAACTGATAAGTAATAAAACAGCACCTAATAAGCGCGTACCGTCACGCGCGGAATCTTCCCTCATCACCTTTTGTACGAGGTACAGAAGACAACAAAAGGAAGATTCACAAGGATCATTGACAGTGTACGCGCCAATGACCAAGCGACATGTGGCAGAAGTGGTCCAACCACTACTGACAAGGACGGCAGCATGGCTGTAGCCATGCTTCCACCATGCCAGCGTCTACAGTGACAGCAGACATCCCCTACTGATGTCAGAAGCATGGTCAACGACTGTAGCAAGGACAGGAGCGCCGTCCGCCAGTCACAGCGTGCCACGTGTCCGCCTCGGGCAGCAGCCATGCTGCAAAGTGACGTCATCAACAGTACCAGTACTTTCCCGCCAATTCTGGGGAAGACCTTGGATTTGGGCCTGGACCAGGCCCAACGAAGAATGGCTCCTCATGGGCTCTACGACTAAGCCCATGAGTCCTCCTATAAATAGAAGAAGACTTCTCCTTGCCAAAGGATCCCGAAAATTATCATTGTAGCCTAGTATACCCTCTCTTGTAACTCTTTACATTCTCATATTAATAATAATCCGGCTACTTACAGTGGACGTAGGTCATTACTCGACCGAACCACTCACATCTTGTGTTCTTACTCACGTTACATTACACACACTTACACTCACCATTACCACCGGGGTTCAACCACACGGTTTGGGGAAAGGATTAATCCTGACAAACATAAGTATTAACCCCACGTAGGTTACTCGCAACCTCCGTGATACTTATTGTTTCTTCAAGAACTATTTCATATAACCACTTTTGTACACACCACACATTCAAAAGTCGCCAAATCTAAATAATTCACTCGCTGTCAACTTTGACACAAAATCAGCCAAATCGGCAGCATCGATCCTCGCCGCCTCTTGGTGCACATCCCATTTTGTAAAACCAAGCCGAAAACTTTGAACGTGCCATATAGTCATTTGTACACTATTTTACAAGTAATTCCCAAACCTAGAAATCCAATATTCTTAGCAAAAAGATTAAATAAAGAACACAAATGACACTATGTATAATGTAGAATGGTCCATAAGTTCTTGTGTGTCATTCTTTTCCAAGAGGAATCAAGCATTAATTCCAATTGTATAAACTATTCATCCAACGAGTAAACAATGAGTATTACTAATTTTTGTTGGTAAGATTAGATGCAAAATTTCCATCAGGCATGACCACTTATGCCTGTTTGGTTTTCTCCTCTTTGTAAGTGTAGAATTTTAGGGTTTCATACAATACAATACAAAACAGAAAAGAGCAAACACAAACTACAATAATAACAACACAAGAATGTAGGCGACAAAACGGTGACAACTCTTATTAACCCAAACCAGAAATTTACCCCCCAAATACCCAATAGATCTCAGCAATAACTGAGATCAATAAACTGAAAGTACAATACACATATATATAACAACCACCAATGATTATGCTTTAAACCGCAAATATTCAAAATTAAAATAGAAAAAGGGAAAACCTAGTTATGAATTTAGAGTTTAGGACCGATGTATTTGGGCAATAAATAAAAAGATTGACCACAAAAATATAAACTCGAAGACAATGAGGAGAACCGGTGCTTCGGCTCTCACGTTGGCATGTGAACAGGACCCCATGGCTGCCTCCAATGTGGTAACTAAACAATACTCCGATCTCGCTGGTTGGATAGGCCGAACTACATTTTAATAACTGTAAAAATATATAAATATATATATATATATATATATATACATATATACATATATAGATGCATACATACATGGTGTCAATCAAATGTATACACCAATCAAATTCATGAATTCAAATGCAAATTTATTCGGATAATGCAAGGAAGTTAATAAAATTACTAAATTTATAGTAAGAATAAGTTTACTCAACAGTCATAATAAGCATAATATATGAGCAAATATGTATGTTTGTAAAGCTAATGTGTTAACCTGACACATTATCAATAAAATGTATCCTTTCTTATTACCAAGAAAATCAAACGTACATTGAAAAGCAAAAAAACGCAACATATATTTTAGTTGGCAGAAAAATATTTGGCTGAAAACCAAAAAGTGGCTTTGACATTTACTCGAACAACTGGCGGGCAAAAAAAATTGAAGCCTTTGAAACATTTACTTTTAAACAAAAAAAACCTCATAGTTGTCCCCAACCCAAAATAAGATTGACATCACACAGAAAAGCAAAACAAAATAAGGCCAAAAGCTCTAGGAATAAACATGTTCAGTTTTCAAGTAAGATCATCAGTAACCATAGACCCATTGATGAATAAATGTTGGGTAATAAACCTGATGGTTTAACAAAGAAACAAATTTACCTCTGACCAAAAGAACCTTTGGCCTTGACATTTGTTAGAAAAGCTTACAGGCAAGGAAATAAAATTTACCTGGAAGGGATGAGCGTTTGCATTGTTCAATTGTATAGGTTGCAAGAGGGGCAACTCAACTTTACTGAAACCCCGTCACATTGTTTGAGATCATATCGTTCTTAACTATAATCGTTCCGAGGGGGGCACGTAATTATATCTAATTTTAAGTATATAAAATAAATTTGTATTTGTTTCTTATTGCATAACAATTTTTTTTGTAGTTTAACTGGACCCCTTACGATGGTATCATTGAAAGTCTGCCACCAATCTGCATAAGTGGTATGGAAAGCTGGAGGAGTGCCTGCCCATTGATATATTGGGAGATTGTTGAACATCATTATCCGCAACGAGTAATGAGACAATTTGGCATGGTGCAATAGGAGCCGCCCTATATCAGCATAGCGGTTAGTGAGCATAAGAGGTTGCACAAGGTCAAGCGGACAGGTAAGACTCGGACTAATTGGCTCAGTAAGCACGAAGAGTATGTTCGTGGATGGAACAACGGTGCGAATACTATTGTCAACGGTCAAAGAATTACGACCCAATCCATTGACGCGGGTTACATGCCGTGGTACATTGCCCATACTGTTATATACGTTTCTGATCTGAGGGAACCAGCTCTTCCTACTGCTACTTTTCAAGATGACGGGGTAAGACTTCAAATGATGGTATTCGTTGTTTTCATATTTTATTTGAAAACTATTGACTTATTATTAATCGATCAATTTAATTTAACACATTTTGTTGTTTTTTGTAGAGGGAGTCAATGGGTGTGATTTACAACGCATCCTAGCAAGCTTTAGCGGGAGGTGGTACGCAGGCCTCGAACAATCTCCAGTTCATTCAACATGTCGCCAACCAGACTATGCAAATGTCAGATGCGCAAGGATATTCACAGTATCAGACGCATTTGTCAGCAGGGCTGGTCAACCTCTCGATGGCGCCAAGACCTCAAAGGGCAAGAAGGGCACGTCGTCGCCAACACCCTCTTGATAGTCCTGATGAAACATTTTTTTATGTTGATGGTGTGAACACCGAAGAGGGGGGGACGACCGGATGTTATGAAGTTGGGGGCAGGTCTGGTGGTGGGGATGGAACATCCGCCGGTGGGGGTGGTACATTTGGCGGTGGGGATGGAACGTACGCTGGTGGTGGGGGTGGTGAGTTTGGCAGTGGGGGTGGTGAGTTTGGCAGTGGGGGTGGTACGTTAGGCAGTGGGGGTGGTGCGTCTGTAGGTGGGTTTGGTGCGATTAGCCAGTCAAGAGCTCCCTCTCCCTCTTGTGTATATAACCGGACCAAGAGGAGGCCACAAGAACACAAAACCCTAACATACAAACATTTTCCTTTTCCCTTTGTTTAACCTTCGGCCGATCCCCAAACCCACCCGAACCTTTGTTCGACCATAGGCCCTCGATCCAGGCTCCCATCAAGTGACAACAAGCGAGTGGAGGCTATAGCTCGAAGGATTGGACAAGACCATCGATTCTTTCTTGTGGAAACCGATTTGCATCCTTGGTATGTTAAAGATCATTCAAATCTCTCATTTTTCCCATATCTTAGTCGATTATAGTTTACCCGACCCTATCACTCATGCACACACTCATGTGATCACACACAAAGTGTTTAACATTGATCAAGAGGCTTAAAATGGTGATAAACATACACATATACATACACGTAAATACATTCCCATATGGCATGCACACGACACTTAAAGAGCTCCAATATAAGCACATACATACTCGCACATATGCTACGAGTATGTGTGTGTTCGTATAGAGCCGAGTAGAAGCCACGAAAATCAATTTTTAAACTTAAAATGTGACATAATTAAAAAGGTGATTTTGTAAACATATGTTAGGAAGTCATAAGCATGTGTTAATTAACCTTAACACTAGCTTTTCTTTTAAGACATGTGTTAAATGTCTAAGTATATGCGTTTACAAGGACAAAGTACATAAAAATGGTATTTTTATACACACTAGCCGAAACTTGTATCAATATTTCCACTTTTGGGTACAAATAACTAACAAATGTACAATACGATAACATGAGATAAACCAAGGCATTAGTTTACCATAAAGGGTAATAATAGCTACACATAGTGACAAATGAACATTTCCCAACACATACAGTGTGTGATACATATGGACTGTGGTACAGAAACATACAGTCCATAAGAGTTCAAGTCGGGTGAACAAAATGCATGGTAGATAGGACAAAACATAGACTTAAGTTGCCTTTACATTGAATTTAGGGCATCCCAGACCAGGCACATCCACGTCAGATACAGTCCAGTCGAGCATTCAGACATCAGGTGAGTTTTTCAAAGCCCCTTTTCACGGTTTTACATTTTTCTGGGGGAAAACATGCGTACAGTTTTCAGTTACATACATGTCTATTATTTGAACATGAGACATTAAGGTTCAGGATCCATTAAGCCCTCGTTTCATACATCACACCATAACCATTAGCTATGGACTTAGCCATGAAACACCGGAATAGATCTATTGTGTTGACACCCCCACTCTTGGCCAGTCGCTCTGACTGGATGACAGATATCAAAAGAGTGCTTGTATTTCACATTATTTCATTGTCTTTGGTGTACAATGGGCGAGGCACAACATGTCAAGGTTTGGTTATGGGCTCCTATCAAATCACATATTAATTATTTCCCTAGCTAGGCGGTAATTTAGTCGGTTTTGGATTACGTGTCCATCATATACAAACCCGTGAACTCACCAAGTTTATGTTGACCTATACTTTTACATGCATCTTTTTCAGGAAATTAGCATGGAATATGGAACTTGGGAAGGTCGCGTGCGAGCATTTATAGGATACCACCTTTTGAACCATTGTTGTGTTGTTTTAACCTAAACATTTTATGCAATGGTTTTTAATTTGAAACAATTAACGTTATGTTTGTAAAACTTGGTTGTTTAATGGAAGTTCTTGTTTTATTTAATTAATGCTTGTGTGACCTTTGTGCTTGGAAATCATTCGGAGTTGCATCCCGTGTTTCCACCTTGGCGGGGTGTGACACATTCCTAATCTAACTTTTAAACCATCCGAATCACCTCTTTGGTGGTTTGTGCTTTGGTTTTAACCTCCTAACAACCTTAGCCATCCGAATCACCTCTTTGGTTGTTTGTGCTTTGGTCCGCCATTAACGTGCATGGCATTCTTGACACTATAACTCTTTCATCCAAAACTAAACACTCCGTCATTCCTAATAGGATAATCGGAGCTCTACCAAATCCTCCCAAGACTCTCATTCACAAACTTATCAAACGCACCCAAAGGTTAGTTCACACCTGTCCCTTTTTTTCGTTTTTATCACTATTTGGTACTCAACATGTATTCTATCAAAAATCACATTAAAATCACTCTATGAATCTTTTAAGCACATAAACTCAATCTATCAATCATGCTTATATGTTATGCCATGCTATATGTAAAATACTAGTTACAAATGCCTTAAGCACAACTCATTAACTTTGCAAGCCTACCTTAACATGTATAGCACTATAGGAGTAGCACGCCACCCATTTGTGGGTCATTGTTAAGTAATCTAATCGGCCTTTCACTTCGGTGATAGGATATGCTAGCGGTAATCTATGGTTTGAGTATGCCTTTTGTATGATTGTATGCGCATCTAAACTAGCAAACTATAGCATGATGATTCGAGTTAAACATTTTTTATACTTTGTATGTAAACCAAAACTAGTATGTTCACCAATGCTTTATGTGTTGACGGATATTTTATACATGTTGCAGGAAATACTTGATATGATGATCCAATAACTTAATTAGGATTGGACATAAAAACGCACTATTTTAATTTTGTTGTTATGTTGTTGTAATTTTCTTTTTTATGAACAAAATGTACCTCTTTTAATTATGTTATGAAATCAAACTATTTAAATCATACTCTCACATAGCGTATTGGAATTCTCTGATTCATTTATACTACGTCTAGCACCTCTGATATTTTCGTCATCGATTGGGGTGTTACACATGCCCATGGTGTATAAAGATCATGATAACGAAAACAATGAGAAATAAATACCATTGGGGTTGGTGGCCCAATGGTAGAAGCAAAGCTTCTAGGAACACCTAAGGGGAAGTCAAGGGTTCAAGTCCTATAAGAAGTAGAAATTTGTCGTTCAAAAAAAATAAATAAATAAATATTGATTTAATTTTGAAAGAAATAAATGTAGTGAGACGTGGGATAGCAGAAAAATGACACATTTAATTTGATGGGAAAAAACAAAAGAAAACATAAAGTAAAAGGTATAGTGGTGACCGGTAACCGGTTGAGGGAAAAGAGTATTTAGGCATATAGCTGGAGGTGCCACAATGTCACTACGGATAGAGGGAGTGGGGCGGGGATCTTGGGCGCGAAGAGCATTCATGGGCTGCAACACCACCCCACAGGGGCGTGGAGGAGGGGGCGGGGGTGTGTGGCGGGGAGAGGAGGCCGAGCGTGGGGGTTTTTGGGGTGTGAGGGGGCAGCTTGTGATTAGTTAGTTTTTTTTTAAATCTAACACACACATAATAATATTCCTTCCCCCCCCTTCCACTCTCTACAATTCCCCCCCCCCCCCCCCCCACACCCCCACGTAGGACCCACAAGTGCCACATGACACTTCACCTCCCTCTTCCCCCTCCACTCCTTATAGTCTAATAATCCATTCCTGCGACCATTTGTTTGTCGTTTTCGTCCACATCATCTACACATAGTGCCTTCCAGCCTGTCTTCCCATAGTCAATATCTTCATAATTGTTTAACGCTTATTATCCCCTCCCATATTTTAACCGGTTTTTATATATTAATCTTAAATCATTAGCTTATAAAAGTTCTAAAATTATAAAAGTGATTCATGATTATAAGACCTATAAAGAATTGTACATTAATGCATATCATAATAATGAAGTTAAAAATAATAATATGGTTAAACGACCGGGCTTTTTTTTTGAATGGCCAACAAATTGGAATCACTCACGGAACACTGGAGTATCATCGTGCCAACAATGTTACCACGCGATCATATTCCACCATCAAGTCACCAATTCAGGAGGAAACTCATAATTATAAGAAAACCCCCTATGTGAGATTCGAACCCAGGACCTTATGGTCCTTAAGTCTTATCTCACCACCAAGATGCCGCTGGGCTATAATGCCTTTGGCGTTAAACGACCGGTTTGGCATGCAAGGTCGTTTTCAACTTTCAAAGTAAACCTACTGTTAAACCGTCTCATTTGCTTAAGTTTGGTTTTTGGGTGATTCATTTGGTTTCAACAACTTTTAAACAAAAATGGTGAGTATTGTGTAAAGCAACCAGATTTTATGGTTATTCAATGACAATGACAAACGTAAAATTAGTTATAAAATATATAAACATATTTTATCGCTCATGTAACACCTCGTACAATTTTGAAAAATTCGAGCGAAAATCTTACCGTTAAAATTATCAAGTTGGCGTAGTACAAATATTAAATCTACATACTATAATTTCGTATTCTTCAAAAAATTTCTATCTACCGTTCAAAAATTAAAAATAAATCCTTTAAAAATTTAATATTTTAAAAAACGGAATTAAAAAAAAAAAACAAAAATAACTTCCAAAACCGTTGGGGTCAAAACAAGTAAGTTACAAAGCAAGCGAGATTTTCGTGACACGACCCACTCACTCATATCCTGACACGTGTCAATTTCCAGCTGTATTTCTCCTATCTCAACCGCCTACTTCATAACCCCCGTAACCATAACGCCTTCTCACCTGTTCAAATCTTCACCGGCTCTTTCGGTCACCCACCTCCCCCTATATATACCACAACTGCTTCTTCCTGTTCATCTTCTTCTCCCTATCGTCTTAACCGACATACATATTATTAATATTGATTGATTGTTTCTCTTGGTTTATGGACTATATTTCTTTTGATTCGGACCGGGTCAAAGGTCCATGGAGCACTGAAGAAGATGAACCACTGGGTAAACTAGTGGCTCAACACGGTCCACGCAACTGGACCCTCATTAGCAGGTCTATTCCAGGTTATGTTATAACCCGAATATCTATAAATATTAGTTTGCTACGTCAACAACATTATATAAAAACTTACTATTCTAAAAAAAATATTGCAGGTAGATCTGGGAAATCGTGCCGGTTACGGTGGTGCAACCAGCTGTCGCCTGAGGTGAAGCACCGGTCGTTTACGGCGGAGGAAGATAAGCTTATTATAGATGCACATGCAAGGTTTGGTAACCGTTGGGCGACTATTGCTCGGTTACTTAACGGACGAACCGATAACGCCGTTAAAAACCACTGGTACTCGACGTTGAAGCGGAAGTTTGCGGGCGTCGGAGATGACCGGCCGGCGAGAGTTCCACGACGGTCGGATGACGTCACGGTGACGGTGTCTGGTTCTCCGTCGGGATCTGACGTCAGCGATTCCGTCAACAATAATAACGGGCTGGTTAGGGGGACGGATAATGTAACGGCGTTTGGAGTTAAGCAGGCGGTGGAAACGGCGCCGTCGACGGCGTTAACGCTGTCGTTACCGGGAAAAATTTTGGTTGGAGAGGAAGAAGGAAACGTTAAAACTAATGCGACGCCGTTTGGTGAGGATATTATTTCTTTGATGCAAGAGATGATAAGGAAGGAAGTGAAGAAATACAGGGAGAACGAAGGAGGAGAAAGTTTGATGAAAATTAGTTAATTAATTTGAAATGAAATGAAATGAAACTTGTACAGAACAACAAGCAATATTATTAGATGATTACAGTTTTGAAAAAGAGAGGATAAAAGATTACAGTTTTTTTTTTTAGTTTTTGAAAATATTAATTAAAAAATATTTTGAAACAGACGTTATTGAATCCGTTTGCAGGAGATACCCGGTAAACAAACGGGGGGAAGGGGTGACACGTCGGAAAAAGTGGGACCGGAGGACAGAGAACGGGAGGGGACGGGGGAGGGGGGCGGTGTAGGGAGGTGGAGACGGGGGTGGCAGGGGGCGGTGATTGGTGGAGGTTTTGGTGGGGGGGCGGTGATTGGCCCGTCCGATGCGTCCGTTGGGAGACGGGGGGACGGGGGTGGGAGGGGACGGGGGCTCCGGGGCGTTGTTTGGGTTGGGGACCGGGGAAAAGGAAGGAGACGGGGGTGGGGGGCGTTTACCGGGTAGCCAATGAATGGATGAATAATATTGACATGTAGTACGGATGGTACGTTTGGTTGTACTGAAGGCTGGTTAGATTGTACCGTGCTTAGCCGTCACGTTAGTGCACGGGACTCAAGGTTGGCCGTTTACTTGGATTCGTTTTGACCCTTATATTATATTCACCTAAATTCCGTCCACTAAATCTTTTTTTTGTTTAAAATGATGCTTTTCAATCTATCTATATAATAATTGAGGTCACTTGGGTTGAATCAAGGCTTTAGAGAGGGTTTGAGGTATCCATATTGAATATGGAGCTCCAAGTTAGTCCCTATAAATACTTTTTTCTATATTTTAATTGTGTACATTTTTCCATCACACTCTCAATTCCTCACTAATAAATCTTCCAACCAACATTCATCACTCTTCTTTTATGCATTCTTGCTTCTAGGTATGTATTTTCTTCATTGAGATTGACAGAACTGCATCCATTATAATATGTTCCGATTCATAAACTTTTAAAATAGTCATATCATATGTTCCGATTTGAGTAAAACTTTTATGTTATCGCTAATCAATAAAATACATCCATATGATAAGTTCGATTCAATATTCAGTTTATAAATCGTGGTTTATAAAAGTTATTTATAATATGGAACCATTTCATAAACTGGAACCAATCTTCAGTGTCATCGTTTTGTTCAATAGCAACACATGTTGAACAATGTGTTTTCAAATAACCGGTCATCAGATTTACAATTGATATGATAGTTGCTTACAATAATGTTTTAATAATGATATGCTTGAGTGTATGATTATGGGTTTTGGCGGATTATAATGTTATATGTTTGATCCTGTCATGGTCTTTAATTAATCATGTGCGAGTCCTTTGATGTGTTAGTTTGAAGATCCGTAGCCGTTCATAGGTATTAGATCGAACTCCGCAACTAGCTTTGTATTCGGCTAGGTTTGTGGTTAACTACCGTCATATCGTTCATGGTTTGTGTTTAGGCCAACGGATTTGACTTGGGATGAAGGCCTGCGCATATTCCTGGGGTGTGATTTGTTATCGGGTTGTTAAAAGTTTGTTTGGTTGATGGCTAGCTTCTTTGGATGGCCGATTAGTTTATTGGTTAGATGTTTGGTTTTTGCTAAGGTATGGTAAGTTCGATGATGGTCTTTGGAGGAGGTCACATTCATAATGATGTTCTTCAGATGTTCTTAGGAATTGCTCATACTAAGGTCCTTCAAGTTTTTTGATGAATGTTTGTGTATATGGATCAAATAGCTTGCATGAATTAGGATGGAAGTTGTTTTCAATTAATAAGATTTATTATTTTTATGTTATTTATTAAGATGTTTAATATTATTTATTGACATTAATAATAATTGACCGAATTCAATGTTATTTATTAAAATTTTTAATCTCATTTATTTATATTACTTTTTCGAATTTATGTTTAATAAGATTTAATCATTTTTAATGTATTTTTAGTATGTTACAATTAATATGTTATTTATTGATATTAATAATAATTGACCGAATTAAATGTTATTTATTACATTTTTTAATCTCATTTATTTATATTAATATTACTACGAAATTATGTTTAATCTATCTTTATGAAATTATGTTTAATATTATTTATATTACTATTCGTTTGAATTATTATTGGTCTTGCCTGCAATTAATAGGATTTATTCGTTTTTTAATGATATTTATTATGAGTTGAATGACATTAATAATAATTGACCGAATTTAATGTTATATATTACGAGTTTTAAGCTCATTTATTTATTATTGACCGAATTGACCGAATTAATTTAAGAATATATTATTAATACTAATACTAATATTATGAATTTGAATTTTAATCTCAATTATTTCGTATTGACCGAATTAAATTACGAATATATTACTAATACTAAAACTAATGTTACGATTTTTAGATTTAATCCCATTTATATCTTATTGACCGAATTAAATTTTTCAATCACTATTTTTTCGAATATATTACTAATTACTAATAATTACGATTTTAGTTTTACTATTCGTAAAAATAGTATTGTTGACCGAATATATTTCTAATACTAATTGACATTAATAATAATTGACCTAATTGAATGTTATTTATTACGATTGTTTAATCTCATTTATTTATATTAATATTACTACGAATTTATGTTTAATCTATCTTTATGAATTATTATTGGTCTTGCCTGCAATTATTAATAGGATTTACTCATTTTTAATGTTATTTTTTATTAGTTTTAATTACATTAATAATAACTTACGAATTTAATGTTATATATTACGATTTTTAAGCTCATTTATTTATTATTGACCAAATTAAATTACGAATATATTACTAATACTAAAACTAATATAACTATTTTTAATTTTAATCCCATTTATATCTTATTGACCGAATTAAATTTTTCTATTATTATTTTTACGAATATATTACTAATTACTAATAATTACTAATACTAACTAATATTAATACTAATACTAATATTACGCGCAGAAATTGTTTCTCAAGTCGTTAGGTTTGTTATTTGCATATTCAACATTTTTGTTTACAATATTCTTATTTTATAATTAGTTACACATTCTAAATTTTCTATATATAATGATTTTATAAAGGTTTATTGTGACTGGATGGCCTGTTTTGCTTCAATCAAAAGATACTTCCATTGACGAATATTGTGTCTTCAAATAGTGTTCAATCCAGCACAAAATGTTTATTACTAGGGCTGCACCACAAGATGTCATTGAATTTGAAATTTAAATTATGATTTTGATGTTATTTATAGAGAGTTTTAATGTTATTTATGATGATTTTAATGTCATTGATTTGAATGATTGATTATGATTTGGTTGTTAACTATTAAAATTTTTAATCTTATTTATTGATATTACTTTTTTCAAATTTATGTTTTATAAGATTTAATCATTTTTAATGTATTTTTAGTATGTTACAATTAATATTATTTATTGACATTAATAATAATTGACCGAATTCAATGTTATTTATTAAAATTTTTAATCTCATTTATTTATATTTCTTTTTTCGATATTATTTTTAATAAGATTTAATCATTTTTAATGTATTTTTACTATGTTACAATTAATGTTATTTATTGATATTAATAGTAATTGACCGAATTAAATGTTATTTATTACATTTTTTAATCTCATATATTTATATTAATATTACTATGAAATTATGTTTAATCTATCTTAATGAAATTATGTTTAATATTATTTATATTACTATTCGTTCGAATTATTATTGGTCTTGCCTGCAATTAATAGGATTTATTCATTTTTTAATGATATTTATTATGAGTTTAATGACATTAATAATAATTGACCGAATTTAATGTTATATATTACGATTTTTAAGCTCATTTATTTATTATTGACCGAATTGACCGAATTAATTTAAAAATATATTATTAATACTAATACTAATATTATGAATTTTAATTTTAATTTTAATCTCATTTATTTCGTATTGACCGAATTAAATTACAAATATATTAGTAATACTAAAACTAATATTACGATTTTTAATTTTAATCCCGTTTATATCTTTTTGACTGAATTAAATTTTTTTATCACTATTTTTTCGAACATATTACTAATTACTAATAATTACGATTTTAGTTTTACTATTCGTAAAAATAGTATTGTTGACTGAATATATTTCTAATACTAATTGACATTAATAATAATTGACCTAATTGAATCTTATTTATTACAATTTTTTAATCTCATTTATTTATATTAATATTACTATGAATTTATGTTTAATCCGTCTTTATGAATTATTATTGGTCTTGCCTGCAATTATTAATAGGATTTATTCATTTTTAATTTTATTTTTTATTAGTTTTAATGACATTAATAATAATTGACGAATTTAATGTTATATATTACGATTTTTAAGCTCATTTATTTATTATTGACCGAATTAAATTACGAATATATTACTAATACTAAAACTAATATTACTATTTTTAATTTTAATCCCATTTATATCTTATTGACCGAATTAAATTCTTCTATTATTATTTTTACAAATATATTACTAATTACTAATAATTGCTAATACTAACTAATACTAATACTAATATTACGTGCAGAAATTGTTTCTCAAGTCGTTAGGTTTGTTATTTGCATATTCAACATTTTTGTTTACAATATTCTTATTTTATAATTAGTTACACATTCTAAATTTTCTATATATAATGCTTTTATTAAGGTTTATTGTGATTGGATAGCCTGTTTTGCTTCAATCAGAAGATACTTCCATTGGCAAATATTGTGTCTAATAGTGTTCAATCCAGCACAAAATGTTTGTTACTAAGGCTGCACCACAAGATGTCATTTAATTTGAAATTTAAATTATGATTTTGATGTTATGTATAGAGAGTTTTAATGTTATTTTTTGATGATTTTAATGTCATTGATTTGAATGATTGATTATGATTTGGTTGTTATTTATTAAAATTTTTAATCTTATTTATTGATATTACTAATATTTCGAAATTCATTTTTATATTGTTGAACGACTTTAATTTTGATATTACAACTTTCCTTTAATCAATTGTCATGAAACGATATTCTTTTAAACATATACGACTTTCTTTCAAACATTTATTTAAATCTATTTAACAATGTTAAATCTATTATACAGTTTATAATTTAAATATAATCCAAAGATAACGATGTGCATTTATTTTCCTACACTTTTTATTATTATGTTAATAATAAATATAATTTAAATATATTTAACAGTTTCCTAAAATATATAATGTATTCAAAATAATTTTCAATGCTATTACTAATATTACGATCTTTATTTTAATATTGTTGACCGAATCCGAGTAAAAACTTTTTACGTTTTTGTTAAATTGATGGACGTCAATTCTTTGACTATATGTCTTTGAGTTTGATTGTGCTAATTTTAAATATTGTTGACCAATTCACGTCAATTACCAATCATTCCATTTTTTATAATTCAAAGACTTTCCTTTAATCAATTGTCAGGAAACGATATTCTTTTAAACATATACGACTTTCCTTTAAACATTTATTTAAATCTTTTAACAGTTTATAATTTAAATATAATCCGAAGATAGGAGTGTACATTTATTTTCATACAATTTTATTATTCTTTAAATAATAAATATAATTTAAATCTATTTAACAATTTCCTAAAATATATAATGTATTGAACATAATTTTCAATGCTATTACTAATATTAAGACCTTAATTTTAATATTGTTGACCCAATCTGAGTAAAAACTTTTTACGTTTTTGTTAATTTGATGGAGGTCAATTCTTTGACTTTATGTCTTTGAGTTTGATTGTACTAATTTTAAGCGTTGTTGACCAATTCACGTCAGTTACCAATCCTTCCATTTTTTATAATTCAAATATATAAATAAATATTCCTACTCAATCACGTCAATCGAGGCACAGTATTTCCGATTTTGCAGAATTGTTTGAGACACAACAATACTATACAAACATTAACAAATAATAAAATCATTTAGTCGTCATACCAATTTTAACAACGAAATTACATCATAATATAAATTTTCAAAATTTTATTTTCTGTTAAAGAATTATATTACTTCAATCACAACTAATGATGATTATTAAAGATGTCAATAATAATTTGTATATAATGGGTAATGCAATTTGAGACGCAGATGATTTTATTGTCATTTATTTGAATGATTGATTATGATTTTGATGTTATTTATTAAGATTTTTAATCTTATTTATTGATGTTACTAATATTACGAATTTCATTTTAACATTGTTGACCAACTTTCATTTTGATATTACTACTTTCTGTTAATCAATTGTCACTAAACGATAATCATCATCTTGATTTCAATAAGTGTGCTAACTTTAAGATGTCAATAATAATTTGTATATAATGGGTAAGGCAATTTCAGACGCGGATTATTTTAATGTCATTGATTTGAATGATTGATTATGATTTTGATGTTATTTATAAGATTTTTAATTTTTAAGTACTATATTTACACAGTTTAAATAGTAGTCTTTCGGCCAATACCATTGTAGTGTTGTGATAGGAGTATTAGTGGATAATGATAGAAGAACCAGGGAATTCTGGAATCAATTCTTGATGGAGAGATATTTTATCGGTATTTTCACCATTGTGCTTACGGGCAAGTGGGTTACCGGGTTTTCCCTGGAATTGGTCTTTGACAACTCGGGTTATTCTCGGAGTACTCGATTTGTCTGGTGAGTGCCTCGAAAATGTTCGGGTTTAATTTGTTGGCAGTTAAAAAATAAATAAATAATAGTCTTTCAATATCCTAGCATGTTTCCTAAATTAATTAAAAAAATAAATAAGGTAAAAGGATACGGACAATGAAACGCCAATTTAAGGATACACCAAATTAGATTTTAAGTTTGTGTAAATTCAAATTTTAAAAAGCTATGGTCAACAATTGACAATCACTTTTAACTCTTATTTATGTTCATTAATTGTAATTATTTTTTCATAATTAAAAAAAATACTGAGTATAAAGGAATAATAATTATAATACAATTATTGCTATTTAAATATCAATTCTTGACTTACATTCTATTTTACAATTTACAATAACAACACTTTAATCTCAGAGATATAATTTTCGTTCCCCATTTAATCATATATTTTCAAATATATGAAAATTATATTAAGAATGAGGATAAGAGTTAGTGATTGAAGTCTGGTGCCGGCAA
This sequence comes from Ambrosia artemisiifolia, assembly GCA_032199755.1. Taxonomy (NCBI): domain Eukaryota; kingdom Viridiplantae; phylum Streptophyta; class Magnoliopsida; order Asterales; family Asteraceae; genus Ambrosia; species Ambrosia artemisiifolia. Next base: position 53,210,902 of record CM063515.1, on the reverse strand, counting down.
AAAAAAAAGCGATTGAAGTCTGGTTATCACTATTTACAATAACAACACTTGGATTGCGCATCTAAGAAACTTTCTTTAGAGTAGCTTATTAATTGTTTGATGACTTTTGTGAATCCTCATGTTGCAAGTTGGACAGTGAGATTCTATTTGACAAGGACTTAGACTCAGAAGTTTTTATGTGTTTTTACTTTTCGTTTTGTTTGTATACAAACAAAAATTAGATATCATGTCATCTTTTTCTTGATCTTAGGTTTTAAAGTATACAACCTAATCTTTATAAAAAAATTTCATTTGACTTGGGGATGTACCATGTGTACACACGGGACTCTAACCTAGCTTACATATATTGCAACCGCATTTTTAGATATCCAACCTTTTTAGCATCCCAATGTGTAAGCCGCCAAGTCTCAAGTTGACCGGTTTGAGAATGATGCGGACAATACCACCAAAGTATTGTGCTGCACAAAAGAATTTATATGAGCACACTTTCAAAAGATGATGGCTAAATTAAATGCTAAACAATATCATGACTTCACTATTATTGCTAGGGATCGCATTGTGAGTATTTTATTTTCCTCTTTATATTAACATCCTTACTAATTTTTTTAAAAAGTTTACTTACTCATATGTTAGTTTAGATTTCATTATATATGATTATATGTTTATTGTTTCATTAGCGTCTGCTAAAGGAAGTTGTTAAGATGGCGGAACTTGAACAAAGCAGTCTGCTTATAACTGTAAGGAATCTTGACGGTATTGAACTTCAGATGTCGCTTCGTATGGAAAAGTCAAAAGAGGATTTTAGGTTTGCTATTGAAAATTGGGGTGAATGGTTGACGGAAAACGAGATAGAAAATGGTAGTTTTGCCACATTTAGGTACATCAAGACTGAAGGTGTGCTTACTCTAACTTCAGTTTACAAATTGGAAAAACGAGAAATTAAGAAGCGCAAGGCCAAAAGAGAAATTTGATAATGTATGATTTTTACGTCATATTGTCTTTATCCCTCTTTTTTAGTAATCTTTCTTTTTAATATTACCTAATATGTGAACTTACCAATGCAAGTATGACATTTTGATTGGTTTTTTTTTCATGGTAGTTGATTGTTTGTTTTGGAATTGCATGTTAATATTATGTTGGATATATTGATTGGTTTTACGGACACTCAACTTGAATAATACAACTCTTAGTTTAATATTATTTTTAATTTACTTTGGTTTGCACCGTGGGTCCCCACGGGGCTCTAACCTAGTACAGTATATTACTAGTAACTAGACCGGGTGCGTTATTCGCCAAACATGGCGGTAAAAATGAAGTAACATAGCAAGCAGTGAAAACGCAAAGATTACTATTTGAGGGGTTGTGGGCTTGTGGCGGGATTCAAATTTAAGAGTTAAAAAGAATTTTCAAAATTTGAGGTGTTCAAAAAAGTAGTGTATAGTTTAGGTAAATAAAGCAAACTTTGAGAGGTAAAATAAATAAAATAAAGGGTTGAGAGGTTGAAAAGGAAAAGAGTAGTGGTGGAAATTTCACCGACACACTCCTATGTATCATACACTCCTATGATACGAATAATATCTTTGTGTCATTGTTAGGTTACAATCCATATCATAAGCATAAATTGAGTTAGCTCAATGCTCTATTACAATATACAAAAGGTGCTCTATTACAATACATAGTGAAAGATAGTGTTGCTTTCATTTTAGTTATTTATTAGAATCTAACATAGAGAATTTGAAGATCAATGATAGGTTATAGTACGTGGGTTGAGGTATTCTAAAAATATCCGCTCAATAAACATAGAGAATTTGAAGATCAATAAGATGAATGTTAGATTCTAGTCCTGGGTTGACGTATTCTAAAAAAGCTACATAAGAAGGGTGAGAAGCCATTTGAAAGTGACATGTTGTCACACCTCAACCGATGGCGGAATACATCGAGGCGCGACTTGTGATAGATTGTTAAAAGACATCATGACACTAAATCGTGGCAATATAATTTTAAATAAGTTGATTTCATAAAATAATCAAAAAGGGGTACATCTTGTTCATATATGTGACAACCGTCACCCTGATCTTTTAGTAAGTTGGCAATTTTAGCCCTTTGTCTATTTTGAAGCTTCACCTTTAGCCCTTATCGATTATTATTTTATTTATTTTATCTCGTCTTTAAAAAAAAGTGTATGTGTACGTTTTATATACGTATGTGTTGACATATAAAACGTGTCATAAATTGTATAATCATGTGATCTTATAAAAGTCCTATATATTATATGTTAGTTTAAAAAGATAAAGTTTTGATTTAAAATGGGTTAGTCTAGTTAAGCTTTTACAAGGAAAAATTAACCGAGTTACCTATAAAACTAACCTAGTTAAGTGTTGAGGGACTATTTCTATCAATGTTTGAAAGTTACAAAAAAAAGAATATGTTATAAAAAAAAAGAATATGTATTACATGACAATAAGAAGACAAAATTGTTTACTTTTTTTTTTGAACGGCCAATAAAATCTTTTATTGATCACCAAGGCTAGCGGGATACTAGCGAATAACCACCCGATACAGAGTCATAACACCCAACGATTACAATTAAACAAAAACAAACAGGAAGAAATCACCAATACTAAGCTATGTCCGAAAGATTAAACCGTCGCCATTTCCCCCAATCCAAATCATTCAACTTCGCTCTCGCCTTGACCCAACGATGGCTTCTTGCTTTAATCTCACCAATTATTTGCTGAAGAGACACTTGTTTTTGGTTGAATACCACCTCGTTCCTATGCTTCCATATACACCATAATGTCGTCAAACAAATCGCATAAAACGCCTTCTTTGTCTTGTCGCTCCCTCCTATGTACATATGCAAAGTAAGTAAGTCTCGAAACTGAAAGGCAAACACATTTCCTGTCTTGCACCATTGTGAAATAAGTTGCCAAATTGATTGCGCCAAACCGCAAGACACGAAGATATGTTCAATTGTTTCCTCTTGGTCACCGCATATTGGACATAAACTTGAGCCCACGTTGATGTGTCTTCTAAGAAGTGCAGGTCTTGTTGGTAGTCGCCCGAGTGCAGCCCTCCAAGCTAGTAACCATACTTTTCTCGGCACCCATGTATTTTTTTTAACCACGAAAGCCGGCGCCGCCCCTGCAGCCCTCGTCTTCTGCAACGATTCTTTGATGTCCCCAACCCTGAACCCGGATACATCCCCCAGCCCCCAAGCCCATTGATCCCCTGCTGAACCCAAGGCTGGACACGCGACCAACCCCAAAAAATCGACCAGTTCAGCCCTCGCAACAGATCCCAACCCCGAAGGAACCCAATCCCAAGCCCAACCCAACCCGTTATGAGACACCCGATCTGCAACTGTTGCAAACTTGTTAATAGCAGCCCGAAACAGTGTCGGAAACCTGACCGCCAGAGGAATATCCAGCGCCCAGACGTCCAACCAGAAGAGTATACCCAACCCGTTCCCAACCACCCCTTTGATTGCGTTACCGATGTCTACCCCATCTTGTTGTAATGACCGCACTACCCCTGCAATAGTCTTCCATGGACCCGGAGCCGATAGTCTAGCCGGGATGGCATTCCAATCCCTTGAACTATGGTGCACCGCCCAAATCACTTTCCTCCACAAACTATCACGATCCACCTTGAACCGCCACCACCACTTTGCTAACATAGCCAAGTTCGCATCCTTTAATGACCCAAAACCGAGACCACCCGCTTCCAATGGCAAAATGACATTATCCCATGCTACCCAATTCATATGCGCCTTCTCATCCGACCCTCCCCAGAAAAACACCCTCCTCATTCTGTCAAGATCGATCTTCCAACACCCTCACAGGAGCCTTATATAACGAGAAAAAATACGTAGGTAATGCGTTTAGTACCGATTTAATTAACACCGTACGACCCCCGGATGATAGTTGTTTCGCCTTCCATATTGATAACCTTTTACGAAAAGTCTCAAGTACCGGCTTCCAATGCTTAACCAAATTCATGTTTGCGCCAACCACTAAGCCCAAATATGTAAAAGGAAACTTGTCCCAATTACAATTTAAAGTTCCTGCCATAGCTTGACCTTCCATTTCGCTCACCCCAATACCATACACGCAGCATTTTCTAAGGTTTACTTTCAATCCGGAAACTAAATAGAAGCATCTAAGTATACGCTTCAAGTTGAGCGCGTTGTTTACTACACCATATATCTTCATCACTTCAATTCTGTGAACGGACGAGATATATGAGGCAACATTTCATTTTTTTTTTTTTTGAAAAGAAGATTTCATTAACACTCGAAGAGCCCTCAAAGTAAGGACCTACGAGAAAAACAAAAACCAAACTACATCAGTCCAGGGGACATATACACCAATTTTTCCAATCCACATCATTACATCTAGACCTGATACGAAACCAAAAATAAGCCATCGACTTCACATTTTCCACGATCTCTATCGGTTTCCTCCGTTTTTTGTTGAAAACCCGATCATTGCGCTTGTTCCACAAGGGCCATAAAGTAGTGTATACAATGCCTCTAAATATATACTTTTTATTTCGAGACAATGATTGATCATCCGGGCGTTGGAGGAGGTCACTAACGTCGAACGCGAAGCTGTGATTCAAACGACACCAGGCTTCTATTCTGAACCAAACTTCCTGCGCGAACATACATCCGGTGAAAAGATGAAGAGCTGTTTCCACTTCCCCTTGACAAAAACCACACCACGGTTCTTGAATTATCACCCCACGCTTGATTAGCTCTGCAATAGTGGGAAGCCGGTTGCGCGCCGCCCTCCAAACCATGATTTTACATTTGAGGGGTACCCAAGTCTTCCAGTTAATAACTGAACCGGAGATATCCGAGCCATTGTTGAACAACATCTTTTTTGCCGATGAAACGTTTCATTTTCTTTTAACCACCAAAAATTTATACCACCAAACCATTTCAAATAAAAGCCTCATTAAATTGAATAATTAGTATAGTGAAACTGATTTGGAGTTAATTGAGAATTCTTGTATAAGTTTAAGACCACACCTTCGCGAGCGTCACCAACAAAACCACCATTCACCACCTTCAACAATCTACTCCATCCGTTCCCATTGCCCTCCGTCGTTTCGCTATCCTACCACAGCGTGTTCTAGTTTCAATCATCTATGGCACCAAACACCCACCGTCGCGACACCATTCACTCACCTTCTCGGCTCACCCTCGACCACCGTCTGCCACCACTGCTCGCTGTCACACACCGGGCCCCTCCTCGTCTTTACTGAGGTAGCATTCTTTTTGTTCCATTTAATAGAGGGAGGGAATGGTTTTGGTGCTTGGGACATATATGTGTCTGTTTGTCTTCAAAATAGAAACAAAAAGGGAAATATAATAAAAAGATGGAGGCATTATGTAATAAATCCCTACAAACGTAATATGGTTATTTTCTTTATATTCTCATTTTTATTGACAATATACAAGGCTCGAGTATTTTTTTTTTTTTTTGAACGGCAAATTTCTTCTCCTTGTGGGACTTGAACCCATGACCTCTCCCTTAGGTGTTCCTAGAAGCTTTGCTTCTACCATTGAGCCACCAACCCCAATAAGGCTCGAGTATTTAGTTTGGGTTTTTGTACTAATCATTTTATCCATTTTATATATGAACATCAAAATATTAAAATGAATATTATGGTTTAAATGGGTATTGGGAAATGAACTTTCAAGAATATAATCCTACGTGGGAAACAATAACTCAACATTTTAGTTTCTATTTCTTCTAAAATATTAATGTTTTGTTCCACGTCTTTATTAACATTCATCGACAATTGAATGTTTTTAACCAAAAAGGTTACAAAGACTTTATTTAAGTGCCTATCAATAATAATTTGACCAATTGGAGAACTTGAATTAAATCAAAGTTGTGATAATATTTAGGATTTCGCGACGCATAATTATAGCGGTTTACGTTAATTCTTTACACGATTATCACTATAATTAATGTGAGTATATCTTTCCCCTTTTTACTGTTTTACTCTTTTGGGGTGACTCATGTACAATTATTACTAAACTTACGTATGTTATTTACAAAGCAATGTGCTCTTGATATGTTTTGTGTGAATTGTATGAACGATTTGTCAAAGTCATTAACCTTTGGGCCGTACCTAACAATGAGTAGTACTACGAATTATTTCCCTTGGTTACTTACGTGAACGAGTTAAGTCCTTGGTCATTGTTATGGTTTTTCTTGAACGATGTGTGAACGATTATTGAACGATGTGAGGCTTGATTTTGACCCTTTTACATATTACAATATCATGGCACATATATTGCGAAACACTTTTCTATTATATGTTTTCAAAACAGGGTATGCTCACCAATACAATTTTTGTATTGACAAATTTATTTCGTACATGTTTTAGGTTATTTTGAGATGCATTCTTTAAGCTTTCGAAATTATATTTAGATTTTGATTCATTGTATTCCAGTTTAGTTGGCAATTAGAATCGTGTATTTCATTTCAATGTAATAATAAATTATTAAATCAATGTATCAATATTTACACTTTTAGTCCATGAGCTATTGAACAATCGTCACTACGTGACACCTCGATGTTTCCGCCATCGGTCGGGGTGTTACAATATAAAAGGAAAATACAACATAATAACAAAATTAAAGTAGTGCATTTCTAAGTCCAATCCTAATTAAGTTATTGGATCATCATATCAAGCACTCCCTGCAACATGTATAAAATATTCATCAACACATAAAGCATTGGTGAACATACCAGTTTTGGTTTACATACATAGTATAAAGAGTGTTTAACTCGAATCCTCATGCTATAGTTTGCTAGTCCAGATGTGTGACACCCGGCATGTTCAGCTTAAACATTTAGCAAAATATATAAGTCTACCTTAGCGAAAAAACATTAGTAACGTACTTAACTGGGTCAATTGAGTCGGGCAGATTAGGATTGTCCAAGGTTCAATGTTCTGGAGGATCATTGGGGGTTGTTTTGAGTGTACACTAGTCGTGAGTCCCGTTGTTGGTGAAATTACATAAATTGAATGGAGTGTTATACATAGATTGATACATACATTTGATATAATATGCAAATACGTGTTTCAAAGGTGTATACATGATTCTATAGGCTTAACATATGTTAGGATTGCATGTTCATGTGTTAGGATGCACTAAAACGCGTTTAAATGACAAAACTGAAAAATCTGGAAAACATGGGAACTGGTTCGACCTTAAGGGGGTCGAACCATGCTTGTGAGTCTGGTGAAAAGGCTATTCAACCACCCATCATCTCATCCGACCCTTGCAGGGGGTCGAATGAACCACAGGTATAAATATCACACTTTGCCATTTTTCATCATTTCACAAACCCTAAACGCCTCTAAACACTCTCTCTCAACTTTAATCACTGGGGAAGGAGTTTTTGACCTTGTTTTTCATAATTTAACCTACAAACATATTCCAAGCAAAGATCTAAGGTGTGTTCTTGATCTAAAACCCTTGTTAATACATTTTGATTCGTTTTTATTAAACCCCAAAGGTCAGATCTGTTCCAAGATGATTTTTATGATTAAAAACCTTTCAAACATCTTTCTAAACAAAACCCTATCATTAAACATGAGTTTTCATACAAATAAACCTGTGTTAATTGTGTTTTATGTTGTGTTATATGTTGTTTAATGATTAACTGTTGTTTAGATGATAGAAACATTATCTAGGGCTGCTATTGGTACTAGTTTATGATTGTTTTGGGTTACAATTGGATGGATGATGATATTATGACTATTTTGGGGATTCTTGTTAAATCTAGGGCTTGATGCATGTTGTTAATGTAAGAGAAACCAGGATCAAAACACAAAAGGAGATTAGGGAAGAAAGAAAGTAGATTCATGGAACTAGATCACAAATAGCATACTTACCATTCATATACCAGAATTGGGGAGGATAAAATGAAAACCCTCTTGAGTTGAGAAAATCATTGAAAACCCATGTAAAAAAAACATTATTTTTTTTGAAAAAAAAAATAACCAATGTAAAATATATGTTTTTAAGCATTTTGGGCAAAACAAAAAAAAGCGCCGATGAGATTTGAAAAAAAAAAATAAACAAAGTTGCGATGTTTACATATGTTTTTCAGCTATTTAGCTGTTGTAAACATATGTTTTTAGCAACTTTGTTTATTTTTTTTAAATATCGTTGGTGCTTTTTTATATTTTTTGGCCTAAAACGCTTAAAAACATGTATTTTACATTGGTTATTTAAAAAAAAATCTTTTTTTACATGGGTTTTAAGGTTTTTTCAACTCAAGAGGGTTTTCATTTTTTACAGAAGTTAGATTCGGGTTCCGCCCCTCCACTTCATACTTCCGGCTCATCAGAGCAATGACCAGTGCGAGCTCATGAACAAAGCACAAATCAACAGGGCAGCTGGTCAACTTGTTAAACCATGCTGTTCCCTCATACCTCACCAAAGCTACCTCATCAAACTTCTGGTCAATACACATCCGAGACATCTGTAGGGGCACCACACCCTGCGCAATCCAGAAGAACTTGGGTTGCTAGTCTCGGAAACTCTTCACACTCTCCCCGGAGAATGGTGCGATCACATGGCGCGGACGACATGAGAATAAACTCTCGGACGCTATTATCACGTAGAAAACGTTGAACATATCTATGCTCGGTTCTAGACCCAGGGCGCGGTAACAGAACTCAAAAAACATTAAGCACGAAATCAGGCCAAGGTGCACTTGGTTGAGATGAATGTTTAGCACTTGTATCACAGAGCCTAAGAACTTGGTGATGGGAAGCCTGAAGTTGTAAAGCTGGAAATACACAGCGTACACACCCATCTTACCAGTGGGAGGCTTCAAAATCATATCGCCATCATCGGGCAGTTCGGGTTCATAAGATGAGGGGATCCCATATAACTCACAAAGTTTATCCAACTCCTATTGGCTCCACTTCACGGCAACCTCACCGGTGAGTTGAGGTGCCTTCTTGTCCTTCATCTGACCTTTCTCTCCCTTTTTCCCTGCCTTCTTGGGTTTTACCTTGTAAATAAAAACATCAGAAGAAGAGTCCATCGCTGAGATGTGTTTGGTAAAGAGGATAACACAAAACCAGGGAAAAAGCAGAAGATTTGAGGATACAAAGATTGATTTTCACCAGGAGAATAAAGAGGAAAAAACTTTGAAATTTGAATAAGTGTGAGAATTCAGAGAGAAGGCAATAGTTTATATAGCTTGGGCAATTAATGCCCTAGTACGCTGTGATAACGTGTCGCACGTCCGACCAGTCAGGGTGTGACACGTAGGAGAGAGGGGCAAGACAAACGGCTAAAAGGACAGCGGGCCCCACTACTCTCTGAAAAAGTGAACCATCAGGCGACTTTTCGTCTCATCAAAACGTCTTCTCAATTGACAACTCTGACCGCACTGATGTAAAAATTAATTATTAATGTGCGCCAGAGCGCTCCCCGCGAGGCTGCAGCGCACGCGGCACAGACGAAGGGCACACATTACCCCCCCCCCCCCCCCCCCGGAACTGAAGATCGACAGTTATCAACTCACTGAGTCCAGTGTCCCGCATGCTCCGCATATAGAACACTAGACTAGGGGAACTTAAAGAGATATGTACCCGTGCGTGCGCACGGCCCCGCATCTCCACGCACGTCAGCAGAAGCGCTGACCAAAGCTTCTAGAAGCCTGCGCAGATTTCCTAGTACATGTCAGCTGTGATCTGACAAGAAAAGGCACGTACAGCCAATTAGAGGCCACTATTCCCTGCTTCATGATCACCTGCAGGTACGAGGTATAAAGAAAGGACAGAAAGGACGCTTGCAAGACACGTGGACCTATCACAGGAGGACAACGCCTGAGCTCCAACGGTTGACAAACGTGTGGGACCCGCACAAGACAACTGTCTTCTCAAATCGACCAATCACGAGACGGCTTAGAAGCCTATAAATACCCCTTCTCCCTGAGGAGAAGGGGGCACTATGTTTTACACACAAAAACACCTAGAGAACTCTGTGATAGTTGTGAAAGATAGATTATAGTCGAAACATCGTAACAACTTGTATTCGAGTATATGGACAGTCATTATCAATAAAATCATCTATTTACTGTGCTCGTCTATATAGATTGTTATATTAGTGTTTCTTCACCCACAAACTAGGGGTGAAAAATAACTGAACTGTTAACCGAAAACAGAATAACCAAAAATTCGTTATTGGTTTTTTCTTGTACCTCGGTTAACCAAACCGAAGCATTCATATTTCGATACATATCTTGCTTTTATATCTCCATTTCATTTACTTCATGTTTTATACCTCAATTTCATGTATTTATTCTCTATATCATGTATTTAATACCTTCATCTCATTTGTTTATCAGTTTATGCCCCTATTTCATATAATTCCAAGGAAAAAAAAAATAGACCATGCTTGGTATTGGTTATTAACTGAATAAACCGAAACGATAAACCAAAAAGCAATTAGTTAATAAAACAGATTAACCAATAACTTCATTTTGAATTGCGGTTAAGGCTAATAATCGAACCGAACCGAACCGAAGTTTCCATACCCCTACCACAAACTAGAGATGCACAGAATCGGTTCTTACACTACCTGGTCCGCGGATACATACCGGTTCCATACCCGTAATAAAAAAAAGCAGAACCAACCCGGAACCGGCAAAACCTGAACGTACCCGAAACCGGTTGTTAAAAAAAAGAAAACATGTTTTGTGCATGACTAACCACAAAGTAAGGATCCGGTTTGCTAGTAGTAGTTGTATTCACCCCCTTCCATATAATCTGTGATTCATCTTCTTCTTCCGTTCCCCACAACTTGTTATAATATCCGTCCCTTTTAACCCTAATCGCCATGGCTCATACTGTCCACGACGCTCTTGGAGGCGCTGCAGGTCTCTCTCTCTCTCTCTCTCATAATAATAATAATATTAATAATGTTGTAAGAATTTGATTGAGATTTGTGATGTATAATTATTATTATTATGTGATTGAATAGTTGCTGATATATTGCTATGGAGGAATTCATACGGATCAGGAGTTGTTCTGATCGGTTCGAGCGTCCTGTGGTTGTTGTTTGAAAGAGGAGGTTATAATGTATTGGCATTTGTTGCTAATAATATTCTCCTTTTGGTTGTCATTCTCTTCTTTTGGGCCAAATCTGCTTCTCTTCTCAATAGGTCCGTCCTTTCAAACACATACAACTTATTCTTCTTTTTTATTATGTTAGCGATAATTATATCGGATATGATATGTTAGTTTGAATGTTTTACTTAGGGTTCATTGTAGTTATTTCCATCATAATTGATTATGTTATGTTTTCAAAGCTGCTGATCATAGACTGATTCTAGTTAGACAAATTGGATTTTGATCATCCAAAATATGACCGGCCATTTGGTTGATAACAATCTATGCCGGTAATCAAAGTTTGAGAAAACAGAATCGAGCCTTGAGGTGTAAGCTTGATGCGGAATTAAAAAATAATGAATGTTTGAAATGGACACAAAAGGTCAAAAACATTAAAGACACATGTCAAAATAACCCCATGAGGCACTGCCTCACACTCGTTTTCTTTCCGCCTCGTCTCGATGCGCACACCTTGCAAGGTTGCAAAAGGCGCTAGGCACTAGGCGGGCGGTGAGGTCCAGCCTAGGGCCTAGTTGGGACTAGGCGAAAATTAGGCAGAATTAGGCGTTTTGGTATTTTATACATATTATATATATATATATACACACACACAAATTTAGGTGTTTTTTGAAAATATGTTAACATGGTTTAAAAAAACGGGGAGGCGCGCCTCAAGGCGATTCTGTAAGAAAATGAATCTGAGGCAGCGCCTCAGGGTGTTATCTTGTACGTGCGCCTCGTAGAGCTGAGGCGGTAACAAAAATTGCGCCTCGAGTGAGCCTCAGGGGTTTTTGATGTTTATTTTTTATATTTTGGACTTTTTGTGGCAATTTCAAGCGTTCCATGTCTTTTTAGTGTGTGTTTTTGATGAATATGAGGTAACAAAAATTGCGCCTCGAGTGCGCCTCGGGTTTACGCCTCGGTTCGCCTTGAGGCGTACGCCTCGTGAGGCGAAGTGAAAACGCCTCGAGGCACGATTCCGTACTTTTAAACCTTGTATGTTAAGATATATACACATAATACTTAGAAATACTTAGCTATATACACATAATACTAAGAAATACTTAGAAATTTAAAAAAAAAAAAAAAATCCACCGCCTAGCACCGCATAGGCCCGCCTAGGCCCGACTAATGGCTGCCTAATGGCCAAAACGCCTAGATCAGCGACTAGGGCTTATTTCTGATTTTTACTCCCGCCTAGGCCGATTTTTGCAACACTGGCACCTTGGCCGTTTTTTTAAACTATGCCGGTAATGGGACCAATGACAAACTCAACTTTCACTTTTGGTACCCATTACCCAAGAGCAATCTCAAACTGACGGAAAAGTGACTTTATCCACCCCTAAGAAACAATTGGAAACAATTGACTGATATTATCTCAACGAGAATTTTTCTTGAAAACAGCATAAATGAAAATTAGGGTAGACGGAGTTACTTCTCTGTTGGAGTGGGGTTAATGTCAGTGAACCTTAGGAATATGATTGTTCACATTGAAGGTATGGAGTATAATTGATTAATAAGTCATTGTTTGGACTTTGGATTATTGAAATTTGATTTTCTTTACCGGTATGATAGATCATCAATTACTTGATTCTAGTACTGGATCACACTTACAGGATTTCTCATAGTGGAATCATAATTTGGTGTCCATTTTCTAAAATTTTGCATTATATAATTGCAACTAAAAGTAGGGTAATATGTGATATGCAATAAACAAATTATTATTTTGGAACTAACAGAATCAGCATAGTGGAATATGGGGTGTTTGGAATTGCTTATTAAAATACTTCTCTCTGTATTCCTTTTTTTATTTTTTCAAGTTCACAAAAAAAAAAGTCCTGTACAATCAGAAGTAGATAACAAATGATTAACATGTGTACCTGAATGTAGACCCCTGCCTCCTATCCCTGAACTCGACATTTCAGAGGAATCGGTTCTTATTGCTGCTGATGAGATGCATGTGCTGATTAATCGTGTTTTTTCAGTTGCACATGAAATTGCAATTGATGGAAACATCAAAACTTTGATCTCGGTACGATTTTATAATTTTTCATGATGATTTCTTGAGGATTTTGTTTTGAGCGAAGTTGCACTAAATAGAAATGAACTTTACATTATTTTTTTCCCGATTTGAGCTACCAACTTTGTGCCGTGTCTTTTAAAACTGATATTTGCATCTAACCTCATTTGAGGCCATGCCAGCCACCACATGAGACGCCCCATATGCAATGCTTATCAGAAAACAAATTTAAAAAAAAAGTTTATTTTACAAGTTTGAGAAAATGATATATTTATTTGTTAATTTATTTTCATAATATCTATCAAATGTCACACCATATTAACTAAAAGACAAATAAGATGCAACACCAACAATTTTGAAAATCATAGAAAAGACGGCCCGCAACCAGCTGCAGCGGTAATTCATTGCTACAGTGGGTAATAAAATGTAACTTTGTATCTGAAATTGGTTATAAATTGTTCTAATTTCGTGCTAAATTGAAAGTTAGTTGCTAAAATAGGGGAAAAAGTGTATTGTTCGTTTATATTTGCGCAGTTTTCCCTTTTATTTTCTGCTTACTTGCAAAGAGTGGATATGATACAACCATGTAACTAATGACTGATTCTTCAGGTTGTGTCTAGCTTATGGCTGATCTCTTATATTGGTAGCTTTTTCAACTTCATTACTCTGATCTACGTTGGTGAGATAGTTGCTGTGCCATCCCTTTTTTTGTGCCAACTTCATATATGTATCCTCCTAAAAGTTCGAAGTTTCATGATTGTCCATTCACATTTAATAATATCTATATTTACCGTCTTCAAGCACTAATAATTTTATCTTTACTGATTCCATTGCAGATAAAATAAAATTATTTATTTATTTATGACAACCTTAAGAAACGAGAACATTATGTACATACATGATTCAGTGTAATAACATTGCATTCCATTCATTTATTTGATGATACAAACTGTTATAAGCAAATTTATGTATTAATCTACTTTGGAATGGGTGAATGTGACATTTTAGTCCTTTAAAGCAATAGCTATGATATTATGAAATTTAGAAGGATATATATAAATACTTTTATTCGATGTATGCCTGCTGAAAACTTCTCTTGACATGTTATAATTCTTGATTTTATCTCAGGAGTACTTCTGAGTTTATCAGTACCTTTTTTGTATGAAAAGTTTCAAGCCCAAGTGGATGAGAAGTTATTTGCAGTGCATAAGATCGCCCGTTCAATCTCTGCGAAAGTTGACATCATCTTAAAAATGATCCCATCAATACACAAGCAAAAGACTCAATAGCCAACATGTGCAGTTTTTATAAGGTAAGATTCTTCTGTTCTATCAAAGTTAGTCATCCTCTCCATTTTAAAGATAATGTGCGAAAAGATTTTAGTATGGGTACTTAAGTTAAATAAAAAAAAAGTTATACTTTATGTGGCCGTCACCCAAGTATTCAGTGTTTTAACTAAGCCACTTATATATTAAAACCATGTATGTGCTTTCGTTTATACTGATACCGGCCCAAAAGCATATGTGATGATGAAAATGTCGTTAATTTTTTTGAAAAGATAATTAAATCTATGAAATGTAAATCCCTCTTCAAAGGCGCCGTCGTCTTTTTTTCTAAAGTTTTAAGGTCACTTTTGATTCGACATGTTTTTGGTTGGAACCGGTATGAACAAAACTGGATACATACTTGCGTGGCCTATGAAGCAGCTTTAGTATATTAGTGGCAGTAATGAAAAAAAGTTGAATGGTTGCTTGTCTTTCAGATGACTAGATAAACAAATTTATCTACTTTTTGAGTGTTTATATGAAAAAAATGCCCATGTTTATCTGTTGTTTTTGGTGTAATAAGTTGTTTTCATAGGATTAAAGTTAAGGACTACTAGGGCTTGGGAGAATGCATTTTAGGTGTATCGTGTGGTCTTATTTTTGTTTTGTTGGTAGGTGGATTATACATATCTTCCCTCCTGTATGTTTGTCTATAGGTGTTTATGATGGTATAGCTGTCTATTCTTTCAGTGCAATGTTTTTAAATGTCTATGATGTTTTTTTTTTTTTTTTTTGAGCAGAGGGTCTCTCTGGAAGCAGCCTCTCTATCCCCAGGGGTAGAGGTAAGGCCTGCCTACATCTCACCCTCCCCAGACCCTACCAATAGCTTTGCTATTTGTGGGATTTACTGGGCTTGGTTGTTGTTGTATTACAAGTTTACCCTTATGGCGAAATCAACAGTTTCTGTTCCGATAAGCTGATTAACTGTTTTTGCTTCTGTTTGTAAACATGCCCCATATGCAGTTAAACATGCCCCATATGCAGTTAAACAAGCAAATCCCAAACACCCCATATTTAAAAAATTTTGCAACACAATTTACAGGTAGATTGCTGTGGCTGCTTTAGATCTATGCCTAACATCATGGAAACACATGTAGCAAAATTGCTGTTAATCTGTGTGTGCTGGCATTGGTTACTTGATATGTTTTGGTTGCTGCAATCTTTTGCCGGTCAGTTTGTAGTGATGGTTGTTTTTGAGGGTGTGAGTTTCGAGTGCAGAATATATTCATTTTTCCTTTTTGGAATAGTTTCTAATCTTTACTTTTTTTTTTGTTGAAAATATTTCTTCTAACTTTGTTTGGCTACTAATACGATCAATTGATTTATCGTCAACATATAATCTGTTAATATGATCATAAAATAACATAGTTTTTTTTTAAAACTTTTAGTTCAGTTCTTTCATCACTTTTATAGTTAGTTAGTTATATTTGTTTGAATTATGTGACATGTTCCGTTGTTTTTTTGCTGATTTTGTTTGTTTGGTCGGTAAGAATAAACCATAGACGGAATTGAATTTATACCTAAATAAGTCGAAGTTGCCACCTCCTCTGTTTGAAAGGAGTATGTAGTTAATCGAGCTCAAATTTTGTAAGTAGTTTTGAGTTTATAAAATTCAGTTCAACTTCTATTTATATGATGCTTTCAAAGGCTGTGTTATATGGGGTGTAAACGAGCCGAGCCCGAGCTTGACTAGGCTTGAGCTTGACTCGTCATACTCTTTTGAGCTTGAGCTCGGCTCGGTTCGAACCTACTATTCTAAGCTCGAGCTCGGCTCGAGATAATTAAAAAAAAAAATTAAACGACCTAAAAGCTCGGCTCACAAATATTATTAGTTAAAATTGAACATGTTCAAAGGACAAAATCGCATATATAAAAAAATAATATAACATTTGTTTGGGCTCGCGAGCCTAAACGAGCTTTGTATATAAGGCTCGAGCTCGATAACTAAACGAGTCATATTTTGGGCTCGAACTCGGGCTCGGGCTTGTTAAGGCTTAGCTCGTTCGAGCTTTTTACCGATCCAATCCCGAGTAGCTCTCGAGCCGCTATGTGTCATTTACACCCCTAGTGTTAATTATAAACATCTGTGGTCAAATTTTTGTATATGTTTGCATTTTGAGCTGCAATGAGTTGGACAATCCAGCTCAGGTCAAACTTCTTGAACATTGTAATAACTGGGGTGCTAAGCCGGCTGTGTTTGTGAGTAGCTTCTGGCTTAATGTGCCCTGGTGGTTTGATTATTGAATAAAGATCCGTTTTGAATGTTCAAAAAAAAAAACGTGAACCTAAAAATGACATATCTATTAGGTGACATGAACGCGGTCAGTTTCACCCAAAATTTTTGTTTTCCTTGTTTTTTTTTTTTATGTATATTAATACCCTAAAATCACAAACTTGTAATAAATAAAAAAAAATACAGATGTATATAATACAATTACCTTTTTTTTTAACTAATTTTTTGTAATAATAGTTTTATGAAACCTGACATTAAACAGATCTTTTCATTTCAAACCAAGACACAAGTATAATTACCTTTTTAATTATAAGAGTTGATGTCGGTTTCTCGTTTGACTTTTTACATTATGACACAAGTATCCAACAAAATTAAGTTACGACTTGATAAACATTATTAAAAAATTGATAAATAAATAGGTCAACCCATGATTCCATGAACCTGCAAGATCAACTCGTACCAAACCCGTTTACCTAAACTTGTTCGCAGGTCGGGCTAAAATCTGACCCTGACTCGAACTTGTGAGCAAACCATCAAGTTTCATGTTATAAGTTCAACAAAACTTAATACAATTGGGCCAACATTATCAAAACCTCAACTTCTTTTAACATCTTCCAACTACCTTGCATCATGAACCAGAGATGAATGGAATATTAGCAGCTATGGTTGTAGGAGAGAGATGTAGGTTTTGAGATGCTAAATACGCTGCAATCCCCGCAGCGTAACCAGCAAAAGCGAAACCGCTTGCCTGAAAGCCAACAAGTTACAAGATGAGATGGTTGGGTAAGTGACTAAGTGGTCAACCCATACAATTTTGACCCACAAACAATTTTTTGTTTGTTTTTAGGAAAAAGGTTTTGCAAATAACTAATATGTTGATTATCTCAACTTTCTTTATTAAGATATTGGTAACTTTGATATTTTAAGTCACCTTTCTTGGCAATTTACCATACTGATATTCTAAAGCCGAAAGAACATACCTTTCTTAAATACCAAAAGAAGTCGATTTTTTCCATTCCCATTAACGCAACACCAGCAGCAGATCCAATAACAAGCATGGACCCACCTGTGCCGGCACAGAATGCAACCAACTGCCAAAATTGGGAGTCTTGGGGATAAGATGAAAGGTCATACATCCCCATGGCTGCAGCCACCAGTGGAACATTATCTATGATTGCTGAAACTACCCCTATCGCACTTGCAATCAACTCGCTACTGGGAATATGGGCATCAAGGTAATTTGCTATTTCTCTAAGAAGCCCTGCTGCCTCCAAGCTTTAAGTTTCGAGATTTCCAAGAAAAATAAGTCAAAGTCAGAAGTCTGATCAACATTTCTATTTTAATTTGTCCAAAAAAGCGATTGTTACAAATTTTGAAAATTTCCCATTTACCCTTATCTTCCATACAAGGAGGAAGAAAAGTAGAGGTAGAGATTAGTTAAAACAAATAACTTTGTTACGGATCAAAAGACCTGAAACACCCTTTGTCTTAATCTTGTTTTTAAATAAAGCGATTTAATAGGTTGTAATTGTATGCATTGATAATACACTTTTCACCCATTTTCCACCTCTACAAAAAGTGACCCTAGAGCATACCTACTAAAGTTTGACTTGACAAGTTTTATTTTTAGATTAATTTGACCCGTTACAAAAAAACCCGAAATTTATAAATTTATCCATTTGGCCCGTTAGGCAAAAAACCAGAATTGACTCCTTTATCACCTTTATGAAAACAAGATCTTATGGCATACCTACTGACAGACAAAAGAATTCCAAGGAAGAAAAGAACTCCCTGAGTATCAATACGTGATAAGGCCTGAGGTACTTTTAACTGTTGTCTTTCTGATTCCCCATAGTGGATAGCATCGGTTAATATCCAAAGAACTCCAAGCCCAAACAGCATACCCAAATAAGGAGGCAAGCCGGTTAAAGATTTGAAAATCGGAACAAACACTAACGCCCCGATTCCCACTGCAAAAACAAGTTGTCCACGCGGTGCCATCTGTTCAGAAGCCAGAACATCATCTGTATTCTGTCCCTTCCCATTAACTTCGCTGAATGATGAAAAAAAATGTCATTTAGATTTTAGTATTGTACAAGTTATGATCCAACACATTATCTTTTTGGCTTTATTTTTTCATTATCCTCCTGTTATACTTTTTTTTTCTCATAAAAATTGCGATGTTTGACTTCACACATATCGTTTAAGAAAAAACTCATTTTGATATGAAATAATATGTCCAGGGTCTAATATGTAATAATCAGATACTAGTACAGGGACTAGTTATGTAATAGTGATAAGTCTAAGGGTCAATAGTGTAATAGTTTGGTTAGCTGTTAGTTTGAGCGGGGAAGGTTGTTATTGACAGTTATCATGTAATTCGTCTATATAGTCTTAATAACAGCTAATGAGATGATCACTCTGATCATTTGGCTTAATTCTTCTCTCTGTTAATTCTGTACCTTATCATTGGTATCAGAGCCATGTTTCGATAGTTGACTTTTGTTGCAAGCAAACCGTCCTTAAGGAGCAAAATAAACAATGATTTTGGACAATAAGTGCCAAATACTACGGTTCTTTTGCGTTTGTCGAAAAAACCACCCCTTTTGCAAAATATAGTGTTTTCTAGGTGCTTAGACTTTTTCTACAATTGGTAGGAGGACTATAAGGGTGGCAAGTTTTAGGGCGACTTGTATTAGGGCCTTTATGGTTATGTTGTTTTATGTTGTTTGCTGTTGTTTTTTCAATTGGCATATATACCTCTGTTTTACTTTATGATGCTTTCAATGTTCTTTAAATTCAGTAGCTTTTTATTACCTTTTCAGTGTTGTTTGCTAGTCAGTTTTGAGTGGTGGAGCCGGGGGTCTCTTTGGAAGCATCCTCTCTATCCGTGAGGATAGGAGTAAGGTCTGCCTACATCTCACCCTCCCCAGACCCTACTCTTAGCTGTGCTATTTGTGGGATTTACTGGGTAAGGTTGTTGTTGTAGTTGTTGTAGTGTTTTCTTTTTAGACTTTGCTAGAAAAATGATTAATTTGCAACAAAGACAAGGTCTGAACATTTGTAAAATATTTATATTATCAAATGAAGGAATCTTGTGGACCGAAAGAAATGACACGGAAAATTTGAAATAATGATGATAATAGCAAGGAGGTAAATTTAACTTGCAAATCCTTCCGGAAAAGGATATATTGCAGTTCTTAAAGGATATCCTAACCACAACACGGCAATTTTCATTGAAAAGAGGACGTACCTTTTAAACCAATTCTAACAACAACTCTTTTAAAAAAATATCAAAACGTAAAGTACCTTGAGAAGGACATGAGGGCCAAAGGCACTGCAAGGGAAACCACACTAGGCACAAACAGGCTCTGTAATAACAGAAATAGCATCAAGATTAGTTTTGTGTGTATGGCAGTAAATTTATCAACTAATCAATTTATGTGTTCAAAAGAAAAAAAAACCAGGTTTAACAAAAGGAGACACCGTCATTGTTGGCAATGTGGATATCTGTCCATGTATCCAAAGCATAGTGGTTGTTACATCACCAATAGGAGTCCATGCTCCACCTGCATTTGCTGCTATTACAACTACAGCACCAAGTAACCTGTTAGAACACTGCACTTATCAGATTACATCTGGAAACATTGCAAAACGTAGTATTACTTATATATGTCGTTCTAAAAGTTCAAATTCATTTATATCCCTTTAAATTTCTCCAATAAAAACACTCAAAAAACATAATCACCCATTCTATAGCAAGTAGAATATAACTAGTTACTTATAGTAGTTTGTTTAACTGAATAAACAAATAGGAAACTTTATATGGTTAAGTTTAAAAAGTTGTTGGAATTAATCATGCAAACATATATTCTTATGTGTGAATTCAGCAAAAGTTCATAGGGTTTTCTTGACAATTGTCCTTTTTAGTAACTCAAAATATATATTCTTACAACAAGTAGGTAAGAGAATGAAATACACATGAGTTTTATTTTTACTTTATAATGTAAGGACTTCATGCATGCATTTCTTTTTCGTAGTAAATAGAAATGAAACAAAATTTATTTAGCTACACGAACATACTTTCTATATTCTGACGGAGGAACCAATTTCCTCAATAAGGAAACCATAACTATTGTGGAGGTGAGGTTATCAAGCACTGAGCTAAGGAAGAAAGTCACGAACCCAACCTGAAATCATCATCAATGTTTATATATGATAAAGCAGAAAAATGATGATCCCTTAATTAACTAAGATGATGGATGGAAATAACCATCCTATTAGAAGTAATGTGACATGATTTATCGTTTACATGTAGAAGAATGTCAATTACTTTAATCTAACGATAACTAAAGTATTTTGAAGGAAAAATGGCAACTACTAATGATTGAAAAGAATAGCGTAACTGTTCAAAAACATAAAATAAATCACTAACCACCCATAGAAGTGAACGTGGTTTACGAGTGGTAATATTGTCGGTAACCAACTTAAATCCTTGATGAGCATCAACTATTTCCACTATTGTCATTGCACCAAGCAAGAAAAATACTATTTCACTGACTTCTGCTGATGCATGTGTCAACTCTGCTACAGCTATGTCGGTTGAGGGGGCCTGCATGACAACATTTGCAATTTTTGGGTAACAAATGTAAATATATGTATGTGGAGGCCACACGTATGTTGAAACAACTTTATAGGTCACCCAAACACGTATCTAGTTTCATTTATATCAAATTCGGCCAAAACATGTCTATTGACGAATGTGCCACTAAAAATTAGAGAGCGCAAAATATTGCCGTCTCAATCTATCAATAAGTAACGATTCAATGTAAAAGAGTAGTTGTTTTAGTCATTTTATAATACTCTTGACACATCTAATTTTGGTACAAATGAACCTGAATACATACTTGAGTGCCGTACAAACTAGTTTCAATATGTGGGTGGCCTGAATATAATGAATTGAATACTTGGGTGGTCTCCACATACAATATCCCAAATAAATTTAAGCAAAAGTATAAACTAACAATGGGATGCTATTTGTATGTTCTCCATAATTGTATTATCCTTCACTCCTACATTCCTACTAGGACCAATGGGCTTATAGCCTAGTGGTACCCACTACCAATGATAAGTGTTGGGCATGAAAGGAGACAAGTTCGAATCTTGTGGGCAGCACTTTGAGGTATTTTGCCGGGATCATAACCCTTGTGGGGTGGGATGATCGGTATCCAATATGGATACCAGGGGCCAGAGGGTCTCCTCCACATACCCTTTTTTACAGTCCTACTAGGCCCTTTAAATGTATAATCCACAAGCAAGTTGCTCACTTGGATTCTTATTTGAGAATTGTTGGATATCTTCAACACTTATTGTGAAAATAAAGATGAAATGTGGGTAATAATAAAAATTTTAATTTAAAAATCAATCTGGAAGTGGGTTTGAGTACATCTGGCCTGTGTGTGCCATGTAACATGCATCTACTGCAAATGCAAGAAAATTAAAGCTAATAAAATGAAAAAAATTGCATGAAATAGAAACAGACTTTACACTTTTCCACAACTTCGGCAACAAACTCTAGGTGATGCTAAGGAGAAACCAACTTACAATGTATTGCCGACTTTAGCAACCAAGCTCAATTTAACCGAACTGTAAATTGTTATGTGCCATTCATCGAGGACAGGCCAGTCCCCACATCAGATGCCACAAAAGGCCAACTATGTTTATGTGATTAAAACTTAAGAAATAAATTTACTTACAAGTTCGTATTAGAAAATAATAAATTAATAATCGAATCTCAAATGCGATGCCACGTCATTAATTATTCAAAAATCACTAAAAATAAATTACTTGCTACCGGAACAAGTCATTCATTGCTACAAGTGGTAATAAAATACAACCATATCAGTGATAAAGTGTAAATTCAAATCTACTTTGCAACTAACTTTAAGTTGGTAGCTAAAACCGGTGATAAAATGCAAGCTGATTTCTGTTTGGGGCTTAATTCAAGGCTGGTTGCAAAACATATGAAAAAGTGTAGAACTGATTTCTATTGCATGCAGTTTGACGAAAGAACAAATAACATTTAAACTGCAGGAAGTTAAAGTCTTACTCCAATGCTTCTAATAACCCACAAGCTTACTGCCATTAGCAACCCTACTCCACTTTTATTAAAGGCAAGTGACTCTTCAAAAATTATGCCAGCATACCCTATTCCAAACAACAATGCCATTGCAAGATCCTGCACCACGACGCATTATAATAAAATTATTTATTATCAATTAAATCCGATCACCATATGAGATTTAACAAAAAAAAACACCTGGTTTGCAGCCACCCATGAATGATTTATTGCAACCGCCCCTGTCGCAGCAGCTCCAAATATTGCCAGAGCTTTTAATAAATCCGTTTTGGGCTGGTAAGTAGCTTCATATTCTAGTGAGCTTGTTTCATCCACTGAACATAAAGGATCACAAGCTCCTGATGACGTTAAATCCTAATATTGAAAATGAAAGATCTTAGGAAGTTGCTAATAAGTTCAATTTTCTTTCTGGTGCGAGAACCTGAAGACTCACAGGACCCGAGCGCGCTTAACACCAAGCCACTCGTTTGAAGGTTCAAGGGTCTAAATTCATCGAAACTGACATACTAATTGTTACTCTTTTGATTTATTATCATGCATTTCATTATCTTTGCTTCCATGTTACCATAATTATGTTAAAACCCCCTAATAATTCCGGAAAGCTGATTGGTTTCAAATTACAAGCCATATAATACAGCTAATCATCCATTTTTAAGCCATTCAATTACACAATTCTAGTTCTACCAGGTTTCAATGGAACTTATAATCCTAACTCTTGTTAACGAAAAAACTGACGGATTGCATATTAAAAGCCAAAATACAGCTAATCATCCATTTTTTTTTGGTGTTGACAACCAAAAGACAGGGGGGGGGGGGGGGTAGATGCACCAATCAGGCTTGTCCCGATTTCTGAGTTTTATGTACCTTATGTCCAAGGCTTGATGCAAAACTACTATCAAGTTGGGGGTCTCATTGGAAGAAGCCTCTCTATTCCTGCGAGGTAGAGATAAGGCTGTCTACTTCTTACCCTCCTCAGACCCTACCTTAACTTTGCTAATGGTGTGATTTACTGAGTATGATGATGATAGTGTACCGGGTTATAATAGAACTTCTAAGTCTAATACAGCTAACAACCATTTTAAGCTATTTAGTTAATGAAAAACCAAGCGATAAACAATTATAAGCCATAATACAGCTAATCATCCAAAAAAGCGCACTTTTTTTGCGCTTCTTGTATTTCCTCTAGGCGCCGAGGGCAAAAGCCCCAAGGCGCGCGCTTTGTAAAACCAAGCATGTATCTATGTTTATACATTTTTGTTCCCGTGTTTTGTTTTTTTAGTTGACTGTCTTTTTGGAAGCAGCCTCTTTATCCTTGTCCCTATGGGTAGTAGATGTTAGGTCTACCTACCCTACCAAGATCCTACCAATAGTTTTATCATTTGTGGGATTTAACGGGCGCGGTTGTTGTCGTTTATCTATTTTTAAGCTATTCAATTAATGAATATAAAACTGATCAATTACAAACCATAAGATATATATATATATAATAAAACCTGAATCTGCTTATCGGAACTAGGTTTAGAAGAGTTTGGTTGTTCTCCTCCTCCTCCTCCTGCACGTGCCTTATCTTCTGCACGTGCCAGAACTCCATCATGTCTTTGAAATAATAATGATAATTTAGGAGGTCTGGAAGTTAACAGAGGCGACGATACGACGTAGTTTCGGCTTCTGAGTTGGGGGTTTAGTAGAGTTTTAAAGGGAAGCAGAGTGGTAGACATTCAGATATGCTGCTTCTCTTAATTATTACCACTGTGGCCGGAGTTTACAACGGTGATGTTGGTGTTAGTTAGTGGTCGTTGTTCAGATTTAAGACAAAAAAATCTTGTTGGTAGCAATTGCATGTTATAACTTCAAACTTCAAACTAATACATTGGTCAAATCTTATGTAAGAGCATTCACAGCCCAGGTCATATAATTTAAGGAAAAATGATAGTTTTCTAAATTTGCATCACTTTTTTAAAGTCTCTCACATCTTATTTGTCATTCATATCCCTCATAAGCTTCTTTTATTATTATTATTTTATTTCTTTACAACCAACATCAAACCACTCCACCTTCAATTTTTATTATTTTATTATTAGATTTATACATCGGGAGCGTCTCGGGTTGAAAAATCTAATATGACATATGAATTTTATATACGAAATAGACTGATGCGCTTTACAGTTACATGCAGGAAAGCTTCAGGTAGAACCTAACCTAAAACAATTAACAATGTATCTCAAATGTTAACGTCTAACCTTAAACAATGTATAACTCTAATATTAAAATCTAACCTGAAACAATGTACAACTCCAATGCTAACACCTGTTGTAAATAGAATTCATATTTACTGGTTTGAAGATAATTAATGAATTGCCTATACATGATTAATGAATAACCTAATAACTTTGTGTTTTTTTTCCTGTATGAACAAACCCCACAAAAAAATAGTCGTTTTTTTCTCCGTTTTTTATATAGCACTATGGTACCCGTTGGAAAAATAATAAAACGCTCGTTAATTTGGTCATTTTTTCTCCGTTTTTTATATATCACTATGATACTTGTTGAAAAGATAATAAAACGCTTGTTAAAGTGATAGACATTCAGATGCTTCAACTAATTATTACCACTGTAGCCGGAGTTTATGACGGTGATGATGGTAGTAGTTAGTGGTGGTTGTTAAGATTTAAGACAAAATCTTGTTGATAGCAATTGCATGTTATTACTTGAAACTACAATATACATTGGTCAAATCTTATGTAAGAGCATTCACAACCCCAATCATATAATTTAAGGAAAATCATCATCATCATCATCATACTCAGTTAATCCTACCTATAGCAAAGCTAAGGTAGGGTCTGAGGAGGGTAAGATGTAAACAACCTTACCTCTACCCCTAAGAATAGAGAGGCTGCTTCCAGTGAGACCCCCGGCTCGATGTGGTTTGGTATCAAGCCTTGGACATAAGGAACAGAACACTTAGTAATCGGGACAAACCCGAACATTGCATGTATCCCTTTGAATTTTGGCTATCAACGCCACCACATGATGCATGATTAACCGTCCGTCGTTTTTAACGTTATTTTCACGAAATTAGTAAAATAACGTTAAAACTAGTGCAACTTTACTTTTGCCCCCCGAGGGCCACACATATATACATTATATGTGCACACCGTAAGTGGGGCTATTTAAGGAAAATCATAGTTTTCTAAATTTGCCTCGCACTTTTTTCAAAGTCTCTCACATCCCATTCCCTATTCATATCCCCATAAGCTTTGGATATTGTTAGTCGTGCAGGTATGGACTCTTGTAACCCAGTTGCCACTCCAGTCGACACGAAACCCAAGCTCAGTGGTACGTCAGGCGCGCCATTTGAAAACCCTTCACTATATCGTAGCTTAGTTGGGGCTCTGCAATACCTGACTTTTACCAGACCCGACATTACTTATGCAGTCCAGCAGATCTGCATTCATATGCACAGCCCCACGCTTGATCACTAGAACGCTCTAAAACGCATCATCAGGTATATTCGTGGCACTTCAGAGTATGGTCTCACTTTATCAGCTTGCGCAGATTTATCTCTACGCGCCTACACTGATGCTGATTGGGCTGGATGTCCGGACACTCGTCGCTCTACTTCGGGATATTGTGTTTATATGGGTCCTAACATTTTATCGTGGTCATCAAAACGACAGACTACTATTTCACGTTCGAGTGCCGAGGTAGAATACAGAGCTGTTGCTAATGTTGTTGCTGAAGTTTGTTGGGTTCGTAATCTGCTTTTGGAATTGCGCCACCCCCTGTCTAAGGCCACTCTCGTATATTGTGATAACATCAGTGCAGTTTATTTATCACAAAATCCAGTGCAACACCAGCGCACGAAACACATCGAACTGGATATTCATTTTGTTCGTGAGCATGTGCAACGTGGCACTATTCGGGTCCTTCATACGCCCACACGACTGCAGATTGCTGATATCTTCACCAAAGGTTTACCACAAGTTCTGTTTGATGACTTCCGCTCCAGTCTCAACATTCGCCCTCCTACTGCTTCGACTGCGGGGGTGTAATGGAATATATCTCTAGAATGTTCCAATTGTAAATTAGGATATTGTTATGTATTTAATTTTGTGATTATCTCTTCCCTAAAATAAGGGGAATGTATTATGTATATAATCTCATTCAATCAATGATAATGATCAAGCATTGAAGCTAGGGGTGGCAAAATGGGTAATTTGGGTTGGTTTGGGTGTTGGGTTAGGATGGGGTTTAGGTTAGGATGGGTTTGGGTCAAGATGGGTAGATTAAAAAAATGGGTTAGGATGGGTTGGGTCAGGATGGGTTTGGGTCTGGATGGTTTGGATTAGGATAGGTTCACATCAAAATAGATTAAAATTTTTTTAAAAGACTAAAATAACAATAAAAAATAAAAAATTTAAAAAGTAAAAAATTTTTTTTGACCCGATTGACCCGTTATCAATCCGGATCGAGGCCGGTAACGACCCGGAGTATTTCGAACCGACCGTGCCCGTTAGCGACCCGAACCGTTTCGACCTGACCGGATCCGTTAGCGACCAGGATCGTTTCAACCCGGCTGGGCCCGTTAGTGAACGGAATCGTTTCGACCCAGCCGAGCCCGTTAGCGATCCAGAATGTTTCGACCCGATCGGACTCGTCAACGACCGGGCCATTTCGAACCGGCCGGGCCCAGTAGTGACTCGGACTGTTTCGACCCGACTGGGCCCGGTAATGACCCAGACCATTTCAACCTGACCCGTCCCGTAGCGACCCAGACTGTTTCGAACCAGCCGGGCCTGGTAGCGACCTGGACCGTTTCGACCCGATCGGGCCCAGTAACGACCCAGGCCATTTCAACCTGACCCGTCCCGTAGCAACCCGGACCGTTTCTACCCGACCGGGCCCGGTAACAACCCAGACCGTTTCAACCTGACCTGTCTCGTAGCGACCCGGACTGTTCCGAACCGACCGGGCCCGGTAGTGACCCGGACCGTTTCTACCCAACCGGGCCCGGTAACGACCCAGGCCGTTTCAACCTGACCCGTCCCGTAGCAACCCGCACTGTTTCGACCCGACCGGACCCGGTAACGATCCGAATCGTTTCGGCCTGACTGATCCCTTTAGCAACCTGGACCGTTTCTACCCGACCGGGCCCGTCAACGACCAGACCATTTCGACCCGAATAGGCCGGTAAACCACCCAGGCCGTTTCGACTCATTCAAGCCCGCTAACGACTTGAACCGTTTCGATGAGATCGGTCTCGTTAACGACCCATGTTGTTTCGACCTAGTCGTCCGTTAACGACCTGAACGGTTTCGAACCCACGGGGGTTATCAACAATTGGAAATGATATAATATTTTGTTTTTAGTGATTTTTAGTTCCATGAGGCATCAACGCTTTTGGTGTTGGGTGAGTTTTAATTCAAATTTGTATGGTTATCTAAAAATACCCATCCTGACCCATTTGTTTTTTTTGACATACCCATCCTAACCCACTTACTTATTTCTTACAATTAAAATTACCCATCCTAACCCCCTTGAAAATTATACTAAACCCATTTCAACCCACAAGGTCAAATTTTAAACCCAAAATAACCCAAACTCAACTAGATGGGTTGAAATTGCCAGATCTAATTGAAGCATAACATTCTTCAATAAAACAGAAAAAGTGAAAGCCACGTAACAAAATATAAATATATAAAATGTGTCATGTGCATAAATAAAATAATTTTGTAGTATAAGCGTTACTTTTTTTGTGGCCTACAAATCTCTCTCCCATCAAAATAAGATATTTGCTATCCTTGGCATCATCTAATGCGTCGTGCATGGTGTGCACTGCATGCATGACAGCCATCAGCCATGAACCCATAAAAAGTAGCCAGTGGACCATACATATCACGCTACAATTATGAGAACTACAGTACACTTATAACATAAGTAATTTATCAATTATCCAAGCTACTCCACTCTTTGTTACATTACAAATGTGTAACAAATTTTAATTTTGAATATCAACTAGTAATTAGCCCCGCGCGCGTTGCGGCGCTGGTACACTGTAAATGTCGAATGGATTCATCTAAGTGTTATGTGACCCGCGGACAATGTGCAGTGGAACCCATTGCATATGCCGAATGGATTAGTCTAAGCGTGCACTAACCATATGGAAGCGAATATCTCGATTGCGTATTTGCATGCAACTGTAATAACTTCAGCAACATCCATAACATTAATGAGGACGTAAGAATTCATTATAGCAACAATGCCCTCATTCTTAACCGTTATGATCGGAGGTGATAATATCGTAAAATATAAGTTCATCTCTATCATTTGGGAATTCTTTATACAAACCGGAGACAGTGGGTGCCGCCGCCGCTGGAACCTGTCGTTGCTGATGCAGGCGCCAGGTCTTCAACCACCGCCACCATTGTTCTGGTCTAGACCGAGTTAGCCGTGGCTCTCACTGTCGAAGACGCCTGTCACAATATCCTCATTCGCAAGTCGTTGAACACCCTCTAGCCGCCATCCACACCACTACGCGACCACCCCTCCCTACCCGCCGCTACTCGTCACAAAAACACAACCAGTTAACTAAGCATGTCGTCATAGTTACCGTTTTTATCTCTCCTAAAAGTCGTAGCGCAACACCTCCGAAAATGACCGTCGCAACGACCACCACAACCATACTCACCTCCGACCGACAACCATACATTAAACGGTTTAAGAAATTGGTCGCAGATTGGTCATTCAAATGAAGTCGTGCATTAAGCACAAATTGGTCATTCAAATGAAGGCGTGCATTAAGCACAAATTGGTTGACCATATTTTTTATGCAACTCTTTAGTCGGTGTCGATGTCCATGTAAAAGAAAAAGAAGTCGATCTCGGATGTAAAAAGTGTAAATAATTAATAATTATCGTTCAAAAGCCAAGTGAAGAAGGAAGGAAAAGAGAAAAGCAATTGGGCAATATCGTAATTACACCGAATGGTCGATGGCTTTTATGAGTTTTTTACGTTGGGTTGCCACCGACGTTACATTTTAGTAATATATACAATAATAAATATATGTTCATTGCTTGATAAAGACATCCGATAACATCACCAAGTTTAATTTATCTCACATTAAAGACGACCTAAAACGATAATGAAATTGATCGACCGTATGACATATAATAAGTGGTGGACCGGTCTATTATTAGTGCAACTACCTTTTATTATGTTATGGATACCGAGTGCTTGCCAGTGGTTCAAAGCTTACAAGTGAACCAAACCCTAGTTGTTGATCGATCCTTGATTTCTTAAGCAAGGATACGCGAACATTGAACTCCCATGAGTCGTTTGAACTCTCGTCACATGTAAAACCAATAACGCCAGCTGGACTATTCGGGTAAATTGTTGCCTCATTTTCATCGCGTTTTCGTTTATTGTGATTATCATTGGATAGATCCATAACAAGCTTGTGACACTCGTTTATGTCGTCCTGCGTACAAGTTATAACTATGCTGGTAAGAACAACTCGATCACTTAAGTTGTGTCAAATGCACAACATGATCTTGGACCAAATATTATACAAATGCAAAAAGACAAAATCATGCACACAACACATGTTTTAACTTTTAAGCATAATAAAACAGTACAAAGGAAAGGAGGTAGGGTGTTTACTATGACTGTTTCAAACCAAGTACTTTTGTTACTAGTTGTTGCATCACATGTTGTTACAAGAGCAACAAGAGTTGTACATAAAACATGCAGCAAATGGTAGTGGAAACTGGAAAGGACAAAGAAGACAAACCTTAGTGGTTTTGAGAAGATCCAGAAGTTGACTTTTGTAACCAATGGAATTGGTAGGATCGATTTCATCAACAACACAAAGCATTGTAGTTGTTGCCAACACAGATGGTTTATAACACACGAATCTTGAATCTTGACACAAAAAGACACAAAATTGTAAATTTACAAAGTTTGGGTTGCAATGCAAAACATATAAATTAATATTAACAATAATGAATAAATACGGGTTATAGATTTCATACACATGTGACATCAAATTTTAGAGGTATGACATCACATTCTGAACTATTTGACAGTTCTTTTATAAAATGTATATAAAAAAACATAACGCAACATCAAATTGTTTTTTTAGATTATATATTAAAAGCTGTAAATTGAAATCAAAATTATATATTGTCTAAAGTCATATCATTAATGTGCAAGTAGGTTGAATAATTAAGATGGTGTTTGGGGTTGAGTTTTGAAATGAATTTTTAGATTATTAAGTTTTGAAATCATAAATAATCACTTTTTACTGTTTGGGGAAAGTTTATAAAAATTGATTATTTGGGTTTAAAAGGTTACAACTCAAAATGCATAATCTATTTTGAAAAAGCAACTCCACCCTTACTGTATCAAAACGCATAATCTATTTTGATAAAGCAATCCCAAAAACCCTCTAAATATTTGCTCTATATGATTATACAACTAATATGTAACTTAATCAGTAACATTACCAGAGACTAAGTAAAGAATCATAGCTTCACATTTCTTGAAGAAATCCCAATGAACATGCTTTGATAACCCCAACCTTCTTACAATGTGATCAAGAAATGATATTGGTGTCACTGGATTCATCCTCCATTTTAGTGCTGACATCACCAAAAGCTCCATTTTTTGTATGTTCTTGGCCTCAAACAAGACCTTACTGTCCTCTATGATCTGCAATAATAATTCAAATAAAAACAAAACCCCATGTGACTAGAACAAGAAATCACACAAGATTTTAAAAACCCATATAATAAATATGTTACAAGTTTATATAATTATATATTTATATTCATAAGGTATAAGTTTAAAGTATCATACTTGAAGATCTAAGAGTAAAGGCACATGAGTTTCTTCAACTTTAGCAGCCAAAGAAAGACAACCAACAGCAACAAGATGAATCATCCAAGGCTTATCTTGTTGAAAATGTAGACTACATATAAACCTATCAAGATAATTGATAGCTAAAATGGCTGTAAGAGGGGTGAACCCATAATAACCTTTGACTTTAAGGATCCAATCTACAGCCTTTTTACGAGCAAGAAACATAGAGGGACAAGGGGTTTGCTTTTGTTGTTCTTGTTCTTTTGTGAAAAGAGAGACAAGTTCCTCATGTTCCCAACACAAATCTTGTAGGTCCAATGATTGGGTATGGAGATTAGAAGAGTCTTGTGTGGTTAACTCATCTTCATCTTCATGATCAAGAGTCCATTGATGAACTTGTTCCTCATTGCAGAAGAGTGTGTGCAAGAAAGAAGATGAATATGGTGATAAAATGGCCATTGGGTTTGGACGTTTGGTGATTACAGAAAGGAGAAAAGAAGTAAAGTTTCATCCATTTGTCTTTGAGTTCTTCTACTGAGTTTTCTCTCTCTAGAAGACTGTTTTTGTTGCTCTCTCTCTCTCTCTATACGTATAGGTTGTTTAGGTGGTCTGTATGTATAAGACTTATTCACGTTGACCATAATATGTGATCGAGAAATACTAAAAGATAAAACCACTAAAAGAATGACACCTTGTCCTTAAATTAAAGTAGAATCTAATATAGTGTTAATAGTTAAACATGTTATGGTTTTGTTTCGTTAATTGTTTTATTAATTATTAGAATCTCAAGATGTATGAAGACCAACTTTTGATCTAAATCTATATTAAAATATACAACTTACTAGATTATCCTTCGGTGCTTCACAGAATAGACAAATCTAATATAAAATAACAAAATGTGTGTACTGTAAATAAAATAGGTCATTTTTTAAGATTTTTTTAAAGGATCAACACTTGATAACTCATAAAACTTACTTTTAATTTTGCATGTGCATAATTTGCTCGAGTGAAGTCCCTGTACAACTTTGTCACCTTTTCAAGACATTCTAAAGCTGTGATGTAAACCTGGAAAAAAAAAACAATCAACTTGGTATCAAATGATATGTCATGACGATGATTGATATAAGAGGCGTGCATCGTGAGGTGATTAATTATCAACTATCAAGTATCAGCTAAAGATTTACTTGGTGTATAAGAATCATAGACTACATCTAACATGTTTAGCAACCTTTATAATCAATGTTCCTAGCAACACCAATCAAGATAAAAAAAATCGAACTTTACCAAACTGACTATATCTGTGAATACATATATAGTTAGTGGGTTCTTATATGTAATAGTAGGTTCAAAAGTATATATATATATACTATCTTAACATGATTAATGAATTACCTAAACATATTGTATTTTCTTCTGCATGAACAAAAACACACTAAAAAAGTCGCTTTTTTCATGGTACTATGGTGCTCGTTGGAAAGGTAATAAAACGCTCGTTAATTCGGTGCAATTTAAAAAAAATGTTGTATATAAAAGTAACTAACGCTTAAAAATTCTGAGCGAAAGATAAGGAAAAGATAATGATAAAAATAGTAATTAACATATTTAAAATTTAATATAATAGTATCTTTATTTACAATATAATTAAAAGGGAATTTTGGAGGGAAATCAAGGGATATGAAGGCCTCACAACACGTTATGTGTCATACCCCTTTTTGTTTATTATATACTAGATTACATCTCGGAAGCTTTTCGAGATAGATAAATTGAATATGAAGTGATAAAATATGTTTTATGATGTAACATAGAATTTAATGTACTATAATATGAGAAAACAACAATTTTAATCATGTAAATAAGAATGAAAATGTATATTAAAAAGAATATGTATGTTTGGATGATGAACAAAGCTAGAAACAACCATTGCAGGGTGGATTGAGGCGGTGTTTTGAAGGTATGACTTTTTTTTTAAAAAGAAGTTATTTTAACATATTCTGCTCTTGATGAAACTAGAATTCGTAGTTTGAACATGATTAGTGACTTGCCTAGACATTGTTAATGAATTACATGAACATAGTGTGTGTGTGTTTTTTCCTGGCTGAACAAAATCCCACAAAAAAAGTCATTTTTTTGTATAGCACTATAGTACTCGTTGAAATATAATAAAACATTCATTGAAAAGATAATAAAAAAATGTTATTAACGTTTTAAAATTGTGGGGAAATTTGAGAGAGAAAAATACTTTTATATATGGACAAAAGGAGGAGGATGTCACGACACACCCAAAAAGAAAAGATGGCCTCATTGAGTGCTATTTAAAATTTAGTGCTTTAGTTTATTAATAATATATATTAGGGGTGGCAAAATGGGTAGGTTGGGTGGGTTTGGGTGTTGGGTTAGGATGGGTTTGGGTTAGGATGGGTGTGGGTCAAGATGGGTAAATTAAAATAATAGGTTAGGATGGGTTGGGTCAGGATGGGTTTGGGCCTGAACGGTTTGGATTAGAATAAGCTCACATCAAAATTAAAAAAACCATTTCGAACCGGCCGGGCCCGGTAGCGACCCGGACCGTTTCGACCCAGCCGGGCCCAGTAGCGACATGGACAGTTTCGACCAGACCGGGCCCGGAAACTACCCAGACCATTTCAGCCTGACCCGTCCCGAAGCGACCCGGACTGTTTCATTCCAGCCGGGCCCGGTAGTGACCCGGACCGTTTCTACCCGAACGAGCCCGGTAACGACCCAGACCGTTTCAACTTGACCCGTCCCGTAGTGACCCAGACCGTTTCGACCCGAACGGGCCCGGTAGCGACCCGGACCGTTTCGACCTGATCCGCCCGGTAGCGACCCGGACCGTTTCGAGCCAACCGGGTCCGGTAACGACCGAAACCATTTCAACCTGACCCGTCCTGTAGCGACCCGGACTGTTTCGTTCCAGCCGGGCCCGGTAGAGACCGGACCGTTTTGACCCGATCGGGCCCGGTAACGACGCAGACCGTTTCAACCTGACTCGTCCCGTAATGACCCGGACCATTTCGACCGGACCGGGCCCGGTAGCGACCCAGACCGTTTCGACCTAACCGGGCCCGTAAGAGACCCAAACCATTTCAACCTGACCCGTCCCGTAGCGACCCGGACTGTTTCGACCCAGCCGGGCCCGGTAGCGACCCAGACCGTTTCTACCCGACCGGGCCCGGTAACGACCCAGACCGTTCCAACCTGACTCGTCCCGTAGTGAACCGGACTCTTTTGAACGGACCGGGCCCTATGGCGACCCGGACCGTTTCTACCCGACCGGGCCCGGTAACGACCCAGACAGTTTCAACCTGACCCGCCCGGTAGTGACCCGGACCGTTTCGACCCGAACGGGCCCGGTAGCGACCCGGACCGCTTCTACCCGACCGGGCCCGGTAACGACCCAGACCGTTTCAACCTGACCCGTTCTGTAGTGACCCGGACTGTTTCGACCCGACCGGACCCGGTAACAACGTGGACCGTTTTGACCCGACCGGGCCCGACAACGACCAGACCATTTCGACCCGAACTTGCCGGTCAACAACTCAGACTGTTTCGACTCGGTCAAGTCCGCTAACGACTCGAACCATTTCGATGAGATCGGTCTCGTTAACGACCCATGTTGTTTCGACATGGTCGTCCGTTAACGACCTGAACGGTTTCGAACCGACTGGGGTTATCAACAAATGCAAAAGATATAAATTTTTTGTTTTTAATGACATTTATTTCTATGAGGCATTAACGCTTTTGGTGTTGGGTGAGTTTTAATTCAAATTTGTATATGGTTATCTAAAAATACCCATCCTGACCCATTTGTTTTTTTAATTTACCCATCCTGACCCACTTACTTATATCCTACAATTAAAATTACCCATCCTAACCCCCTTGAAAATTATACTAAACCCATTTCAACCCACAAAGTCAAATTTTAAACCCAAAATAACCCAAACTCAACCAAATGGGTTGAAATTGCCAGGTCTAATATATATAGATATAGATATATAGATTTAATACAAAAAATAGCTACTATAATATATTATAACTTTTCCTTTTTTTCTTTTTGACTTTTGCCCTAATTTTAATTTGTGACCTCTTAAAATTGGAATATAGACTTTGTAAAAGAGGTTGCAGTTATTTTTCTCTTATAAAAATAGGTAGGAAAGTTTGCATCCCATGTTAACATGGCACAACTCTACATCAATCGCATATCAACTTTCATTGCTACTTGTCACAATCTATCAAAGTGTAGACGAGTCTCCCTCATGCTTAACATGCCACAACTTATTTTAAAAAAACAAATTAATTTGATTGGATAGATTTGGAATGGGCACTCCCTAACCAACCCAAACATCTCGTCAAGCAAAGGAAACCAACAACCACATTGCCAGATGCATACTTCTCGCTTTACTACCAATGAACCGGCAGGTTGTCATGGAGCCAACTACATAATTCGCTTAGTTAAATACTCTTGAATTACTTTCATTTATAACAATTGGTTATGCCGTCATCTAGTTGAACATGCTGACCGAATCGGTGTCTGGACAATTTATTTATTTTTCATTCCAAAATCTAATTTTAGTGATTCATATCATATTTGTTTGTTTCAACATCAATATTATTGTCGTCATTGCAAAATTCAAATCGGAAAAACAAATTATATATGTATAGGGTTGGGATCCGAAGAGAATAAGTTTAATTGAGAACTATGATAACCATTCTGGGCCACACATTTCTCTACGACAATTTTTTTCACATTTCTCTAAATGGCAGGTTTTCCTATGAGGATTTTTTTATGCATTTATATGTATGTGTATATTATCAATTTTCGATTAAACATATGTGTATATTGTCAAACATATATGTATAATAATTATTTTTCAAATTCAAACACATATACACACGTATGTGAAGTAGAAAAACATGTTTTACTCATTATCTTCCTATATACATGTGTGTGCAATTATTTCTACACATTTGTAAATACATGTACATATCAAAACATGTATGTACATATATGTACAATACTTATTTTGTAGTTTTAAACACATTTATACATTTATGTATAAATGCAAAAATATATATATCCTTGCTTAAAAAGGGGCAATTAAGCTAAAAAAAAAGGTAAAAAAAGAAATGTGTGATCCATACATGGTTATCTCAGTTCTCAATTAATTCGTTATTGATTCTCAAATGATCCAAATTAATCCGACCGATCATGATGACCGGTTTGATTATGAAAATATCGCATCTCACGTACTTACAATATTATTTAATTCATTTTATAAAATTATAGTGTACAACTTAATTCATTAAAAATAGTTTATTATTTAACTTATTTTTTAAATGTATTTTTTTAAGAACAACTTAATTACTCACCAATCTAAACAACTATTAACTAGGGCTAGCAATTCAGACACGAACACGATAACCTGATACGAATCTATACGATTTTAACAGGTTTTGTGTCTATAACATGTCAACACCTTAAGACCTGTTTATTTTCGTGTCGTGTTCATGTTTACCTGTTTTATGTTCGTGTCTTAACATGTTTTATCGTGATTCTTATCGTGTCTTGTCGTGTGTTAACCTATTTTACTAGGTGTTCCTTATCGTGTCTTATCGTGTTAACCTGTTATACACAGATTCGTATTCGTGTTTGAAAAAAATGACATGATTAGATTTCGTGTCATGTTCGTGTAACCTGTTATGCTAGCCCTACTATTAACTGTATTTCGCACAATCCTCGACTTCTGTAGAAGGGCACATTACTTAACACACTAATATAAGATATATATACCATTAAGTTTAGTTTTAAATGTGTTATGTTATATGATAATATAAAAAGTGGAGTACTCAACGGGTGGATTGTAGTGTGCGTTGCAATGGCGGGGCAAAACCTACACTTCCATGAAGACTGGACCCCATGACAACGACCTTTCATTTTTTATTGTTTCTTTTACAGTTTTACCCCATGACCAAAACATTCATAAACAAAGAAACTTGACAAAGTCCTATTTGTCCAACCAATTTGTTTTGTATTTATACTTGTTTAACTGTTTAAGGCAAGACAAGATTAATGAACATACGGGGTGCTAGCCTTTTGGTTTAAGTGTACGAGTCAAGTTCGGGTCTAACATTGTTTTCATTCGACAATTTGAAAAGTTGGATAGCTTACATCAATCACGCCGGTTTGTACCTATAAGGGTTTAGAAGACGATTTACAACTTGTTATTATAAATATAGCTATGAACAATCGTGTACTCTATACCTCCTTATTTGTATCAATTTATATTCTTATTTCCCTTTTGGTTTTAAGTAGATCTTAGTTATTCAAAACGGTTTGATGACACCATAATCAACAACATAATTTAAGTGTATATGCGTAACACCCCGACTAGGAGGGACTAGACGAAATCACAGATTTTGATGTCAAACTTGCACAACGGAAGCAACCAACGATTAAAATAAATATTCATACAACTTCTAGTTTCAAATTAATATAAATACAAGAATTAAAATATGCTAATATCTATTACAGGAAAAAATCGCGGCAAGTGATTTTTGTAATATATGATTCTAGTTAATAATCCTAGTAAATGAAATTGGAGCATTAAATTGGACAAAAGATTGAAATATCTGTTTTTGAATGGTGATGAATATATTGGTATAACAAAGACCGGCCCCAAGTGATGATTCGAAATGATTTGGTCATAACCATATATATATGCCAATTGATGTGTATAGACAAGCAAGCTTGCCAATTGGAGCATTAAATTGGACATAAGATTGAAATATCTGTTTTTGCAGTAGCCTCGCTTACAGTTGTGCGCATATAATGTATATATGTGTGGCCCTCGGAGGGCAAAAGTAAAGTTGCACTAATTTTAACGTTATCTTACTAATTTCGTGAAAATAACGTTAAAAATGACAGACGGTTAATCTTGCATCAGATGGTGACGTTGATAGCCAAAGGACATGGGGGTACATGCACCAATCGGGCTTGTCCCGATTGCTAAGTGTTATATGCCTTGTGTCTAAGGCTTGATACAAAACCACCATTGAGCCGGGGGTCTCACTAGAAGCAGTCTCTCTATTCCCATGGGGTAGAGGCATGGCTGTCTACATTTTACCCTCCTCAGATCCTACCTTAGCTTTTGCTATTGGTGGGATTAACTGAGTATGATGATGATGGAGACAAGCAAGCTTGCTAGGTGTATTAAAGCTTGGGAGTAAATTGGTCGGAGCTAAACAATCAACGCGTGCTAAGGATATCCGAGACAAAGCTTAGCCTACGGATAAGATAACGGATGAAGATCAAGTGCTCACGACTAAACAACAAGCATACATCTCCAAGTCGGATTACATTTTGTATATATGACAAGAAATATTTTGAGTTAATGGATGGATTTCAAACTAATTCCTAAAGTTTCATTCGTGTATCTTGTAGATATTAAGACATGGAATTGAGTTATGCGTTTGGCATTTAGTAATTATTAAAAGTATTACCCATGTGACACAACCAAATTCCACCTACAACATTTTCATGACTCATGCCTAAGTGCTTTTCGCTTCGTGTGTGATACCTTACCTTTAGGAATGATAATGGGTCGGGTTTGGAACAAGTTTAGGTAATTCCAACCCCATACCCAAATATGTATGTTTGTCCCAAACCCGTCTAAAACCCGCAGGGTATACTCGCATGTTTCGAGTAAACCCGTTAATTAAAAAAAATACCCGTTGTGTATGCCGGACCAAAACCCGCAGAGTATCTGCTGACATTTAGCATTATCAAATATGTATATAAATGAAATATCTAAACTCACGAATGCATAGATAATGGTTAGTTTATGACTCGTCGCAACATTAATCGTGTTATATGATATACATAGAAGCGAATAGAGGCTTAGCCTATAAATACCCTTTCCGAAGAGAAAGAGGAAGATAAAGATTCCGTAATAGGATAATAATATCGAGTATAGGTGTTACAGTCCCATTAAATTATTTTACAACACATAAATCAGCGTGATTTTTCTATATAAAACCTTAAACATGTGATTTTATATAAACGCAAAGGATTTTTCTATGATTTAGTATTAATTAATTGTCTTATATGTTATGTTTGTTTATATTTATATGACTTTAGATATACTTTTAAATATATAGAATAAAACTATTAAGACAAAACATTAACAACCATACCCAATAGAAACTTACGGTGAGGCCTGAGAGGATGAGATGTAACTAAGCCTTAAAAATCTAAGGCAGGCATAAAAATCAAATTAAAGCATACACAGCTACTAAATAAAAAAAACAATATCAGTAAATTGGTGAAAACACATAAAAAGATAGATGTCACGTCATATAGACACACGTGCAAGCGATAACATGTAAAGACCACTCAAATAAACCTAGAAACTAAGCTCTTAAGGCACGAAACAATATAAAATCAATACCATCATCCTAAGAGTCCTTGACATTAAAACTACGTCTCCATAAACTTTTATCATTAACCAAGACTTTTGGAGACATTTGTAATAGAAACCCTGTCACAACTCACAATTAAAGGAAAAAAATTGAAATTCATAAATAAATACACATTGGTGAAACGATTTCCCAAGCCCTTTTTCGTCACGGGCTTTAACCAAAAGATTCCAGTCGGTGACCCTTATGTCATATAGGGGAAGGCATAGGGAGAAAGAAGTCTCCCAAATTCAATGTTATTATTGCCAAGGATTTGGACATACAAACAAGACGTGCCGAGTAGGGATTGAGCTTGGTGGGTATCGAAAATACCGGTACCGAAATCACCAAAATAGATTACCGATACATGTACTGAAAATGCTCGGACCGGTTCGGTAGCTTTATTTGAAGGTAAAATCGGTAAAATACATGTTTATGGCACAGTACTCAAAACAACAGAAAATGAGATGGAATCTGGATCAGAAGCATCAAGTGAAGTGTCAAATGCATCATTAAGTGAAATGGGTCAACCTGTATTTCAAATGGATAAAAATACAAGTCAACCATGAAGACCTTAACAAAAATGATGCCTTGAAGACCTGTACAAGAAAACTCTCTCATGTCATAGATACAGTGATGGAATGAGTCTAGAATAGGGGTGGAATGTTATATATATGATTATCTAAACTTCTTACCATAAGTACTTAATATTATAATTATTATATTAAGTGGTGCGCTTAATTTGTTGGCCCCAATCAAATCAAGAACAATACTCAAATCAACATAAGGATTGCAGGGAAGAAAACAAGGGATGAACCATCAAAGCACAAACTTTATTTAATCGATCATAAAAGATATCGTCATTGTATATATACAGACTTGGATCGACGCGTCATTTCAGATGAAATGGCGTGATCCTTCTAAACGACGTGATCCTAACGGTTTAATACTTTCAAATATTACACTAGGACCTTTCTACCAAGTACAAGTATACAAAAGATACTAAACCATACTTTCTTATAATAATACCCAAACTAAAACAAGTATAGTTATTAATTGGTTGGTCAATTCCCTGCGGTATTATCCCTCTTTCAAGATATAGTTCCTGCAGTATTGAACAGAAGAAAAGCAAACTGCATATTGAAACAGTTATTGGGTACCTTATCAAACCCGTGAAGACGATTGGAGGATAAGGTCGCGTTCTATTCTCGATCATCGTTGTGTTTAGCCAACTACAGAAATGACACTTGTAAAAGAATTAATATCGCAAGAAATAGTAAATATATACAACATTTTTTATCAGTCATATTTGGATTTATTTACACCCCTATGTGCATGAATACTCCTTATCGTTATTGAATCACAAAACGTGACCCATTTTGCCTACTGTATGCACTTATTTGCAGGAGATTGAAGATTAAAAGTGAGCAAACTATAATGTTGGGGTCTATTGTTAAAATCCATCGATGTTACACCTCAAACATGAGAACTCATCCCAAAAGACTAATCTGATGAGACAGAGAGCCCAATTGGGTTATAAACCTCACATTTGTTGCATACAACCGATGTCAGGAAAAGTCTCATACCTTGCAATGACTTCAGTCCATAACAATCGACCCCCCTAAGGGCCAACGTCCTCGTTGGTCACGACTGGCTCCTTCCTGGCCACCACTGCAAGCCTCGTTGGTCACGGCTGGCTCCCTCTAGGCGATCACTCTGAGTTTAGCTCTGATACCACTGTTACAACCCAAATAGGAGAACTCATCCCAAAAGACTAATATGATAGGATAAATCTCACATTTGTTGCCCATACAACCGACGTCGGACAAGTCCTATACCTTGCAATGGTTCCAGTCCATAAGAATCGATGGCATCACGACGGTTGGTACCTAAGTGTTATATTCTTTTATCACTATTTGTTTTCGAGTCTTTTAAAATAGGGAAATGAAAGGAAGATGGAAATGATTTGTGTTTTGGGGTTTTTTAATGGAATGAAGTGGAAGGAAGCCGAAAAAGAGTTGTGTTCCTGAGTTTTTAAAAGGAAGGCAATGGAAAGAAGAGAAAGGAAAATCTTTAATAATCTTTCATCCTAACTTTTCTTCCAAAATGGACGGGTTTGAAGAGAGTAAAGAGGTTGTTTGGCAACCTCGGTGCCACTAAGTGTTGAGTTATTAAGAAGTCTTATTAGGTAAGAGGCTCTGAACCATTAAGAGATATGTCTAAGCTCGGCCTAACTGGTTGATGGTGGAGGAGGTGGTGGTGGGTCAAGGAGGTGGTGCGTGAGTGGCCTGCTGAGAGTTATGAACATAGGTGAATGGATAAAGGGGTAAAATTTCCATTCTAACATCATTTTGAAACTTAATGGGTAAGAGGCTTATTGACTAATTCAGAGTTGTCCTGTCAGTGAACCAATCACATTTAATGTTGATTGATTAAGAGGCATTAAGAGGCTACCAAACAACCCCTAAGATTTCTTCCTAATTTTCCTTTGGTTTCCTTCAAATCTTAAACACGAAATTACATTAATCTTTCATTTCCTATCTTTTTACTCCTTAATTCCTTTCCCTTTTCTTTTCTTTCACTTTCTGTTATTTCTCTCACAAAAATTGTTAAACTAAACAATTCTTGATTTAACACAATATATCAAACTATAACTCAACAAAAAAACTTAATCGGATAGATATTAAGATCTATCCAAACACACATACCTTTTCAAACTTGAGTATCAAGAACCAATACAATATTTAAACACCAGCGAAGATCTCTAACTAGAGTTTCTGGATTTGAGAGAACGAGATAGAATGAGCATGTGTTTTAGAAAGTATATGCATATGCGATACCTGATTTCTCCTCACCACTTCATTGACTATATATCTAGTTGGGGCTTTGAAACATTATACCAAAAATAAAGCTCACCAAAATGGAAATTATGAATAATTTCCAATCAGTTGCAATCCATCCGACAAAATTCGCCAACTCCAAACCAAATGCATTCCTCCCCATCTCATCTCCACAACCTAGATAAATAAACAATAGATATAAATCAAGTTAGCACTTAGCAATTGAACTGAACTAATAAACAAGTTACCTTGTTAACAAAAAATACATACAACATTTTTAAAACAGGTTCTATTTTGTGTTGGAATGAATTGCATCAAGCAACACAATATTTTATGTGACTAAATCACAAATTCATGAAACTTATATTAAGAACGAACACCCACAAATTACAACAATGGCCCTCAACCCTCTATTTATACTAAAACAACTTTCTAAACAAGACTGTCCAACTAAGCTTCTAACTCCTCAATCCTCATAACTTGGAATATTAAACAATACTACTAGATAAACAAGCATAAACAATATAATTAACAAACAAAAGCAACTCAAACTCTAATATTTTTAACCTCATCAAGATTAATCCCTACATTTTACATGGGTGAAGCCCTAGCTTAAGGCCCCCAATTTGCAAGGGCCCCAGATTTTTGTTTATGCAAGGACTAGCAGACGCATGATACGAACAGGTACTGTCATGGGAGCCGTCATCTTGATGTATGCAATCAGCAGTCTTCTTAATCGGGGTCATAAGTTTTGTCCACTAAATCAGTGAATTGTAAATCTTATATGCATTTTAAAGGTTTTTTTATCTTAGAGATTTGCTTCAGTGTAGTTTGATAATCGTGTTATTGCATTATCACAAATTCATAGTTTTTTTATTAGAGATTTCTTCAATATAACTTTTAAGATCCCCAAATCCTGATGTGTTTATGGCTTTATGCAATACACTCGTTACCATGTACCCAACTGCAATGCAGAAAGTACAATATACGTATCAAAACCAGTGTCTTGAATGTAGGGATTATATACCTTGATTTTTAATGTTGACTTTTCACTGTGATTCGATTTTGAATTGATAAGATATGATATTGATTTCTCATCTCT
The DNA here is from genome assembly GCA_032199755.1 of Ambrosia artemisiifolia. Taxonomy (NCBI): domain Eukaryota; kingdom Viridiplantae; phylum Streptophyta; class Magnoliopsida; order Asterales; family Asteraceae; genus Ambrosia; species Ambrosia artemisiifolia. The sequence goes on along the minus strand of CM063515.1, from coordinate 53,166,752 downwards.
AATTTTTCAATTATCATCATATATTCTTACCAATCTCAGTGAAATTTTTCATCATCTATTGCAAGTGGAATTTCTCTGTTCTGAGGAGTGATGTTGAATGTAGCATACATCGAGGTTCATGGTTGAGTACTTGAGTAATAATCCTTCGGTTTGCTTGTAACTTGTGATATTCCTTTGCTGCATTTTATAAGCATATACCTCATTCTCTCTTATTTATTATCAATGTTGCAAAAATCGGCCTAGGCGGCGCCTAGGCGCTAGGCGGTGAAGAAAATCGGAATTAGGCCCTAGTCGGAGATCTAGGCGTTTTGGGCATTAGGCGGTCCTAGGCGGTGATTTTTTTTATTAAATTTCTAAGTATTTCTAAGTATTTTTTAGTATTATGTGTATATATCTAAGTATTTCTAAGTATTATGTGTATATATCTTAACATATTTTCAAAAAACACCTAAATTTGTGTGTATACATATATAAAATACCAAAACGCCTAATTCCGCCTAATTTTCGCCTAGTCCCGACTAGTCCCATATTCCTTGTCTTCTGTAACTTGTATTTTTAACATGTGAGTTCCTTATTTAAGATTTTAACTGTGCATTGCAAGAGAATTTCATCATGTTACTAGTATTTGTTTTTATGTTTAATGGCAACAAATAATTTGCATTCCCATCATTCCATCATTCTTGCTTGATGTGTTGTATGGCCATATGTACCTGTTTTTTCATTACAATTGTTGCACTCAACCCATTCGGATATGAGGCAAAGGTGAACCTTGATTTTGTTTTCATACCCATTTTTATGTGTTTATATGCATTAACAAACTTTTTTTATTTAATTACAATGAGTGGCATAATGTGCATTATGCATTATGCATGTGAGTGTTCCATGCAAAAATATGTAATAGGTATTGCAACAATTGAGCATACTGATACAACCCACATTATCATCACTAGGTTTCTCTAATTTCACGTTTTTTTCTTATTTAAGTGAAGCTTATCATTAACACGTTTGATGATTTCAAACATGTTACAGATTTAACAACTCCCAAGAAACGACGACAAAGCTATCAATTCCTGGCAATGGAACCAAATGATAGAACCCAAAAATTGAACAAAGGTAATTGATAGATTTATTGCTGGAAAACTGAAATATTACAAGATAGAAGACCCAATTCGAGATGGGTTAATCTCCAAGAACAAAGGTAATTGATATCCAATTTAGATAACATAAACATGGACATTTCTCAAAACTAGAACAAGAATTATAAATAAGCATAATACTATAATAGAGATAATTGCTCCTAAACTTTAGCTTGCTGACTTTGACTGTTGACTTTTGACTTTGACTGGGTATGGGCTTCAGTTGGGTTAAGGATCCAGATGGATTCTATCAAACAGTTTAGGTTACACTTAGAACTGTTTAACTAGAAGTAAGCAGAATAACAACAGTTCTTGGTATGTTTTACTCCACCTATTTTATGGTTTAGCAATTTTATAGTTCTTATAGTTTTTAAAAGAATATAATTTGGAAACGGTTGCAATTTTGGTGTTCGTTTTGGGGCTTTGGTTCCCCAAAAAGCTTGGGCCGGCCCTGATTAAACTACTAGATAAACAAACATAAAACAATATAATAGACTAAAAAACGACTCAGACACTGATATTTTAAATCTTATCAAGATTAGTCCCTACATTTTCGTGCAAATAAAAATATGAGGGAGAACGAGAAAAATTACCAGGGTGATGAATTGACTCATAAGGCGGATATGGTGAAAGGGGGTAACTAGTTGTCTGAGGTCGGTATGGTGCCTGATGAGAAACACCATTAGGCGGGTAGATTCGGTAAGATGGTGCTGGCGATGCTACATATGGTGGTGCTGATGGTGCATAACCATCAGAAGGTTTATCAGCAGAATCTTTTGGTGGTTTCTGCACAAAAACAGAAGCCACAACTTTCTTTAGATCTTGATAAGTATCAATGGCAAAGAAGTAATTAATTATGAAACATTAGTTGAACTTACATTGCCATTAGTATAATTCATTATTATTCGAACCACTCCGCCATACCTGTATAAGTTCAGTTTTGCATTAGAAACCTTCTGGTAATGCTTTTAAATATTCAACTTTTTAAATTTTGTAATTTATACATCTGATTCAAAATTTTATAAAACCTAGAATAAATAAAATCAATTAGTTATAATAACCTTTTTAATTAATAAATAATTAAGAAAGATTTGTTGAGTCGGAGATCTCATGTAATTTATATATGAAAGTATAAATGTGTTGAGGACAAATGCATGGTTTCAGTTTGTTCTTATGATTTATGAATTATAGTACATAACGTGACGATTGTAAAGTCAAACCTAAGACAAAATGAATTATATTTAATACTGATACGTTGTATCAAAATTACAAATGTATACAACTTGACACAGATTGTAATCGTGTAACCAACTAAAATCCGTTATTTTTTTTAATATAATCAAGTTTGAAAAAGCCCTAGCCAGTATGTATATTTTGTGACCAATTACAAACTAAACCTCATAAAAGTGATCTTAAAATCATGCATGATACACAAACCTGCCAGGTTCACTCTCTAATGGCCAGATATCATCATCAAATCCCTGAGAAAGAGCTTTTGCCAATGAAATCCTGGTAACAAAATTTGTCAATTTACTTGAAAACAAGCTACTGGTGGCGGTGCAAACAGAAGAATCAAAAGGATAATTACCTTCCACTGCCGATGAAATCATATGAGCTATCCTTATTCCAAGCATGAACATTCAGCTCCGTCAATCCTTCAATTTCAGGGTACACGAATGTCTCCAGGAATGCAGGACCATCTAAACCGATTGTGTAATACAAATCAAGTAGTAAATCATAACCCAGATCTTCAAACATTGATCAACACAACCGATACAAGAAAACGATGAGAGAGATTGTTACCTGTATAGGTACGAGTGGTAGACATGTTGCTACCATATTTGATACAGACTTAAGGATCCTGCCTTGAAATCCACTCCGTATCGTCCAATCTTTTGCAGCTAACAACTAAATTTCATTCGGAAAAAAAAAAGAAATTAGGTTATGAATCTAATTTACACATGCATGAATTGCAGGAAAACAACAATAATAGGTCATGAATATGGTTAATACACATGAGTTGGGGAAAAATAGCAAAATTAAATCATGTATCTGATAAAAAAAAACGCATCAATCGAGGAGTAATAACGAAATTATGTCAAGTAGCAAATTAATGCACACATAAGGAAATCTAACGAAATTATGTCAAGTAGCTGATTAAAGCACGCATCTACTGAGAAAATATAACGAAATTAGGTCTTGTATTTGAACAAAACACGCATCAATTGGGAAAAAAATAACAAAATTAAGTCAAGAATCTGATCAAAATTGAGGAAATATAACGAAATCATGTCATGTAGCTGATCAACGCACGCATCAAGCATGTAAATATAAGAAAATTAAGTCATATATCTAGCAAAACACGCATCAATTGAGGAAAAATAACAAAATTAAGTCATGAATCTGATCAAAACACGCATCATTGAGGAAAAAACAACCAAAATAAGTCAAAAAACATGCATCTATTGAGAAAAAAATAACAAAATTTAGTCAAGAATCTGATCAAAACCACGCATGTATTTATTTAGGAAATATAGCGAAATGAATCTGATGAAAACACGGATCAATTAAGTCGTCTTGTATCAGATCAAAGACGCATCAATTGAGGAAAAATAAGCCATGAATCCCATCAGTTAAGGAAAAATAAGGAAATTAGGTCTTGAATCTGATCAAAGCATGCATCAAGTAAGAAAAAATAACGAAATTAAGTCATGAATCTGATCAAAACAGTCATCTAAGAGGAAATTATAACGAAATTAAGTCATATATATAATAAAAAGACGCATAATTAACGAATGTATTGAGAGGGAAAATGACGTAGTACCAGTGACTTCAATAAGATTGCCATGAGTAGCCATTAAGACGTTAACAACAACAACAGCTTGCTTATTATTATTTTCTGAAATGAAATTGAGAGCATATTGAATACCATTCTCTGAATTTATATGAGGGCTTTAATCCACATGAACAAGTAACTTATCTCCGTTAAAAAAAAAAAAAAACAAGTAACAACACCTTCCTTATTATTATTTTATTATATCATTATGATATGATTTTTTATTCTTCAATCTATGACTAGTTCTCGTCTCTGGGCATGTTTTGGATTCCTTATTTCACCAACTTATAACTTATCTCCTTAGTCAAAAAGGAGATAAGGAGATAAGTTTGTTTGGGTAATGGGTTGAAAAGGAGGTTTTTGTGGGTTGAAAAGGAGATAAGTTATAAGTAAGAAATTGAAACTTTTTGATTAAGGAGATAAGGAGGTAGAAGAATGAGATAAGGAGAAGGAATCCCAAACATGCCCTCTATCCCCTCCCCTTGTTCCTCTTCCTATATATAATTCTAAACTAAATTTTTATATAATGCAGTGGGTTTAGGGTATAAAGTAAGAGGAATTAAATTTTGGATTATTTAAAATAACACTAAACAAAACAATTAAAAACACAAAACAATTTATTTTAGGCTTATGAACTTAAAACATCATGCCAAGAACATGTGTTCTAAATTGTTATGTTTTAGCAGTGTGTTTTAGCTATGTTGTACATTGCATTGTGTTTTAAATTATTGTATTTGGTGTTTTTCTAGCAAAAACAAATCAAAATATTATACCTAAATCCAAAACATGATGCATACATGTCAATTCTTGATCCTTCTCACACTTCTCACTAAATATGACCTTTGTACCAAAACCTTTTATGTATATAATGTACTACAGAAATCAACAATACAACAATTTTAAGCATTTGAAAGAATGAAAATGCATATTACAAACAATATGTATGTTTGGATGAGGACCAGAGCCAAAAACAACCATTGCATGATATGATTAAAGTGGTGGTCTTAAAGGTGTGGTTTTTTTTTTTTTCTAAATAAGTGGTTTTAACTTATTCTACTTTTGATGAAAATAAAATTCCTATTTACTGGTTTGAACATGATTAATGACTTGCCTAGACATGATTAATTAATTATCTGAACACATAGCGTTTTTTTTTCTTGTATGAATAAAACCCCACAAAAAAAACATTTTATTTTTCGTTTTTTGTAAAGCACTATGATAATCGTTGAAAAGATAATAAAACACTCGTTAATTTGGTGTAGTTTTTTTTTAAATCTCGTATATAAAAGTTATTAACGTTTAAGAATTATTGGGGAAAACATGAGAGAGAGAGACTTTTAGAGGGAAATAAGGGGGAGGAAGCCATGTGACACGCCCAATGGGGAGATGACCTAAATGAATGTCATGTCAGCAAAGAAGACTTTCTTTTATTATATATATATATATACATGATAGAGGTTTCTTTTAGGAGTTAAGCTACCGAACTTGAAAGTAGCCGAGTTTAAATATGCTTGAGTCAGAGCTTTGCTTATTTAGTTTGAGTCGGCTCGCTTATATAATTTTTATTTAATATATTAATATATTTATTTAATTGGTATATTTATTATTTATATGTTTGTTACACTTCCAAACATTTCCCTTAGGTTACCCCATTCTCGCACTTAGGATACACTATCCCTAATGTATGATTTTTAAATGATATCATAGTGATGAGGTTACCATATCAATCCAACCAAAACTTTTGAACGACTTCCCCTATTTAAATAAACGACTGACACAAAACTAAAACACATTCCCAGCACCAACACATTTCACACCACCAATTTTGATAAAATTGCAACAACAAATGAAAATGAAATAACACATGGACCTAATTTTACTATTCTTGAGTTCCTTTTCTATGAACGCCCATTCCCCCTATCAAATACACATCAACTCTAATGTGTATCAATTCAATACTCCAACCCTAGCATATCCGCACAACTCCCCCACACATGGCTGCTGCAATGGTTACGAAACAAACCAAAAAACACACAAAGAATATAAAGAACACATACCTCAGGCTGCCTCCCAAGAGCGCTAAATTCAATAGAATTCAACCATACTTCATACCTAATACATATCTTATGGTGGACCAACGGGATGTTTGCCTCCCTCAGCTTTTAAACGGCGTTTTCCGCCTATACTCCAGTGGGTCATTAATTGTAATCCACATTGGATCATCCCCTATTAGCTTGTTTCCTTATTCTAACTCAGGTGGTTTCTTGACATTCTTTTTCTTTCTCATCTTCCTGCTAATTTCTTCAACCCTGTCAATCACAAAACGCTCATCCTCGGTGTGATGAATAGTTAAGTTTGAGAACACATTTAAACTCGATCTCTATCACCAAACCTCATACTTGTCGTTCCTTCAACACAATTGATTATTGCTTAAGCAGTTGCGAGAAACGGCACACATACACACATACACACACACATACATGTATGTATGTATGTATGTATGTATGTATGTATGTATGTATGTATGTATGTATGTATGTATGTATGTATGTATGTATGTATGTATATAGAGAGAGAGAGGGAGAGAGATCTTGAGAACTTTAAATATTATGAGAATCGTAAGAAATTGTGAATAATCAAACAAAACCCATTTTTATACTATTATTATTATTATACAACATTAGAAAACAATTTACTCACTAATTAATTCATCTATCATCTCTAAATTACACCTAACAAATTTTTTACATATGTGTAAATGGTGAACTCACATTTAAATACATGTCATATACATTTAAATTTAAATGTCTAAGTTATTTTTGGATGTTGTATTTAACAATAATGACATGGGTAAAAATAAAATTTGAGTGTTTCAATGAGTTCTCCTTTTAACTTTGTGTGTTTCAATGAGGTTTTGTGGAAATTTGTACATTGCGAGAAAGGTTCGGTTTTTTAGGAATGTTTGGAAATTATGTATGGCGTTTAGGGCGACACTTTGTAGAACACTCACGTTGTGGATGCTCTTAGAATCTCCTGTGGTTTATGCTTTTGAATGGGTTAATGCGGTCCGGTTGATAGTGGTATACCCATTTTGATAGTGGCCGGCTGACGGGACCGAAATTCGGTGGACACAATAGCCGGGCCGGTCTTTCATCATTTTCGGTTTTTCTTTCTTGCAGGTTATTGTTTTTGTCGTATTCCGTCTCCACGTCGCTGTGGCCACTTCGATTTGTGAGGTTATTGCCCTGATTTAACTACCCGTTCCTTTTCATTCCTTGTTTTGTGTGTGTATGTTTTGGGTGAATGAAAAGGATTAACCCAAAACCATCGATTGGTGATCTCATTCTTTTGCATTGTTATAGGAATTCAAATCATACTTTGCAGTTTCCGTGATTAACCCAGAACCATCGATGCTGTTTGATTTCAAACTTTTTTTTTGAACAGCCAACAAATCAAATCCCGATCACTCACGAAGTACACACTGGACAAAGGAGTACTCCGAGAATAACCCGGGTCCACCAATAATTTCACACCAGTTCCCAGGGAAAACCCGCCGTCCGAAGGCTCACTGCGGTAAAACTCAGCCCACCAGCAGCATTTTGGTGCCGCATGACTCGAACTCCCCACCTCCCATAAGGAAAGCAAGGAGGGTGCCACTCCACCACCACAAGGGGATTGGCTTGATTTCAAACTAATGAACTGAACACATCACAAGCCAACCAGTTTTTTATTCCACCAAAAAATCAGCGGAAACTGAAACAAATATGTGAAAAACCGTTTTCCAGAATCATACAAACCAACCTATCAAAAAGATTAAATTAGGAGATGAAAATACAAACACAAACAACGTTCATTCGCACCAGAACACTGAACATTATTCAACTGTAAAATCAAATGAACATAAGTATCAAAGACTTCGGTTTGGTATATGTTCTTCACATACAACCCAGCCTCACACAGGACATTTGCGTGGCATTCGCTTACCATTACTTTTAATCCTGGGATGTTTCTAAATGAACCAAATAAACCATCAAACTAAGATGTGTGTACAGTACATCGTATGTACAAGTATCAAAGCCACAAGTACAACATCTTGGAGTAGCTTATTCTCCGTCACTTTCAAAGTCTTCATCGTCTCCAAAAGTGAAAACAGATGCATCAGCAGCCATTGCCTTGAAATCGCTTACCTCCCCAATCGGGCTTGAGCCACCAAGCCCCGGGCCCGATGTTACAGCACCGGTTTTAGAACTCAGTTTGGGCTCCTCACTGGTGTTGCTATCAGTCTGCTTGGACCCTGAATTATTTAGAGAGAGACTTTGGGTCTCGTTTGATAAATTTTCAATTTTGCCAGAATCTTTAGGATCACTTGAGGAGGTTTCAGAGGGAGGATTTGGTGTTGTACCCTCAGCTGGTTTATTTGTACTTTCAGTTTGCGGTTTTGCTTGAGTGGCAGGGTTGTAGTCGACAACCACAACCTCCACTTGAAATCCCGGAGATGGTAGTTTCCTCTACAGATAACACAATTAGAAAGTCTGAAGGTAAATGTAACTATTTAAAAGGTGTAAACAGATCAAACGGGTTGAATGCTAAAAGTGTATCGTTCGTTGATGCGTACAATCTCATTCTCCTAAATCGCTTAATTAGCATAATTTTATATTTATATTATTACTATAAGAGATGTAGTTTGTGTAATCATATTTAACAGGTTGATTACTTAGAAAAATGTTTTCGAAATAATCGTTTGACCCGATACCTAACCTTCCGGGCCCACTCATTTTGCTATCCCCCATTACAAGACACTTCTCATAGTGATGTTTTTGTAATCATATCTAACACAACAATTTATAAAAATGGTTTTAGAAAATAGAATATAAAGTATTTGCGTGTCAGCCCACTTTAACCCGCCACGCAACTTGGAGGCCTCCTTTTTTTTTTTTTTTTGCCATCTCCAAGTTAGAACACTTCTAATCCAAGATTCACTCAGGGTAAAATTTCTTTATACCCAACAGTAGGAAGAAAATATATTTCAAATCTTTTATTGCATGATCAATTATTGGGTACCTTGTCAAATCCATCAAGATCATTGGTGGTTAGGATAGTCCTGTTCTCGATCATTGTTGTATTTAGCCAGCTACAGAAATGACAATTAAAAAAACAATGAAGTAGGCAATAAATAGTAAATATATAAGATAATTTTCGAACGGTCATATTATGCTTTATTCACATTCAGGTGTGCGCGAATACTCACTATTGTTGTAATCACAAATTTATTTGGCTTTTTGCATATGATACTAAGACTTCTGTCACATTCTAGCCATTGTACTTTATTTTGTATATTTGAGTCATAAAAGATAAATTGTTGTCCGGTACTCCGGTTTGGGTCAATATATGTTATTTTTTATGATGATCCAAACAGGAAAAAAACTTATACATCACATGCACATATGGAACAAAGGCTATCTTTTAGTGACTCAAATGTACAAAAGAAAAGTACAAGAACTAAAACAGGACAAAAGTGAAAAGTTGGACTAGACATACCAGTAGAAATCTCCTTGACGGTCATGAAAATGAATCTTGAAATCACCAGATAATTCTGTCAAACCGGGCTCCCCAGGCAGAGCAAAGACCATTATACCCTTTCTAGGTGCAGCAAACCAATAATCTTCTGGCTGCATAGTTGAACAAAATCGTAAAACCCGTAGAAATTAGCATTCTTGATCATTGCCATTGTACTTATATAGTTGATAATTTAGTTCATATCATTCAAACCATAACATCTGAATGACAAAATCAGGAATTAACATAGAAAAATTACAAATATATTTATTGAAATATTAAATATACATACTGATAAATCCTTGGTTCTAGGATGCTTCTTGGAAGAAAAAAGAACACCTGCATGAAAAAGAAAATCACTAGTATAAAATACCATGCATCTTGTTGAGGAATAGCACACATAATTATAGTGCAAATGTCAAAAAGGAACTCTTTTGGACTTCTGTTAGATCTTGCACATAATCCCTAAACTTATACCAACTCAACAAAAAGGCCCATACACCTTATATCTAACAAATAATGTCCTTTTGCATAATGAAATTTGTAAAGAAAATGTCCGTTTGTGCATAAAGGGCCTGTTAGTTGAGTTTTTAGAACTTTTTGGATTCAGAGAAAGTCGATAAGTTTTCTTTTTACATTTACCCCATAAGAAAAACCTAAAGAATTGCATTACTTAACATTATATCATACCATTATGATCTGAGATGGTAATAGACGGTCTGATCCAATAAGGGCACCTATGAAGACGGATTCCTCTAAGCATACACCTAGAAGCAGTGAGAGAATATAAACCCATAAACAATTAAGAACAACATAACCTAAGTTTTAATCAAAAGCTTAATCTATGACTTATGACTTTTAAAGTCAACTAACAATCCTTCACATAATGCACAATTTCAAAAATGACCCAAAAGCCATACCTGCGCCCAGGCTGATCTTCTCCATTGAACTGTGTTAATACACGTTCAAAATATTTGACATACCTCTATATGGAAAAAAAAAACAGTGGACTTTCAGACAAACTTATAAAACACCGTCTTAGACATTATACAAATCCTTACGCTGAACTTACAATTTGACTTGGGAGAACAAGTCCCTTCCCATCAATACATCTTTTTTGGTTGTAATAATCTATAGATTCCTCAGCTGTGGGAAAAAACTGAAACAAAATGTAACACATTATTTAACATCTATACCTAAAAAAGGAAAGTAAGTAAAAAGATCTTAACAACGCTTAATAATACCTTTAGATATAAAAGCAGACTTGTGATCATTAAGCCAGTTCTAGCCATTCCAGCCTTACAATGAACAACCACAACATTATCTATGTCCTCTTTCAACCATGAGTAGGCACTATGGCAAAATGATATTATGAGTTGTATTGGAGGGCAATTGTGGTCATCAAACGGGAAGCTAGCAAGCTGCGATTAAAAGAAAAAATATTTAGACACAGAAATAAAATATATAGTAGAAGATAAATAGTATAACTATTTAGAGTACACAAGTATCACCTAGCCAAACTACTTCCATTTCACATCACAGTTCTGTAGGTCCCATCCCCACTTATCCTCACATCACATAATTGAGAATCACGAAAGGTTAAAAGTATGTTTAGAAGTACTGTTCTAGAAAACTAAGGGTGCTTTCTAGGAAATGTTTTAAGGGAAACAAGAAAAATAGAAAATGTGTCCAGATAGCCTTTTTTTTAAAGATTCATGTAAAATAGAAAACTCATTTTCTACTTTATAACTACAATTCGAAAACCATCAAAACATTGTTCTCATTGATTTTCCTTCATACACCTGGTTAGCGTTTCCCCTCGGACATTTCCGGCCCACTACCACAAATCAGAGTCTCCAGCCTCAGCTGCCGCCATCAAAGCTCATCTTGATTGTTGCTGTGCACCTTCATCACTATTTCATCGACCACTCATCTTCTTCGGCCGTCCCTGCCCACCATCATCGTCCACCGACGACTTCGCCACCTATTGTCACCCTTGATTGTAGTATATTTCTTATTTTCTGACTCTTTTAAACACATTTTCTAAATTTTCAATAGTTTGCTGGAGATAAGAGTATCAAAGCAATCTGGAAAACTGGAGACATAGTAGAGAAATTCTTCTACCACTCTAAGCAAGTCCTAAATTTAAGAATAGATGTGGCAATGTTGACTCATTTAACTAAAAATGGGCCGATTGCAGTCTCCAAATGGGTAAGCTAAAAATTTTGGCTTAAAATTAAATGGGTCAAAACTGACTTCCACCCGTTTTTTCTTAAACAAGATTCTTAATCATATTTAATACATAAATCATTGTAAAATTGAAATATGGTTTTAATGAATTTGCTATTCTAGTAGTAGAATGCTACAACTTGAACAGAGGTGAGAAAATTAACATCCTTATAAACCTCTGATATCTTTATTCTTCTAAACATTACTTAAATTCTTAATCTCAACTTCACCACTTCACCTTGAATTAAACTGGTAACAGTTTCTACCTACAGAGGCTGTGAGAAAATGGCTAAATTTAGGTTAGTGAATTGACCAACTACAGTTCCATATAGCAACATAACTTTAATTTAAATATATTATAAATAGATAAAATGGCATGATTTCATTAAATTAAATATATGTACATATGAACAATGTAAATGTCGGTTATCCTATGAACATACCTTTCCTTCAAACAGTGATGCATCATATAGCCTTTCAGAACAAAGATTGTAAACCTTGTACTTGTCCTGAAATCATTGTTAAAGATCAGCGGGGCTTTTGCCAAGCTGGTAACTTCTTGGCATGAAAGTGAGCTTTTTGTACAAACTGGGGACTTATGCAAATATGAGTGAACTATGTGGCCCATGGATTGAAAAGTTATCTTTCCTATGATTATTATTAGAAAAATGCATTATCCTTTTTTTGCTTTAAGACTTTGAGTATCTTGATTCCAGCAAAATACCGTTAACTGGATCATCTAAGCCTATATTACTTCCAATAGCAGCCTTCCAAATCCATATCAACATCTTGGCATCTTAATATGTTACGAAACAGAAATGAACTTGCACTTTTCCCGGTCTTAGCAACCAGCTATAATCACAGAATAACTTTGTTGCCAGTTTTAAAAACCAATTTACATTTTATTACCATATGTAGCAATAAACAAGCTGTTCAACCTGTAGAATCTGATTTCATGTTTAAATAAATATAATTAAAAAAAGTATACTTTTTCAGACATGTAAACAAAATAAGTTTAAGCTTTTGACACAACAGTTTTCTTTTATGTGGAATCTGATATGGCGGCAGGGATCATATCAACCAGTGCCACATCAACAATCTACAAGTAAAATTGATTAAAATGAGGTTCACTGCCGATGTTGGTAATAAACTACAAGTTGATTGCTAATTGAACATAATTTGAGGTTGGTTGCTAAAATAGGGTTTGTTTATATTTCATTCACTTTGCCCAGTTACTATTAGTTTGCATGGAATAGATCGCTTAAAATGAGGTTGACTTCTGAAATTGGTAACAAACCGCATGTTGGATTCTATTTTGCACATAATCTAAAGCTGGTTGCTAAAATGGAGAAAAAGGTGTAAAGTTGGTTTCTATTACTAGATTTACATAAACCTGGGTTTATTCATACATGTGCCATTATGAAACCATAATATGTTCAAGACATTAGAATAAAAAGAACATAAGAAAATGTTGCTACCTTGTGATTGGTTTCAAAGAACTTGATTACTTCCTCCATGTGGTTACGGTAAAATCCCTACAAAATAATTACCAAAAGTCTAAACTAAACTATTTAGAGAAAAGGAGTTTCAGTTATAATACTAATCACATGTTTTACAAAAGTACAGATGGCTTTAGTTCACCTCAACATATCCAAAGAAACCTGAACTCATGTCGCCTGCAGGGAATCCCATTGCAATTATATTCTCAGTGATGTATGTCATATCCAGATCAAATCCTCCTTCCTGGAACCACTCAACCACAAATAAAGTGAAATCAATTAAATCTATGGAAACGTTACACATATTATATATAATCTTAAAATGCATGGTCGGTGATATCAACAAAATGACCATACTGCCCTTCTCTAAATTACAAAACTACCCTTGGCTAACGTTCTCTGGCTTCTCATCACATACAACCCAAGCAAACTTTAGAGTCGCCAGCAAGAACACCACCAACTTCGTCACATTTCAGGTCGACACCTGATACGATTCTATATCAATAGCTATATGTTATAAGGGGTATAATAGGAATGTTCTAGAATGTGTTGGTATTAGTATAAATAACCATGTAATAAGCTAGTGATGATAGGGAATTAGTTGGTTAAGTGAGTGAGGCTCCTGCTGTGTGCAGAGAGAGAGGGCTTAGCCCTGGGACCACTTTGTAATTTCCTTTATCCATAATAATAATCTTCCCGCCATTTCCCTATTCCCGCCATTTCCTTTATTTCTTCTGTCCATTACTGTTCCATTAATAGCTTTTCCATATACATACACAGATGTGAACATTAGCTTTACATTCACATATAGATCTGAACTCCTATCATTGGTCCGACCTGCCTTCCCTCTGCTCTTTCCAATCAGTTTCCATTACTGTTCCAGATATCGATCCTTTATTTTACAGATCTCGATCCAGTTCTTATCTAGATCCAATTGCTCTTCCGATTCCTTTATTTTACCGTTTTTTCTTCTAATTGTTGATTAAATCATGGTGAATCAGTCATCTCGCTTGGATGTTCATGAACAACAAATTCAACAATTGCAATCTGATGTTGCAGAGATTAAGGATTCTCTTAAGGCTCTGAATGAAGATCGTTCGGCATCTGAGGAATTCCGTAAAGTTGTATTAGCGTGGATGAAATCACAGGATAAGAAACATGTTGGGGATTCTTCTGGATCGGGGTTTTCTGGTGTGGATCTCACCACTCCTGGCCCTAAATCTGCTTCAAATGATGCTCCTTCTGGTTTACCTTGGGCGGTGAAGAAGGTAAAACTTCCTGAATTTTGTGGTTTCGATCCACAGGGTTGGATTCAAAAGGCTTCTCTCTATTTTGATATTAATCATACTCCTGATGATGTGCGCTTGCGTTTGGCTCAATTGAGCATGGTTGGAGTTGCTCAACATTGGTTCACCATCATAACACAGGTTCGACCATCTATCTCGTGGTTCGATTTTCAATCTGAATTGTTGCAACGGTTTAGTGGCCTTGAGATTCAGAATCCGTATGAACAATTAGCAACTATTCAACAATCGGATTCCATCTATGATTATATTGATGATTTTGAGTATCTTTTGTCGTTGGTTCCCCGGTTGCCGGAATCGCAAGCGTTAGGGTATTTTGTAGCAGGTTTGAAGGCTGATGTCAAGCAGTGGGTACGTTTACATCGTCCCCAATCTCGTTTGGACGCCATGTATTTGGCCAAGGATGTTGAGTTGATGTTACGCCCTAATTCGGGTACCCCGTCACTGTCCCGTTTCCGATATCTTCATCAGTTTGGGTCTCCAATGGCTGGGTTGACTGCTGGGCTTAGCAACATGGAACAATCTGAGTTCAAACAGTCATTTCCCATTAAACCACCAGACCAGGGATCCTCTATTCGTTCCGACTCAGTTCCACCTGTTTCCTCTTCCAAATCGGTTGTGACTTCTCCCTCCGATACTGGGCAGGTGTTTCACCGTGACAGAGGCGTACGATCTCTGTCTCGTACGGAGTGGGAAGAGCGTCGGAAGAAAGGCCTTTGTTACAGGTGTGGTCAACAATATGGTCCGGCACATAGGTGTCCTGAAGGGAAACTTCGGGTTTTGCTCTTAGGAGAAGATGAGTATGATGCTGAGGAAGGGGCCAATTATCTGTTGGACACGCAGGTTTCGCAGGATGGCATGCAGACAGGGGGTTTTCATGGTCTTCACAGTTCCATTTCAAGTCTTGAGGTCAAGACTTAATTGAAGGGGGAAGTAGTGATACGATTCTATATCAATAGCTATATGTTATAAGGGGTATAATAGGAATGTTCTAGAATGTGTTGGTATTAGTATAAATAACCATGTAATAAGCTAGTGATGATAGGGAATTAGTTGGTTAAGTGAGTGAGGCTCTTGCTGTGTGCAGAGAGAGAGGGCTTAGCCCTGGGACCACTTTGTAATTTCCTTTATCCATAATAATAATCTTCCCGCCATTTCCCTATTCCCGCCATTTCCTTTATTTCTTTTGTCCATTACTGTTCCATTAATAGCTTTTCCATATACATACACAGATCTGAACATTAGCTTTACATTCACATATAGATCTGAACTCCTATCAACACCCGCCAACACTATCACGTCTCTTGCGCTTAAACCAGAGTTTGGTGGAAGTGGGGGCAGTTGGCGAAACGAACAAGGTGGACGATCGTCCAGGTCAGGGCGGTGGCTGTCGGCAACCGTGAAACCCAAGCTACGATAGATCCGGCCAGATCTGTTCTTACAGAGAGAGGTAGACTGAGTAGGTAGAGAGTGACATGTGGTGATGGTTGCGATGTAGTGCCAGCGACGGTGATGGTTGAGTTGTGGTGACAAAGATGGTTGAGGAGAGGTGGTTGTGACGGTCAACTGAACGTGGAAGACTTGGTCACCGGAGGTGTTGATAGAGAATGATAGGAACAACTTTGCGGTAAGAGAATAAAGACGGTGACGCGGTAGCGGTGATGGGAAGGACAAGGTGGAACGATGACAGTGATAGAAAGCCGGGTGACACCCACTGTCAGAGTTTTGACCACTCTTTGATTTCGTGAATGAGCTTAAGGCATAAAGGAAATCTGAAACATTTGTTATTTTTTGTCCTTTCTTTATATTTACTTAATGAAAAAAAATCTTGCGTAAATTGGTTATTTGTTTTAATAAATTTACTAATCCATTTAGGGCATGTTTGGCTCTCCATTTCCATTTCTCCTTTTGACTTCTCCACCCTCAAAAGCTCCTTTTCCCCAGAAGTTACAAATTGTGACTTCTGACTTTTGCCCCATTTTCTCCTTTTCAAAGCACAATTTCCTCCAAAAGTTCCTTTTCCAACAATTACCCAAACACTTTTCTTCTATTTTCTCCTTTTCCCTATAAGTCATAAGTTAAAAGGAGGGGAAAAAATGGAGAGCCAAACATGCAGTTAATAACTCACAAGTGAAGCACAAGTGTTTTTTTCTTTAATATAAAAACAACTTATTTGTGACTTTATTAGTTATATATACGTAATTCAATACTAACTTTTATTATAAATGATTTTGATAGTATAGTATCATATCAGGAAATAACTTTATTCATCAAATTCAAATTTAGTGACTAACTTAAAGAACCCATGCCTCTAGACCTACAAATGACGTGAAACCTTCACATGATAATTACTATTTTTTAGTAATTTTTGAAATGTACAAAAAAAAACATTAATTTCTTAGATGTTTATTTTTATGTACGAGTTAGTATAAATTTAAGTCAATCTATGTTTAAACAAAAATTTGTTTTGGAAATAAATATGTCAAATATAATACGTTTCTAAGCTTACTTTTATGTACGTTTTCAATTTA
Source organism: Ambrosia artemisiifolia (assembly GCA_032199755.1). Taxonomy (NCBI): domain Eukaryota; kingdom Viridiplantae; phylum Streptophyta; class Magnoliopsida; order Asterales; family Asteraceae; genus Ambrosia; species Ambrosia artemisiifolia. The sequence continues at coordinate 53,149,661 of CM063515.1, read as the reverse complement.
TGTATGTTTTGCGTAAATTTTATTCGGAGACAACTCAGGTCAAATCAATACATTTTCATGATATCAATTCGAGTTATTTTATGTTTTCGACGTCGCCACAACTCGGACTTAGACGTTGCAGCCGCAACGCGCGGCCATCGCAACCATCTAGTTATAGAATCAAATACTTCTTTGATGAGATGATACCATTATAATCTAAGGAAATGATACACTGATACACACATTACTAGAACCATTATGGTAGCACTTAAATTATTTGATATATGTATGTATCAATTTGCCAAGAAGGTTAAAATGAATAGAGCTTTTAGTATTCCGGGGCTCCAGGCAGATATGAATAGTACGTTTAGTTTTAGTATATATGTCTATAAACATCAACTATCAACGAGGCCAGTGTTTAGGCACCAGCCCACCAGCACTTTTAGCTATATCTCCTACCCAGAACACATGGCCCAACAGGCTCTTTCCCAACTTTTCTTTCAAATCTTATTTTTTCTTTCATAGTCACAAAATTTCTAAAATATATTTTTTTCAGACAATTTCCGTTATATATGTTTGAAATATCGAACTCGTCTACTTTTGTATCGATTTTGCAAACAAGTGATTAGCAGATGTTTAGTATTTTTTTCCCTGACAGCCTAAATCGATATAATTAACTAACGAGATCATTTGTACAGGTACACCGCCTCTTTTACCCATAGACCACCAACTAAATGGTTTTGAACATAGTAAAGGTCTTCAATTTATAAATGTTAAAAGAAAGATTTTTTATTGCTGAAGCCGTGAAGGACAAAATAGTCAAAACATTTAATTTAGTGGTTTATGGCTAAAGGAGATGATGCACAGGTTACTTCTAACTTCCCAGTTTATCTAAGGTGGGCCCACATTATGTATACATAATAATGCTAGGTGGCATGCCTACTATTTTCTTAATTTACCACCTAAGTCAGTATCACTAAAAGAGTTGACTCGCGAGAATCATTTCTGAGTATTCACAAAACCTTGATTTGATCATTTCAGCTACTAGATTTTAAACCAAATGATAATAATATATTTATGAATTCAATAACATAAACAAAGTACCTGATATCTTCGTTTGTTTTGAGATACAACATGACGAGCCTTTACTTGCACAGCCTTCGCTGCACTTTTTGATGTGTCAACAAAACCTTTAGTGAGAGTCCCAATGAAGCCAGCTTGTGGTGATTTTGGTGTTTCAACAGGATCATCATTTTGCTGGGAAGCCTTTGGAGATAAACGCAACCCAAACCCGCCAGTCAAGCGTGAAAAAGATGATTTTCCAGAATTTTCTGATGAAGAGTCAGCTTGTGTGCCCCCCAAAGATTGAGGAAGTTTAAAACTTTTGGCCCATGTGCTTAGGCTAGAAGCAGAGAACTTTGATGATGCATTCTGTCCAACATTATCGTGTCCACTATCTACGGGAACAGAAGCTTCTAGATCCACGTCTGGCTTCGCAGATTCGACGTCCATTATGCTTTTTAAGCCCCTTTTAACATACGCAGACAAGTAAGCATGCAAATTTGAGTGCATCTTTCTTTCAAGCACAGCTGTAACTTCTTTTATTTTCAAATTGCAAAAGAAATTTGTTCTCAAATCACTTCTTACATTGTAAATTCTACTTTTGGGATAATGCATACATAGGCCACCCAAATATTAAAACTTTTAACGGCTTCCCAAGTATCAATATGTGAAGCTAATTTTACATCTAGAACTTGATAAAGAAAATGCCAATGAATCTATAGTTGATTCTTTTGTGTAAATTTATGAGGATTTTCATCATTTTACAACTTTAGATGAGGCAAAAGCTTCTAACTTAGTGGTTCATTTCACAATTTTCAAAATTATTGTTTTGTCAGACGCTAACATAGCCAAATTGATACTTAGGTGGCCTTTAAAATTGATTAGTATTTGGACAGGCAGAGTGTGAACTTTTGAATACTTGGTATATATTAGCCTCTAATTTTTATGCATACAAAGATTATATAAGGGATAATGTATGTGAAGGACACACAGGTAATCAACTTTTTTTATAAAGGATACCCATATATTGAAAGTACTTTAAAGACCAGATTACATTTCTACCAATTACAACCAAAAATATATTTAAATACCCTATAATTTGAAAATACAACAATTTCAACCTATAACATGTTCACACCTAATGAAATGTATCATTTGTCTTTTCAAAAAATTTAAGTAACTATCTAAGCCTCCAAGACGTTATCAGAATGCGAAGAAAGCTAATGCTTAATGCAGTTCATGCATTCATCTGCCTAAATATCTTGCAAATACAACATAGTGTAATCTGCGTCTCGGTAGCCCTTTTAGAATAACAAAACTAAGTCTTGAAACTACATTCATAAAGCTTATGGGTCATAAGTCATAACACTACTATCATGACCCACCGGACTCGACTAAGCAGCTCCTCAGCATCAAGCGGCACAAGGAAACCAAAGGTATTAAATGCAATTGGTATGAACACGTGTCTGATATTAGTGTAAAAATTTGTGAAAACTTAAGAGTTGTGGAAGTCAAAATAAGTCAAATCCATGATAATATCTAATAATCAAAAGAAAACCCTAAAATTCCTCAATTAATTCATGCACATAGAACTATGACTATACACAATAATAATTAGTATTAGAGTAGTTCAATTTATAAACAGGATCACAGGTAAACTTCCCCCAATTTACAGATCTAACCTATTGGCAAATGTTCAGATGTATCGTAACCTAATAATAATAATAATATGTGAAAGAGAGAGTTATAAAATACAATTAAGGAAAAGAAAGCTTACTGAATAATAATAATAAAGAAAGAAGCATCAGATGATGGAGTGTGGAAGGTGGTTAAGGGTGGTGGTTAGCGGTGGTTTGTGATTGGATGTGTGAGACGTGTAATGACGATGAGTTTAAACTATACGTCGTGGACTGGACGAGGACTTTATTTATTTATTTGCTTTCAAGTCCTTTGTCTTTTGATGAATAACCAACTATGATCACACTTATATTATACTATTCTCGCGTGAGCTTTCAGGAACATAAAAATTTAATATGAAGCGATAAAATGTGTAGGTCATAAAAGAAATAAGTCGTTTTTCATAATGAAAAAAATTTGTAAAGGATCAATATTTGATAATTCATAAAACCTACTTCTAATTCTACATGTGCACCTCTTGCTCGAGTGAAATCTCTGTATAACTTTGTCACTTCCTCAAGACACTCTAAAACTGCGATGTGAACCTGATAAAAGACAATCAAATTGGTATCAAATGATACGTCACGATGATGATAGACGATTTTGATGTATAAAGTGAGCATATGTGAAAGAATGACATACTTGTTCAATCTTTATTATGGATATACAATCGACCACCTTGAGTGACACCAAATAAAACAATCAATAGGTAAGCAGTAAAGATCCTTGAAGATAAATACAAATTATTTAACTGCTATTGACTAAAAAGATTGTAAGATTGTAACTTTTAATGTCTCCCAATTATTTACTCTACTCATGCATGATTTAAGTATCTAATTCAATAATCACCATATGTCAGTCGATTTCAAAGTACATACATTAAAAACGATCTAAGATGCGTGCATGGTGGGTGATTAATTATTACTTATCAGTTAGAGATTTACCTGGTGTCTAAGAATCATATGCCACATCTAATCGGCTTGGATATTCCCTGCAATACCAATCAAAATACAAAATTAAATTCTTACCAAACTGACTACTTTTATGAATATATATATATATATATATATGTAGTTAGCTGGTTATTATATGTAATAGTTCATGATGTGTTGCAAAACACATCTCTTTTTCTGTGTATTTTGTATAGTTATTGAATGGGTTTTTATTCATTTCGTGTCATTTTTATTAGTTATTTATTGTTTAATCATTTTGTAGGTGTTCGTGAAAAAGGAGCTCAAAATGAAAGAAAATGATTAAGACGTGAACACTTGAGAGCGAGCTTGTCACACCCCGCCCAGGTCGGGGCACTTACAGTGACCAGTCGACGCAAACTTAAAGCGGGAACGTATTCTCATTTCATAACTTGAGTATTTAATACAAGCCAGTGCAATCCAATTACCACCAGGCTAAACAAAGCTTAACTATAATAAGATGAACCGTCTAAAGTATTCCAACTCTCAGCTAGGGACTCCCATTCCTCATACCATCAACCTGTGATACATGCTCGAGTAATAAAAATACGTCAGCACACAGCTGGTGAGTCACATAAACCGACTCATCAGTAAAACACCCTCATAAACATTTTATTGATCAAGTATCATTGCATGTCACCAAAATATATTCATACAACCTACCAATTCCCCAGTAGGAACTGTATGTCCCCCCTCTGGGAAAACATCCGGTCATATATTCACACACATGGTCTACCAATTCCACAGCAGACCCACTTGTGGCCTGCCAATTCCCCAGCAGGCACACACAGTCTACCAATTCCCCAGCAGACTGTAAGTGTATGTCCACGCCCCGGGAAAATATAATGATCATTATAATATATAATAACCTGGATGCCACACACCTATGGTTCGACGCATATACATGATCAATCACCACCAAAACAATTTCATGAGCAAGTATCAGGTTTTGAAAATAGTTTAAGTAACTCACCTCTTTATCAGTCCCTTAGTAGTTGACAACGCTAATACAACCAGGTAATATCTCAGGGTCCTGATACAATTATACCACCCCTAGGTTAGGTAACAATACACCTAACTAATTATTATTACAGTTGGATATTGGATAGTGCTACCTTATTTAAGCATGGATGATCAGTCCATGCCTAACTAAGACTAGGCTACCCAATACCCACCCTTAATAATAATCCTAATACCTCAAAATAATACGCTAAACTACTGTTAAGAATACTAATAATAATTAATTAAACATAACTTAAGCGAGAACATACCTTAAGACTATATACGACACGTTGATGTAAAGTCTCCCCTACTCGTGCTCCTACCCGTACTCCAAAATCGACTATTAACGACACCCAATGAGATATCGTAGGCTCGAGATTCTCTTATACTAGAGCGTTCCCATTATTTTTAGGATACAAATAACTTACACAAGCTTTCTATTTATAGAGATGAGAGGACAATAAGTTTCCTTTGTCCGATCGATGTGGGACAACATAGACATGCCTACTTGCTAGCTAGATTCGCACAACATATCGTATCATTGTTTCTATATCTTACTCGTTTCCATACTTCTCCTCTCACCCAAACCTGTATTATGGTGTTCTCAAATTATAATCCTTATGTACGTAAATTTAACATATTAAGAAACTTCTTGATTAAGGAAAACAAATTGTAGGTTGTATGTTAAGTCGCCACGTATCAAAACAAATTGATAGCTGTCATAGTCATCATCATCCTTCTAATAAAAATATATACATTCAAAATATCAATAAAATAAGTAATACATTTTTGATACTAATGTACGTAGGAAGAATGCATATTATGACATATAGAATTAAATAATTGCTTATACATAGTTGTAGCTTAAATGGTCACCAAATATAAACATTCGTTACTTGTATTGAATTTTATTTGCTAATTACGTTATGTTTATTAATCATGTTTTTCACTTATCACTTTTTAACATATAGTGTTTTACATAATCACGAACATACTGTTAGGACAAACTTATTTTTCTCTACGTTTTGACATAAGTTTCATTAAAACGGAGTAGGGTCAAATATAACATAATATATTATATTATTACTAAACGGTCTCCTATAATCATAACCACTCGTCTAGATCTCATATCTCAAATAATCATGTTCTCCGTCACTTACTCGTTAACTAATTTTAAATATACAAATATCCTTCTCACATGTTATTGGTTCGTTTTGACGGTTAATTACCCGTTTCATTCGCTAACAAATATGAACCAACACCTTTTATTTATATAACAAAAACGGGATGTTACAGAGCTTGAGGTATGATGATAATAATAATAATAATCTATATCTATTAATATATATAAGAATAAGTGTTTGATCACGTGGCATTCATTGTTGGCTCCACCACCGCCATTACCACCCACCACTGTCGCCGCTACCAACCACCGCCACCACTACCTTCACCCAGTCACCCACCACCACCGCCATCCAACACCACCTAATGCCGCCGCCACCGCCCACCACCGTCACCCACCCATCGCCGCCTCCACCACCTGCCACCATCACTCACCATAATTTCCTCTACCCACTACTACCATTGCCTCCACCCACCACCGCCACTACTCACCGTCGTCACTCACCCTCCATCACCGCCATCCACCTCCACCATCTCCATGAAATACCACCGCTTTAACCAAAATGTTAACTAATTAGAAGTTATATATTTATTATTACCCCATTTGTTTTTCCATCATAAAGCCCTGAGTTGCCTCTCCATGTTTACCAAGAAGAAACAGAGCACTTCCATTGAACAAAGTCCCACAAGCAAGCAGAAACAAAGCACATGCCATTGAACAGAGTACCATTGATCTCCTCAGTTGGGTTTAGTTTAATGGCAATGTGGGTGTTTTTAATAGATTATAGTGTGTTCTAGAGAGAGAAAGTGGATAAAGAGAGAGAGATGGAGAGTTGGAGCGTGATGGCTGTCACGATGTGATGATGTCGCGGCAGTGATAGAAATGGCGGGCGGTGTTCGTGATGGTCACGACCAACCCATCATAAACCGCATCGTCCACCCTAATGGAATATACAGAATAATTAAGAAGACATCAATCACATTGGTTGAGCTTGAGTTAATGGTTACTTTGTTGTTGTTACCTAGTGTCCAAGTCACTAGTATTGCTTATTTTCGCAAACTAAGAGGGTGTCTGGGATTGAGTTTGAAAATGCAAAAGTGTTTTTGGTCAGAAGTGCTTATTGGCTTATGTCTTTTTGAAAAGGGAGTTTTAAAAAAAATGTTTGGATTAGCTTTTGGGATGAGAAACGTCAAAATGTCAATAGATTGTTTTTTAAGTGTTTCGCTTAACTTATTGTGAATATTGGTTGTATGGGTGGTAGATTTGAATTTTTATTCAAAAGTCAAAAGCCAAGATTTCTAAGAGGGTGTTTGGGATTGAGTTTGGAAATGCAAAAGTGCATTTGGTTAGAAGTGCTTATTGGCTTATGTCTTTTTGAAAAGAAGTTTAAAAAAAATGTTTGGATTAAGTTTTGGGATGAGAAACGTCAAAAAGTTAATAGATTAATTGTTTTTTAAGTGTTTCGCTTAACTTATTGTGAATATTGGTTGTATGGGTGGTAGATTTGAATTTTTATTCAAAAGTCAAAAGCCAAGATTTCTAAGAGGGTGTTTGGGATTGAGTTTAGAAATGCAAAAATGCTTTTGGTTAGAAGTGCTTATTGGCTTATAACTTTTTGAAAAGGAGTTTTAAAAAAGTGTTTGGATTAGCTTTTGGGATGAGAAACGTCAAAAAGTCAATAGATTGTTATTTTTTTAAGTGTTTCGCTTAACTTATTGTGAATATTGGTTGTATGGGTGACAGATTTGTAATTTTTTTTTTTCCAAAAGCCAAAAGTCAGGATTTTTAATTTCTCAAAAACAGCTTTTCCACCCTTAAAAGTCAAAAGCCAAAAATCAAAACAGAAAGTGTTTTTGAGTTACACAAACAACTTGTTGACTTATTGGCTTATTGGAAAAGCCAATAAGTTGTTTTGAAACTCAATCCCAAACACCCTCTAACATTAAAAATGTTGGCAGGTTCGTACACGCTTAAGACCCCCTATTTCCCCATACAAATAAAACCTCAGTCCAGATGTTACACAAATGTTTTTGCCAAGCAACATATATATGGGTAGCAAAGAATGTTGGATCTTTTATACATAAATTTCACAGAAATCTGAAATCAATTTTGTCATATTCTTTCTGAGGCTTGTTTCATTTCGAGTAGTGCATCTTCAAAACACTCGGCCAAAAATTCCGAGTCAGGAATGAGGTCTTTAGCGACTAGAATTTGCATATCGGCTTTTCCTGAATAACTCAGCATATGCATTGTAATTGCCTGCAATCAAATTCAACATGACCATAAATTTTAAGCACATTTTCTTACAAATTTATTAGTTGTTTCTTATTAATATTCCTTAATAGAGTTTACACATTCGTACATGGGATAAACTTGATGATGTCGTCTTCATATACGTAACTGGAATGCCTGCAATCGTGATGTCTTCTCTTGGCCCCACTACATTCGAAATTGTGAAGCTAGTGTTACAAACAACCCTGTAATTAAGCATGCTCGCGACCTACAAATATAAGACCGTTAGCTAGTAAATGAAGACATAATTTCAATCCATTGACTTATAAATAACTCAAAATGAGCTATATTTCATCTATAACGAGTCAAACAGATAAAAAAACTATAAATGAAACTAGTCAAATGTTGTTCATAGCGTAGTTTTAAGGCATGAAACCTTTTTTTTAACAAAACTTTTATATATTATTATTAAAATCTAAAATAACACATTTTTAATCACATTTGACAATTAAAAAAATAAAAAAAAATGGTCACCTTTGCTCCAAAAAACTTCATAACAAAGTGTCCAATTTGATGTGAAAGAAAAGCCTCCAAAGACAGCTTCTTCCTATCAACCATTGTTTTGGCTCTCTTTAAATATTGAAGTGGATCAGACACATTTCTATGGTAATAAACTGGTAGTAGGATGATACCAATTTTATTTCCCCACCCTAACCCTGTATTTTTCTTCATCAATTCTTTTATATCCTGCCAAATTAAAAATTATCTTAGAGTTTAACCTTTATATAAAGGTTAATGAATATTCACCAAAAGTGTAATGAACTTTCATGTAACTAACTATGATTCCGCTACCGAGCCAGTAAAAGGTTTTGGTTCAGCTTCGGTCCGGTATTTGAATAGATCATGACATATAACATATGAATTCGTTATATTTTGGTGTAACACGGGGATATTAATTTATGAACCAAAAAACCTTGGAGGCGATAAAATAAAACTAGGCCCATATTCAAGTAATCACATGTCAACGACTTCATTCACATATGAATACTGAATATGGGTTCTTCCTTTTTTTGTCAAAATACTCAAAGCGATTGTTCGCTTCTCAAGTTTTTTCTATGGTTCCTAACCAAACATTCTTGTGGTATAATAAACCCTAGCTATCACTATTATATCTCAAGATATGTAACCTGGAGTCCGGGTGACGGTCTTAGATTAACCATGGCGACACCGGTGATTTGAAGGCCCTCTTGAAGAGCTACATAATACAAAAAATACAAAAAACATTGAGTTTGTAAACATTAATAAAGAACTAGCTAGAAGTGTTATTCGAAATGGAAGATGTAGAAAAACATACAGTCTGATGATCGGTTGCCCAAATATTTTGATAGTCCCAATGATATTATGCCAAAAAGTACGTCATTAATTGTCTGCATTCAATAATATGTTATGAAGCTTATACATATGTGATATGACAATGGGAATTATAATGACTAATTTGAACTATATGGATGAGCTCATATACGCATTCATAATGTTTCATACGTTTTCATTATCTTATACTTTTAACATTTTTATTCATCTAGTACAAGTTTTTTTCAAGTAAGATTGTAGTCATTTCATTACAAAGTGACGGATAAATTTTAAAGTAGGATGTGAGGCAACAAGCTGTGGTGTAACAAGAAATAAAATGAAAACTATTATCTACAAGATTTGAGTCTTGATTGAGAACTAAGGGGCTGTTTGGTTGATTAAGTGCTGAATCATTAAGAAGTCTGAATGATTAAGAGGTCTGAATGGTTAAGTGTTGAATCATTAAGTTTGATCTCTTAATGTAATTTTATTGTCCCACATTGATAGGAGAATCTCATTAAGGTTCAGCCTATTTTAGTGCTTAATGGTTCCGCAACATCCCAAATCTTAATGGTTCAGCTTCACCCATTCCATTCATAAGCTGAAACAACTTATTAACATATTAACATCTTGGCCCGTTAGAGTTTGAGTCCAATAACTACATCAAAGATTCAACCCCACCTAAAAAGTTAAATATGTCGCCATCTCAATCCACCCTCATTGTCTCTTGTCATATCTCTACACACTTAATTGTCTATTTGACAGACCAGAACTTTCTTTTTATGGGGCGATCGAGAGGCTTAGCCAAACTTTTGCGGAAGACGGTCCAAGATTTTAGCTTATAATTTATAACATTATTTTTATTCATGAATAGTTTTTTACTAGGTCCGCCCCTATTTGCATTATATTAATATATACTAGTGTTTACATCTATTTACGGGGATAGCAAGATCCTGACTTGAGCGAAAAAACGGTCCCCAAGGCTTCAACCTCGATCCCCTTTTTAACAATTTATTTTGATGCTTATATCTTGAAACGACTCTATACGGTTACCGATCTCGCATGACTCAACATATCCCTTACATTTTAATTATAAGAAGAATAACTAATTAAATTAATTTGACAAACGATATATATATATATATATCCTCTAGTCTAGCCATACCTTAATTCTCTAATTATCAAATAAAGACTGTAGACGATGGACCATGTAAGAAGTAGCTGGTAGTCTGGCATCATACTATGCTTCACCTAATCATTAATGTACGTCTTTAAGAGGTAATCCACACCATCCACTAACCACCAAAAGTGACCACATTAACTAATCAATACCACCCTACTTGATAGTGACTTTGAACTAATCTAAATATCTCTCTAAAAAGAAAGAACCAATCATTAATCAATGCCTATCCAAGTGTTTATAGACGAATATAGTTATAACTCTTGTGCAAATATGTGAACAAATTTAGTACATCTACTACTTTTTAAGATGAAAAAAAAATAACATGTGGTGTTACTATGTTAGCATTAGACGGGTTGAACATATCACCATCAATTTATCACGACTAGTGAACTCAGTCTCGTTAATCACTAACACTGATATGTTTAATAAGCTGGTTACACAAAACAACCAGACGCGTTTAACACATTTAGGATCCCCAATAAAAAATTAATTGACTTTATTTTTTTGTCTTAATCAATATTGACAAATGTTTAGAAACGACATAAATAAAAGTTTGACGCAGACAAAAGTGAAAGTTAAGATCGTAATATGTCAGTATTGATAGTATGACCAATAAATAACAGCTTAAAAACTAGAATCCAATTTATAATTTAACACAACTTGTTGACCTAATCACTTTCTGCTAAGACTATGTGTAGCGGTTTAACTAAAAAGTTAAAAAGTAACTGTCACGTCACTATTTTCCTTAATTGTAAATGAAAAAAAAAAACGAAGTATGTGCATGATTTGTTTGGAGTTGGTAAACCCCAAGCTCCCATCTCATCAGCAGCCTAACACTGTCCCTCGCAAAACCTAGTAGGAAACGGTTTTTAACACCCCAGTCTATTGGCGTGGCTTGATGGGCCAAAGCACTACATATAACTTAAAGTGGAGATCAGAACGATATTAATACCAAAAATACCAATATCAATTTTTGAAAAAATAGGCACCAAATCTAAAGGTACGCTATCAATTTAGTACTAGTAATTGATATCAAACATTCATCCCGTTAAAATTGTTTTTACTAAATTATGGCGTTACTAAAAGCCAAAAATAATCTAATATTGGGCCAACCAAACAAACTAACATCCCATCACGCAGGTGTACCCCAATATACTTTATGGTGTCTAGTTTGCCAACCAAACCAACCGACGAATTTTCAAGACAATCCAACAACACATTCATTCACATGTTAACAAAACTTAACATAAACCATAAAAGTTGCGCACCCATAAATTATTATTATTATTATTTTTTTTCCGGTTATCAAAGGGTTTTTTTTTAAAAGAGAACTTCATTAAACGAACACGAAGGTCCTCAAAACAAGGACCTACGCAACAAGAACACCAAACGACATCAATCCAACGGTTATCAAAGGGTTTAACCGAACTTTCTTTTAATATGTGTCTACAAATTACACAAAAAATTATTTTTAAAGGGATCGTCTGCCCTCTTAGGATGTACGTAGATCCGCAACTTGTAACAAATTAATAATATTATTCAAAAAACTTACCGCGTCAGTAACGGCGTTCTTGACCGTCTTCATATCCTCCAACGTAAACCTGGCCGTAACAACTTTTCTCGGCCACATCTCCACCCCTTCACCACCTCTAACCACCGTCTTCCCATCTTTCATCCATAACCCTCTCATAATAAACTCAAACACATATATTAAACTAAATAATATCATCTTCACCACCTTCACCACCACTTCTAATTTACTGACCCGTTGTTTACGCCTCGTCGAACCTAAAGGTTCGATCGTAGGCATACAACACGGGTCATCTAATCTCCTTGCAAGCGTTAACATTAACGACATGAGAGAGATACCGTCACCAAGTGCGTGGTGTATACGTAACACCACGCACTTGTGTGCCGGTATTAGATGTATTTCCCATAAGGGTTTATCGAAACTCAACGGCGATGAAACCGCGAGGTTTGCAAGGTATTCATTGATCGCGGTTTCATCGCTGTTGTGTTCGTGTTCGCCAATTGGGTCAGGGATGAGGATGACGTGGCGGTCGAGGTCGATGTCGGTTTTTTGCCAGTATTCATGGCCTTTAGTGTCCGTTACTAGAATGCTGGAGAATCTAGGGTGGTGGATCATTAGAGAGTCGGATACGACGTGTTTAGCGGCCTCGAAACCGAGCGGTTGTTCGAGGCCGAGAGCGCAGTTGATGATCTGGTGAGTCGCGGGTTGGACGAATAATCGACCGGCTGGTGATAATGGTTCGTCGTCGTTTGTGGTGTTCATGATGAAAAGGAAGATGGTGATTAGCTAAGAGTCGTGATATACACATGACTTTATAGTTTTTTTTTGTTTCTTATGTAATTATTAATATTAATATTTAAATGGAGAAACTTGCAACTAAAAAAATCTTCTGATTGTGATTTAACCCGAAACAAATTATATCTCACGCAAAATTTCTAACTCATAGCCTTACATTTAAAAAATCATCGAGCTACAACTAACCACAAATCTCGATCATCGAATTTGTAGTCAAAGTTCAGTTAAAAATGATTTTCTTTTATAGTAGTTACTATAATTTAAAGAAAATAATTTTATTATTGAATAAACACTAGATTATTAAGTTGTATAGACGAGCATAGTAAAAAAATAATTTTATTGACAATGGGTGGATGATTACAAATACTCGAATACAAAAGTTACAAGTTTCGACTATAATCTCACTTTCTCAATTATCACAGAATTCTCTAGGTGTTTACGTATGAAAGACAAAATGAATCATTCTCCTCACGGGAGAAGGGGTATTTATAGGCTTGCAAGCCGTCCTATTATTGGTTCATTTGAGAATGACAGTTGTCCTGCGTGGGTCCTACACGTTTCTCAACCGTTAATGCTCAGACGTTGTCTTCCTGTGATAGGTCCACGTGTCCTGCAATCATCCTTTTTGTCTTTTCTCTATACCTCGTACGTGCAGGTGATTATGGAGCAGAGAATAATGGCCTCTGATTGGCTGTACGTCCATTTCTCTGTCGGATCACAACTGACATGTACTAGGAAACGTGCGCATGCTTCTAGAAGCTTTGGTCAGCGCTTCTACTGACGTGTGTGAAGATGTGGGGTCGTGCGTACGCGCAAGTACGTATCTCTTCAATTATTATTTTTTTTGACAGCGAAACTTGATAATAATATAGAAACTCAGGATAGGAAGAAACTGAAACCATACGGTTACAAAATTACGTCACAAACATTGAACTATCTAGACCAATTTTATTATTGATAGTTGTGTAAATATGTCCCACAAAATTTCAACAGTTTTTTTTATTTAATGGCCATTATGGCCTTGAAAGAAACAATAAATCCCCATTATATAAAGTTAGCCAGAAATAACTTAAAATCAATGTATTGAAGAGATTATGGAACCGCTGATAAACGGAGAAACGGTGGTCACAAGTTAACGGATTACCAACATTATAGACTTCTCCATTGATCGTCAGCCAAGTGACATTTAACACAGTGCCAACCAATTAGGCCTATGAATTACCAAAATCATCAATTTAGTTTTCAAAACCCTACTAAATTTAAACATCAAAGGGCATTTGACTTAACAATACCACAGTGTTACAAAACAAGGGCGAGTTGACCGATTACTCCCTTCAGGTTAGGTCGTCGAGTATAGCCGAGTTGGCCGAGTATTCCGAGTACACCTCGCATAGGCCGATTTGAGCCCCGAGTACTCCCCCGATTAGGCCGAGTACTCGCTCCAGAGTAGGTCACCTACAAGCCCAAACCGAGTTTTGCAACACTGCAATACCAAGGTGTTAAATAACACTAGATTTTTTAAAATAATGACCAGTGAGTGTTCAGTCCCTATAATGAAATAAAAAATGTGTAATTTAGATGTGGAAGAAAGAAATATTTCAGTTCAAATTAAAGAAATACTTCAAATTATATGCTCAACGAGCTCCATGTTATAGAAAAATAGAGAGAACCTATTGTACAAAGCGTCCTTCACATAAAAAGTGTAAGAAAGATTGTGATTAGGGTTTAAAAACAACGATGGCACGATCATAATTAACCAACGTGTTTTAACACGCAGTTAACGATTCAAGGGTAATTTAGATAAATTACAGCTAATCAATTTGATTTTTGTATAATTATACCACCCAAATCATCTCATTAATTATGAGTTATTTTGATTTGCTACAATCGTAGAAATCATAATACTCAAAACTCCAAAACACGATAGTCTGTAAACAAAAAAAAATAGAACAACCATTCAAACGACATCAAAGGACCGACGATCAATCGATTAACAGTCGATTATGGCTCCAAAACGCAAAACAAGTAAGCATATCATATTCGTACTTTAATTTTGATCGTTTATGATGAAGAAATGGAAAACCTAAAATTACGTTTCTATGAAACAGGTGAAGCAAGAGAACGAAGAAGCAAAAAGAATAATGACAGGCCTTCAAATGTACAGAATACATGTATGTATGTGATTGTTATTTTAAAGGCGTGTTTATGTTTGGGGATGTATAATCCACTAACGAGTTGGAAGATGAATAAGATGAGTGATTATGTTTGTGATTGAATATTATTGAACGATTGGCTTTGATCGTGCGTTTGGTAGAAATTATGAAGGCCTTTTATGTATGTGTTTGATTATAATGATTTCAGATTTTGATGTTGTTAAACGCACTTATAATATCCTAAAACACACTTTAGATCTGTGAGTATTGAAATCACAGAGTATGACATAAAACGCTTTCAATTATATTATTAAATGCATTTTACATGATGATAGTATGACATAAAATGCTATCAATGTTTTTATAAAACGCATCTTATATGTTGATAGTATTCAAATCACATATTCACGTGGCATGACATAAAACGCTTTTAATATCTTCATAAAACACATTTTATATGTTGATAGTAATGTTTGTCTTTCTTCATTGTTGTTTGTTTATTTGTGAAGTAGAAGAAACAAGGAATGTGGTAATTCAAAACTGTCCTGACGATGATTTTCAAACGCCTACAAAAGATCTAAGTAAATTGAGGAAACAAAATGAAAAATCTAAGAAAGTTGCTGAAAAGGAAAATGTACAAAAAATGAAAAAAAAGGAAGAAACAAATTCTGAAAGATGTACAGAGTGAATCAGATGGTGATTTTGTGAAGCCTTCTAAAAAACTAAAACATAAAGAAGATAAGAAATCAACGGAAAAACCATTTGTTGAATACAGAGATAACAAGTTGAAACTAAGATGTTCTCCAGGAGATTTTATAAAAAGTATCAAGGATTACACAGAAGACAACAATAGGATGTGAGGACAATGGGTTTTGGATCTGTGCTACAAAAGAAGATAGATTCAATTCAAACAGGGTTGGGTTAGTGGTTGTTATCGAACTATGATGAAACAAGACAGGCACTTAATGTTGGGAATTGGAAGATCAAGATAACAACTTCTTTGTTACATGAAAGTTTCGGCATTCCAATGGGAAAGATTCTTGTTTTAGAACATAATAGGCCAAAAAAGGGGCAGATTCAACAATAGATGAGTTCAAGGATCAATTCAACATATCTCAACCAAGTGTTTCAATGGTTCTTCCATTGATAAAAAGAGATGGAAAAGGTGGACGAATGTTTAAACTGAATTTCCGAGTGCTATAGAACACAGTTTTTGGAGAGATAACAAAATCAACAAAAGTTAACCAAAGATTTTTGAATAGTATTGATAATGAATCAGAAATACAAAACATGAACTGGTGCTCATACATGGTAGAATGTCTCAACAGAACATGAGCTGGATGGAAGCAAGATCAATACAATGGGCCTATTGTATTGCTAAGTGTACGTAAAATTTTTGTAAAACGCATTCATTTGGGAATAAAACGCATTGCACTTTAATAAGGTTGTTTTATATGTTTTGTATAACTTTCAGGTTCTTTACACTCACGAGTACAACAAAAGACACAATTCTACAATTGTCAAGACACCAGCAGTTAGTTACATTACATCCGCTTCATTGCAAGAAATGGAAACTCATCTTTATAATAATGGGCCTTTGACTAATATAGAAGAAGATGAGGATGACGATGATGATGAAGTTCAAAATGAAGGCAATGATGGAGGTGATGATGGAGATGATGAAAATGAAGGAAATGATGAAGGCGATGATGGAGATGATGAAGAGCTTAAAGATGGTGAAAGTATACAAGAAGAAAACCCTGAAAAACAAGCGGTAAGTGAAACAGTAAAAGAGGTTGTTAATGTTCTTGTTAGTATGCAAGAAAGAGACGTAAACCTCAACGAGACATATCTCTTCCCTAACATGGCCGCTTACTAATTTTAAGGGGTATTGGGCTTTTTATTTGCAACTTTAATTGGGCTTACATTCTAAGTATGGTTTTATAATAATAGGGTAATGGCCGTGAGTTTTGGTTTAGTATTACTTATTTGGGCCTAACAAATAACTAAGGGTTTGGTTTGGGCCTTTATTCTTATCGGGTCGAATGTTACGGCCCATTTGTTCTTTTGGGCTTTCAAAGGTGTACCGATTATTGGGCCTAAGTCCAATAATTATTGGGCCGGTTTACTACTAATGGTCTTGGTCCATTATCCGGGTAAGGTTATTGGGCAACACCCTTGGGTGGCCCAATACTATTCTATTAATTATTTATGATAAGTTATAATCGTGATTAATTTTTTTGAAGTCGTTACAAATATGAAGCCTACCTTGGAATGATATTTGTGTGAATACCTAATGTAATTATGTGGAATAGGTTAATTAACGCTAAATGCATGCACACGAGGTCTAAAACTTAACCAATTGTCGATATCACCAATGGGTCGATAGGGTAAGGGTTAATGGAAATTCAATCTTTGGAATTAATCTAAGTCGAGTAAGTTTGGTGAATGACTTGATTAGACTTAGAATGATTGCTAAATTAGCTTTATGGATTATAGGGTGTTATAAGAAAGGATTGTGAATTGGATTAGTTGGATACGTGAATTGCTACTTTGAAGTGAGTTTCACAACCCCTTTTCTTTAAAATGTTTTTGAACGTTTTTAACATCGGGGGATTAACATGTTGTATGATTAGTAGGACTAGAATTGTAGGACAATTGATAGTCTTAGGCAGGTGTACGAGTTGTTACTGCGAGTACCTCGTCAGTCCCGTCGGACGGACACTTCCCTGCACTTCTTAATCATTAATTTTGTATAGAGCCGTGGTCTATGTTAGTAGATCTATTGGGTTGACACCCCTTTTCAGACCAGTAAAGTGGGTCTAATGGAAAAACATAACCCAAACCGTTCCTCTTTAATTAGGGTTGAGCCTCGGGAAGACAAAGTTGTGGCTTGATTAGGAGCCTTAGGTTGCTATCATCCTTGTTAGATTTTTGCGAGTCTACTTGGTTCTCTTCAAGTTGTACTTGATCATACGAATACATACTTATACTTTGAATAATAACTTTATTTATTGTCATAAAACCTGTGAACTCGCCAACATTTCGTTGATATTTTTAAGCATGTTTTTCAGGTACTGATGCTTAGGGGTTTAAGAGTGGGTTTGGCAAGGCACTACTATGGACATGATGTTGGGACCGTTAATCTTTAAAAACTATGTTTTCTTTTAATTTGTAAAACAATGTAACTTTTACTTTCGCTTCATCCCGGTGAGACATCTTTTCTTGTTTTTAAACAAATTTCACTGACCATGAAAATAAAATATGTTAAACTAGAGGATGGTTGCAATATGTCCATATGTAACTAAATGTGTGTTGCTAAATTTTATGGTAACAACTTCCGTTACCTCATGACTTGCTTTCCGTTGTGCGCTGTCGGGGTGTGACATGCATAATGATATTACATTCAAATGCCCTCCCACCAGTCTTTTCAAAGATTCTTACACTCAAAGAAAAATGGATTACCAATATTCCGTTGGTAATGAAGTTGGAATTGTTGTTTTCGAAGATTCTTAAAAATAAAGAAAAACATCAATCCACAAAACAATATCCAGAGCCTGTTCAGAAACTTTAGGGTTTTCGAAGTTGATGTTGTTTAGATACGAACTGTTGTGGTCGTACTGCTTTTGATTGTGTTTGTGTTTTTGTTCCGATGACAATGGCAAAGAAGATCATTCTCTAGGGTTGTTTGTTACAAGACTTCTTTTTTGTTTGCTTGTATTTTGTATGTAGTTTGATAAATCGGATATTTTAAATTTGTTACTTGGCATTGAACCAGTTTTTTGGAGATATTTGGATTTGTTCTTTTATAAATCTTCCATTTTGTATGTTGTTTTGTTAACTCAGATATTTCATCAAAATTATGTAATTGTAATAATAAGTTTGAATCGTATAACAGTTGTTTGACAAATTTGTTGGCAACTCAACAGAGATTGGTAAATAGAGTAATGAAATCTCAATTGAAGATTAAGATTGTCTGTTTCTTTATAATATCTGTTATCCCAACAGAGCTTTGCATGCGTCTGTTGATTTGTTTCTCCGTGTTTGTAACACCCTTCTGTATTAAAATATCTAATCAGTATCTATCAACTGGTATCGTGAAAGGAACAGATATTGTTAAATGATTTTGCTTGCAACAAATGATTGGCTTCTTTATTTGTTATTAACTATAAATGGTGTAACTAATGGTCAGTTGTATTAGGTCCTACTTTATGAACTTGATACAATTATTAAGGTTGGTTGATGATTTTTTTAATAATGAGTCTACTCTGTTCAATTGGTCTGCTCCGAAACAAACTTCTGATGAAAACTTCTGTTGAGTGCAAACCACTACTATCATCAGAAGTTTCTTTCATCATTTGTTACTTGCTTCATCAGTGGATAATAATTAGCTGTTTCATTTATCAGTGGTTACGAAAGGCAGAAGCACAACCATCAATGAATGAATTTGTAGCTTTAGTTGGATTTGGTCTTCCCGTGTTTCCACACTGGATTTCTCCTGGTTATTATAATAGATAGATATTACTAAAAATCATTTGTTCTCAAAAGCACTTCTGGGAAAAAACAAACACCCCCAAGTGTTAGGATCTGGCGATCCGATAGCCAAAAATTACTTTGCAACTTCTTACGGTCTTCAATCCATATGGTTTCACTCCAGCCACTTTTAACCCTCTTTCTGGTCAAACATATAATCATACCGTTTTGTTTATTAGTATAGTATCGGTGTCTGGCTAAAACTGATTTGTTGAACTTAAAGATGCAACTTTATCACAAATCTTTGTATATCTTAGACTATAGGGAGTGGAGGGGGGAGGGGGGGGGAAGAGGGGGTGAAGCGCAATGTGGCACTTGTGGGACCCATGTGGGGGGGGGGGGGGGGGATTGTGGGGAGTGGAAGGGGGAAAAAGATGAGGGTGAAATGAATATTATTATTATTATTATTTGTGTGTTAGATTAAAAAAAAAAAAAAGAAACCAGCCAATCAAAACATGCCAACACACTCCACCCTTGCCTCCACGCCCATGGAATCTTCCCCGCCATACCTTCCCCCCCTCTCCTCCACTCCCGCAGGGGGCGGTGTCCCCCCCCCCCCCCCCATGAAGAGCCCTCCCGCCCTCCTCTCCCGCCCACTCCCTCTACTCTTAAGATGTATTCGTTTCGGGTTCGCCATGGGGTGAACTACATGCCTCTAATGGGTTCACAATTTCCATCAAGGATAGTTTGTTTTGAGTTAGACCCCGCCATGGGGTGAACTACATGCCTCTAATGGGTTCACAATTTCCATCAAGGATAGTTTGTTTTGAGTTAGACCCTCCGAGGGTACAAATTCGCAGCGGTCGTACGTTGAAGCCTATAAGAAGTTGAAACCGACGAACGCCCCACCACCAATCTAGCATATATCGCCATGAAACGTACAATATATAGCTCGAATTCGCATTTGTTTATCAAATAAGCTTCTGTTTGGATTTGCTTGCTTAAAATTTGATTCGTTTATAGTCTTATACAGTTGTTAAAAAAAAATACACTTTATAAAATCGTTAAGACAGACTTGAAAAAAAACACATGTTATCGTAAATTTTGGATTTATCTAACAAATTTCTTATACCAAAAATATAACACCATTGCCAAAAACTTATCGACCACACTCCTCATCACAGTCTCGAAAATTTGTTCAATCAACTCCCCATAAACTGAAGTCATCGCCACGGACCCAAGCGCCAACCCAAAAACAACCTGTTTAACAAACTTCACAACAAACTCAACCACGCGGTCATATAACAAACCACCATCCACTTTATCAACTCCCCAATAACCGGAGAAACCTCCTCGATATGACCCCTCACCACCTCCACGACAACCTTCATTTGCTCAGTCAACGCGCTAAAAGCTGACGTCATCTGATCTATCAACTCTGCAGCCACCACCAACCACTTAGGAATAACCTCGGACATAAGGCTATAGAATAACACAATGGTGTTACTTATCTCCAACATAATGTTCCAACAAGACACCGTTAGTTTAATCAACTCATGAAAATTCGACGTAATCTTCTCCACCAGCTCTTCGGCCGACCTGGAAGCTTCATCTACCACAAGCTTAATGAATAAACGAATACTTGTACTTATCGTTTTTAAAACAAGTTCCCAACAAGCCGCCATTAGTTCTGTCAACCTCGACTTCAGGTTATTCACCAACCCAGGTCCGGTTCTGTCCAAGGTGGCAGCCACCAATTTAGAAACAACCTTTACAAGAAGATTGAAAACTACGTCAAGGACCTTTGTTATTGCGTTCAGAACGTCATTCAGAACCGAAACCAGAAGGTCTTGAAGGCTACATCTAATTAGAAGACTGATTTGGTTCAATGCAGACTGCACGGCTGCTCCAGGGAGTTTTAACGCTTTGAGTGTGATTACAAGGAGACAGACGATGAGTTCACGTAGTAAACAGGAAAGGAGGTTTGATAGCATGGTTATGGTGCAGCAGATCAGTTTGAAGAGGATGAAAACCGCCATCGAAGTATTGGAATATTAGTAAGTAATTAAATACAAATCGCATCATAGAGACATTGGAATTAATATAAGTAATACAAAATGCATAAACTTGAGTTAGTTATCATATTATACTAATTCAGAAACGTGTTAGGAAACATAAGATCGGTTGACTTCACTTGAATATGAAAAGTTGCAGTATCATTGTCATGACCAAGCCCATGACATGAATGGTTAGCTAGGTCTCCTAATATTTGTTTATTCAAGAGTATATTCTTTTTAGTTGTAACTGATTAATTGATTATTTGTTTATTCAAGAGTATATAACCTACATTACTCGTTCTGTGTATATTAATTGCTTAAATTAGAAGTATTTGATTAAAAATTCTTATGTACTTATGTGGGCTATTTTGTACTATTTAGTTGAGCCTTGTAAAGGCTGCTTTGTATTGTATTCAATAAGATGATAATATTCATCCATTGGAACACAAGATTGTAGTTGACACCACACTTTTCTCCTACAAATTGGTATCAGAGTTACTATCAAGCATGATCTACAAGATTGTAATTGACCCACCACTCTTTCCAAAACCGGTTTCTAAGTGGAATTTGGTTCCAAACCAGTTCCGTTTTTTACTGGTTTTCTTCGGCTACTTTGATTCGGTTTTAGGGCTGTCTAAAAAGTTTGTGGCTTGGAGCTCGCTCGGATTAAGCTCGGAAAACACTCGCTCGGTATGGCTCAGTTTGAAACTGAGCCGAGCCAGCTCGGATCGGTTAGAAAGTGAGCCTAGCTCGGCTCGGTTCGTAACAAACCGACTCGGATAATTCTAATTTTTTATACATATTATTTTTATATACATATAATATACTATAAAGATGTTAAAAAAGTGGGGAACACGTTACGTATTTAATATTTGTTAATGGTAGCATAGCGATTGCGTGCTTAGGAATTAAATTTACAACTAATCAAGTTATTTTAATAAAACATAGCATAATGGTTAATTGTTTAAGTACTCAGGTTATCTAACTTAATAGTGCTTAGATTTCAAAGAGGTCGGTATTTAGGAGTGGAACCAGACATCTATTGCGTATTTGGAGGTTAATTCGTTGAAATTTAAAATTTATTTTGTGTTTGGTAGAGCTTGATTTTGGCTTGTAATTTATTAGGTTGAACTTATTTTGAATGCGTTCTTATAAACTATTGAATAATATTTTAGACTATTGAATTTTAAAGGGGAATTGAAATTAAATAATCCCAACTGTGTCGGGTTGGAAGACAGTAATCCCAACTTGAAAAATGAAATCTAACAGGCCTATTGTCTTAGCTTTATTTCACCAGACCAAAACTAACTAGATCTGGGTTTAACCCAGTTAGATTTAAGTGGCATGCCATTTTATGCACTCTATTGACCCATTTGCACTTTATGGCATGCCACGTAGCCAGAAAACTAACTGGTTTAAACCCAATTAGTTTTGTTCCAGTAAAATAAAAACCAATACAAGTTGAGCACGTTAGATTTCAATTTTCAAGTTGGGATTGTTGCCTTCCAACCCGACAAAGTTGGGATTGTTTAATTCCAATTCCCCAATTTTAAAAGCTATTTTTAATTTTTCTTTTTAAATTCGATCCAAACCAAGCCGTGCTGGGACGGCTCAGTTAAAAACTAAGCCGAGCTCGAGCTAGGATTTTCAGCTTGGTTTCAAATCAAGCCGAGCTGAGCCGGCTCAGTTAATAACTGAGTTGAGCCCTAGCTTGCCAGCTGAGCTTGAGCTAGAATTTTCAGCTCGGTTTCAAATCAAGCTTGCCATAACCCGGCTCGGCTCAACACCCCTATTCGGTTTCAGCAAAGGGTTTCCCTAAGCAGTCTTGAACCTACAAGTTCAATTGGTACAAAACAATACCGGATTGATTCCGGGCTATAACTCGATAAGATTTTAAGACTTTGAACAACTGAGGTGAACCAGTAGAAAACTTGCTCGCAGAAGGCTTTATGAAGCTTGGTCGAAAATGAACTTGAGGAGCCTAGACCAAGGACCCAGCTCACGGCTGGATAACAGGGGAACACTCTTGGCGGATGAGCCGTGAAGCTTGCTTATAGTTTACATAAAAATTTTCTAGACTTAGATCAATCAGGAATAAAGTTTTCAGGAAGATAGAGCACAAAACAAAAGCAGCAAAAGATCAACTGAAAACGAAAAGGTTGGCAGAAAGAAGGAATAACATGAGTGAAGATAAGAGTGCTACAACGTTGTAGTGCACAAAGAGGTTTTTTCCAAACCACTTTCGGTTCCGGTCAACAAAAGTCAAAACCAGAGGTTCCAAACCAATTTCCATGTAGAAATGATCAGGAGTTCAGATCCAAACCCAGTTCCGGTTTTTATAGGTTTTTGGCAGGTTTGGTTTAAACTAGTTTCGAGTAAGGGTTTCCCAAACAGGTCTGAAACCAAAAGTTCAATCAGGTCCCCACCTACATCAGTTTGATTTTCGTTTTCAGTTTGGGTTATAACTCATTCGGTTTTCAGAATGTTGAAGCCTTGAAGTGAACTATCAGAAAACCTACACATAGCGGAGGCATTGTGAAGTTACGTTGAAAAGGGACTTAAAGAACCTAGACCAAGAACAGTGCTCACAGCTGCATAACAAGAGCAGCTCTAGAATTGAAGAACAAAACATTGATCACCCACTTTATTAAATAAATAGGTTTTGAATAGACGCACAACCAAGTTTAATGTCCTTGATCTAGTCTAAAAAATAAAGATCACTTCCAAAGTCCATGAGAAAAAAACTTGATCACATAATAAATGAAAGAAAGATAGGCAAGCACAGAATGTCTTGACTTCTAAAGATCTCTTCCAAACTCAATGAAAGAAAACTTAAATCATATCATAGATGAATGAAAAAGCAGCTAGCACAGAATATTTTGACAAGATCATGGCACTTTGGCAGAGCAGATGAAAAGCAAGGGAACGTTTTCGCCTAATGAACTGTGAAGCTCTAATGTAGTTCACTTAAAAAAGAAAATTCAAAAGTGAGATAAGTTACAACAGAATCCTTAAAAGAGCATCACTAACATTAAAGTTCCGTTCAAAATCAAGTCTCAACAATACCTTATGAAGTATTCGTACTTTCTAAATTATGCGCAAAATCGATTATCATCAATAGGTGATGCTATGAACCCAAACCAAATTCGCTAGATGAAGTAACTAGGTATAATGTTCGATACACCCCAAGAATCGCCAAAATTGGGTACCTTGCTCACATAAAAGACAATCTAGGCAGATAACACACGAATAAAAATAACAAATCTACAGACCTAACCAACAACATTATTATCAATTCAACTTTTAAACTAACCAAAACATGCCTCTCATAGAGATAGAATCAAAACATCATTCAAACAAAACTAAATAAAATCAAGTCTCTAAAATCAAGTCTTAAAACAATTAAACATAACCAAAACATAAGTAAGCAATCAACGGTACGATTTCTGGAACCTAGCACGAGCACCACGGCCACCAAACTTCTTGGGCTCACACCGTCTAGGATCAGCAACAAGCAAAGTCCTATCATACCTAACCAACACATCTTTAATCTCCTTCTTCTGTTCTTCATCCACAAACTTCTGATAATAAGCAACCAACGCTTTCGATATACTCTGACGAATAGCATATATCTGTGATGTATGACCTCCTCCTTTGACTCGAACCCTCATGTCAACACCAGCGAACCTGTGACGACCCAACAGAAGAATGGGTTCGAAGACTTTGTAACGGAGGATTTCTGGCTGGACAAGCTCGATTGGGACGCCGTTTATTTTAATTAGGCCACGGCCTGTTTTGCAGTGGGTTACGGCGACTGCGGTTTTCTTTCGGCCGAAGCATTGCACGGAGTTTGTTGGTGGTGGTGGTGCCGCCATTGTTAGGGTTTGAAGGTTGATATTGAAGAAATGAAAGGAATGTAATGGTGGCACCAGTTAGGGTTTGGAAGAAGAAGATGATGATTTAAGTTTAGATAATGGGCTTTTTTTGGTTAAGTTATGATCCTCAGGCCCATGATATGTATGAGTATGATAGCCCTAAGCTTATTTGAAAGTGGCAAGGCCGGGTTTGGTCAATAAAGTCAACATCTGGGTCGGGTAGAAACGGTGTCGGGTACTAGGGGTGTAAATGACACGTAGCGGTTCGGGATCGGCTCGGTAAAAAGCTCGAATGAGCCGAGCCTTAACGAGCCCGAGCCCGAGCCCGAGCTCGAGCCCTAGATACAAAGCTCGATTGGGCTCGCGAGCCTAATCGAGCCTTAACGAGCTATAGCCCGAACCCGAGTCGAGCCTAAGTTACAGCCGAGCCTAAATTATAGCCTTAACGATTGGGCTCGTGAGCCCGAGTTATAGCCGAGCTTTTGCAAGCTCGAGCCGAGCTTTTGAGCTCGTTTGAGATTCTCAAATCACCTCGAGCCGAGCCAAGCCGAGCCGAGCTCGAGCTCAAGATTGTAGGCTCGAACCGAGCTCGAGCTCAAGCTTCACAAAACCTTAACGAGCCCAGTCAGGCTCGGGCTCGGCTCGACTCGTTTATACCCCTATCGGGTACGTTTGGATTTTGACCGGTTTATAATAATTTGGAGTTTTGAGTTACTAAGAGGCTTTGTCTTAAGTTATAAATCAAAAGCCCATGATGACATGACCATATAAATGTAGAGTTAAGCCCATTTGAGAATAACAGGGCCGGCCGCTTTACCCCGTTTAAATTATCAGGTTATTTGATTTAAAAAAAAAATATTTAACTTCAAATTATAAAATAGCAATTTATCAAAGAGGTATATATAAAGAAGCACATAATTATCGATAATATATTGAAGTTAATAATTAATATTAGGGCTGTGTAACAGTTCAGAACCGGACCGAACTGAACTGAACCGGACCGAACCGCGAACCGTTTATTCCAAAATATGAGAACCGGAACTGGAACCAATAATTACTAAACGGTTCGGTTCCAGAACCGGGTGAAACGGTTCTCATGAAACGGTTCTAGACCGGAACCGGTTGTCAATAAAATCCTAAAATTAACATTAACAATTAAGTAAAAAAATAAACAAAAACAAGGATTTTAATCAACAGTTTGTGTTAACCATGGTTACTAAAAGTATAGCAATTTACGTATCAAAATATGTTTTGTTCGGATCAGATCATTCTTTTTATACAGATTAAACGGGTCAGAACAAGCTGTGCTGACTGCTGACCATCACATAAGGCAATACTCTACATTCCTACCAAGTAAAACAATTTAAAAGTGTTAAGAACTATAAAGAAGGAAACAACACATTCTATTTCAAACTAATCTTCTATAATATATAAATAAAACCATTTTGGGACACATGGCATGCTCTGAGGGCTTCTCAATCTTTTTTTCCCGCTCATTCTATCCCATAATTTTCTCTAGGCCAGGTGCTATTTTCTGTGACTACAGTCCCTTTTATCAGCAAACCCCATGTCTTCTTCACCATCACGCCCCCTCCTGTTCTTCTCCATCGTGCTATTTTTTTTTTGCGTCTCTGTCACATATTGCTAAATCTATTTTTTATGACCCATATCGATGGAACTTAATCATTATCTACTCTTTGTTTAGTAACCTTAGGAACAAAATGACCCGCAATTAGTGGTGGTGCAGTCATCTTTATTTTTTTGACTTTTTTGTTAAGCGAATGTTTTTTTATAGCATATGGACATAAGATTGTAGATGGGACTTTGATAAAAATATATAATTGTTATCCCATGGCACCCCATCTGCAGCAAGCTTGAAATGTATAGAGTCATATTGTTCATGTGTTTTTAATTTGATCATATATTCATATGCTAAAATATTGATAGGGACCCAACTCTGGTTAAAAAGATCAGAGAATTGCACTTGATTCTTAAAAGTTAGGTGTGTGAATTTTTGGCATGACACAAATCTAACAAGAAATTCTTGGGTTTAGGTATAGGCTACATGGGTTTAAGTTATTTTATGAATGTTACTATGACGATAACCGGTACTTTTTTATAATTGCTTTTATGTAGTGATCATAGTGACATAATAATCATGGTATGATTATCATATCTACAAATTATTACTACAATTTTGTTGAACATTAGTTCTAATTTTGAGCTTGATCTTATGCAAAACAGAATTTTGATACATAAGCGATTATGTGGGGGTGATTGAAAAATAGGATTCTACTACTATGATTCAGATAGTCCAATTGCCTTCTTCAACGACGTGACAACAAGTTTGTGTTGCAACGAGTTTGGTTTTAAAGGTAAATCAAGCTACTTTTTAGTCACATAGGAGGACATAGTGGATCAATTAACGGGTCAAATGGGTTTGTGTTACAACAAGTCGCTTTAGAGAAATATTTTTGAAAGTTCTTTAAAACTGTTAATCAATATGCAAACTATTCTATTTCAAATTTTCATGTGGTGCAGTTAATATTAGCTCTGTTGGTGTGAGTAATCTTTATTAGGACATAAATTATTAATTTCAAAATAGGTACACAGGTCTAAATGGCTTAAAATTATGTAATACGTAAATCGGTACATGGGCCTATTTTTTGGGTTCTATCCGTGTATCACACGGGAAGCTAACCTAGTAATAGAATATTTAAATATTTAATTTAATTCAAAACGGTTCTAACGGTTCTTAACCGGACCTGTCGGTTCTAACCGGGAACCGATTATGCCAAAATATGAGAACCGGAACCTATAACATTAATTCGGTTCGGTTCTAGCGGTTTCGGGTCGGTTTCACGGTTTTCGCGGTTCGGAACCGTTTATTGCTCACCCCTAGTTAATATAACAATTTCAAGAATCTGGATCGACTTATTAGTTAGAATTAACTTTAGGAACTGTCGATAAGTTAAGACTTTTAGTTGAGTGAAGTTTGGGACAGTGAGCAAATGTGTACATTGTCGATAAGTAGACATTTCAAAGTTTATCGGCTTGATTTTAGGTATTCCTTAGTCTTGGATTAAAAGAAATTGAATAAAAAAGACCTATCAAGTTAAAAAGTTAAAAAAAAAAAATCCCATTGGTTGAAAGCCCATCAATTTAAAAGTTCACAAATTTTGGCCCACTTTTTTTTCCGACCTATAACTTAATAGCAACCAAGAAAAAAACCGATCGGTTTAGAAATTGCCATAACCGGACCAATGTTGTTGCACACCTCTACTCATTACTCTTGAATCTTGACAATTGTTTATTAAATTGTTTCTTATTATACCATCCAAGGTGTATTGTCCTTTTTGTTTGTCTGTTTTAGATTACTCATTTTGTAGAACCTCAATTAGGTGAACAAACACAACCAACAAAACTAACATAGCCCGTTGTTCGGTTTTAAGGTCTGCGACTAATCGATGGTTCATTTCGGTTAACAGCGTTGTGACTGGCCAACCAAACCGAACCACAAATGTATTTAAAACAACATTTGAACTTGCAAGGCTGCTGGAAAGTGCATGTAAAACTATAAACTTCAATGTTTGTATTGGTTAACCACTACAAAGTGCATGCAAAATACATAACCACTACATTATTCAGCTTGTAGCCTGTTGCAGCATCAATACACCACCAGCAACAGCAAAAACCACAGCAGCTTCTATATTTCCACGAGCAGCGACAGCGTCAAAAATCACAGCATGAACCCAACAGTTAACCAAACCGCGCCCATGCCAAATTCTGATTACCCGAAAACCAGATCAATTAATATTCTCATATAACTAAATCTTTCACTTTTATACATTTTCAAAGAACCGAAGCAACTCAAAACCGAACTGAACTGCATCGTGCAAATCCCTGACGTCAACAATGAGTTCGCATTATTATTATCCATACATTTTCAATTGAGAGTAACTTTTACATTAACATTAGATAAACCAATTCAAACGCGAATCATATGCAATTAATCAATCCTTTTGTGTATCGTTTCATTGACTAGACTAAACGAACTAGATCAAATACCAAGCACCATAAACCCGAAAACAAGATCAAGTGACAAAAATACAATCAAAATATATCTATTTCAAGAATGTTAATCAAAAGCAAATAAACTAATTCCATGACTACTGGCATCTTTTTGCTCTTGTAGCCAATGCATTTCTAATTTCAAACCCCTTTTGCTCAACTGACTCATCCTTTAAACTAACATCAACACCAGCATCATACTCAGGACGCTGGCAAAATCGTAAATAATCATCCGACTTATCAGATAAACACGAGTAATCTTCTCTTGTTAGCAACGCGTTATGCAGAATCGAACACGCGCCAATGTAAGCCACCATTGTTTTAATCTCTTCCCTAATTGGTTTACTCAAAACCCCCCATTTTTTCAAACTATCAACTGTTCTATACACAGAAACCATCATCAAATCATGTGCATAGTTGAAGTTTTCTTCATACGAAGAACCCTCGAATGCAGGAGCCTCGTGCACCGGGTTTGCCACTGTCTGTTCAAATGGTACCATTAGCCAAGGAAGACAAGGGTACCCTTTGTCCCCAATCAAATATTGCGGTATAGATACACCGTTAATATCTATCGGTTGCGAGTTTAACAAACTACCCGATTCGATATCACTAAACAAGGTTGATGATTTGAGAATAAGTTGATTGCCCTTATTCCCATTGAATCCCGCAACAACGTTTAGAATCTTCGACGACGAATCCGCCACAATCTGAACCGCTATGGGCTCATGCTCATGGTCATTACCCGACCCGGGTTTCAAAACCATAAACCTAGCACAATGCATAACCCCACAACAATTAGGCAACCCGGTTAGGGACTCAAACGACTCCCTAACCGGGTCAAGTTCGTTCTGGGTTGGAAACCCGACCCAGAACCTAAAATTCGTACACAGCACCCGGCAAAGCTGGGTGCTGCAGAATCTCGCCACGGGTTCCGAAACATTAAACCGCCGAGATATCTCGGGGTAGTCAGAACCCGTGGCGAGCCGGAACAACCCGACTCCAAGCCGGGTTTCAACCGGGAGGTTTAAAGGTGAGTCAACCGGGTCCCTACACTCGAGCAAAGGCTCGAGGAGGGACCCGAGCCACTCGAACGTTGACAAACTCATGTTGAAACATAGTTTGAAAGCGTCGGGGCTTCTGGGTATGGGTGAATCCGATTCAGGTATCCGCCGCTGGAGTTTGGAAGGGCCAGGTCCAGCGGCGGATAGGGAATCGGATTCGCGGATACGCTTGTTGGAGAGGAGGGAGAGGGAGGTGGCGGTTTGGGAGAGAGAGAGGAAATGGAGGATGAAAGGGGTGAGGGAGTTGGTGGTGGGAGAAGGGTGGTTGAAGGTGAACTGCAAGAGAAGGAAGAGTTTAGATAAGAGAGTGGAGAGTAGGGCCGACAGGGTGCTTTTATCCATTGTTGTTGTTGATGATTTTGTTGTCAGAGGTTTGTTTGGTTGATTTTGTTGTCAGGGGTTTGAGGAAGATTGTGGGGTGATGATTGGAGGGTTGAATGGAAGGGAATCTTGGACACGAGGGGGTGAGTTGGGTTAGAGACACTACTCATTTGCTATTGGAATATTGGTCCAACTCATATACCATAAATATTTTATTGGTATTGTTTTACTTTTATGTTCGAGTTTTGTCTTGGTAAAGGATTTATTTTTTGAAACATATAATCACTAGTTAAAATTCTGGGAGCTTGCTTTTCAGGATAGGAAACTATAATACGAATATGAAGTGATAAAATAAGTGTTATTAAGTGATAATATGAGAAAGCAATATTTTTTAATTATGTGAATAAGAATGAAATGTATATTAAATAGAGAATGTACGTTTGGTTTGGATGAGGAGCAGAGGCAGAAGCAACCGTTCCAGTACATAATTGAGGGGGTAGCCTTGAAGGTGTAGTTTTTTAGAAACGACTAGTTTTGAAACTATTCTATTCTAGATGAAAAAAATAACTTTCATTTACAGTTTCATTTACTGTGAAAAATTCCTTAGAAACTTGTGTATTACACAGGTTATAGCATTTTTATTTTTATTATTAGGTTAGAAAATTTTAATATTACATGAGATTTTTTTATCATTTGGGATTGAAATATTGGTCCAATTCATATACCATAAATATTTTATTGGTCTTGTTTACTTTGTGTGTATGTTCGAGTTTTGTCTTTGGTAAAAGATTTACTTCTTTGAAACATATGATGATTATTACATATTGTGTGTGACATGGAAAGCTTCACAAAACTTTGAGAGGTTAATTTTGAGTTGTTATAGGTATTAAAAGTTTCTTTAACAACCTGAGGTTAAACTTTACTAGTGGTTCTAGAGTTGTACTAAACACCGGTTGGGCCAAACTGATTCTGCATTAAAATTGGCCTGATTATTTTCTTACTAGGCTCAAACCGGTTTGGCCCAAAGTGATTCGGGATAGGAACCGATGAAACCCTCATTCCCATCCAAAACAGTTTGGGTCAGGTTCAAAACTGATTTGGACCGAACCAATTTCAAAAGCAATTTTTTATATATATTAAACCATTATTATCTATATATTAATACAAAGACACTTCAATAGTGTCTTTGTTTTAATATATACTAGATTTTTGCCCGCATGTACACGCGGTTCACCAACGTACATATATTTAGGGAATTATAACGTTTAATAAAAATACAGTAAAAATATTGTATTAAGGTATAAAACAACGAATACAAATTTAATTCAAAATATCACTAAATATTTCTTTATACACCACATTTCTGGTTTTAGTTTTCACATTCCCATCAGCATTAGGTATAAGTAATTTCACTCCTGCCCTGCTTTTAACTCTTGACAATGCGACATAAAGTTGGCCATGTGAGAATACAGGTTCTCTTAAATACAATCCAACCTTAGATAATTACAACATGACGAACAATATATATCGACCAAAGAATGCTTTTGTTTCCATTTCGTACAAATAATTACAACATAACAGGGAAAAAAACGTAAAGAAGTATGGATTAATGTTAACACGCGGTTCACCAACGTACAATTATTTTGAGCGGTAAAACGTATAAAAAATATAGTAGAAATATTCTATTAAAATTTAAAAGAAACCAATACACACAAAATTATTTTGTCGCACCTGAAAGCTAATCATCCACACCTAAATACTTTTGAATTCAAGATTGTAGAAGAGGAAGGGTTGCTGTGCCAGTTGCGCTTCCTCTGATTGATAAGCCAATTTTTTATCTATTTCAACTGTAGCCCTATTTCTTTAACCAACGGTGCCTTGTCTTCTTCCTGCACATTAAAAACCTTAGATCATTTTTACTACAGGCCGAATCAAGTTTGTATCCCTTAATTAATTTTCATTGTATACAACCAATGCATTACTTAATGATCGTTGTAATCCAACGATCATTTTTATACAACTAATTTTCATTCTATTAGAAAATGCGCTTAACGATCGTTGTAATCCAACTGAAATCTTGACACCAAATAAATTTTATAATTGTAGGTGACCACCACCCAACATGCTACGCATGAAAACAAAAGGATTCAAAATGCTTAGCAAAATATAAGTTATGCAAGTAAATTAATCATTAATCAATAAAAAAAAGTTTTTTTTTCTAATAAGAACACTGGAACAAAAGCTCCTTTATCAAAAGTATGGCACTGAGCATACTTGTTTGTGATTTGCAACTATGTCTCCCTTGATTGATCTTTCGCACCTCCTTGCACGGATAGTTGTAAGCTACAAATTACACCTATGTAGTGACGGGATTAGACAATATCCAATTTTTGCATATAACTTGAGCACTACAAAATACAAACCAACAACTCAAAATCAACTCTATAAGATCCAAATTTTCAACAGAACATAACAACAATAAGTTACCAAGTAAAAAATCAACTTTACAATATCCAAGCACTCAAACAAACATGTAAATAATCTAATTTATCATCTACCAACTGTAATATTAAATATTAAATTATTAATAGATCTACAAACAAATGGCTAATGAGCTACATATGTTGGTTATTGAAACTGTATTTTATGTTCAAGTGGCAAAATAAGTTGAGAATTGACCTTCCTAGTCGCGGCGCCCGAACCCAAATCAACCTGCAACAAAAAAATATCAATCAAATACATAAGGGTTCTTTGGATGTGAGTTTTAAAGGTGATCAATTATATTATATATTTATATTATCTGTTAAAACTGTAACAATCAGATAACTGATTTGCAGAAGTGTTTGAATCTGTCTACATATGAAGATATTAAACTGCAGGCATATAGAAAGATGCACGTAAATGAAGGGTTTTTATTACACACTTAGTCATGAAGCGGATGTTTATTGTCTATACAGTATAGAAGAAATACAGAAATAATGACATCTTATTGACATCTTGTTGAGGCTTCGCCGGTAATTGATCAGCCGTCGTAACCCTGTAATTGACATAGTCAAATAATTGAATAAACCTGAAAGATCATACACAATCAAAACCTAAATCAATTAACAATAAAGAGTTGACAAAAAAAAGAGAGATTAAACAAACGGACTAACCAAAATCAGGGTTAACAAACGGATTAAACATTAATCGACGACGAAAGTAAGTAATAATCATAACAGGGAAAAAACGTAAAGAAAAGAAGACATGGTTGATCTACGTGTGTGTTAAAGAAGAACGGTAGAGTGTTACCTTGAAGGAGACGATAAGAAGGAGATGATCGACGATCATTGGAGTATTCATGTCTGGTAGATACAGAAAAATTGTAGAGATTGTAGTGAGCTCTCAATAGGGTTTGAATGTTGATGGCGTGAATGAGAAGCTTTGACCAAATCATAATGAATTACCTAATTTAATATAATTACCTAATTTAATATAATTAATGATTTTTGATTTTTAGAAAAAAGAAAAATTTTATAAATTCTCACATTTAGCCACTTGGCACAATATGATAGGCTACACAATTGAGGAGCAACATGGGAATGCCAAGTGTACATATTGGCTTTCATTTATTAGTTGTATAGATATTAGTCACTAACTTTTAGGTTAACTTTATTTTCTATCATTAACTTTTAGGTTAACTTTATTTTCTTCTAATTTGACCATCAAACTTAAACCAACAAACTTTTAGCTTTTAGGATTTAAACCTTTGGCCACTAACTTTTAACTTAACTTTATTTTCTTTCAATTTGACCACAAAACTTTTAGCTTTTAGGATTCAAAACTTTGACCACCAAACTTTTAGCTTTTAGGATTTCAAACTTTGATTACCCAACTTTTTTAAACTTGCATTGCACTTTGGCCACTAAGTTTCTTACTAACCTATGTACTTTATTTTCTTCCAATTTAACCACCAAACTTTTAGCTTTTAGGATTTCAAACTTTGACCACCCAACTTTTTTAAACTTGCATTGCACTTTGGCCACTAACTTTCTTACTAACTTATGTATTTTCTTTTCTTCCAATTTGACCACGAAACTTGACCACCAAAGTTTTAGCTTTTAGGATTTCAAACTTTGACCACCCAACTTTTTTAAACTTGCATTGCACTTTGGCCACTAACTTTCTTACTAACTTATGTACTTTATTTTCTTCCAATTTGACGATCACACTTTTAGCTTTTAGGATTTCACACTTTGACCATCCAACTTTTTTAAACTTGCATTGCAGCCACATCCACCGCAACATCTTTTAGCTAAGTATTGACACATTTTTTCTAACTTTGACTTCAAATAAAGCGTACTACTAAATATGTATGCACGACAGCCGCACCCGCGGCAAAGCGCGGGTAACTAACACCTAGTTTGATTTAAAACAACTACAAATAATTAAATATACTTACTTACTCTTACTTAAAAACTTTTAAAAATACAAGTAATTAAAAAATCATGTTTATTAATACTTAAAATTTCAATAAATATCACAAAATTAATTACAACAATAATAATTGACGTCGACTATAAGCTTCCAAATTCCCCATTTAGTAAACGGACTTCCATTTAACTCGTGTATATTCGACACATGATTCTTTAATAACAGTCTCATCATTTTGATGGTCTCCCAAGTGTTATTTACAGATGAAGTCATTCGAGAATGTGAGAATTTTTTTATCGTTTTTTGCAAGTGGTGACTGTTTTTTATTGACGTGATTCAACCAAAACAGTCAAATCTATTTATACTACTTTAGGTAGCCTGAAAAAATATAAAAAAAGGTCAACAACCCCCTCCATGTTAAATAATGACTATAAAACCCTTAAGGAGCATCCCCAGCTACATGTTAAATAACGACTATACAACCATTAGGAGCGTCCCCAACTATAAAGAGTTGGATTATTTTTGCATACATCCAAACTGATTTATACCGAACTAGTTTTTTTTTAATAAATAATAACAAAACCTGATCTTAAATGGGTGGGACGGATTGGGCCCAAGCTGATTTTCTTAACCAGGCTACTTGGCCCAAACTAGTTTATTTGTACACCTCTACTTGTAAGTCGTAAGATAGTTATTGTAACAAACTAGGTTTTTTTGAGTCGCGCGTTGCAGCGACAACCTAGCGTTTGTGACTTAGTTGCACGGGTTACGATGATATCATTTCCGTAAACTTTCACAAACAAAAGGCAACAAAATATGTTAGCATAAATGCTGTTACACAGCATAGTTAGCTATCCAAAGCATGTATTCATCTAGTATTTAATGATTGATATTACATGAAGAAAAAAAGTTAGGTACTTAAAAAGATGCTAACATACAACAAAAGCAGCCTGGTAATATGACAATTAGGAGTTTAATCACCTGCAAGAGCAAATCAAGTCAACTAGAATATTACCCGAATTTTATCAATGCATAAACCTTCTCATTCATTGTAATACAACTTTTGTATCAGTCCTCTACTCGAACTACTTACCAAATAAATTGCAAACTCTAATTCGATAAACAACCTTAAACAGTTAAAAAACATTCGCGTTTAACGTATAATAGTCAATAACAAACCCATTAACATCTGGTAAAACACATTAAATCCAACGTTTGATTATGTTAACCTAAATCAAATATCTCAAAGTCGAACTAAAAGGCACCTACCTTCTTTCATTCCGTGGGAGTAATAATCAGTAGCAACCTTTTATACCTAAATCGCCGATCGCCGCTGATGATTGTTGTAATCCCGCTACTGACATCGTCGATGGTGCTGTTGACTTGCCTCTGACCCTCGTTGTAGTAATAATAGTGGCACCATGCTGGACTCCTAGGAATATTCAGTAAAAGTTTGGGAGTCTAATTCGTTGTGTAGGTATTTTTAATAAAATCGTTTTGGTATTGTATAATCTGTCCTGAAAACGCAGATTATAATATATGTGTATATGTGCTTATTTGGAGTCTTGTATGACTTGATTTTGACTTGACCTTGCATGTACACATATATGAGATGTAAATGGCGCGTATGATTGATAGTAAACATAATGTTCACTAACGGATTCGTAGGGTCTACTTGTGCATGTAGTTACAATAGGTGTCACTTAAACGTTTTCGCATAAATTTATGTCTTGGACAAACGAGTTATGTGGTGTATCGTGCATACACATATACTCACATAGTGGCACATATAATAGGGGGTCGGTAGCACGTCCTTATTTGTGAAGTTTGGATTTAGCTTGCAACCTAAGGTGAGTTTCACTACTCTTTTTCTCAAAAGCATGCATCTCGGGTTGAGACAACTTACTTTTCCAGTCCGGTTTGGGACTACTATTCTATCCCGGGTTTTGGGATACATGGATTCATGGGGTGAATCGAGTTTTACTAGTTTCACAACTTTTGTCCTTGATGAACTAAACGACACATTGTATCACTGAAGTCCTACCTTTATATCGAATGAGTTGTCGGGTTGGCAAGCGGGTTAGTAGTTGATAGAGCTATTAGGTTTAACAAACCTCACACCGTGCTGGGAGCCGGGCGTGAACTGTGACTTAACACATTATCATTGTTGATAGCCAATGATGGGAGGCTATTTTGCTCACTGTTGTGAGTGCACGTTACTTAGCAGTTCGGTATTACATGTGTTTAATTATCTTGTATGGGTTAGCTACCATTGGCATGCGATGAACTAGTGGTTACTGGTTTTGGAAACCTAAACATTTACTTTACTTATCTTGTGAATTCACCAACTTTATGTTGACACACGCTAGCATGCTTTTGCAGGTCGGTAGATTGGAGCACGCTTAGGTCATGCATCATGTTTGTCATGGGACTCTAAACATTATGAACTATTTTATCGTTTATTTACATTTACTTCGGTTTGGGCGCATTTGTTTTACGCATAACTATTTACTTAACTGTTTTGATAACGCTTCCGCATTTTCTTAAAACTTATGGTTGACTTTTAAACTTGGTTTTTGATAACGAACTAAATGGTTTGTGCATTTAGAGTCATTCATGTGACTTATGGTTATGGGATCCTGGTGTGTCACGCGCCTTGCGGTAAAACCCCGCAAGTGGAAATTTGAGGGTGTGACAAAAGGGGAAGAGGGTGGCTGCCACGCCAATCTAAACCAACTCAACATTTTTTTTTATTTTTTTCTTACGTTTTTTAAATTTTTTAATGTTTAGTTAATCCACTACACTTAGGGGTTGTTTGATAATTTTGAATGGTTAAGTGTTGAATCATTAAGGTGCTGTTTGTTTTTTAAGAGGTAAAAGGTGCAGTCTGCGGACCACATCTGCAGACATCTGCAAGAGAAGAGATGGACCAAAGGTCTGCAATCTTCGAGAAGAAGACTGTTCGTTTGTTAACGTTTGCATCGTAACCTAAAACCATAACCCATCATAACCATAACCAACCACAACCCACCTTAACCATAACCTAACACAACCATAAATTTACCCATCTACAATCAACATCTTTTATTTATATACATAAAATTCCATCCATCACTATGTGCCATTTTTTCACACTTCAATCTTTTTCACATTCAAACTAAACCAAAACAAAATTCTTTCACAAACAAACAAACAAACATTTGTTTAGATATATCTGATTAACTCAACAACTATCATCACAAACAACTATCCATCTACAATCCACATCTTCACAAACAAACCATGAAATATCTTTTAATTAATCCAAACTATGTCTTAACCCACCACCACCAACGGTGGTTGAGGGAAGGAGGAGGAGGGGGAGGGAGGGGGTTTTGACGGAGGGGATGAGAAGGGAGGAAAAGGTGACGGTGGGAAGCAGGGTGGTGGTTCGAACTGAGGAGGGGGAGGGTGACGGTCGACGGTGGGGAGGAGGAGGATGCGACGGTCAACGGTGAGGAGGAGGAGGAGGAGAGTTGCTAGAGTTTGAGGGAGAACAGAGTGTGTGTAGAAGGTTGGACAAGAAGGTGAGAGAAGAGGTTTGAAGAGTATAGAAGAGGTTTTGAAATGTGTGCCCCAATAAGAGGATGAGCAGACATATTTTAGGGCTATATCTTCCAAAAAACAAACGGTCTGCCGAATCTACACGTCTGCTCGCGTCTGCACGGCGTAGACAAAAGAGGTCAAAAAGTGCCTTTACTAAAAAACAAACACCACCTAAGTGATGTTTGGTTGGATCTTTCAATAATAATAATAAAAACAATCACCAACCACCCACACCTTCCTCTTCTTTCTTGATATAAAACAATCAATAACTGACGTGTGTGGCTATACACATAATTTTGCATTGATTTTAACACACGTTTTGCTTTAATATTTATAAAAATGGTTTCGACCTTCATATTAAAACACACACAGTAGGGCAAGTGTACCCTGTCATATATGTAGTAAGTACAGATAAGAACCAAGTATCGATCCATGGACGCGCGCGGAGCAATGGTACTAAAACTCTATCACCGATTTACCAGTAGGAAAAGATAAGTTGAGTTTGTTTAAACTATATTAATTCTAACACATGTAATAACTTAACTACGACTCCAAATAGAAAATATAACTATATAGACTATAATACGCCAATCCTAGCATGTCATCTATATGTAATAAGAAACAAAGGCGTGATCAACATTCCCATTTTCCGACAGTTAGTTCCCTCTCGGGCATCCTAACATGACAACTATACAGAAAGCTAACACGAATACACACGTTAACCAGTTCAAGTTGTTCATTAGTGCGCAGCTGATATGATCTCATGAGAATCTTTAAAGATAGGTTAGTATCACCTTTCGGGAGTCCTCAACCGCACTAGTTAAGGAAAGCAATATCGAATACACAATACGACCACCTAGACTAGCATAAAGTAGAGCATTTCACAACCTATTCCATTTTACCAACTTTGAACACAAATCTACTAAGATCGCCATTTTCACCAAAATAACTAACAAAGATCATTAACCGTGTCAAAGATTGGTAACAACACCATTAAGCTTTTAAGACTCTTTTACGTGCCGGTAAACATCTATAATCATTATCCGAGTGACTTTAACCAAACCAATACCCGGTTACAGTTTCATGGTGTAAACTTTATTAACAAGTTAACTAGTCTACTATCGGACGATTAAACGG
The DNA here is from genome assembly GCA_032199755.1 of Ambrosia artemisiifolia. Lineage (NCBI taxonomy): Eukaryota > Viridiplantae > Streptophyta > Magnoliopsida > Asterales > Asteraceae > Ambrosia > Ambrosia artemisiifolia. Next base: position 53,109,610 of record CM063515.1, on the reverse strand, counting down.
ATGGTTTCTTCAACAAGTAATCCGCCTAACACATTCGACAATCATCAAAGTCATCCAAACACAACTACAAATCTAACAACAATGAAACAAGGTTGCGCTATGATCATCAAGATTCAAACATGAAAAACGCCAAATTCATACAAAACTTGATTTCATACAAACGATTGTTTTAACTACTAACTAATACTAATGTTCTTGCCCGTAGGCGTACGATTAACTAAAATAACATCAAAATAGCAAACAAAAACAGATTTGGATCTAAGAAAGCTTAAAGGATCAAACCATAAGATTGCTAAAGAGATGGATTGGATGATGAAGGATGAATTGGATGGATTCCCGAGCTTGTTCCACGGCTTTCCAGCAGCTTGATTCGTCCGAAAATCGCCCAAAATCGCCCCCCAAAGGTCCAATATTTGATCAGTGGGCTGAATGGGCTATTTAAAGCTGAACAGAGCCTTCGAGCGGCCGCGCGAAGCCTTGGAGCGGCCGCTCGCTTTTCCCAGGCAAGTGGACGAGTTGCTGTGATGACGTAGGCCTTCTAGAAGGTTGCTGAAAAGATCTGGAGGAGCGCGCGGCCGCGCGAAACTTTGGAGCGGCCGCGCGAAGAGGCTGAAGTTGTCTTTGCGCGCTGAAAACTCTGTTTTTTCGTCTGTTATGCTTCCGGGACATCGTTCAAGACCTGAAATCGCAAAGATACCCAAATAAGTACCAATTCATGTGTACAAGGTCAAAAACGTCTGAAAATGGGAGTTGAATGGGGACTTTTATATGTGTAAATTAACGTATATCAATAACACACCTCAAAAACCAGTACACCACCCACCTACACTTTCCTCTTCTTTTTGTTCTTTAACCCACACACATGACACCAGTATACCACCCACACACACTTTCCTCTTCTTTCTTGTTCTTTGACCTACACAATTTTGTAAAAAACACTTTTTAAAACATAGAGATAATTAGAGGAGTAGAGAGAGATTGGAGGAAGAGAGAGAAGGTAGGAAGTTAGCTGGCGACATACGATATACGACAGTGGATTCAACATACGACAATGGGGTGAATGTTGACTGTGTTGTTGACGGAGTTAGTGGGTTCGACGGTGGGCGGCGACGTACGGCGGTTGGGTAGTCGTAGATGGAAGGTCTAGTTCCAAGTTTGAATGGGTGGCTGAGCTTTTTCATTCATGGTTCCAAGTCTGAATGGTTCAGCTCTAAACCAAGTCTAAATAGTTCAGCTCTTCACCATTCCATTCAGATGCTTTTTTTTGTTGAAACAAACGCTCTGAATGCTGAATGGTTCAAAGGCTAACTAAGAGGTTACCAAACAGGCTCTTAATTATTGGGCTTAGTTATTGTGTGAGGTGGCAACACTTTTTATTAGTTATTGGGGTGTGTTGTTATTCTACTAATAGATAGCCTAAGTGTTTTTTGAAAGGTGTATTTTATTAACTAAAGCACAAGCCCTCAAATCGGGGCGGCCGAAAAAACAACCAACTTACACGATTACAAATTTACATCAATTAGACCATGACAACGAACTACGCCTAGCTCTATTCTTGGAGCAAAGAAACCAACTGACTTGACTTCCCCGATAATATCTTCTAAACGCGTCGTCTTGTTATTGAACTCAAGCTCGTTCCTCGCTCTTCAAATACTCTAGCACCCAATGACAATAAGGCCATGAAGAATATCTTTTGCCTTACCAGAAAGGCCTGAGTGCTTATGGAATTCCAAAAGATAAATAAGAAAACAAAGAAACTTTGAACCTAACACCACGCCGCAATGTTTTGCCACAGGACCGAAGCAAACATACACGACGTGAACAAATGGTCAACCGTTTCATCACCTTCCATTGCAAAACGGACACATGACATCCTCGATAGGAATATTCCTACGCCTAAAAGCCATCGCCGAGGGTATTCTTTCCAAATCTGCCCGTCATGCAAAAACACTGCATTTCAAAGCAATCCACTTGCACCTCATCATAACATAATTGTTGTTAACATCCCTGCTGGATAGTAATAAACATTTGACCGCACCCACACTCAACATCAACCGCATCTACCACAACCCATTCCCACTGGTCTTTTTTGCTCGAGAGACGAACCGGCTTCAGCAAAGAGAGAAGCCGAGCCATCTCCACCCTCTCCGAACCCGAAACAAGCGACCTGATCAAGTTAACACATGGTTAACACCTGTTATTAGCGCTTAACATGTGTTAGTCAAAATTTTATTTATTTTTTTAAAAAAAAACTACTCGGCGCTTTTTTATTTTTTTTGGCCCAAAATGCTTAAAATCATGTATATTACTTGCCCTATTTTTTTTAAAAAAAAATATTGGGAAGTCAGAGTTTCCAGAGTTTACCAAATAAGGAGGGTTTTCTCTAGAACCATTCCTTATATATATATATATATAGGAATAGGTTCATATGAGAACCCCCTTGAGTTGCAAAAACTTGAGAACCCCTCTAAACCAATAACATAGTGACACATATGCACCTTACAATTATAATAATAAAGGGTAACAAATTAATTTACCCTCCCCTACCCCACCCCTTCTTAATCTGCAGATTCCTTTTTTTTTTAAGAATCATCATCATATTGATCACTCTCTCTCACACACACAAACACACAAGTCTCTCTCTATCTAACACACACGTTTCTCTCTCTCTCTAAAACACACACGTCTCTCTCTCTAACACACACACCCCCTCCTCGTCTATCTCTCTCTAACACACACACGCGACAGTGGTTTTTGGGGTCGGTGGTCATGGCTGTGGTGGTAGGGGGTGGAGGCGATGGTGAACGGAAGTGGTTTCTGGGCGGCGAAGGTTGGGGGTGGAGGAGATGGGTGGGGGTCCGATGATGGTTGGGGGGTTCGATGGTGGTGGGGGGATCCGAATGGTGGTGGTTATTATTATTATTATTATTATTTTTTGTTATTATTGTTATTTTTTTACAAGACGTGGGAGGCGGAGGGTGGTTGTTGGTGGGGGGTAAGGGGGGGGGGGGGGGGCAGAGGGGAGGGGTGAATGTTGGCGGAGATGGTGGTGGCAGGTTTCCGGTAGCGATGGTGGTCCGATCAGGTATTATTATTATTAATATTAATTTCTGTTATTATTATTATTATTTTTTTTAGTTTCTGTTGTTATTATTATTATTATTTATTGTTGTATTATTATTATTATTATTATTATTATTATTATTATTATTATGTTTTTTGGTTTGATGTTTTTTTGTTGTTTGATGTTGTTGTTTTGAAGAAGATGTTTCTTGATGGATGATGATGATGTGTTTTGCAGGCAGCAGGTTTTTTTTAATAACAATATTGTGTAGTATGATTTTTATAAATGTTTGGTTTTGTTTTTAGGGCATGAGAGTGGTGTAATACCAATGTATAGATGATTTAGGGCATTTACAGTGGTGTAATACGAATGTATAGATGTTTTTAGGGCATTTACAGTGGTGTAATACGAATGTATAGATGCTTGTTTTGGTTTTTACAATAGAGTATTTTGTGTAGTAGGTTGTGTATGGTAGATTACACTGGTGTAAATAATTACACCAGTGTAAATAATTACACCAGTGTAAATTATTCTCGTCAGATTTGTGTTATTATTTGTTTTAAAAAATAAAAGGATTTAAAAAATAAAATATAGTAAAAAATTATGATATTTTGACTAATTAAATAAAAAATTAGTATAGTTTTATATTAATTATTTCTCTTTCCATGGTGTTTTTACTAAAACACCCTTAATTGTACTTTATTATTTTAAAACAACATGTAAAGACAAAACCTTAATCATGTGAAGACAAAACCCTTAATATGTAATCTCAACCATTGATTGCACAAGATCAATGGCCTATAATGGCTCTTATGGTTCTCTCAACTCAACATGATTCTCAAAATAACCCAACCCTATATATATATATATATATATATATATATATATATATATATTATAAGGTTATATTAGAAACCATTGTTATATGGTAAACTCTGGAAACTCTAACTTCCCGACTTTTTTTTATGAAAATATTCGGGTATGTAATATACATTTTTTTAAGCATTTTGAGCCAAAAAATCGAAAAAGCGTCGAACGTTTTTTTTTTAAAAAAAACGTCTTCTAGTTAACATATATTTAACACATGGTTAACACGTGTTATTTTCGCTTAACATGTGTTAGTCGAATTTTTTTTTTAAAAAGTACTCGACGCTTTTTTAACTTTTTTGGCTCAAAATGCTTAAAATCATGTATATTACTTGCCCTATTTTTTTTCAAAAAAAAAATAAAAAATTTGGGAAGTTAGAGTTTCTAGAGTTACCCGTCTAAGGATGGGTTTCCACATTCAGGGGCGAAGGATAAGAAGGGCCAGCGGTGGCCCTGGCCCCCCTGTTTTCTGGCGCAGTGGTATAAATTTACGATTTTCATAGACAAATTGAGTCCGGGTTGAGTCCGGCCCCTACCGATTCCGAAACCAAGCTTCGCCACTGTCCACATTATCCTTACCATATATATATATATATATATATATATAAAATTGCAATATACACATATGTATAAATGCAGTATACATATATGTATAAATGAAAAAAAACAAATAATAAATTTTTTTCTTGTATAAAAATGTGCGATTAAGCAACAAAATTTTTTTTGCCTTTACAAAAATGTGTGGTCCAGAATGGTTCTCTCAGTTCTCAAATAGGGATTAGTTCTCTTAGAATTCATACCCTTATGTCATAAATTAAATTGGGTGAGTATTTTATGCCCACTATTATTATAAAATTTTATATAACATTTTTTCGTAACATTTTAATTTTAATATATCAATTTGCAAAAAACTAAAATAATACAAAACAAAAAAAATAGGTTGAAGGGGTTGTGCTCGGGTCAACTCAATAACATTGTACTTAATAAAGATTAAGTTTGGCGGCAGTGGCGGAGGTACCTTTCAAGCATGGTGGGCAGGTGCCCACCGTATGTCCAGCCAAATAGCTAAGAAAGAGGTAGGAAAAGATATGCAATATTGCAATTTCACCCTTTAATTAGCACACCGACTTTTAGTTTCAAGGAATAATAATATTTTTATGGATGTGTATATTCTTGCCAAACGAAAATAGCTACATGCCAATATATTAAGACATTAAATCACATGTATTATTAAGACTGAATTACAAGTTTTGTCCTTTAGGTTTATACCCGATTGCAAAGAATGTCCTTTAACTTTAAAATTGATTGGTTTTGTCCTTTATCTTTTAAAATCTTGTACGTTTCGTCCTTTAGCCCTAACTCTGTTAGATTTTAACGTTAATATGAGGGTAAATTTGACTTTTTACTCTTTCAGGGACTAATTGTATAACTAGTTTAAAGTTTTAAATCCAAATGAAAATATATAGTTTATAAACCAACCACCCACCACCACCAAACCTTCAACCCCTCTCTCAACAATCTCCACCTCTCCCTCTAAAGTCTGTACATCACCACCGCCCTTTAATAATGCTAAAGAAATACATCTAAACACTTCGTATGTAAAAATTTACTAAAACTCCAACGTTATTCATCAAAAAAGAAGAAATGGAGGAGCACACGGTTGACCTGGAGAGAAATGAAGGAGCACATAGTTGACCTGTTGACCCTAGCTGTTTTGATATCTTAACAAGGTCAGATCCTCCAACAACACCAACAGTAACAACCTGCAAGCAGGAAAAAACATCCTTTAATTAGCTCGTACATCCTTTAGGTCCTTCACCACCATCACAATCGGACGACCTCAGACCATCACCGATTACTATTAATGAACAGGGGCAGGTGGACTAGCCTTGCTCACCGTCGTGGTCTTCCTCTTCGGTGATGGAACCGGCCGGTAATCGTGGTAGCAGAGGCGGCGCCGCCTCTCTCTCTCCCTCTCTGAACTCTCTCCCGCCTCTCTATCTCTTGGCTCTTTCTACGGGTCTCTTTCTATCCCTCTTTACTGTGGGTGGGAAACTGTGGTGGTGACGGTTTTAATTGTAGAGGGGGATATGTGTAGGGATGAGCATCCGGTCCCGAATACCGATCCCGAACCGAAAAAATACCGATCCCGTACCGAACCGATACCGAACCGATACCGAACCGAGGGTGTTCGGTATCGGTATCGGTACCCACATTTAGAGGTTTTCGGTTTCGGTATTATCGATATCGGTACGGGATCGGTATCGGTTCGGTATTTTAAGGTAAAATACCCATACCACACCGGTACCGTACCGATACCGAACCGATACCGTACCGGTATAATCGGTATCGGTATTGGTTTTTTGAAATTTTCGGTATCGGTATTGTCAGGATCGGTATCGGTTCGGTACCGATACTGTCCCGAGCTCATCCCTAGATATGTGTCCCTTTTAAAAGGGTAACATGTGTCCCCCGATGGTGGTGGTGGTGATGAGGAAGGTTGATGGTGTTGACAGTGGAATAAAGACAGAGGTAGATTGGGAGAGGTTGATGGTTTTCTTTTTTAATTTAAAACTTTATTTACTTATATAAATAGTCCCTAGAAGCATAAAAAGACAGATTTACCCTTATAGCAGCGTTAAAATCTAACAGAGTTAGGACTAAAGGACAAAACGTGCAAGATTTTAAAAGATAAAGGACAAAACCAATCAGTTTTAAAGTTAAAGGACATTCTTTGCAATCGGGTATAAACCTAAAGGACAAAACTTGTAATTCAGTCTATTATTAATACAAACTCTATTATTTGTTATGTATTTACATAGGTTTGTAGAACTATTAAACTGTATATTAGATGGTTAGTATATTTTTATCTATTTAAGCTCAAGTGATATTTTCCTACTTAAGTATCGACAGATTTACTAAAATAAAATTCTAAAAGTTTTTTTTTTCTAATTTAGTCAATTGATAATGTTTTATGTTATAATCAAGTAAATAAGTATGAATAGTTTTATTGTATCATTAAGTGGATAAGTATGAATTGGTATTACTTGATACTTTTGACCCGACTCGTTTTGACCCACCTTCTTTTAACCTGACAAATTTGTGCCTCCGTACAAAATTTTTCTGGATCCGCCATTGTTTGGCGGGTTACCTAGCTATTAATACAACTAGGTGGTTTCCCGCGCGTTGCGGCGGGGATGGTGGTAATCGGATTTGTTTATGAAGAAAGCTAATCCATTTTGAAAGTTTGCAAAATGTTACCTTAAAAGACAACATTTGTCCTTGTAACCGTTGGCTACACCGCCTTTATTCTGAGACCGACTCCCCATCATCGATGGTGGTGGTGATGATGGTTTTGTGTGATGTAGCGAAGGCTACAAGGGAGGCAAAGGTGAGCAAGACAAGTGTTAGTTTTGCCATTGTAGGTTGTTGTGTTGATTGGATGTGGTGGTGGTAGTTGGATATGTTATTAGAAGAAACATAAGGTGTACCTTATATTTATTTATATTCTAATATGTATGGTGACTTTGGGGTTTGCATGGAGATTCACACGTGGAGTAGTGTCAATAATAAGTATGTTTTTAGGAGTGTATAGGTGTGTGTGTATATATATATATATCATGAAATGGCTCCACTTATATGATTCTTTAATTTATTTGATTCTTAAAAATAGTGCAAATTATACCAATAAGTTGAGTCGGTGAAGAAATGTTAAACGTTGGTCAACGTAGCAGTCAACTTTGGATGGTAAAGAAGACAAAAGAAGCTGACCGTAGTTTAGTTAAGTATAACCAACCCCTAGTTAGTTACTATATAAAGAAGACAAAAGAAGCTGACTGTAGTTTAGTTAGGTATAACCAAACCCTAGTTAGTTACTATATAAAAAAGACAAAAGAAGCTGACCGTAGTTTAGTTAGGTATAACCAAACCATAGTTAGTTACTATTCATGACCATTTTGTAACTATATTATTATAATTGGTGAACCGCTATTTTGAGACATATTTTCCGGTTAACCTTAATATATAAAACGGTCTTGGAACCGGGTTAATAAAGATTTTTATTATGTATGGAGGTGTTTTTTTTATAGCAGATCCCTAACCGTTTTATTAAATATAATACATCGTCGTAAAAGACTTCATTTGTACTAGTGAATTTAGAAACAGTAATATTATATTTGCCATTGTGGGGCTAATTAACTTATTTGATAGAGACATGTTTTTTAGAGAGGAAAGTCCAAGGTTCAATCTTTGATAGTGGTGTAATTTAAAATTATTTGTGTAATACTTTTTTTACATTTGCGTTAAAAAAAGTAATATTGTTAGAAAATAATTGTAATTAATATTGTAATTAATACATTAAATACACATACTATGTGATCATTACATTTAGTGCATTTATATATTATTATTAGAAAATAAAATAGCTGATATTTAATGGTGTTTGACTGTAGATGCCTGCATTTCTATAAATTCAAGCTTCATTTGGTATTTGTATTCACATATATATATCAATATATCATAAAGCATATATCAACCATGAAGAACATCTCTAGTTTTGCAATATTTGTGCTCGTGAGCTTCCTTGCTTTTGGTAATTTGCTCATTCAATCTACTTACTTTATAATTTCGTATTCGAAATCAAGATATCGTGTTATAAGTTGATGACTCATTGACTCACACACACACATGACACACCCTAAACAAGAAACGTTGCTGAACATACTATTATTAATTTGTTGTTATAAGTTTTGTATCATGTTGTGTTTGTATATTTACAGGATCAGAGTTATCCAAGGCAGATTTCAAAATATGCACAAGAGACATGAGATTAATAACAGGATTTTGCAACGACGATAAATGCGAAAACTCGTGCAAATCTGTTCATGGATTTGAAGCAAGCGGACATTGCAAGAGTTTTTGGGTTTGTGAATGCAAGTTCATTTGTCCTTAGTACGTTAAAGTTGGTTACATATTGCATAAAACTAAGAAATCAAATTAATAAAACAAAACCGTCTTCTCTCTCTTTCATTTTGTTTATCTAAGCCCTAAGGTTGATTGGTATTTGAATTTAAAATGTTTCGGACTATGTATAAGATGAAGTTAGATTAGATGGAACTGTAAACTGTTTACACACAAATACACAATATAAAAAACACATGCATACAAATAAATAAATATATTTGGACTTGAAATTTAATAATGTTTGACTGTAATTATTATTGATTAATTTATTTTAATTATAATACTATTTAATAATTCTGGAGCATCATGTTGCTTCTTTAGCGAATTACATAATGATGATGATTATTATTATTATTGTTTTTAATAAATGGCGTACGTGGATTCAAATTGTATATATCTCATCGTTGTAACTATACTACGTTATAAACAGTGGCGAAGCTTGGTTCGCCAATCAGCGGAGGCCGGACTCAATTTTTTTCGATCGGTAGTGGCAAATCGGCGGGGGCCGGACTCAACCCGGACTAAATTTACCTACGAAAATCGTAAATTTGTACTACTGCGCCAAAAAACAGAGGGGGCCAGGGCCACCCCTGGCCCTCAAAATACTTCGCCCCTGGTTATAAAGGAAGAGGCATGAAAAAATATGTTTAAATTGTTTAAAGTTAAGATGATAGGGTTGGGTTATTCTACAAATGTTATAAAAAAATGAGAAGGGTGAGAAGCCACTAGAAAATGACATGTGTTAAAGGATTAAACAAGTGGGAGGGGTAATTTGGTCAAAAAAATATGCAAATGCAAGTCACATGTCATTTCCACCTTCATTTTTAAATGTCCGTAACTTTTTTTGTACGTCATCGTTTTTAAAAAAAAATTATACCATAAAATCGAGCGTCTTTTTATCTTTAATATGAGTACCATATTGTTATACTTTCGAAAAAAAGTCAAAAAGCCACTTGCGTAAGACACAATGGAGTGTAAAACACAATGAGCACCAATTAAATATAGGGTATAAAACATAATCAACAATCTAATAAAACACAATGGACGACATACTAAAGACACATTGAATAGAAGACTAAAACACAATTAATACTTTTGAAAAAAAAGTTGAAAACCCAGTTGCGTAAGACACAATGGACGATATACTAAATACACAATGAACAGAAGACTAAAACACAATGAATACTTTTGAAAAAAAAAGTCAAAAACCCAGTTGTGTAAAACGTGTAAAACACAATGGATGACATAATAAGGACACAATGAATAGAAGACTAAAACACAATGAATACTTTTGAAAAAAAAAAGTTGAAAACCCAGTTGCGTAAGACACAATGGAGATAAAGTAAAACACAATGAGTACCACTTAAATATGCAATAAACAATAAGGTATAAAACACAATGAACAGTCTAATAAAACACAATGGACGACATACTAAAGACACAATGAATAGAAGACTAAACACAATGAATAATAGACTTAAACACAATGAACAACATAATAAAACACAATGTACACCTAAATACAAAACTTATTTGCGTAAAACACAATGAAAATCATACTAAAAACACAATGGACAAAGTTAAATCATGTGTAGACTAAAAAACATAACTAACATATTTATAAAGCACACGTGCATACTATAACACAATAAACGAGCAGAAGACACAACGGAGAAGAAAACCCATTTAACACGAATTTTTTTTTTTCAATTTTAATGTAGCAATGTGGTACTCATATTAAAGATAAAAAAACGCTCGTTAATATGGTGAAATTTTTTTGAAAAAAAATGTCGTATGAAAAAGTTATAGATGTTTTAAAATGATGGGGGGAATTGACATGTGCATTGCATGTGGAGAGAGAAAGTCAACAAATGTGGTTTTCCTTTTATGCCCTTCCTATAATTTATTATTTATTTTTTTCAAACAAACTAATCTCAACCCTTCAAATATATGATCAATGGATCACAATGCTTCTCACCCTTCCTTGAAAAAGTGTCTTGTGTATTTGATCATAACCCTAAGATGACATACCAAAGGTTTCTTTACAATTTCCTAAACTTTACTACTTTTCTTCCCTAAATGCCCTAGAAGATAATCAACTTTTATATGAAAATAGAACTCACCCAAACTAAATAAACACATGGGATAACAATATTTTGAACAAATTTCATATAATGGCGATGAAAGATAATAATTTATGTTACCACAATAAATAATCTTATCTCAGCTAAACTTGTATAGTTTTAAAATTTTGTCATAATAATACTTATATTATAAACCCTTTTTCATATATATGCGTCAACCCAGGGGCAAAGTGGACAGGATGGTTTGGCTCACTGGCTAAATTGGGCAATTTTTTAGCTATTGGGTGAGGTTGGGCAAGTCTATTACAAATCACAACTTTTAATTTATAAATGGACAGTAACCTTCATATGATAGTGTATACAATATCATATTATTACTACATGCTTTTTTCATGTAAATGTAAATGAACTTTATCATTTAGCAAGGTGTCTTCAATGGCACAATTATGTAGATATGCAATGACCGGACAACTTATACAAGAATGATGTTTATGTTCATATTGATCTGTTACAGTAACATACCTTTGGTTTATTAAGATTTGTTCAATAATGAGTACATGGTTTTTGTGGTGAACTGCACTCAGTTGTAAGTGGCGGTGCACATTTATTTTCTTTTCTTTCTACGAATACTTGTTAAAACATAGTGTGCACAATTCTATTTTTTTTGCATAACTTGCGGCAAAAAACCAAAGTATCATAATATTGTATTGCAATCCATTTGTGGATCCCACTTTCCTATAATTTATTATTTATTTTTTTCAAACAAACTAATCTCAACCCTTCAAATATATGATCAATGGATCACAATGCTTCTCACCCTTCCTTGAAAAAGTGTCTTGTGTATTTGATCATAACCCTAAGATGACATACCAAAGGTTTCTTTACAATTTCCTAAACTTTACTACTTTTCTTCCCTAAATGCCCTAGAAGATAATCAACTTTTATATGAAAATAGAACTCACCCAAACTAAATAAACACATGGGATAACAATATTTTGAACAAATTTCATATAATGGCGATGAAAGATAATAATTTATGTTACCACAATAAATAATCTTATCTCAGCTAAACTTGTATAGTTTTAAAATTTTGTCATAATAATACTTATATTATAAACCCTTTTTCATATATATGCGTCAACCCAGGGGCAAAGTGGACAGGATGGTTTGGCTCACTGGCTAAATTGGGCAATTTTTTAGCTATTGGGTGAGGTTGGGCAAGTCTATTACAAATCACAACTTTTAATTTATAAATGGACAGTAACCTTCATATGATAGTGTATACAATATCATATTATTACTACATGCTTTTTTCATGTAAATGTAAATGAACTTTATCATTTAGCAAGGTGTCTTCAATGGCACAATTATGTAGATATGCAATGACCGGACAACTTATACAAGAATGATGTTTATGTTCATATTGATCTGTTACAGTAACATACCTTTGGTTTATTAAGATTTGTTCAATAATGAGTACATGGTTTTTGTGGTGAACTGCACTCAGTTGTAAGTGGCGGTGCACATTTATTTTCTTTTCTTTCTACGAATACTTGTTAAAACATAGTGTGCACAATTCTATTCTTTTTGCATAACTTGCGGCAAAAAACCAAAGTATCATAATATTGTATTGCAATCCATTTGTGGATCCCACTGCAACGCGCGGGTAAACCCACTAGTATAGTAATAACTAGTGAAAATTTCCCGTGATTTACGACGAACTTTTGGTCGGCATCAGTATTTCGTTATGGTATCAAATACTGTTACTCGGTATATCCATTGACATGTGCTTTATATCGATAAAAAAACCATAAAAACGAATATTGATATTGGTTCCAGTATTGTTTGATCGGCATCGGTTCGGTTCGCCACGATATTGGTACGGGTACCTCATTGGAGTGTCCCCTCTGGTGGGACTTTGGGATTCCGGGTTTGTGGCAGGACAAACAGTCATGCAAGCGGAATATAAGAAAGTTGTTAAACATGAAACCGACTGCCTGGAGAACCAGCACGTCTTCGTGCCTTTTGCATTTGATACATTTGGGGCTCTTGCCCCCGAAGCGATCCGATTTCTAGATCGGGAGCAAAAGATGGTGCATAGTAATTGCTCACCAGCTAAGGGGCAAAGCTTCATCTTTAATAGAGTAGGTTTTGATATTCAAAAGGGGGCAGCGGCGCAACTTGTTGCCCGATTACCAGCCATCTATTGGTAATTTGTTATGGTATTTATTAATGAGAGGGATTATATGTTATATAACAAGCCCCGCTTACGGCTGTGCGCATATAATGTATGTATGTGTGGGCCTCGAGGGATAAAAGTAAAGTTGCACTAATTTTAACGTTATTTTACTAATTTCGTGAAAATAACGTTAAAAATGACGGACGGTTAATCATGCATCAGGTGGTGACGTAAATAGCCAAAAGGCAAGGAGGTACATGCACCAATCGGGTTTGTCCCGATTGCTAAGTGTTATGTGCCTTATGTCTAAGGCTTGATACAAAACCACTATCGAGCCGGGGGTCTCATTGGAAGCATCCTCTCTGTTCTCACAGGATAGAGATAAGACTGTCTATATCTTATCCTTCTCAAACTCTACCTTAGCTTTTGCTATTAGTAGGATTAAGTGAATGATGTTGATTATATGTTATAAGAAAAAAAGATATGGGGGTAGAGGGCAAAACAGTAATTACACTAATTATCTCGAAGTAGTAGCAAACCAAATGCATTCGACTGTCGTCTTCTTCTTCATATAAAAAAAGGTCACGGAACAGTCAAAGCATACCTCCCACGCTTCATTCGCTAACGTAAGCCTCCGTTGCTAACATACGCATACACAATACCATTCTCTTCCTCACCTCACCTCACTAACGTACGCTGCACACACTATTCCATCATCTTCTGCACCACATTCTCAACAACAATGGCTGAATATAGTTGGATATTAGTGTTACTGTTATTGTCTCTGCTATTGCTTGTAGAAATGCAGGTATCTCATGTAATGGCAGCTGCTTCTGCTTCAGGTGAACGTTCTTGCTACCTTATGTACTTGCTATTTTTATTTTTTAAATATTATAAAAGCTCGAGCTCGGCTCGAATTTAAAAAATAAATTTAATATAAGCTTGTAAAATTCAATAGTCTAAAATATCACGGTTTAAAAGAACGAGATGTTTACGAGCTAAATCTGAGCGAGTTTCGAGCGGCGAGCTATTTGTACAGCCCACCTTTTGAATTGGTATCCTGGAAATAATGAGTCAGTTGTAGTATTCAATATACGGTCAAAAAAACGAGTATGAGGTCGCGCCTAGGGGTTTTTATTGTACGTGCACCTTGCAGGGCTAAGGCATTGCGCCTTAGGGGTTTTGATGTGTTTTTTTTTTATGTCTTAGACTTTTTTGTGTCCATTTCTAACATTCCATGTTTATTTGATTTGTGTTTTTTATGTTTTGATAAGTCCGGAGATGAAATTAGTTAGTATTTTAATTTTTATAAGATATATAATTTCTATATTTATTTTTTTAATTCCGCCTCGAGGCTTACGCCTCGTGAGGTTAAAGGAAAATGCGTCTAGGCTCGATTGCATTTTTTAAACCTTGATATTCAACTTACTAAGGGGGGACGTGGTGCTCCAGTCAACTTCACTGACTTACACCAATCCTACACTGCCACACCACTTCACTGAAACACTTTTTTTTTGGAGGCAACACTACCCTGAACTACCCAACCCATAAAAACAAAAAAAACCCACACACAAAATCACTACCTGTGTTTGCTTACCGTGCGTTAAATAGAACCAGAATTTGGTCCACGGCACCCCTACCAGCACCGGTGGCGGCGGTGTTACCGTGCTGGTAGTGGGGTACCCGTGACCAAATCGGTGAGCGCCCCATCCCCCTAAATAGTATTTTTGGCTAAAATAATATGAGTCTAAAGATTGTCCAGGTTCTTCCCTAGGTGTATTCTCTTAACATTTTTTGAGTACCTAAACAGATAAATACATTGGTTACTTTGTTTTTGGTACTGTAAAGTCTTTTTCATATATGAGGTACATTTGGTACAAGTAGACTTTTTCAAAATATGTTTAAAATTTATGTTACTTTATGGAACCACACTGATATGTGCAAAGCTCATGATGGCAATTATGGTATCTGTCAAGTCTTTTTAATGAGAAATGACTTGGTTTTTGGGCCATCATAAACACATACAAAGAGTCAACTTGTATAATATGAAATTTTATAAATTGATTTGAAGCATCATCCTGACTTTTTTCTGCTTGACCTTTGGAAATAAGTAGACTGTAGTTATGGAACAAAAGAGAGTATAAAAACAGCAGAGTTCCTGATCTATATGGTATATAGTTAAAGATTGCATGACTCGACAAGTGTTAAAGTGACACCTACATTTGTTGATTGGTTCATGAATGATTAAATTGTATCATACTATCATATTTTATTTACTCGGTTTTTCACTCATTACAGCAGGTTGCCCGTTGAATATGAGTGGCTCTAATTTTACTCGTGCCGCCGTCATTTGTTCTGATATAGAATCTAGAGCAAGTTGTTGTCGTTATATCAACGCCCTTATTGCAGTTTCAGTTGCTCGTTATGCAAACACAAGTAACAACCTAGGAGTATCTGCAGAATTGTCCAACATCTGTCTCCAAACTATATCCCAAACTTTAGAAACATATGGAATGACAAAAAATGCTACAGCTTTTTGTGGATTTGGGACAAAAATTCCTGTCAATTATGAGTGCCTTGGAATATCAACTGTCAATCAGATGCACCAATCTCCAAAATTTTCTAATGTCACTCTAGACTGTAGAGCACCGTTAGGCGAGGGACGATGTAAAAAGTGTTTGAATGCTGGGATTTTGTTTTTAAGGAATTTAGTGGGAGCTGCGGATAATACCACATTAAGCACTTGTAGAGATGCAACATTTGTTTCTATTGCTAGCCAAGTTGAAGATCCAGTGGCCGTGGAGATTGCTGAATGTTTTTTTGGAGTTCAAGGACTCAGTAGCACTACAGGTAGGGCTGGTTTTGGAGAAAACTCTTTGACTTCTTAATATTATTGTGTAGAATAGAGTTGGGCATAACTTTTCTTGTTTTGTATTGTAAGGTCAGCTGTTGATTTGTTGCATTTATATGTTTCTTTAACAGGACCCACCACACCTATATCTTCACCTGAGTTATCTCCAAGCCCGTTTGGTGCCGCGGGCCCAAGTCAACTCTCTTTGACTGTACCTGAAATCGGACACCGTTCCTACCATCTCTCACTGGTTCCTGCTGTTGGCATTGCAGTTACAGCAGTAGCCACTATGATGCTGGTATTAATGGTTTTCCTTATTCGCAGAAAAAGTAAAGAACTTGAAGGACATGGCATGACAACTGATAAAACCTCAGTGGAAACAAAATCTCAGACAACAAAAAAGTTCCAAGACGGTAATTGATTGTATAATCTTTAGATGACAAATTGAGTGGTTCAATGGGCCGGGCGGGTTTGGCTATGGGTTAAAACTTGTAAGGTTTATAAAAGGGTACCTTTTGGAACGGGTCAAAACAGGTAGGATTGGGCTGACTTGTAAACACTTTTTTATGTCTTCACTTTTCTTGAATTACAAATATGGATGTCATAAATTATGATAAGAAAACCTTTAAGTGGCATTGATAAAAAAGTTGAATACTTGGGTGGCCTCAACACACACTATCCGAAAACGTTACTAAAAACAATGATAACATACTTTTTGAAATGATCTAATTTAAGAGGTCTTATGCATTTTCTTGTGTCTTTCCACCTACTTCACACGTTATAACTCCAACCAATATGTTAAACTTGAACCATTTGATCCGCTAGTTGCAAGTTTTAACACGTATTGACCGGTTTACCCATATATGGCTTCCACCTCTAGTCTGATATGACTATGTACTCTCTCTCTCTCTCTCCTCTTCCCCTCATTTCTCAGATCTCTTTTATATGGGAATTGGAAGTTTATGCAGGTCCATCATCTATGTTTACAAAGTTCAGTTATAGAGAGACGAAAAAAGCAACCAACAATTTTAGTACCGTTATTGGACAAGGAGGATTTGGGACAGTGTACAAAGCTCAACTGAATGATGGTTCAATGGTAGCAGTAAAACATATGGATAAAGTTTCAGAACAGGCTGTAGAAGAATTCTGCAGAGAAATTGAGCTTCTTGCTAGACTTCATCATCGTCATCTTGTTGCCTTAAAAGGATTTTGCATTGAGAAACATGAAAGGTAGTTATTATGGTTATACCCATACATCACAATGTGTTTTCTTGCTTATTATTAATTTAGAGGTGGTCATTTCGACTAGTAGTTATGATTCAATCATTTTGGTTTGTTTCTATACCTCAAACGGGTCAAAACTGAAAAAGAAATTGTGAAAAGAGGAACGAGTCAAACAGGTTAAAATTCACTCAAAGTTTATTTTAGTGCATACAACATCCTGAATTGTTCGATTTAAATATTTAGATTGTTATTTAAATAGTATCGTTTATAACAATCAAAACATAATTATTTATCAGTAGTTGCTAATGAAGAGGTTTGTGTGATTATTTGAGACAGGTTTCTCATGTATGAATACATGGAAAATGGGAGCTTAAAGGATCATCTTCACAGTATGTATTTTCATTTCTCTGATTTATTAATTCTTCTTCTATCTAAAATCATTACGCTTTTGTACAGCTCCTGGTGTGCCTCGGCTGAGTTGGCAGACAAGAATTCAAATTGCAATTGACGTGGCAAACGCTTTGGTAATAATAGTAGCTTTAGTTAAAAGGAGCTTTGGCATTTATTTATAAAAAAAACCTATAAAACATAATATTTGTCCTCATTTATGGTTTTGCATTTCAGGAATACCTCCATTTCTACTGTGATCCTCCTCTGTGCCATAGAGACATCAAGTCCAGCAATATATTACTTGATGAGAATCTCGTAGGAAAGGTAATGATAATTGACAATTATGTCCTTCAAATACTATTGGGCAAATTGCACAAAATAGGAATAAACTTCACCTTATTTCTTGAGTTTTAGCAACCAAATCTAAATTAGACGCAAAATAGAAACCAACTGAGTTTATAACGGATTTTGGCAACCTACTCTGAACTGGTTTTACCTGTATATTGTTGACGCGACACTGGTTAATGCCATGCCAGCCGTCAAATTAGTGACCAGATATACAAACAATGTTTCTGCAAATTTAATACACACATAAGTTTGAAAAATGATCTGTCTTTTTTAGTTCTGAATTTAATATATACACACATCAACATTTTTCTAGAAAATCTGCAACAAACGACTTGCTATCAGTTGAAACGTCATTTGTTGCTGCAACCCGTAATAAAATGTAAGCTGGTTTTTATTTTGCGTCTAATAAAGTTGGTAACTAAAATCAGGAAAAAGTGTAAAAGTTAGTTTCTAAAAGCTCCAATATTGTATAAACTGAACTTAACCTTGTGCTTATTTGGAAGCAAAGCTTTTGTTAAAGCCCCCACGAACTATGAAGAACACTTATGTTTCCGCCTTTATATCGTATTCGGTTATTTCTTAAAGGAAACTGGACCCCCTGATATATGATTACTCGGACATGGACCGGTTACCTTTATGCACTTCCAGGAGCCGATTTTTATAATATAGTTGAAGTTTCATGTATTAATACTTGTGATCCAGGTTGCAGACTTTGGCCTTGCATACGCATCTAAAGATGGATCCATTTGTTTCGAACCAGTTAACACAGAGATCAGAGGAACTCCAGGTTAGAAAAAAATAGTTTATTCTATAAAGTAGGAAATCAAGTTTGGTCAGATTTATCTTTTTGGCTAGAAAAAACAATCAATATTTGATTTTTATAATTTTTTAAAACAATCAAGATTTCTCTTTTTGGCCACATGTATGTTTATTTTTTATTTTTTTGACATTAGCCCAATATAATTTGACCAAAACTGGTACATTTTTTATGCAGTTTAGCACTTTTCTATAACCATTAGCACATACTTCAAAGATTTTAAAATTTATAATTTTAAACGGGTTGGTGGGCCGACATGTTTATCTTCAACCCAACTGGTACACCACTTGTTTGTTTAAAGGGTTAGGTGGGTCACCCATGTTAAAGATTCTAATCTTTTTTTATTTAACTCAGGTTACATGGACCCAGAATACGTTGTGACGCAAGAACTAACAGAAAAAAGTGACATCTACAGTTTCGGGGTTGTACTACTAGAACTAATAACCTCTAAACGTGCCATACACGATAACAAAAACTTAGTCGAGTCATGTCAAACCCTAATGACATCAGAATCACGAATCGGGGAGCTAGTGGACCCCACCATTGGCAACTCCTTTGACCTTGACCAACTTCAAACACTAATCACATTAGTCAAATGGTGTACCCAGAGAGAAGGGCGGGCCCGGCCTACGATCAAACAGGTGTTAAGACTTCTATATGAGTGTGCGGACCCCATGCATAGCGGTTTTATCGGAACAGTAGAAGATGAGAAAGGGAGAACAAGTAAAGGTAAATCACGTAGGACTTTAAACCAAAGCTGGGATGCAAGGGGTTTAGCATCTTCTTCTAGTACTTCGCGGTCTTATTGTAGTAGAAGTTTCCTACTTGAGCCCGGATCGCCTCAGTCTCCTCCAAATATACCATCCATTTAAGTTGCTTTGGTGGTTGTTTTATGATTGTTTTCAATTTGAAGTGATTAATATGTTCAGGGGCGGACCTAGTGTATAACTAGGTGTCGCGTCTGCTGCTCAATTTCGCGCGCGTAGTGGAATTTTGGTTTTTTTTTACGAAATTTGGAAAACGTTGCTACTAAAATGAAAAAACTGAAAAACGTTACTACTGAAATTCATTTCTAGATCCGCCACTGAAGATGTTCATATATCATTGATCATAGATTTTGAGGTTTTGTTTTGTTTTAGGTTTTTAAGGCATGTTTGACAAAACATTTGGAATGTTAGGATAGGTTTTGTCATTTGTGTATTAAAATTTTGTTCGGAAGCAAATGGTTTTATTGCAGTTTATCATTTATGATTACATTTTATAGGTTTGATGTCCATCCATCAACAATCTTTGGGGTGTGCAGTGTAGCTGTCCACATGGCACTTGACTGGGCCGGACCGAACCGAATTTGTAAACATTAGAGCCGAAAACTGAACCATAAGTGTGGCACTGAACCATGCTGGAACCAAACTGGACTTGAGCCGGACCATATGAGTAAACGGACGGGACTGAACCAAATAGTCGGGTTGGTTAGTCATTTTCAACCGTTAAAAGACCAAATTTTACACACCATACAAAGAAATACGAAATCAAAGTATACACGTTTATTTAAATCATCATCTATTATCTATATAATCTTACTTGATTGTTGTGGGTGTTTCATAGTTTAATAATTCTTCATGACGCCACAATTTAATTACAAAAAACTTTACCTTTTTATTCTTTTCAAGAAAACATGTGATTATTTCTCTCAATGTATATTCTTAGTTAGTTACTTTAAGTATGGCGTAGTGGTACTCTTGATATCCTTTAATATTTAACTAGGTTATACCTCGGGAGCGTCCTGAGGTTTCTTTAATATTTAATTAATATAGATTTCATGTTTAAATATAACTTTCACTAGTATTTGCCTTAACCATTGGAAGGTCACCTTTTTAGCATAAGTTGCGGTTTAATAGGTTTCACAAACTACTGTACCGGAGCATGCTCCCCACCTCCCAAAGCATAGGGGATAACTTTTTAAGGCTTGAAAGATGTATTTTTGTTAAAGTGTTATTATCATAAATGTAAACTTTTTTTAGTTTATCAATGACACATAGTTATTAGCAAGGTTGTAGAACTCGCTAGGCGCTAGTCAGCCGGTGGGGTACCGACTAGGGATTAATCGAGATTAATCGGATTGGATTTTTATATATATTTTTCCAAATTTATACATATATAATGTTAATTTTATATCTTATATGTATAAATTTAGAAGTTTATGGGCCAAATATAAACTAGTGAATATGGATTGGGGTTAAATATTAAAATATCTAAACTTAAATAACCCTAATCACCTCCATCGTTCACTGTGCTCCAGTTTTGACCCGTTCGAATTCATTTTTGACCTAATTTTGAGTTTTTAAGGCCCGACTAGGACCAATTTGGTCCGACTAATCGGTGATTAATCGCGATTTTTACAACCCTGGACTGCCACTGATTAATTTAGTGATTAGCTCAAAATTAATCAGTAAAGTGGGGACTAGCGATTAATCACTAATTAATCGGTGATTAATCGGGATTTTTACAACCTTGGTTATTAGTATATAGATGCACATATGTGTATGTATAAGGAGATGTATATTTATGTTATATGAATACATAATAATCCTTTTTTTAACAGCAAAGAGCCAGACATCCGGATCACCTTAACATCACTCTTATGGCCTGAAGAACAAAACGTGGTGACCTAGCCTACCCACTTTGAAGGAAACCCACAACTGAGAAAATTCCATGCCTTAACTAGGAACAAAGTTATCTTAAGTGAGACTCCAACCAATTACCTCTCATTTAGAAACTTACAAGGCTATCACTTGACATTTTATAATCTTTTTCAAATTTTCAATCATTTTAAAATCTTTGGAGAGAGATTTATATTTTTATTTTTTTCAATAAATCAATTTCAAACTTAGAGAAAATTTTATTAGTTAAAGATAGATTGCTATAAATGATACAATGACGAAAATAAAGAAAAGACACAATGCAACATAAAAGATACAATGATATAACACAAATTCAAAAAAACTACAAGCTAAAAGTCCAAAAATCAAAAACCCAAAAACTAATATCGTAGGGTTCGATGAGACACTTCCAATCCCGTTTAAATAGGTTCAATCGAAGTCCGTTTAATGCTCTTTCTACGACTTTCTATTTTTCTTTTACTGTTTATTTAATCCTAACCTTAGTTATATAACCGTATAACCACCTTTGATTCTCTCTCCCACTATATTTGTGATGCATTATGTGTAATTATTTATATAAAATTCTTTACATATTTACTTAAACTTAGAATTACAAAATCATGTTAAACCAAAAACAAACTCAAGTCTCAAGTTACAGAAGGGCCAATAAAACATGGGACCACAATGTGAATATTTCCTTAACCCAATTACACATTGTGCCAACTTAGATATTATAAATGGAAAATTGCGAATCTAGCCATTGACCGAGTTGTTTTGCCAAAATAGCCCCCTCAGCCGTCTTTGGAAAGACGGTTCTCAATTCCCGAGGCGTCTCAGCCGACTTATGATTCTCTTTTCCTACGGACCAATGAAACCCCGCCACGTGTCCGACAAACCTGCGAGACGACTTAAAGTCGTCTCACTCGTCCCTTTTCCCGAGACGACTTTGAGACTTCCCTCACCCCGAGACGACTTAAATACGGCCCTTCCA
The DNA here is from genome assembly GCA_032199755.1 of Ambrosia artemisiifolia. Classification (NCBI taxonomy): domain Eukaryota; kingdom Viridiplantae; phylum Streptophyta; class Magnoliopsida; order Asterales; family Asteraceae; genus Ambrosia; species Ambrosia artemisiifolia. Next base: position 53,087,173 of record CM063515.1, on the reverse strand, counting down.
TTTCCCAAGACGACTTTAAGTCATCTCGCAGGTTGTCGGACACGTGACGGGGTTTAATTGGTCCGTAGTAACTCAGAATCTAAAGACATCTGAGACGCATCGGGAACTGGGAACCGTCTTTCCAAAGACGGTTGAGGAGGCTATTTTAACAAAACAACTCAGTCAATGGCTAGATTCGCAATTTTCCCAATTATAAAACACCCACCAAACTCAATAGTCAATACTCACTTTAAACACTTCCTCTCCCTCCCTCTATATCACTCACATTCTTTACTCAATAATACTTAAAAAAAAAAAAAAAAACCACACACACATCTCCAAAACATCTCTTTCCAATGGAAAACACCAAACAAACGCATCCAACTCTCTCCAAACATCGCTCATGGTCACCGGACGTCAACCGCGACCACGACTGGCAGAAACTGAAACACAATCAACGACGTCGTTTCCGTCACCTTCGGAGCAAAACCATCGATGGTTCTACTGCTGTGACTGACTTTGATGTCACTGATGATGATGTCAAGGAGCTTAAAGCTTGTTTTGACCTGGGTTTCGGTTTCGGTACCCGTTTGGACCCGAAACTCTCACAAGCTTTTCCTGCACTCGGATTTTACGCTGCTGTTAATCGGCAGTATAATAATAATAATAATAATAATAATAATAATAATAATAATAATAATAATAATAGACTCCTGTCGAGGTCGTCGTCGTTAAGCTCCGATTCATCATTGAGTTCGTCGTGTTCGGCTACCGTGATCATCGATCCAAGTAAACAAACCATGTTTTATGTAAAAACTGTGAGAAGCAAAGTGATGATAACAATAAATAACTCAGTGTCATTTATTTCATGCTGTTATTATAACAACACTCAGTTATTTGTTATCAACACTTTGTTACAAGGGCATCCTCGGGGGATTTAGCCCCGGTCTTCTCGAAGATCTGATTTTTTAAAAAATTATATTATAATAATTTTTTCTAATAAAACATTTATTTATAGTCATAAATAATATAAGGTACAACTAGTTTAAGCAATTAAACCCAAATAAGATTTTAAACTTAAACAAAAACCGACTCAACCACTCAAATTTGCTAAATAATTAATAAAAAAAGTCCAACAATTCAAACCAATTACACATTTATTGTCACATTATGTTTTTCCTATATAAGATTATCGAGTTTATATTATAAGGTCCATTTTTATTTTACCCTCCTCAGGCCCAAAATGTTTCGAGGATTTCCCGAGACGGCCTGGAAAGTAAGGTTTATATTTGATTAGTTTTTGAGCCAATTTAATTAACATCTCACACTACAATTAATTCGTTCAAAAGAACAACTCACTACATGAAAAGTAAGCAATAGAGGCAACTGATGTCACATCTATTAATGCCGCCTCTATTGCTTACTTTTCTTGTATTGAGTATTCAATTCTGGCATACTTTAACATTGTCTTGATTCGATTAGGCGATGATCCGCAAAAGGTGAAAGCGAAGTTGAAACAATGGGCGCAACTCGTTAAATGTTCAGCTATGGAAAATTCTTCCCAGCTAGCAAATAACAAATCTGTTGCAGAATAGAAAGACCATGATCGATTTCGGTACAGTTTCGTGAAGAACAAATAGTATGCATGTGTACATATTTAATTGAGTGTAACACTTTCTTTGCTAAAAGAAGGAATGAACATCAGATTCTATCTAATCTGGTAGAATATTTCTCCCAAAAAGCTTTTAATCATTGAATAAATTATTAGCAAATTAGCATATACTTTTTAGCATATTTTGCCATTAAAGTAATGTATGATATGATATTGTTTAAGAAAGAATATTAACACTAGAATTGTTGTAAATAGTTCTCTGAAATATAATAAGTAAATAATTTATGAAATATAATATTAACTAGAATTGTTGTAAACAGTTCTCTAAAATATATAATAAGTAAATAATTTAAGAAATAATATTAACTAGAATTGTTGTAAATAGTTTTCTAAAATATAATAAGTATATAAAGTTGATGAAAAGATGTAATAACAATATGTTTAAGTTGGTTATGTTATTGGGCATAACAAACAAATGATATTCAAATTTGAAATGTATATTCTTACATGATACAATTATATATTTATGTTATCTATAACTATGTGATGTTGGAGAATGAGGGTGTTTATAGACTGTTGAAGCCGACTAAATTGTTTAAAAGCGAGTTGGACTGATGTTTGAGATTAGGGTGTTTATAGACTGTTGAAACCGGCTAAATTGTTTAAAAACGAGTCAGACAATTAGTCGGCTTGAAATATATATGGTTCGGCTTACGATTTTGTATTAATGGTTTTACTGGCCCAAAGCAGGTTTTCAGCATGTAATAAGTTGTAAGGGGGAAGGAGCGCCTACCGATTTGGTCACGGGCACCCCACTACCAGCACGGTAACACCGCTGCCACCGGTGCTGGTAGTGGATCCGTGAACCAAATTCGTGTTTTATTTAACGCATGGGTTCATTGAATCTCTCTCTCTCTCTCTCCCTCACTCACTCCCCCTCTCTCTCTCTCTCTCTCTTGTTGATTTCCCCAAATCAAAGTCTTTTGACCTGGGAAAATTGATGAATCATTGTTTGTTAACCGTGGTTTGAAAAAGATCCGCGAATAGGAAAGGAGCTGTGTGAAAAGGATGAGGAAAGAAGCTATATGAAGAAGATGACTTTGACTCCTTATCTGCTTTGTTTCCTTTGTTTTATTATTATTATTATTATTATTATTATTATTATTATTATTAATATGTGTGAAAATAGTTCATAGTTGGGTAAAGAATCAGTTAAGTGTTGTTTCCAAATAAAGTGTTTCAGTGAAGTAAATCAGTGAAGTGATACACGATTGGTAGAAATCAGTGAAATGAAAAAATTTTCAGTGGAGCGCCCCTTCCCTAACGTGATAAGATGAGTTAACGGGTTTAACTTATTATTTATATGTTTTTATCTCAAAAGTTGAACGAATAAGTCCATTTACTTAAAATGTGTCTAGCATGACACGTTTGTTAAGAGTGGAGGGAGTGGGGCGGGAGGGGGTTCACCGGCGGGAACACCGCCCCCTAAGGGCGTGGAGGAGTGGGCGGGAGAGGTGGGCGGTAGGGGGAAGCATGGTGAGGGCGTGGAGGAGTGGGCGGGAGAGGTGGGCGGGAGGGGGAAGCATGGCGTGGGGGAGGGGGAAGCCACGTGGCAGGCCTTGATTGGTTTATCTTTTTTTTTTTTTATAAATCTTACGCACAATAATATTATTCCTTCCCTCCCCCTTCCAGTCCCCACAATCCCCCCTCACATGGGTCCCACAAGTGCCACATGACACTTCACCCCCCTCTTACCCCCCTCTACTCCCTGTAGTCTAGGCGGATTGATCTTCATCCATCTAGCCATCTAGGTCCCTAAATGACTGTTTCCATTTACGTGATGTACACACAAAAGTATGCAACTCTTTTGAATGAAAAAAAACGAATTTTGTTTTACACAAGAATTGCAAGTTTTTCACTTTCATGTGAAAATATTTGCAAATATTTGTTTTATATTTTTGTGTTTAACCACCATGCAAGAAATGTAAGTGACGGGGCACCACCATAATTGTCTACGGGTACCCCATTATTAGCAGAGTAACACCGTCGCCGGTAATATTGGTAGGGATTCCGTCGTTGACCGTTTCTGCTAGATACCTCACGGATTCAATACCGTGTTTTTGTTTTAATTTGATTTAATATAATTATTTGTTTTTTATTTAAACCGTGTTATGGTACCGTTTCAATTAAATTAAAATATAATTAAATAAAAAACATAAAACACAATTTCATTAATATTAAACTTTGCGCAACAATTGTCATGCCTCGACATGGTCGAAATTGTTGTCGTATCGAGGCGAATAGTCACATGCCTGAACTCGATAGCCAACTCCGGATCGATGCCCGGTTCTCCCTCAATGTGCGGTCGTAGAGGATGGTCCACCGATCACACTTATTGTTGAGATCAGTCCATTTCCGCAGGAGGCTCGATGGTGCGGTCGTTTATGCCGACTTGTTTGTTGAAGTCGGTCAACACACGGTCTCAGAATCCTTCAGGGTGCAAGCCCGAGCCCTTCCCCCTCGAGCGTTGGCGTTGGAGAGCAGGATCATTTGGGGCATCTTGAATGCACACCACCAAGGCGATTTCTTCTTGCTCGTTCCAGGGCGTCATGTTTATGTTTGAAGAGTGTGGGTGTGGGTTTTAACCGTGGGTATGTATGTGAGTTTTAACCACGGTGGTGTGGTGTGCTTATATACAAAAAACCTCAACGGTTTCAAGGTTAAAATTTAAATTTACTGACCGTTAGGTGGGGCGGTTGGTTAAATGCAAAATTAATATGGCTAACTGTTAGGTGGGGGCAGTTTGCATGCAAAATTGAATTTTTTTACTGTATGAATGTAAAGTTGAATTTTGTTTTAAACCGTGTGAAATAAAAAACAAAAAATAAAGTTTAAAATTTTATTTAAATGAAAAATAAATAAACGAACCAGTTGAGTGTTGTCTCTAAAAAACGGTTTCAGTGAAGTGAATCGGTAAAGTAATGTGACAATGCATGATTGATAGAAAATAGTGAAACAAAAAAATCCTAATTGAGTGCCGCTCCCCTAAGAGGACCATTTTTATGCTTTCATTAAATAAGCCCAAAACAAACTATTATTTTTTACATTTTTTAGTTGCCTAAATGTGTCATGAATCTTTGATTGTCACTTATGTTTTACCATAAAGTTGGGTGGTGTAGAATAATGACCTTAAGCTTCATGTCTGTGTCACGTAGGCAAGAGCTCTAATTAGCACACACTACTTAATATTCATGGCGCCCACTCTTCTTCCCTCTTGCTCCCATTAGTTTTTTTTTTTTGAACGGCAAATTTCATTTCATTAATCACCCAAATATTTACAAACCACTATGAGAAAGTTACTCAAAAGGGGCCGAAACAAAACAACCCAAAACACCTAATACAATTTTAGAATTCGAATTTCTTCCATTTGTCCCACTCCCAATGATGTCTCTTCGCCCGGCTTCTCACCCACATGTATGACGTTGTTTTGATATCGCTCAATACTTTCTTCCAATCCAAACGTTTGCCATTAAAGATCTTATCGTTTCTAGCTTTTCAAATCGCCCAACAAGTCGCGAACACTACAACTTGAACCGTCTTTTCTTTAATCTTTTCGCTTCCAAGACCTTTGTGAATAGTCAGAAGACCACGAACGATGATGCCTGAACCGGTTGATATCTACACCACGAACTGACCTGGAACCAAATATTTGAAGCGACAAGGCAGGACACGAACAAGTGGTCTGCAGATTCCGGCGCAGCCTCACAAAAACAGCAGGAGTCTGGCCCAGAGATGATGTTACGACTCACCAGACCAGCGCGCGTTGGCAGCCTGTTTTGCTCTGCCCTCCAAGCAAAAATAGCGACTTTCTTCGGTACCCATTTAGGCCACTGAAAAGGATAAAACGGAACAGCACTAACCGAGAGCAGACACCGACACGAAGCTGTAGAAAAGCCTTTCGCCGGATCAGGACTCCTACACCAACCATCTTGAGCAGCAGCGAGAACAGTGTCATGGATTAGTCGGCTGCACCTTTGTAGCTCTTCGACCTCCAAAGGCATAATAGGATCTCTTTTCCAAAGCCATCGACCCACTGAGAAACTATTGCAGGATCTAATTCTCTCACCCACAGAACATTTCTTGTTATCTTCTAAGAGGAAAAGGTTGGGAAAAGCAATTGCGAAAGGTTCATCCCAACACCAAGTGTCTAACCAAAATCTAATACTCGAACCATCACCCAATTTGCCTTCGATTAAACGTTCCAGATTAATATTAATCTCCTCGAGATCCTTAGCTATCTTGACAATCGCATTCCAAACTCCGGGTATAGTTTCTTTAATCGACAAATAAGACCAAGCCCTTGTATTAAAGTGAATCGCTGAAATTGCTCTCCTCCAAAGCCTTGATGGTTCGGTTTTAAAACGCCACCACCATTTGACAAGGAGGCTAAGGTTCATATGTTTCAACGAGCCCAACCCAATGCCCCCTTTTTCTTTTGGGCCAATTATTGTTTCCCAACACACCCAAGCCGTCTTCTTCATATCTTCATTACCACGCCAAAAAAATTGTCTGCACAGGCTTTCGAGCTGATCCAGGACACATTTCGGTGCTTTAAATAATTAAAAGTGATACAACGGAATACTGTCAAGAACTGCTTTCAGAAGGGTAACGCTCCCGCCGATTGATAAATTCTTAGCTTCCCATTTAGATAACCGCACCTTGCACACATCAATTACCCCATTCCAATTCTTTTGTTCGTTCATATTAGCCCCTATAGTGACCCCCAAATACTTACAAGGAAATGCTGCCATGGGAACCCGGATACGATCAGCAGCAGCGACGAGATCCCCATCAACACCAATGCCGAATAAGTTTGATTTCCTGCAGTTGACTTTTAAGCCAGAAACTAGGCCGAAGCATCTCAACAAGCGTGTAACATTTGTGACATTTTGGAGGTCCCACTCTCCTAAAATAGCTACATCATCCGCATACATTAGGTGGGAGATGATCGGACCATGATTGGGAAGTTGAATACCTTTAATAAGACCAAGCGACTGGGCACTAGCCATGAAGCATAAAAACGCTTCCATGGCCAAGATGAATATAAATGGAGAAAGTGGGTCTCCTTGGCGCACCCCACAAAAACATTGAAATCCCACGTTGGAGATCCGTTAATAAGGACGGATGCCCGATCGGAACTAAGAATCCCAGCCACCCATGTTCTCCACTTAGCCGGAAAATTCATTTGGAGAAGCACATTGTCAATGAACGACCAATTAATCGAATCGTACGCTTTCTCTAAGTCCACTTTGAGCATAAAAGACGGCTTTTTATTTTTCCTGGCCCAAGTTAGAATCTCGTTAAGGATAAGCGGCCCGTCCAAGATATTCCGATCGGCAATAAAGCCAAACTGATTCTCGGACACAAGTTTATCAACAATCTTTCACACCCGGTTTGCGAACACTTTAGAGATGAACTTAGGAATACACCCCAGAAGGCTAATGGGACGGAACTCATTAAGTGAGATGGGGTCGACCTTCTTGGGTATCAGAACAATAAAGGAAGAAGCACACCCCCTACTAATGCGACCAGATTCATAAAAATCAGCCATAACCTTTAGAATATCATCCTTGAAGATCTCCCAATAATTCTTGAAAAAAGCAAAATTGAACCCATCCGGGCCCGGGGCCTTGTGTTCCCCACAATCCCACACCACGTCTTTCACTTCTTGCAAGGAAAAAATGCTCAGTCAAAGCAGCCGCATCCGATAACTGCTTGATGTTCGGGCAAGAAAAAGGAGGACGGTCTCTAAGCGGCTCCCGGAATTTATTAGCAAAAAACTTACGGGTCTCCACCTTCATTTTAATGGGATCACAACACCAGTCATCATTGAATAAAAGGCCATTGATACGTTTGGATGCGTTGTTGTGGTTTGCGATACCGTGAAAAAAACTCGTAGTTCATCACTCTCGAGTGCCCACTTCATCCTAGACTTTTGCTTGATGTCTTCCATTTCATTTGCTAATACGACCTCCCGTTCCTTCTTATGGTTCATCCATTGGTTTGTCTCCACCTCTGTCATAGCTCGAGATTCGGCGGTCTTGTCAAATGCATCGATCAGTTTTTCGAGTTCCACTTGCTTCTTTTTTCTCTTCTCCCGTTCAAGACCCAACCAACATTTGATGCTACCTTTAATTGTTCGCAGCTTTGCAACAAGTATTTCGTCACTATTACCTGCAAACACCTTATCAACCAATGAGTTTTTAACTACTTCATCAAAACTTGGTGAAGCCAGCCAGGAATTGAAGAAGCGGAACAGATAGGAACCAAAGTTCGGAGCTTCCGTGCGTAGACAAATAGGGCTATGATCCGCGTCTCGATGAGGTAGCGCTATGACACTCGTATCAGGCCACTTATCGCAGAAACGCCGATTTACCAAGAATCTGTCTATTTTGCTTAATTTATCTCCCGCGTCCGAAATCCTTGTGAACTTTCGACCACCCATTGGAAATTCCAATAATTCAACCTCCTCAATAAATTCATTAAAGGCTTCAGCACACACAGGATTGAACTCCGAATTCAATCTTTCATCTGGATAACGAACGACGTTGAAATCACCCATGATAATCATACACTCCGGTTTTGATTCCGCTAACCCTGTTAATTCCTTCCACACCTCTTTTTTAGCGTTAACTCCTTGCGGAGCATACACATTTACGAAATGGACTAGACCACTAACCTGGGGAGATGTACCGGATACTAGAAGAAAATGACGATGTTTGGTAGCTTGTATACAGTTAAAGAAACTAGGGTCCCAAATCGATAATAATCCTCCGGATATCCCAACAGCATTTACCCATTCAAATTTCATAGGTCGGTTACCCCAAATTTTACTGACCTGGATGCTAGCGCCGTCGGCCTTCATAGTTTCTTGGATGGCTGCAAACGAAGCTCCTTGTTCTCTGATTACTTGACCAATGGAATGCATTTTGGAGTCATCCCCTACCCGTCTAACATTATAGGAGACAATAATCATTGGTCCACTTTGTCAACAGCCTCAACCCGGATTGCTTCTTCCACAACATTACCAAAATCTTTTAAATCAATACCGATCATTGCCCCAAAGACGACGGTACCAGTAACTTCCTCAGCTACATTCTCGAAAGCTTCGACACTATTGTCCACCAACACCGAGACAGGATCTTCGATAACTGGGGCCACCGTCTGACTATGACCCGAGCCGACACCGGAGGGACATGTGGACGGATTGGCAATGAAAGCTGGGGGGATCGGAATCGAATCCAGATTGGCTGGTGGAGAGCCTTGGTTACAGGCACCATTACTAAACACTCGCTTATTTAATCGAGAAGGGGAAGCAAAAGAGAAGTCCCCAGTTAAACCAGCAATGACCATTTCCTTCATTTGATTCGGAGAAGAATTAACTTCAAATCTCCTATTTTCCCTGGCCCACTCATCCACCCTGGACCCCCAATCCAATCCACCATACAAAGTGTTTTCATGTCTGGGCCTTTTTCTTGATGGACACAAGATTTGGTTAATGTTACTGGGCCCATCAGAACAAACAGAAGCCGCCTTAGGAATTTCGGGCTCTACAAAATCAGCTACCACATTAATGATTGCCTGGGGACCCGTGTGCATGCATGTCTCTTGGTCTCTCCCATGCAAAGGTTGGCCGCCCGACTGTTCGTTAACCAAGGAATCGTTGGACTTCCCGGGTGCGTCTACCACCATGTGATTTTCCGGCAATGCAGATCTGACAAAGTCGTTTCCGTCGCCGGTGATTTCACCATCTTCCACATCGATGGTGTTCGACACATCCACATTAGTGTTCACCGGAGGATTATCTCTCATAACGGCTCTACCTGAATCCAAATCCAAACACAGTGACTTGTTGACCTCTTGTTTCAGAAAATCCGGTGACCAGTCCTCGTCGACCTCCGAGACCCAAACTTTAAATTTCAAACCATGCAAATCACGTCGACACACTGATCAATCTTCTTCCCATCAAAGGTAAGAATAGCCACTTTATCAAAATCCAGACCACCATCTTTTTCAGACGCTAAAGATTCATGAACAACCTCACTGAATTTACGTCCAATGTCGTTAAAAACTCTGTAATCCCACAGCTGGATTGGGACACCCTTGATCTTTAGCCAGGCGATTCTGCTATATTGTAACTCCTGCCCATTCCAGAGTTCTAGAGACGAAAACCAGAATGACCATAGCTCTTCACATTCTCTTAAAAACTCCAAAGCCATAGAGCTCCCTTGAAACGTTAACAGTACCCTTAAACCCCCAACATATTTCAATTGAAACTCGTCCTTGACCTTCGCCTCCAAAAGACCATTTAGACAAGCAAGTCTAAGAAGATCCTTAGAGGTGCCAACCAAGGAACACTTCTTCCACCCATTAACCGATGGCACCGGAAATTTAGGGGGCTGAATCATTACCTCCAAATTCCTGTTCTCCACTATACCTGTAGTTGCTTCTTTGTAAGAGCATTCTCCACGCTCTCTCCATGGTTGAACGTAAGGGGCTTGTGGAATCGACGGAGCCTGCTGGGGAATATTTATGGTGGCGAACTTTTTTCTCCTGTTAATACTATCTTGCTTCCCGAACTTGGCCACATTAACACCAATCCTTTGTTTTCCAAGTTGTATGTTACCCATCTTGTTTGCGAGCTCCATCTCGTCTTCAACCTCTTCAAAACGGATGAATGCAAAGTATCTTCCAAACTTATTTTAGGAAGATATGCGTCCACCATGTGCCCAAAATCCCTGAATCTTTTCCATAAGTCTTCCCGAGAACACCACCCTTGTATGTTGGAGACAAAGAAGGTGGTCGTGTTTTCGTTTTCTACGTCGGGTTGTTTGGTTGTTGCGTTTCCGGTGGCGAGGGGTCTCCTATTCTCCTTCCTCCTTTTCTCTCTCCATCCCTCTGTATTGTTTATACATCAAAGACGTTTTTTTAACAGCAAATTTCTACTCCTTGTGGGACTTGAACCCATGACCACTCCCTTAGGTGTTCCTAGAAGCTTTGCTTCTTGCTTCCATTAGTTGGCTAGCAGACATTGTAATAACCCCCCCCCCCCCCCCCCCCACACACACACACACACAGCTCAAGGGGCAGTGTTCGTGAAGCTAACTAGATTGCGTGGCACGAGCTATACCACCAAGCCCTTAACTTGATGTTTTTAATTATTTTTCCCCAAATTGAGATGTCTTTTTTTCTTGTCCTTAAAAGTGTTTTCTTTATGCCTCTTTTTATAAACAAATTAATTTTCGTTCGACATTTTATTTTCTAAACAAAAAAGTTTCTTAAAAGTTAAAACTGTAATTGGGAAAGATTTAAACTTGTATTTGATAAATCATTAAATTGATGTATATGCGTAAAAAATATCTTGAAATTTTGATAAAAACTCTGTCGAATTGAAGAGAAAAAAAATTATCCAAGAAAGTTCACGCTATGTAATTACGCTCGAAATTTAGTTGTTTTATCATTTAGTTATGAAACTTCAAAAAAACAAAGGGGACTTTAATTTTTATTTTAAGTAAACAAAAGTGTTATGTTTACCAAACTTTTGGTCGTAAGCAAGTCAAGTCGAGCACACAGCCACACAGGCATGTCTAAGCTTTAGCTGTGTTGGAAACAAAACATTCTTCAACTTAATCAAACAATAAATTTTACAAGAAAAACTCTTTGATTAATAATTAAAGGTACATAAAACCTAAAAGAAACCAAATAATAATAAAACTAAAGTAATATAAATCATAATCTTCCCACTAAAATAAGATAAACCATTTACATTCTTTAACTTTTAAATATTGACAAGATTAGTTACAACAAGCTTCGCGCATTTAATATAGTATAGCTCGAAGTCAACCCCTGACTCGTTTCGAACTCCACTTTTAATTTCGAAAGCTTGAGCTATATTAACTAAAATTGTTGTAGATAGTTCTCTAAACTATAACAAGTAAATAAAGTTGATGAAAACATGTAAGTACATGCATGCTAAGACTATGTTTGGGTTGGTTATTTGTTGCACATAACAAACAAATGATATTTACACGCAAATTTGAAACGGTTCGGCTTATGATTTTGTTTTAACAATTTAGTTGGTTTACGTTTTAGCGGTCATGTAAATCACCGGGTACGGTCATGTTAATATAGCGAATGAGTCGTTGTTTAAGAATATGTATTGTGTTTGTTACCCACTGTAGTTTTGATGAAAAAAAAATTGTTCCAAACCATTAATCCACCAAATCTTAAACCGTTTGATCTAGCCGATACAACCAACTCGGTCTTTGGTTTGTATTTTTAGAAGACTGTACTTGACACTACGAAACCTTTTTTTTTTCAAAAAAAAAAAAAATACAAAACCGGTTGTACTGAGTTCGTGTCTATTTGAGATTGTTTATTGAAACCGGTTATGGTCTAGAAGTTTGATATTTGATAAGATAGAAATCAATTTTAAGAGTGTGCAAGATATATTTATACAAATTATTTAACAAATTAATTTTACTTATATAAGTTACTATTTCATATTTATTATTTATAAAGCGGATAGATTAGAAATCCATGTATTATACTAGTTAAATAAAAGAAATATTTAATGGTTAGTAATGAAGATTTAAGAATTATAAAATGAACACTACTAGAAAAAACCCCCTTTCTTGACACACATTTTATGACACGCACTCATTTATGACACTCAAAAGCGTGTGTCATAAAAAAATTGTCATGTTTTAGAAAATCTGGTTAATTAATGACACGTTTTTTTGTGTGTCAAGAATATAATGTCAAGAAGTAGAAAACATGACAGTATAGAATTTCGCGTGTCATCTTTAGTGTCATGTTAATTTCACAAAAAATTGAATTTCCCTCCCATAAACCCTAGGTATAAAAGCTTTCCTTTTGTGAAGCCACCAAATCCCTGCTTCCTCTCCCTCACATCTAGATATCTCTCTCTCTCTCTCTATACCCGATCCTTTCAACACTAACTCAGAAGGTCTGTTGAGGAGATGAATGCTGTTGGAAGACAAGGCCAACGATCTGGTGCATATGGGCCTCGTTACCAGCGTCAGTACTCAGATGGTTGCAACAATCATCTTCTAATAACTCTTCTGTATGTTTAATGTTTGTTCACTTTGTTTAGTTCATGATGTAGATCTGGTAATAGGTTAATATTAAGAAGTTGATTTGATGATTAATTGTCAAGTTATTGTTGATTAATTGAGCAGCAAGACTTTGATTACTATGGTGGTGGAGGAGGAGGTCAAGGGTGGGAGCCATCGACGCCGCCGTAGCGGAAAAAGAAGGTTCGCGGAAAAAGAACGGTGGCTACTAGATATGCATTCATTTGATACAGAACGTATCTCTGAGGTATTACTTGATGCATTTCATATGGTTTGTTTGGATCTAAAGTTATTATATCCATAAGTCCACAACTTATTCATTGAATCCCCCTTTTGATTATGGTCTAACTCAAAGTATGCATATGAAAAAAGTATTAGCGTATGTTTGTTCATCTCCCCATGTGTCACCATAACAGTGCATTCTATATTACTATAGATTATTATAAAAAAGATGCAGAGCTCACACGTTTGTCGGATCTATGGCAAGATAAGCCTTCAACTTTGCAACCAAATGTGGTAATGCCTTATGCCTGTCTACGGAGTCACAGCAAGGCTTGGTGCCTTGTCGTTGTTCGTTTCCTTTTACCGGTCTTGTTGTACGTGTCTGTCATGTCCGTTGTGTCTGTACTCGAGTCAATTTTTTGTAAGACTCGGCATTTTAATGTAATTGCTTTTGTAAGACTATTTTTATTTTTTTGAGTCAGCCCGGTCAATGTCTCCGGTTCGACTCCTGTCTTAGTTATTTTTTTAACGTAGTAAGTCATCGTAATTTATTTTTTACAAGGTTAGCACGCCACCACCTCTTTTCTTCCATGTTTATTTTTTCAACGAATTTGCGTTAGTTTTTTTGGTCTTTGATCGAGGTTCGTCGTTGGCTTTGCCGACGTAAGAACCCGGTGGTCTTTGACATTTTCTTCAATCCCTTGTTGCTTCAGTCCCTTGTTGCTGTAGATTGATGCCTTGACATTTTCTTCAAGATAAGCCTTCAACTTTTCGACTTGTTATACAAGGTCGAAAATCGAGGGTATAGACATTTGCTGGAGCAGATAGAACTTATACAATTGAAGCTATGATGGGTGATCGTAAAGCCTTGCAGGCTGGATCAAGCCACAATTTAGGACAAAATTTTTCCCGTGCTTTTGGAACACGGGTTTATTTTTCTAATCTAACTTACAAGTTACGATCGAAATTTTCTGTTGCTGTAGACTGGATTTTTCTTGGGAATAAGCTTCTTTAGAATCCAGTATATGATTAAGAACCGTAATTATTTGCATTATTACTAGTTGGCCCCAAAGCTTAAACCCTTTTTCATACAGTTTGCTGATGAAAATGGTCAAAGGCAACACGTGTGGCAAACTTCTTGGGCAATAAGTACTCGATTTGTTGGTGGTATCATCATGACCCATGGTGATGATGCTGGATTAATGCTTCCCCCAAGACTGGCTTCTGTTCAGGTGTTTTTCTTTAATCTGATTCCATATCCCTTGTTGCATATACGTTTGTCGGTTCACACATGACGCTACATTCACCTATTTATTAAGTATAGATAATAACTAGATAAGCGTTATGGATGACTAGAAGTGTGTTCGCATGACACAGTGAGAAACACATGCACTTTAGGGTGTGCATGGTTCGGTCAGTGCAGTTATTATTTTTAACCAAAGTCATTGGCTAGAATATTTGATTAACCAATCAGTTTTTGGTTAATCAATTCACTTTATTCGGTTAGATTGACATTTGTGGTTCAGTTCATTTAATTTCGGTTAATGGCCAAAACCAAACTTGGGCTAAAATTTTGCTTAGAAATACATAAAATAGGGTATAAATATATGAAATAGAGGTATAAAAAAATTCATGAGCTGGTGGTATAAGAGTTAGAAATATATGAAAATAGGTATGGTTCGGTTAGTTAATTTTAGTTAAGCGCGGGTACGAAAAAATGATAACCGATTTTGGTTCATTTGGTTTTTGGTTAATCAATATTTAGTTGATTCGGTTTTTTGTTGATTTTGGTTCGGTTGGTCTGTTTTCGGCTTGCTTTCCATTAACGATTCAATTATTACCCACCTTGTAGAGATTGCTAATCACGTAACATATAAAAAAATTAATTAAAAAACTATAGAAATACTATACTCATATTAAAGAGAACAAAATGCTTATTTTTATGGTGTAATTTAAAAAAATATTACGGTACAAAAAAGTTATTGTTGTTTAAAAATCTTGGGGTAGTTGACTTTCTACAAGAGGATAAAGTGTGACTACTAACTAATTATCCAGGATTTAGCTAAAGATGATAGAATTAAAGTGTAACTAAGATAACTAAATACTTTTAGGACCGGACCAGACCAGACATCGAACCGGGTTCCTTTCCAATTCATTGGTCGAGCCGCTTTTAAAAACCGAACTACGTCATAATAATATAATAATTCAAAATCTTTAAAAACCTATGTTATTTATCCTATTTTACATTTATACAAACAATTCATTTTAAGTCCATTATATTAAGCTCAAGTCTTATAAAAAAACCCAAAAACTCAAGGTCTCTAAACCATTTTATAGTATAGGTTTAAGGCATTATAGTTTTACACAAATGAGATGAAAAGTTGTCATTTTCATTTTCCCCACTACCTCATACAACATATATTCTCATGTTGCTGCAAATTGGGTATGTTGTTGCAAATCAAGGTCGCTTTTGTTCATTGTGTTGCTACAGATCGAAGGCCATTCTTGTTCATTGAAGGCTTCTTTTGAAATCTCGAGCATGATCTATGTAAATCGAAGGCTCATTGGTGCAAAATCAAAGGTTATTCTTTGTAGATCGAATAAGTTGACGAAGATCTATGTAATTGGAAGTCTGGAAATTTTGATGAAATATATCTACAATCTGGTTCAACCGGCCAATTCTCGGTCTGACTACTTTTAACCGGTCCAAACCTCGGTTTGCTGAAAATCCGGTCCAATACCTTGACCTGGATTGGCTTAGGTTTTGGTTCCCAGACCGCTCGGCTAGTCGGGTCTGGGTTTCAAAACATTGATATAAGCAAGGTTGTAAAAATTGCGAATTAATCCCTAGTCCTCACTTTATTGATTAATTTTGGGCTAATCACTCAAGTAATCTGTGTCGCGATTAATCACCGATTAGTCGAACCTAAAAACTCAAAATTTGGTAAAAAAAATGAATTCCAACAGGTCAAAACTGGAACAA
This sequence comes from Ambrosia artemisiifolia, assembly GCA_032199755.1. Lineage (NCBI taxonomy): Eukaryota > Viridiplantae > Streptophyta > Magnoliopsida > Asterales > Asteraceae > Ambrosia > Ambrosia artemisiifolia. The sequence goes on along the minus strand of CM063515.1, from coordinate 53,071,221 downwards.
ATCGATCAAATAAAACAAGTTCTTACCTCAAAATTGGATGATAATCCATGTACTAGAAGCAAAATCGATGAAACCCGATGAACCTTAGTTACGTCTGATGGTTTCGTACGATGAAAGAAGGAACGGGGAGGAAAAAACGGGATATGGTGAACGATTGAGGTGATTAGGGTTATTTAAGTTTAGGCATTTTAATATATAACCCCCTCCATATTACTAGTTTATATTCGCCCCTGAACATCCAATCATGATTAATCCCAATTAATCCTGATTAATCCCAATTAATCCCTAGTCGATACCCACCGGCTGACTAGCGCCTAGCGTGTTCTACAACACTGGATATAGGTGTATTAGAATGCAATTTGTGTTTGAAAGACTAATTAGCCTCATTTTAGAGTTATACCTATAAGGACCCGAACTAAATAAATCATATTTTTCATAATCAAGCTTATCAAAAGTGATCCAAGTAATTAACAACGTGTCCATTTTGGACCACAATGAGTTAAAACATTGCAAAGTTGTTCATTTAGGACGACACATCGACGTTCATTAACCAATAAAATTTACATAACCATGTTCAGTTTCAAAATTTAAGCAAAAGTGTTGATGAGATGCGTTTGGTTCTTCAAAAGGGTTGCTTGATCCTCGTCCGAGCTTAGATTGGCCATACCTATGGTCAACTCAAAAGATGACCATTTAAATTCATTGATCGAGTGTTTGAAATCGAAATCGAAAACAAAAACAAAACAAAAATGGGCAAAGAAGCCCGTCGTAGCTTATGGCTGTTCAGCCGTAAGCTACACTGATGTCCCCTGCTTGTTTGAGTAAGCCGTAACCTACGGCTGATGAGACGTAGGTTACGACCAGCAGTTGCTGAGCCTGAGAGTTGTTTGTGTTGTAGCTTACAGCCTGAGGCCGTAAGCTACGGTTCATAGCTGCTGGAAGTCATGTTTTCCACTACCCAACATGACCCGTTTATCGCCTTTAGGTTCTCTACCCATTCAACTAGTCTAGGACAATCGTAATTAAGCTTACTTACCTCATTAGCGTGAAAATTAATCTCGTTATCCTACCTTTACCCGAATTTAACATCAAAGTCCTAATTCGACACGAGTAACAATTATATAATTGTGCATAAAGTCCAGAAATGACTTACTTTACATTCGGTCTTTCCTGCGCGAGTCTTTCTCGCCTTCACTTGATGATGACTCCTGCTCCTTGCCTTTAGATTATGGTCCATCCAATTGTTAGAGCCATTACAATTACTGTAACACCTCGAAATCTTGTTTTGTCTAATTACGCCATTAGGCGTGATTAATAAATAACAAACTAACCCCATTAATCCAAATTGTAGAACATGGACATGAATAACCCCTAAAGCTTGACTAAATTAGCAAGGTTTACTAAGGAAGATTAAAACTACGAGGGACCATAATTGCCAAAATGGCAAACTTGTGTATTAATAATGTTAAAAAGGGTAAAACACACACACTAAATGTGTGTGTCGATCAATAAGCAGAGCTTCAAGCTCACTTCCTCCTCAAACCCTAATACTCATGAATCATGCCCAAATCAAAGCCAAACCAAAGAAGAAATCAAAGCATTAGCAAAAATCGAGTCATCTAAGGTTTAATGAACATCAAGGTACCTTTTATTTGGTAGAAAGTAATGTTGTATTCGTTTTTGATTTTGATGAAAATCTAGGGTTTTGATAAAAACATAAATTAATGGTTAATGGAGGTTGCCCTAGCCTTGGAGAGCCTTAAACATATATAATTTGGTTAAAACTCCCACTTAATATGTGTATTTGATTATGATCATAAGATTATGTAAGAAATGGGTTTTGACAATTTAGGTGTTTGGTAGTTAATTAAGGGTTCTCTTGTGGTAGGGAAATCCTAACTAGACAAGGAATAACATTATTGAATGTCATACCTAACTTATGGATGATCACCTAGGTGATGATAGTGGAATTGTGGGTAAAGCTTGATCAAAACTCAGTATCCATAACAAGGGTATTGTCTATTGTGCTTAATTTCGATTAAGTTATGATAAAAGATTTATACTAAATTGATACTATGAAAATGCGAGGGAAATTTGTTAGGTGTCTTAGTAAAACACCCATGAAAACTCAATACTAAAGATGGAGCCCATAAAGTGTTTGATGAAACGCCTCAATGGCCTTGTTTATAATTTGAGGTGATAACTTGATTGCGTAATCATGGAATTACTTGCATATAAAACGTGAAACATATGCTTAAAAGATAAATCTCACCATATTTCAAAATGTAGCCTAATGATGATTGGGAAATTTATAGTCACATGATCATGCTAAGGGTAGTTGACTTTTAGAAGTCAAACTGACCCGAGCTTGGACTGTGATATAATGGTGTAAATAAACTCATGAGATATGTTAGTTATTGGACATGATGACTAACATGATCCATCTTATGAGCATAGTGAAAGTTGATCTTGTCAAGCTAGGTGCAAGCTTGGAAGGAATGGGTCAACAAATAAACGGGTCAAGCGGATACAAGCCTAAAATGTAAGGAAATGAGAGTGAATACAAGGTAAGTTTACTTACACTATACCTCTACAGTCCCACGGATGGCACCAATGAAGAAACACTAACCGAAACGGTTGTCCAGGTCATGCCTCGACGGTGTTGAATAGGAGAACCACAGCTCGATCTCCGTCTTCTCCGTTCGAATCCAGATCTGCAAAGAGGAAAGGAAAGGTAGGGTGTGGAGGTGACTGCTAGGAAACTACGAGTGGAGTCCAACGTACAGACACAAAAAGTGATGGTGGCGACGGCAGCCATGTGTTATCAGGGGGTAATCTCATGTGTGATAACTTGTGCCCTAATAAGAGGTGAAGACCTCTTATATAGGGCTTCTCATGGGCCTTAATGGGCCGGACATCATGGACCCCTAACTATATGGGCACATAGCCCATTGGCACCAAGCCCAGTTAGGGGGTCACCTCCACACCCCAATATTAGTAAATAATATAAGAAGTGAAAAGTAATAAAGATGGTATGTCGGGTCAAGCACCATACCTCTACAACTATGAACATGGATTAAGTGTTGTACACATTGGTTTTCATCTTGAGTGTGGGATAAAGGTAGAACCCCAAGGGGTGGGATCCATTAACTGGGATGATGTATGTGAAGGCATAACAAAACAAGATTTATGATATTGAATGAAACAATGTGTTGTGACCGAATGGTGAAATTCATCAAACGGGGCAATTAATAAGGATATGTGGAAAATAATGTTTTAATCTAAATGAATAGATGGAATCATTTGAATGAAGTAGTTAGGTACCTTGGTAAATGGGTCAAGTGTTGTCGTCACTTGAACCATAGATATAAGCTTGGAAACATAGTGTTATGAATTATGAGTCTTAATGGGTTAGATTGCGATGTCTTCATCATTTGAGTCCAACACTTGATGCTTGTATTCTATGCATCAAGATTCACAATGTTAAATGGTCAAATGATGAATTATTACCATTTGGTTTCCAAGATATTAATGTTTGTCGATTTAGGAAGCGCACGGGTAACGCATTTGAGAATGGGCACTTGATGCCAAGAATTATGGAGAAGGAACGCAAGGTATGGAAATGGGTCAAGGCCACCGGGTAGGTCCGTAGTGTAAAGTAGGACCAGGGGCGACTAAATGTGGATGAAAACCACCCACATGAAGTGTGGGTGCCAAATTGGTAAGTCATTTTCAACAAACGTGTCTAATGCGCGATAATGAACTTAGAGGCGATTTTAAATGGTGAATTCCTGAAATTGGTAAAATGCTAAGTCCGTAAAGGCTTGAAGGTTTTCAAACATATTAATGAGTCGAAAATAAGGGATGGTAACCAAGTGGTGTCGCCTACGGGTGACTAAAACGGAATATAGACCTCTAAGGGGTAGACAATGTGGTTTTAAGCCTTTTGTGTGGTAAAAATAGTGTCTTGTATAGCCCAAGGCCTTAACGGGTCAATTTGGGTAAAAATCAACATAAACATTTAAAAACTAAGAACCAGGTCACAATATGACTGTTATGCTTTTTGAATGGTCAAATAGCGTGTTGTATAGCCCATGGCCTTAATGGGTCGATTTGGGTGAAAACCGCATAGACTTTAGTTAAGCCGAAAGGAGTTTCTACACATGGTAAATGGGCTTCTTACAAGCTCATTAAATGGTATTAAACAAGTCCCCAAGTGTTCTTAGGAAGGGCCTTGAAATTGATTTTAAAAGTATCCAATAATTGGGAAAAATTGAAAGGGAAAAATGGCTAAGTCTGAAAATCAATAGGAGGGACATCAAGTTCTGGCGGAAAATCTTCCCATTTTGTTTGTTTGGTCGTTTGATCACATTCGTTCCGTATTTGAGGTGTATCTTTGTAATACTTATTATAGATGCGATATTATTAACATAACTAACCATTTTTGATGAAATGGTGCTAGGTATTATAGTAAAAGAAGTCATGGAGCAAGGATAAAGTCTCATGATAAGTCGGACACGCCCGAACACCTAAAGGCTTCCGCATTTGATTCCCGTTTCAAAAGCAAAATTTTGTATAAGTTTTAGCAATCAAATAGTGTATTCAAAATGTTATTTCAAATGTTGAAACTTTAGACTAAGTCTTTTTCCTTGAAATGAGAAAAGTTTAAATCGGGAATGGTTTTATTAAGGCCTAACTCACTTGTGTGTTGGTAAATCACCCATTTTTGGGTTAGGGTCTTACAATTACCATGATTTCCTTGCACATAACATCTAATACAAAGCATTCGTAATTCATGAGCTTGTTACCTATACTATTTATAAGTCTAGCTAGACATCAGATTTAAGCACTTGTTAGACAATATATCATTAACCATAAAGATCATCATTTACTAGTTAACGGCTCAATTTTTATATTACACATAAGGCCACTAAGTTGACACCATCAAAGTTGTGTTTGATTTACTTAGGCATTTTATCAAACACTCGGTAGGCGTGTATTCATCTTTAAGGCCATAACCTAATAAAGAGTAACATGGACCCATTCATGTTCAAAATCAACAAATTAACCTATCAATACTATCAATCATACAACAGATTTCATTCAAGAAGCACATACAACGCTATCCAATTGATTAAGATGATGGATTTTATCACAATTCATGGAACCCATTCATGTTCAAAATCGGTAAGTCATTTTCAACAAATGTGTGAAATTGGTAATGGTGAATTCCTGAAATTGGTAAAATGCTGAGTTCGTAAAGGCTTGAAGGTTTTCAAACATGTTAATAAGTCAAAAATAAGGGATGGTAACCAAGTGGTGTCGCCCACGGGTGACTAAAACGGAATATAGACTTCTAAGGGGTAGTTTGGGAATTTTTAGAGGTCTACTAAAGGCTAATCAATAAACCAAGTCATAATAAGCGAATCAGACAGTGTTGATTAGTTTAACAAGTGTCCAATGAGTAGACACTATGGTTTTTTAAGCCTTTTGTGTGGTAAAAATGGTGCCTTGTATAGCCCAAGGCCAACGTGTCGATTTGGGTAAAAATCGACATAAACATTTAAAAACTAAAACCGGGTCATAGTGACATAAACCGGATGATGTTTTTAGTTAAACAAGTGTCCAATGAGTCAACAATATGATTGGTATGCTTTTTGAATGGTCAAAGTACAAATGAGGCTACTACTACTCTTTTACCACCCCTTGGTGGATCAGAGGTCAGTAGTGAAATCAATAAGGCCTCATTTGTGACAACTGCTGATGAAGGCTTTGAGCCTAAGGCAGGAAACCCCAGAACCAAGAAAAAGGCATACATGAGACTACTAGGTTGGGCCTAGCTCATGATAAAACTGATGATACAATCAGGAATTCAGATGATCCTATTAATTTGGTAGATGATTCAAATTTCAAGAAATTGATGGCTGATTGTGAAGGTCCTGAATCAGATGTATGTAAACTCAAGGAGTTAGTCACAAATGATCCGGTTAAAGTCCACTTAAACCCCGATTCCCCAAAAGTGGCATCCCCAATCTTAACTGATATGGATCACCCAAAAACACCCTCTCCATGATCACAAAAGCCTACCCAATCATCTTTTGGTGCTACAAGCATAGACTTAAACCTAGAGCTGGCAAATCGTGTCTTAGCAGGTTTAACAGGTCTCTGACGACGCGAATAACACAACTTCTAAACATGAACACGACTCGTTTAACTACTTTATATCCCATGTTTATAACACAGTTATATGTTTTATCTACCAAAAAAGAGAAATAATGGATCTTTGCCTCATATTTCTAATTATTTTTAAAAATAGTAAAAAATCACATAGTGTACTTTTCAGTTAACATGTCTAATCGTGTTTTATACAGGTTACCATTGCCAACCCTACTTAAACCAACTATGTAGCCCAGATGGTCCTTTGTACTAGATGATCCATAATCTCATATCATCCCATCTCCAAAATTTTACAATTGCCATGGAACTAATAAATGCTACACAGTTGGAGATGATAAGGAATGCTATGGAAACAAGAACAAATGAGTTGTCAAGATAAATTGAAAATAATAGAAGACAGCTAGAGCATTTATCTGGTGTAGCTCCTCCTGCTCCCTAGTTTTCAGAAGTTGATGAAGCTAAAAAGGGGGAGAAAACAAAGCACCACAAAATATTGACCTTGGACAATATAAGAAGGCCAGCGAAGCTCACAGACTGAAGGAAGCCCAAAAACTTTCTCAAAGAACAAAACAACAAATTCCCTTGAAAGAGAGGCATGATTATCAAGAAAGAGAAGAAAGGCTCCTTAGGAACCAAGCTGAAAATCCTTCCATTGCTAAAGACACAACTACTGAAAAGCAACAAACAACTGAAGACAATCCTTCAGTAGTTGCTACTGAAACCAACCCTTTAGTACTTGCAACTCAAACCCACTCTCAAACTTCTACTGTACCCATTACTCGAACAACAATCACAACTCAAATGCACCAGTTCTCAATCCTCAACCTCTTGCATTCAACTCAGAAGAAATGGAGAATAGATTGTTGGAAATACAGAGAAAGGCTAAGGAAAATGAGATATGGAGCAAGATAGAAGAAAAGTAAGATTTAAGCTATGAAGATAAACTTAAAGAATATCAAGATGAGCTTCATGAACTGGATAGACAAGAAAGGCTTGCTGAAGAACAACTACAAATTGCTGAAGAAGACAAAAGACAACAGCTGATGAACTGGATTGTCAAGAACAGCAAGGCCAAGAAATACTCTCTCAGAGATCTCTTAACAAAAGAACTTGAATATAGGGTAAAACTTATTCAAGGCAGGCAAAGTACTGAACAAGAAAAGAAGTTGAAGAGGGCTCAGATTATTGAAGAGTTGGCAGCAAATGATTATGGCACAAAGGCTAAACTCTTAAAATGGAAAGATATTAATCTCAATGAGACCTACAAAAGATTCAAAGCTTTACAGAAACAAAACCCTAAAAAATTCAACACATCAGAAGTTTCTAAAACTTCTGAAGCTGCAAAGAAATCAACATCCAAGCCAGCTGCCAAGAAACCCAAACAAGCAGAGGAACAAGTCAAGACTTAATTCCATATGATACTTGATATGTGGTGAAATACACCTTATTAATATGCTACTTTTGTATATATTTTAGTGTTTGATAGGTGCATTTTAGGTAGAGTTCACTTGATATTGATTACAATACAAATGCATTATTTTTAGTACAAAATATATAATTTAGTACGTTTTATTATTTATGTAGCATGATCTTAATGAAATTAAATTGGAACATAAGTGATACAGGAACTAAAACGATAAATTTAATTATTAGTATCACAAATCTATTATCTATTAATCTATTATCTATTATCTATTAATATATATAAAAGAATTGAACGTTGCTGACGTGGCGTGCAATGGTGGCTTCAATCTCTCCATGAAACTGCCACGTGGCATCATAATTGAAAGATTTTAGTGTTTTTGAATTTTTTTTAAACCCTAATCCTTTTGTCATTCTATTCTCTACATTCTTTATCTCTTCTATAATTCTCTCACAAACCAAATCTACTTATATTTTAAATATACTATTATTATAAATTCAAATATTTTATTAAGATATATCTATCTTCAAAATAAAATATTTACCTTCCATATTATCTATACTATATTATAATGCATGAGGCAGGGACTTCTTAAAACTTAAGTAATACAAATATAATTGCTTAAGGTACAACACTTAATGCACATGATAAAGATTTTTTAAGGGCAAATATGTCTTTTAGTTAGTTTCTAACAACCTATACTAAAAAATTGTTTGTAGTTACAAAGCCAAGAAGAGGTTAGATAAAAGCCTAAATAGGTGGAGAGGATCAACTTTGGTCATTTGCCAGGGTACAAACCTTAAAAGCATACCATGACGACCGGCTTATTTTTGTCGACGTTTCGGTGTTTGTCGTAGTCAATATTGATGTGTGGATTGAAATGTACAAAAAAGAATGCCTTATGTACAAGTAAGTAATGTATAAGTGATTCTTACATTTATAAATACTTTTATAGCAATTTAACTTAATTTAATCATAAAGAATGATCGAGCCATATCTAATTATTTAACAACTTTGTCATGTCCAATAGTTATTTAAGAAATCAAGATTTTGTATTAAGCTAAACAACGTCAACACAGTGTAAGTACACGAACCCTACACCTGGTTTGAATAATAATACTCATAATTCCTACTTTTATCTTAAGTAATTAATTTCCGACATTCACAAATACCTACCAATCACATATTCACATCTTCCTTCATTTTCTACGTTTCTTTTACACTAAAACTATATCACTATTTATCCCTTTTAACTTAATCTGTGATTTTATGGGAGTCCTAATAATTTCTCTTTTTTTTAAGATCTAACACAATTTCCTAAATATTCTAGAGGATAGCAACCTGAACAACAAAGTATGCCTTTTTCTATTGTGGAAAAAAATATTCATTTTATGAATGTTTACGTTGGTTAACTTTAGTATGATAATTATTATTAACCAATAACATATTGTTAGCCAATAAGATTTTATCCATGAAATCTAACATATGTTAATATTAACTAAACTTTCTAATTTATTAAGGGCTCTTTTTAACAAGTTTAAAAGCATAAAAGATAAAAACACTATCAAATATTTTAAATATATTTGATTAAACTTTTTATATACACTATAGTCATATATCAACAAAACATCCTATTTTAAAGGGATGAAAAATCAAGCGGGAAACAATTTTTAAAATTTAAACCCTAAAGTATATTACTAGAGTTTATCCTATAAATACATATTAATACACACCTATTTTATTTGCTAAAAATTTAGGCATTGATCCATCTTCAAAAACTGAAGCTTCTAAGGTTAGTTGATATTATATATGAATATAATATATTAACATGTTTTTTTATGAACAACACCACATATATGATTTTATTTTACTCCTATGTAAATGTTAACATCCTTTGTTTTCGAGATTCATTTCGATGGAGAGCATATTGATTTAAACAAACCAAAAGTTGTATAAGCATCTAAGGTTGTATTTTTTTAATCTTTAACCGTGGTGTATATATATTAGGTTTGTAAAGAAATGATTTTGAGGTTATTAGATAAAGTAGAAATACTATAATGGAGCAAAAGCATAACACCAAGAAAACAACTTGCTGACCTCTAAAGGTAAGTTGTTTTATTATTTTACCAAGTTACTTTAAAAATTAACATTTTTTAGTGTTACCGATAGAAATGGGATCAACAATTTTACTTTTGTTCTGTAAGGTGGATGACACACTTGATGCCTAAGAATGGTAAAGTTTGTATTATTTACTTTTTTATTTGGTAACAAGTAGTTTTTGTTTTAAGATCGAATGGTAACATTTGTTGCAAAATTACAGGATTATGTTGATAGTGTCGACCACATGAACCCGTCAAGGTAATTTCTTGTATTGATTTTTTTACCATGTTACTTTAAAACTTTTACATTATCGGTGTTAGAAATGAAATTATGACATAGATTTGCTTTCTTTTTTTCTTTCTTTTGGCATTCTAAAACATTAGTATGATACCTACCGTGTGAATAAAATCCGGTAATATTAAAAAAAATGATGTCGTGTGGAAACAATTATGTTTTTAATGTAGTAATATAAGCAAGTCAATATTTGTAAAAAAGATTTAAAACACATGCCATGTTTGAAATTTAATGGAATTAAATTTGCTAAGGAATTAAAACTATGCCAAGTTGAAAAATTGTACAATACCCTAAATACTCAAGAAACATGATCTGCAGTAAAACTTTTATGTGGAAATATAACAAACAACTATATGTGAAAAACAAAGGGACAATGTTATAATAAAATGAAGGGCACATGTACTTATTTCTTGGAAATATAACAAACAACTATATGTAGTGAATATAGGAAATGCATATAACTACGCTGGTGTACGATTTGGATTAAAAAAAATAAGTAAATGTTTTGTTTATTTTTATTTTTTACTCGAGTTAATTACAAAGATTAGGTTTGAATAATAAGTTTTTAGTTGTAGTGAATATAGGAAATGCATATGACTACGTTGGTGTACGGTTTGGATTAAAAAAATAAGTAAATGTTTTGTTTATTTTTACTCAAGTTAAATACAAAGATGGTCTTCGTGATTTAGAAAAAAAAAAACCGGTTTGAATACTAAGTTTTTAGTTTCATGTTTAAGGTTCATGGTTGTAATTTTTCGCCTCGCAGCATCACGCTAATAAATGTTATTTAAATAAACAAAAGTTGAGTAAATTTGATGGAATTAAAGTGTGATGAGGGATAATAATGTAATTGGTGTTTGAAAGACAAATTTACCCTTAATTTACGATTTTATGTTTGGCATTGCATTCTAACAAACTCTTTGGGTATCTTAAAATGCCCTATCAAATACATTATATTATTGTACAGATATCTAGGAGTGAGCAATAACTGAACTGTTAACCGAGCCAAACAAAAAAACAGATGAAATCGAACCGGGTTCAATAAAAATTTGAATTAACTAAAAACTGAATTAACTTAAAACCGGTTATTGTTGTTTTATATCCTTAGCTCACCGAAATCAGCCAAACCGAAACATAACTTTTCATATATTCATACAGCCAAAGTTTTTACCAAAATTAAGTTGATCAGACTGAAACCGACAATCTAATCAAATAAACTGAACAAATTAATTAACTGGTTAATAAGATCGGTTAACTGATAACTTCGATTTAGTTAAGGTTGAGGTTAATAACTAAATTGAAGCGAGTATGCACACCCTTAAACATGTATGTGTTCCCCGCTGCATCGCACGGGTACATTACTAGTATTAATATATAGGGATAATTTTGTTAAATAGCAACCAACTTTTAGAAGTGTTCCAATTAGGTTACTCATAAAAATTTTTGTTCTAATTAGGTCACTTAAATTTACTTTAATGTTCCAATACTAGATAATTGACCTAGATAGAAGGTCATTCACCTTACATGTCATTTATTTAGTTTTTTTTAAATGTTTTTACGTTTTCTAAATGCCAGGACCGAAAAGAAAATTGAAGAAAAAAAGTAAAAAACATTATAACGTGAAAAAAATTAAAACGTTGCATTTTTATGAGTTTATATACATTTTTATTATCTTTTTTCACTATGTGTCTACAACTTTGGGGCCCACCATTTTCTTCACCAAAACCCCACAGGCTAATCTTCTTTTTTGGATAGCAAGCAACCAACAAAAGATCCTTCTTGAACACACCATTTATGATTCATCTACCTTCTGCGCTTCTTCCCTAAATCATCGCACAACCATCGAGCCTCCACCTACAACCGTGAACCACCTCCACCTACAACCGTGAACCACCATCACCATTGAGCACCCTTCTTCCCCAAACACTGATGTCTTCATCTTCATCCCCCTCCACAATGGCTGCCACCACCGAAGACCTTCAACCAAGTTGCTAATCACAATCGATGGAGCACCATATCACCACCAAGGCACCTCTATCTAATGACTTTCACTGACTCAAACGGTAATCCCCTGATATGAGCGACGGTGGTTGATGGTGTTTCAAGGTGCCGCGACGGTGGTTGTTGGCTTATTGGGGTTCAACGTCGGTGTTTGCTGGTGCGACAGTGGATGGTGGTACGACGGTGGGATAACATACTACATAGAACAACTATGGTAGATTAAGAAATGTGAACTACTTAATTTGATTTATTTCTCTTTTATTAATTATTTAAAGCATTTTTATAAAAATAAAATACAGCATAGAATAGTTTACCTGCTAATCAAGTAAATTACATAGGATTAAAACATAAAATAAACTTTAATGACCTAATTAGAACAAAAAAATTTATGAGTGACTTGATTAGAACACTCGTAAAACTTGATTACCATTCTATGAAATATTTCCTAATATATATATATACTAGGTTAGAGCCCCGCGTTAACACGCGGCAAGTACCCGAGTAAAATGAAAAAGAATATAAGATGATATTAAGGGACAATTTATAAAATACATACACGCATATGTTGTATAATAGTAGTTAAATCTCTAACATGGCAAACAAACGTATAAAGTTTAATAGTTTTAATGTGTAAAGTATCTGTATATATATTGTTTAACAACACTATAAATTATTATAATATAATCAAATGTGAACGTTTCTTATAACTGTTTAAAATATGTATATATTCAATAATTGTATGTATACATATAAAATCGTTGGGTCTAAAAAAATTGAAGTCAAAAAAGTTTTTTTGGGAGTCGACTTTCATAGATATAAACATAATAGCTTGGGAAAAACCTTATGTATATATACGTAATCATATACATATTCATATGTGATGATTAACGACCTTCATTTAAACAAAAATACACATACACATCACATAATATCTATGTATATATTTGTTCACATATACATTACTAAAAAGAAAACATATATTATATAATTACTAACAAATTAGGTCAAACTTATACGGGTTACAGACAACCCAACCAATTTTCAAACATATACAAATATATATATATATATATATATATATATATACTGCCAAATATACATGTGTGTAATTTTATTATAACATTAGATACAATCTATACACACAAACATATCATACAGTTACACAAATAGAATCACACAACAAATATTATAATCAAAGACATTTCTAAAGAAAGTGATACACGATTTTTACCACGCATTAAAGTTCAACAATCACTAATCCACTACGCAATTAGGCTACAATTCATTAGGTAATCAAAAATTTTATTTTAATTTTATATCAAATTACACATACATATGTTTATGTCTTTTGGTTTGTTGGCTAAATATTTAGTCTATGTATCATAAGATTTAGAAAATCAACACACTAATTATGAAACTTAATTAACATAAGTATAAATGAGTTTTTGTTTCTTTCAAAAAAACATACATATACAACTACAACCCAAAAACACATTATGGCCTGTAACACATGTACACCCAAAAGTCTTGCTAAAACTGAATTGGGCTTGGGCTAATCAAATAATCTATGTAAAAAATCGTAAAACTTTACATTGTTAGTTTATAATTAAAAGTATAAATGTTAAAATAAAAAATAAGAACCGTCACTTTGTAAACTGCATGAAAGAACATGACTTTTCATCTTATCAAGCAATTAATAGGCAAACCGAATATTAATGATGATTAGCCTTGAAAAACAATTTTGTCACTTCAGATCTAGATACGTGGTTTGATTATAGATATCAACATAATAGCTTTTGAAAAACCTTATGTATATATACATAATCATATACATATTCATATGTGATGATTCACAACCTTCATTTAAACAACAATACACATACACATCACACAATTTATATGTATATATTTGTTCACATATACATTAATGAAAGAAAACATAAATTATATAATTACATACAAATTAGGTCAAACTAAAATCAGTAACCTTGACCCGTTTACTAAAGGTATAATTTATACCTTTGGACCCCTTCAATCTAAATGTTGAGTTTGACTTGTTTATTAGAAATGGTAACTTTGACCCGCTTAATAAAAATAATAACACTTATCTTTGTTTTGTTTACTAAATATGGTAATCCGACCTGCTTACTAAAGTGGTAATCCTGACCCGTTTACAAAATAGGAAATTTTACCCATTAAATAAAATTGATAGATATGCGGGAGCCATGTTTACTATATATGCAGTGTTTCTTTGCCAGCAAAGTGTTACTTACATTAGTGAAAAAAACCTCTTAGCAAGAAGAGAAAATCATATACATATCCTACTAAAGAGATTTTTTTTTTTTTTTTTTGAAAATCAACTTTCATTAAAAAAGAAGCCAGCAAACTATCTCCAAGGTAGAGATATCGCTAACCCTAAAACAAACATTACACAAATTAGAACTTACACCAATTCTCCCAATCAACCCTATCGTTTTTATTTCTAAAACAACTTCGACCACCTTTTTGTTATTCATTAATAACAATCCCCTTGAAGACCTTCACCCGCGACCCATTTATATGTTTATGTTCTTCAAGCAAATCCTTTACCGAGAAACCATGTATCATAGGGAACCCGCACCATTTCGATACCAAGTGCCACACCCCTGCAGAAAAGCCGCACGCAGTTAAGAGATGCTCGATGGATTCTTCCCCCTCCTCGCATAACACACAACTCACATCTTCAATAAAAATATTCCGCCTCCTCAAAGCCATTTTAGTTGGAATCCTATCTTGTTCCGCTCGCCAAATAAAAATGTTACAATTGCTCGAAATCCATTTGCACCACTTATAAACATAGCGATCTGCAATAGCATTATCGACCCTGATCCACTATTTTGCTGCAGCAACTGAGAACATATTATCCGCCATCGCTTCCCACTTCCAATGATACCATATTTATTAATAAAACAACGTTTAGAACAATGATACCACAAATCCTGGCCCGATTAAAATCCTAATTCTATCAACAACTGAAATCGTGGGTCTATAAGGCATAGATATGCTATCACGGGTCAAATTTACAGATTTAATGATGGTGACAATGCTGGTTAAATGTTGTGAAAGGAAGAAAATTAGAAATTGTCTATAAACCTCAATGCTAAATACACATGCCACCTCAGCATAGTAGCCCAGAGGTGGTCTTCTTATTAGGTGTTATAGTTTTATTAATTAAACTTTATATAACATAAAGAATGTAATTGTAAAAGACCAAAAAATGGCTTCCACCTTAATTTGAGACCAAGCCTATCCTCTTTACCTCATGATAATCTAAGAATTGAGATCCATATCATCTTCTTTCTCCCTGTTTTCAACTCTCCAGTCGAGCTGAAACACTAAATCTAAATCCTCAAACATGAGCGATTAATTAAACATCAAAGTATTAACAATATAAGTAAATAAAAATCAATCAATTTTGAAATTGAGTAAGGAGCAAAAAATAAACCTCCCTAAATAAAACTGATAAATATTTGACCTCTGGTGTATCATATAATACATATTACATGTGTATATACTATATGTTTTGAATAGGTTAGAGCCCCGGGTGTCCACCCATCATCTAATTGGCGCTGCCTGCTGTTGCATTTTAAGTTCACAAAACACGCCAATATGAATTTAGTCGAACAATATTTGTAAATTGAAAGTGAGAAACTTATATATAGAAACAGTCAAAATGGGTCAAGTAAGCCAAGTAGAAAATCATTACATGGTGCCAAATCAATTTAAACAAAGTAGTCAAACATGTTAGAATGGCCTAACTTGCTTGCTTATAAATGAGGATTACCAGGAGGGTATAATACAAAGTGATCATTATCATAATTCTCATAATTATAAAGAAAGGCGAAGGAACTTTGTGTTGTGCGTCTTGGAATAAATGGTCAAGCAACATACGTCAAAATTATTAACTCAACAGTATTATCTAATTCCAAAACATGGCAATCTAAAAAAATTAGCCAAAAATCCAAGACATATAAGTATTGCTTCATTTTTACAAATAGTCCACAACTAACATTTAAACAGCAAAATACCATAAATTCAAAATGACTAACGGACAATAACTTGTATTAGTCGATTAAAAACTCATTCATAAGTTGAATGTAGATAACATAGTGCATCTAAAAGCAATAAATTAAAAACACATTTACAAACTGGTAGATTGAACTTGTCATCTTATCTTAATATATATAATAAACCAAATATGGACCAAACAAAGAGCATCAAATGCCAGTTCTGCACTATAGGACCATACTTCATAAACCATATCAGTAGAGAAATAAGATCTTATAAGAATCTAAAGTATCAATTCCTTATGATGTCAAACTTTTATATTGTCAACTTTTCATTTTTTATTAAATAAAAAACCATGGTGGAAATTTACTTTCGCGTACTTTTGTTGAAAAAATCTCAAAACTCAGAATTTATGGTCGAATTTTATTGAATTCTTAAGACCCTTTTTACTGCTTTATCTTTTCGTCCTGCTTGGTGCATAACCAAAAACTGAATAATAACAAATAAACCATACCATTTGATTACGATTTGCTTATAAAGTGAACCATTAACGCACTAACAATCCATCTTTTGAAAAACAAAATCATAGTTAACTTACCTAATATGCAATGTACGAAGAGAGTGCAGAGAATTCAGCTTGAAACCTCGTGACTTCTTACCTGTGTACAAATCAAATAAACGATAATCTGAAACATTGGACTTAAGTTTCAAAGCCATCAATGATAAGGATCTTAGGTTAAACCATAAAAAGGATACAACTTTGAATCATATCAGCGAATTGTTTATGCCTAACATGGAGAACTTCAATAACTACACATAAACAATTAACTTCCCTGTTCAGCAATTCATCAATCTTATTTGATTAAATAATTGCATTTGAGACATATCAAAAGCAATTATTAAAAATTTAGTAAGCACTCATTACTGCATAAATATATTGTAGATGCTTTGACATGAAATAACTTCATAAATTACCAATGGTATAGTTAGTTGGTTGTATACATGTTGGAATATAGGTGTGCCCATGTTACTAACATCAAAGAACATTGTCGGTCCACCTTCCAAACTATATATAAGAACACGATTTGGTTGGTTTGAGACAATTTATTCTATCTACAATAAAACCTGAAGAAAATAGTTACATTACATACAACTTCCCTTTAAGAACTATATTATAGAAAATATATGAAAGAGACGGACATGCAATTCAATGACTGCTTATCACATTTTCCAGAGCAACAATGCCTAAGCATCACAAAATTTAAAATTTGACCAATAGCACACTCATCTAACAAATTTCTTACGTAAGTGCGAATTTCAACTTCAGTAATCAAGTCACATAATGAGTTGAATTAATCTTATGATTAATATTTTCACATTTGTCTCGAAAATTGGTTTCCTAATGATAAGTTCCAACAATTTTCTTCAAATGTGATTAAACTATCTGTCGAAAATAAAAAAGGCAATGTAAATAACTTTACTTATGTGATTAGTTAATGATTTCCTGTATCTAACTAATAAAAAAGGCAACGTAAATAACTTCACTTTTTGTTTTCTTGTAAAAATGGACAAAAAGTGTTTCAACTCAAACAATGCCAAACCAATTTGTGTGTTTCAATTCAACCTACCCCATACCAATTTGTTAAAAACCACTCATCTTACCACCTCTAAAACTTATATATCAATTTTTGTTACAACCAACCCATCTTAACACCTCCAAAACATATATTAAATGTGTTAATCCAAAACAACCATCATGAATATGAATTAACTTACTATTCTTGTTCTTTATAATCTTAATTAACATATTAATTTTACAATCTTAGAAGAAATGGACGAAAGGGGTTGAAGTTACCCATCCTATTTATACTCGTTCTATTCAACAATTTAGATCACTGCTGTAGTAACATTTTTAATGCAACCTTGTAACTTGTTTGTATACGTAGATCTAGAATACTGCCACAATAACATTTTTATAATCATAAATAACTATCTCGTTCATTATTCGTACTTTGTAAAAACTAATGGCATGTCTTAACCAATTACCAACTCTAGAATTAATGTATGATTCAGGAATATTAAATTTGATTCTAACCTTGTAAACCAAATTGTTAGCTTTGTATTCAGAGTTTTCATTCTTTTCATTCTTGATTAGCTTCGCAGATGCCTTCCCGCCCATTTGTGTGAAATATTGAATGGCATATAGATATATTGTCGTCAACCCAAACCTGAAATAAATATTCGCTTCTTTTAAAAAAAATAATTTCTAACTGCACTAAAGAAATGCAGAAATAATAGGAATAAATGAATAATGCTAAAAAACCAGAATATTTTCTCATTTTCCAGGAAAAGAATCCCCCGTCCGAATTTGAACATATAAAAATCCCTGAGCTGTTAAGTTTTACACAAATTGATAAAGTAGTCAATTATTTCAGTCAAGACACATGCAACGCCAGCAAAAAAACGTTTACGTGGCATCCTTTTATGTGCTGATTGTTCAGGTAGCCAACATTTACATTATTTTCAGTGGTTTGCATAAATTGAGAGTTTAGGACCATAACATAATACCAGAACTGGGTTGAGGGACCTTTTTTTTGTGTGAAATGAGAAAGTACGTTGATTGCTTACGTTATAACCCCTAAATAAGATGCTTACTTCATGATATCTGATCCATTGCTCTCATACAAATGTGCGTAAGCCAATTCAAACGGAAGCTGAAGGCCTATTGTACTCAAAAGAGGAAAGCAAATGACAACCAGATCCAGCGGCTCCTGTCCACCCTAATCTTAGCTTCTCTGCATTAGCCATTTCATACTAACCGTTTTCTAAACACCTTTGGTCTGGTCTTAGCCTTAAAAAAGTTGGTGGATGCTTCTCTCGAAAAAAGATAAAAAAAACACCAAATTATTAAAACAGTGTTAAATATACAAAAAAACATTGATTTTCCAAGTAATGGAGAATTGGCATTACCTTTAGTATAGGGGTGAGCTCGTTTAAAGATATAGCAAAGGGAGTTAAGTTATATCTCCATAGCAAGTGAGCATCTGAAAACATGTCACTTTTTTAGAACAATTTCCAGTAAGAAAACGCATGTTCGTGTCCCATTTGCCAATCAAAGTTGCTGCAGTTTTTTCATTTCTATCTTGAAAACTCCCTTTACCTGCATCAAGATTAGATTTTAAGACAAAAACTGGAAAAAAAAACATGTCAAAAAAAACATCTGCTTTTTAATAAAAACATCTTCAAAGAATATATCTAATACATCATATTTGAAAAAACGGTTTTTGTAAACCAATTTTTTTTTAACAAAACATTTGCTTTATTTACAAATCGCAAATTGTGCTCTCAACAAAACAAAACAAATACCAAACCATAAAGAACACAACCAAAATGTTTGTCATAGATTAAATAGGCAGCACATAATTTAAGAAACATATCAATGTGCCACACCATAATATCATAAATAGTGAACACAATTCCACATGCTTATTCTTACCAACAACGATCTACATATAATATATAACACAACTAAAATCAAAACAGACGAAACACTCAACCAAAATCTAAACCGACCAACAAATCTATAAATATAACACAATCAAATAACAAAACCTACTAACCGGCTCATGGGTTGCAATCAAAATAAAAAACATAAGCCCTTTTATAATTATCTCCATCCAGATTAAGACCCGAGGATAGTACACGATCAAAAATTATATTCGAACATGACTAATAATCGGCCTAAACAATTAAAACGACATAACCCGAAACATGATATATTCAAATAATCCCAAGAACATACCAATCCAATCCTCGACAACCAAGCTTATATCAAATACAAAACATACCTTGGAGTTTAACGTGATGCACTGATGCCAAGAACAGCCAATTGTTTTTAGCTGAGAAACCTTCTGGATATGAAAAGTATCAAAGCAAAGTATCAAAGCAATATCACCATATATGAAAAGTAACACCTTATACTCATGAACTGCTTATCCCTTTTTGAGTCTTCAACTTCATACAACCATTATGGTCATCATCTAACAATTTTCCTGCGTATAGCAAAGTATATGCCGGGTGGACACCCGGGGCTCTAACCTAGTTATAACCTAGTTAGTTATAAGATGACTTCAACTTCTTGGTCATAAAAACTGAGCATCACATGACTCATGATGCCACTAATTATAACAACAGAGGTTTTAATTATCCTCTGAACCATTCAAATTTAAAATTTTAAACCGTACCAATTCGTTTAAACCATTCAAGTGCCAACCAGTTTGCACATGGATCTACATCAAATTGTGGCAAAGGCTTAATAGAAACATTAAACTGTCATTTATCTCATATCATGTTCTTATATCCACATCTAAGCAAGTCATGTATATTTATAAATTCCTAATACCAAATATCATTAAAACATATCTAGATGCATTATTTCTAGGGGTGTCAATCGTGTCGGGTTGATGGGTTGGCGGGTTTACGGGTTGCGGGTTGGCGGGTTGATGGGTTGAAATGTGCAACCCGAACCCGACCCATATTATTATTCGTGTCAAATATTTCAACCCTAACCTGACCCACATAAAATCCGGGTCAACCCAAAGACGACCCGTTTAACCCATATTTTTAAATGAGTAATACATGTTCATGAGTTATAAGCGGGTTGTTGGGTTGTAAACGGGTTATCAATAAAGTGTTTAACGGTGAGTATATAAGTGTAACAAATAAATAATATAGTGTGCTAAAAATAACACAATTATAACTAACCATGTAAATAGAAATGATAAAAGAAAAATAAAAATATAATAGATTTTTTTTCTAAATACTTTAACGGGTTAACGGGTCAACCCATTTTATATATGTGACAACCCGAACCCAACCCGTTTTTTTAAACGGGTCATGTTAGTTGACCCAAACCCGACCCGTTTTTTTATACGGGTCGTGTTAGTTGACCCAAATCTATTTTTTTTCGTGTCGGGTTCGGGTCGGTTTTCGGGTCGTGTCAATAATTGCCGCCCCTAATTATTTCCGAATCAAATACTCACCTCCGGGTTTCAGATTTGAAAAAGATATGTAAGAAATTGAACATATAACAATAAAATTTTAACAAATAAATTGATTTTAAAAATACAAACAATTAGGGTTTTACTTAGAAGGGTGTACCGAAATCCATGTGTGAGCAACGTTGACGGCGACGGTGACGCAACAGCTGATGCCGACAGAGTTACAGAGGTAATTTCTTGGCTGTTTGTCGATCTGTAAAAAAATTAGGGTTTGAAATAGGTTATAAGACAAAGAAATAGTAGGAGATTAGTGGCGAAAACAAATATTAGGATCGGTTTAGGGTTTCGAAAGCCCAAGATGTAAACAATCTATATATCTAATTCAAGATCTGAAAGCTGGTGGTAATGAAACATTCAAGATCTGAAAAGAGTTGAGTTGTAGGGTTTGAGCGGGTCAATTGTGAGATTGGCTTATGTTGTTGGAGCGGGTCGGATATGGATAGTGGTGTCACACCACGCCGATGGCGGAAACACGTGGCGCAACGCTCGAAAGTATATCAAAGTCAAGATTAGCACAAACTATATTTAATTAGAAAAGATCAATTTATTAGAAAGTCGGAAATGAGTATCTCGTTACAATATTGCACAAGGCATTATTTAAAACGATGAACATTAAGTTTTCAATATGGGAATTTCCGTTTATGTTCCAAACCGAAGGTAACAGTGAATGAAATCCCGACCAGTATCCGACATCCCGAATTCCACCACACTAGCCCCATATCTATTCAGCACTTAGTTACCTGAAAGATATGTTTAAAAAAAAGACGTCAATATATAAAATATTGGTGAGTTCACAGGTTTTAGTTTCATAACAACAACATTTCCACAACCATCGACTCGACTCACTTTACCGTATAATTATTTTCCCATTAAATAATTATACTAGGATCTTGTCGATCGACATTTCGTTTTTTACAACATGTGCGAAACCTGCACAACTTGTGGCCTTTGTAAGGAGTAGCTAGCTCCTACAAACTATAATGATGAGCAATCCCTTTGAGCCCCATAACCAAACCAAGACTAATAATAATGCCCCGCTCCAAGTCGTTCCTCGGAACCCAACGACTTAATTTCAGAATACGTGCACCCCAGGCATACGCCGATGCATAACCGACGCTATCGATTAGGGGTGGGCCTTGTCAGGCACCAATAGTACTATCCAAATATTCTTTCGGTTTCATTTCCCTGAATTAATGATTACGGAAGAGAGGACTCAACCCCGAGTGGCGATCACTGCTCAAGTACCCATCATACCACTTATCACATTTTATCCTTTGAAAACCTTTTCAACATGTGACAATATTTGACCAACATATCTTTCCCCCAGTTAAAAACAGTAAAATGGGGCCGTGAAACTCACCTGAAGTATAGCGTGCAATCAAATAGCAGAGAATAGCGAGTCCATGGTCAAGCACCTACGAACGTCCTAGTGCGTGTAAGTCACTAAGTCTATAGCGTGTGTTTTTCCGGCAAGTTGTACACCCAACTCCCAACACCACCATTTACGTATAATTCCCCGTTTAGTTAAACATATGTCCTAGGTCCGTTGGTGATAGATTACCCTTGTTACAAGTTACATTTATACTTTGATGATTATTAATTTACTTGTATAATATTATTCTCGACTAAACTTCACTTAACGTATAATTACTTTCCCATTAAATAATTATACTTAAGATCTCGTCGTTCGATATAATACCTTTACCGCTCGACACGACTCACTTTACCGCATATTTATTTTCCCATTTAAATAAATATACTAAGGTCTTGTCGTTCGATAATATTTTTAACGCCCTACTCGACTCACCACACCGTATATTTACTTTCCCATTAAGTAAATATACTAAAATTTCATCGAGCCGAATATATGTGTATATATATATATATATGTATTTTCCTCGTTAAGCCCATACGTTCGTTTAACGTTTTTAATCGTTAGATTATTTACGTTATGTTTTCTCCCATGAACATTTCTCCAACACTTAGGAAAGTGTTATGTAATTTTTCACCCAAGTTATATATTTTACTCCTTAAAATATATATTTACTTATATTGCCGTAACGATATTTTTCTCGTTTGTCCGCTTTTACGTCATTGTTCGTTAACACCTCCAAGTCCGATTTCTTAACTTATATATATATATTTTTCTTGTGTAGGAAATCATACTACTTGCCGGTTTACGCATTTTCCTACTTTCGAAAATATATAATTATATTTATTGAAAATATATTAACTTGGATGGTTTATTCCTAAAAAAATTCTTACAAACACTTTTACATCCCCATAAATGTAAAAATGCTCATTTTTATACAAAACATCCCAAGTTATTTAAATTACCATTTTCTTTCTAAAAATGTTAGTATTTATATTGTTCAACACATATGGTAAATTTATATTTTTATAAAATACTTTTTATAAAAATAACATTCTTACAAGTAAAATATTTGTGTAGTTTCTTCACTTTTACAAAAGCAACCCTTTTAGAATCTAACTTTTCATTCTTAACCTTTTACTTTCCAAAGTTACACTTTTCAACATAAGGTTTCCAAAATCACATTTTACACCCATGGACTTTCCAAAGTAACTTTTCAAATCTCTATCTTTATAAAAGTTACATATTATTCCCAAGACTTATAAAAATGACAATTTCTATGACGACTAGTAAACTTGCACATGTCAAAATTTACAATAAGTGTTCTTTTCACTATCCAACACTTTTATTAGTCTCATATGGTCATTTTAAGCTTACTAACATGTTTGATTTAAGTCTTGGAGTCCATTTGTTTATACTAGTATTTTTAAAGTCTACAACTTTATTTTTGTGATTTTAGCTTCATTACATTTTGTTATAAATATTTCATGTTCAAATGGTTCCATTAGTCATAATATAATGATTAAAACCATTTTTAGGTGTATTAGGTTTTATTTTATGTTTTTCATCCTAAACAACTTCTAAAAAAAATACTAGAACATACAATATTTTCGTAACAAAATAACATCACCAACCATCCTAAAACTCATGTTTATGACCATCTTTGTAAATGTTTCATTTCATTTTTAGAAACACATACAAAACCTTGTTTAAAAACTTTAGTTAAAAACACCCCAAAACAACTTGCAAGTCAAGCATATAAATAAATAAAATTTAAACAAGATGAGTTTTAAGAAACTTACTACTAGCACAAGGCTAGAGAAGTCACAAAAACACTTGATTATGAAGGGGTTATGTGTGTCTTCCAAGGTTAAGCTCCAAAGCACTTGAACACACTTGAATATGGGTAGGAATGGAGTGTTTATTATGTGTTACTAGCTTAAAAATTAAGGTAGTGGTGGGGTATTAATTCACGGCAGCAGCAAGCAGATTTGGAAGGTGTTTTGGAGTGGATTTTGTGATGAAAATGATAAGGGTTCATGGCTTATAAGGTGGTTTTTATGATTAAAAAAAATTAAAATATCTTAAGCATGCCTTACCCTCTCATGATGTCCCATACTTTAGCCAACATTAGGGTGGCTAAAGCCACCATGCTTGGGCTGGCCTAAGGGCTCTTGTGGGTCCCACTCATGTGCCAAAAATATCTACCAAGTATTTAGTTAGATTTCAATCGATTCGGTTAGGGTCTTTCGGGTTTTTGTGCGTTCTTATTACGAGCTATTTCGGACATATAATTAACTTTAAGTTACCCTTAAACATAGTCTAGTTTAAGTATTGGTATGTTATTTAGGCTCTTACCGGGTGAAATTATATATTTTACGCGTATCGGGTGCGATACGCGAACTTTATTCGCTACCGGGAGATAATTTGGAGTTTTCATTTATTGTTTTGGGGTTCCAAAACACTTTATATTTCATAAAAATATCTTTCTTTTATATCCCGAGCATTCGGGATCGTTTTCAGTTATTTAATTATCACGGGGTAATCACCAACGTCCGTACCGGACAAGTTTATTCGCACATGATCCTATCATGCTTCATTATTAAACGTGTGCATTCCTATGCATCTTATGGGGAATTTGCTATTCTCTACGGCATTAGTTAAATTAATCCAATTAATTTAAACATGTACTTAAACCGTTAATCACATATACTAATTACGTACGGAAACATATCGATTTTTGCCGGATGTTACATTCTCCCCCCGTTAAGAGAATTCCGTCCCGGAATTCAATTCAAGTTATCCATCACAATAATATCCTTGAACATGGTGGGGTATTTGCGCTTCACGAGATCTCCCTTTTTTTTTTTTTTTTTTTTTTTTTCTAGTGAACCCAGGTTCATGCTAGGTTCACGCTTAGTGCTCTAACAACACAATATCATAGTCCAACTACGACTAAGCTCGTCGGTCGAGGAATTGACAAAGCTTCCTCAGGCCAGACTTGCGGGATTCATCAAGAGTCCCACTAAGCTTTTGCGATAATTCGAGTTTAATCGTCACGAGACCGATTTTGATCGATTTCTCCGTGCCACCGGAGTATCAGGAATTTGGCCTACTATAATTTCTATGCTTACCAACACTTTCCCAGAGTACGACTCCAAGTGTAAACCTGTTATTAGTTCGAAGTCTTTAAGGCCTACGCCTTGTTCGTATGACTTCTTAATAGGTTCGCTTCTCATCCAAGCAGTCTCTAAACTGCAAGATTTACTGGCCATTTCTCGAATAACTCAACCTAGGTTATGTATCTATCTCCGTCTGTCATTCAACGTACTGGAGAAGTACACGTATGCCCTCCAAGGGCTTTGAGTAGTACACCCCGAACACTGGGATGATAATTCCCATCACATAGGAAATTTTGGTGATGAAGCTCATGGATTCGATGTGCCATGGACATCAATCATGTCAACGCGGAGCAGTTCCGCCAAGTACGCTCAATTAGTTCGAGAATGACAAGCCATACTCATTACAAATAGAGTATCACATGCTTGTGTACGAAGTTTGTCGAACTTGGGCGGAACGACTCCTACAATCCAACATAATGGAAGTCGGCACTCCAGTGTCTAGCCACGACTCTCCAAGAGAATAGGTAGCTATCTATACGCCTCATCTCGGAGCTATGGATGAGTATGGAGTGAGAGGATTCTAAACAACAATCAAACATTACATTCGTCCACGAAAACACCTCGGGTGGCATGGTAATGTCAAACAGGTGATCTTACTGTACCACATAATTGTTTAAAAGTCCTCTTGGAAACCTCGTCGGGTCCCCATTTTATTATCCTTCGGCTCGACTCACTTTACCGTATATTTATCTCCCCATTAAGATAAATATACTAGGTCCTTGTCGACCGAACAACTATATTCAAAATGGGACTTTATTTCCGTAGAATCCTCTAGGTACTGATTTGCTACCTCCCACCCGAACAATTGTGGTTAATGATACTAGGGTGTCTAGTAGGGACTGATGGGGTCAAAAGTTTTTGTGTCGCTTTCTCCCCTCAGCATCCTGACGGTAAGAAGTGTATATATGACACCCGGGCCGTACGATTCCACAATCCGCGCGAATTAAAAGCCGACTTAAGCAAAAATGACTAGAGGATCACTTCACCTCACCACATTGGTCAACACAAGAATGATGCATATAAATCACCATGATATGGTTGCCGCAATAAACAAGGGACAGGGTTTTGACAACATCTTGACACACTGGTCTCCACCAAAACAGTACACAGAGAACCGGTAGGCACCCAAAACAAGGCTATCCAGTAATTGCCTGTTATACGTGCCTTACGGCACTGGTGTCCTATCGTCATTAGAAACCTAGTAAGTCAATTCTGAATAGTACAGGCCACACACCCTTGAATTGACTATCAGATCTCATGCAGAGATTTGAGTGACAGGAGTCCTAAATCCGAAATCCTCACTCGCCGAAGGTTCCATCTCCTCGGAATCTTTCGAGGTAAATGGTGAAATCAAGTCATAGATGCATAGATTTCACGTTTAGGCTTGACAGCTTCATGCGCCAAAGTCGTTACTTAAAACGAACAAACGAACGTATGCGATCGCACCACAAGCGATAGTCTGGAGCCTTCCCATAAGGCATCCTATTCAACGACTCAGATAGTCACACACATGGGCGCAATATGTAAGCTTTCAAGCTCATCTTGATTAGTCAGATACCATACGCACTGACCTAGCAGCTCACATTACTATGGTGTCTCCAACGGTGTCTGTCAAAGACCAGGGATTTTGCTCTAGCGCGAGCAATGCTTCCTAAGGATAACTGGAAACACCACTATCAACCCAAGCTCGAAAGGGTCTTACTATCCCAAGAACCTATGCAACAATGCCAAGGCAAGACGAACCTGCCATCAGAGGAAATACAATATTAATCGAAGGGCGAAGACAATCAATCATCTCGACAAGGTAGGGTAGCGCCTTTATAGAGTAAACAATGCTACACGCCCTTCTGGATTCGGAGCTTCATAAGACCTCCGAATCACGTACCAGGGACTCCACCAATGCACACGCCTTAGGTGGGTCCACAATGGTATTTCCATAATCACCAGTATGACACGTCGGCATGTATGACGTCAAACGAATCCACTAGGATGAGCAATAACTGAATTGAATCCTTCAACACTTGCTAGTCCCAAGGTATGGATCATAATATCGCTCACAATTACTCGATACCTTCAGGTTCGAGATGTATTCGAAATCCCTTATCACAAAGACGAGCCTTGCCTCGTCATATGTGGATCATGGGGTTTCTTTCCGACATGATTGAGTGTGGTTAGTCGACCAAAATGCGTGCAAACGGTTAAGGCGTCACTGATGCCTTAGATTCTGAAGATGTAACGCTCATAAAATACGTGAGTATATCAAAGGTCGACACATGATTCGGTCAATTACCCAAACAATCACGAGTCTCAAAAGAATACATGGGCTAACACTCAGACTAGAGTGTCTTAGTATGACTTCCAGAAAGTCCGTTGGACACCCGAAATCCCACATATTCGATGTCGGCACTGCACAATCAAACAGACAGAATAATGAAAGCAACGAGGGGTTTAGGTGATGTCTCTGTCCCGAGGGAACCGGAGCGAGGAAACGACAAGTAATCACATCATCAAGTAAATCCTACAGCTGTAGCAATACGCCCTCTGAGCAACCCAACAGTAGAAGCAACACAGTAATGACAGCAACACATCCACGAAGCACCTCAACTAGAGAACACCGCATAGGAACCGCATGACACAGAGAAACACGACAGCAAGGCTACTTACTGCAGGAGCAGTAAGCAACAGGAATGCATCATCGACAATGCAGCGCAACCACATGGATACGCAATCAGCAAAATAAGGCAACTGCAAGCATGCACAATGGCTGGGGGTAACATAGCAGCATGAGTGCACACGACAATATGACCCTCAATATGGAAAATTCCCCAGTCCACATCAACAGAAAGCTCCATTATGGCGAGCACGCATCCCAGTGCGTCTCAGCTCACTTGTGGGGGCGGGATTTGTATCCATGCCTTCGACCTTAAACCTATCCTCCATAGGCTCAATAGTAGGAACGATCGAGTCACCAAGGTATCCGTAATCGTAATAGGAATGGAAACGATGGGTTCTGCATAATTTAGCAGACTTGCCAGACCAATTTTGCTCTTAGGGAGAACGATCGTAGGCTCAATATAAGTCATTCGAATAATGGCAACTGCAGCATTGACAGACTCAACCCAAGCCTGAGAACTATCGTCAATATTAGTCTTGGCAGGAGCCCAAGGAAAGATAATGAGGGAGTCAACAAAAGCCTCAAAGAAAGTGGAGTTAACAGCAACGAACTCCACCCTGAAACAGACATGGTCAAAGCAGCTTGGCAACGGTCATAGAGACGTCCAAGTCAACGACAGTAACCTCAGCAAGAGTCTAAAAAAAATAACAACAACATCAAGCTCAACCAGAGCCACAGGAACAAAATCACATAAATACAGCAAGAGCTACGTACTTAACAGCGTCAACAGGATCCGCTTGAGCCATAGAACGATAACAGCAGCAACGACGTCAAGCTCGGCCGGAGCCTTAGTCTCCTCGTAGTTATTATATGTGTGGTAAATAGTATCCATAGGACCTAGAAACCAACCTACATCTTTTTCAGTATCAAAGTTAGTGGTCACCACGAGAATAGCAAGTAGAGGTAGAAGGATCACGATTTATCGAGACACCTCGATAAAATGAAAACGATACCGACTCTGGCAAACCAGCTGAGTCATCCTTCTCATTAGAGTCCTCTTGAATATTATTTTGGTCCTAGCACCGTTAGTCATCAACTGAAATGCCTCTCCGCTACCTAAGCGAGGCCAATGAACTTTCTTCCTGATAGGTCACGCAGTGGGAGTATCGAAATACGACAAGAGATTAGACAGGTCACATTGTCCATGACGAATGGATTTCGCAACCTTAGTTTATAAATCACTGTGACGAGGGGACGCAACGCCTCCATATCTATGGGCATTGATGGAAAACACTTCGCGTCACCAAATAGTTAACTAGTCTTGTCGTCGTGACGAGGGTGACGAACGTTATTGCAACAAGAGCAATGGAATTGTCGTCCCATGGGTAAATTTAATTTATCAGAATAACGTGACCACTTCCAGTAGTCCGTCATTTTAAATTTTCGAGGGGGATTTCAATGTCAGCAAGAAGCGTCTTGCGACATTTGACAATTACGGAACACACTCTTACGATTACGATTCCCAAAGTGTGGTTCCACTCCCCAGGATTCATGACGGATTCAGGCACAGCACACGTATCGAACCTACTCTGGCGTTCATCGACTGAAGCGTGATTACCAATAATCCTTGAAAAACAAACAGGAGGTAGATAGAGGAGTCTTACGACAACCTTTGCACCTTGGGAAAGTAGTATGACATAAACACCGATCTGCTAAGCCCATCACAAATCATCTTCCGGAATACGATCCAGCGCTATTGCAACGGGTGTTAATCCATACTTGAACACTCAATACATCGAGCAGTGGCTTCCCATGAGTTAATCGTATGCACTTCCGAGTGAGTCCATAGCCAAACGCCAACTGGGGCTTGTTGTTCCACTACACGCCGCCATCATAACACTGGCAATCGTTGCCGCGGTCGTGATTAGTGGCCGAATTTTCGACATCATCGAAATTTAGCAAAGCCCTCTGACTCGCGGGTGTGCAATGTGGCACACTGATTTCACCATCAGTCCATGACTGCATGGGCACAACCAATATTGTCGATTCAGAAGAGGGCTATCGAGCCTTCCAGGTAACAACGATCAAGCTTCCTAACTTAGCAACCTCAATTCTGTCCTCCAAAAGGAGAAGAAAAATACCCGACTCTGGAAGACTACTTGGGCATGTGTTGGATCGAGAATGACTTATTTATAATAACAACCCAGCAGCACACGACCACGATTCTCATATCTGATCCTCACAGGGTCCCGTTCCCAAAACGCACTGGTCTTGTAGGGACGCACCCTAGGTCTTCACTAGGTTCCAGGTATAACCTTCCACGCACCGTACTCGGCATTTCTCGCTTCAGTAGGCCGTGTATACTTGTAAGTCCGCTCCTTTGGAAGAACTTTGTGGTGGAGGCATTCAACTTCTCCACAAGGAAGCTTTCATCTCCCGTTCCTATCTAGAGCGAGGGTTTGCGTCAGATTATTCGTATGAATAGACGTTCGAGCTCTTTCGTGCTCGCACCTTAAAGGTAATGTCAAAGAAAGCTCATTAGGCTAGCTAGGACCGAAGTCAAGGGCGTTGATGAGACCTCCCATTTAACCCATTAGTCAATCAAACCCAAGACTGAATCTAAAAAAGAAGAACAACAAGACAAGGAATGATCACCAACCCCGGCCCTAGCGCCCACCAAGGTTACCGTGCACCCCAAACTATTATTACGTGTGCACCCGTAATGATAATTTGCGTTGCCAGGTAATCTTGTTGCCCGCTAGTTCCGAGTTTCCTGATCCAACGAACAAAGGTTTTATACAACAAAAGACTTGGTCTAGTTTCACCTCCAAATCATAAACAACACGGCGACATCTAATCTCGCGATAGAGATTAGTCCTTCCGATCATCCCATCTACCGGTGAGCGAGTGAGCTCCTCATAGACTACCGCATCCTTTCCACTTGCTGGTACCGGTGATCGATAAAAGAGTGCGGACTAATGTGAAGCGTGACACAACATCCTTACTGGCAAAATATCCGTACTACGTATATGTATTAACTAATCTTAGAAAATCGGATTCCCAAAGAACCTAAACATTCCTATCCGTATTTTCTAATACTTCATATATTGACACACATGGCTAGTCGGTCGGAATTTCCCCTTGTACATCCCATGTACAAATTTATCTCTTTTCTAAAAACATTTTGTTGTGTTTTAGTTTTGAAAACTTTGTTTTCGAGCCGAAACCGGTTATAGTCTAGATTTTTCAAAATGCTAGTTCGCTATAACCTTGGCTCTGATACCACTTCTGTCACACCACGCCGATGGCGGAAACACGTGGCGCAACGCTCGAAAGTATATCAAAGTCAAGATTAGCACAAACTATATTTAATTAGAAAAGATCAATTTATTAGAAAGTCGGAAATGAGTATCTCGTTACAATATTGCACAAGGCATTATTTAAAACGATGAACATTAAGTTTTCAATATGGGAATTTCCGTTTATGTTCCAACCCGAAGGTAACAGTGAATGAAATCCCGACCAGTATCCGACATCCCGAATTCCACCGCACTAGCCCCATATCTATTCAGCACTTAGTTACCTGAAAGATATGTTTAAAAAAAAGACGTCAATATATAAAATATTGGTGAGTTCACAGGTTTTAGTTTCATAACAACAACATTTCCACAACCATCGACTCGACTCACTTTACCGTATAATTATTTTCCCATTAAATAATTATACTAGGATCTTGTCGATCGACATTTCGTTTTTTACAACATGTGCGAAACCTGCACAACTTGTGGCCTTTGTAAGGAGTAGCTAGCTCCTACAAACTATAATGATGAGCAATCCCTTTGAGCCCCATAACCAAACCAAGACTAATAATAATGCCCCGCTCCAAGTCGTTCCTCGGAACCCAACGACTTAATTTCAGAATACGTGCACCCCAGGCATACGCCGATGCATAACCGACGCTATCGATTAGGGGTGGGCCTTGTCAGGCACCAATAGTACTATCCAAATATTCTTTCGGTTTCATTTCCCTGAATTAATGATTACGGAAGAGAGGACTCAACCCCGAGTGGCGATCACTGCTCAAGTACCCATCATACCACTTATCACATTTTATCCTTTGAAAACCTTTTCAACATGTGACAATATTTGACCAACATATCTTTCCCCCAGTTAAAAACAGTAAAATGGGGCCGTGAAACTCACCTGAAGTATAGCGTGCAATCAAATAGCAGAGAATAGCAAGTCCATGGTCAAGCACCTACGAACGTCCTAGTGCGTGTAAGTCACTAAGTCTATAGCGTGTGTTTTTCCGGCAAGTTGTACACCCAACTCCCAACACCACCATTTACGTATAATTCCCCGTTTAGTTAAACATATGTCCTAGGTCCGTTGGTGATAGATTACCCTTGTTACAAGTTACATTTATACTTTGATGATTATTAATTTACTTGTATAATATTATTCTCGACTAAACTTCACTTAACGTATAATTACTTTCCCATTAAATAATTATACTTAAGATCTCGTCGTTCGATATAATACCTTTACCGCTCGACACGACTCACTTTACCGCATATTTATTTTCCCATTTAAATAAATATACTAAGGTCTTGTCGTTCGATAATATTTTTAACGCCCTACTCGACTCACCACACCGTATATTTACTTTCCCATTAAGTAAATATACTAAAATTTCATCGAGCCGAATATATGTGTATATATATATATATATGTATTTTCCTCGTTAAGCCCATACGTTCGTTTAACGTTTTTAATCGTTAGATTATTTACGTTATGTTTTCTCCCATGAACATTTCTCCAACACTTAGGAAAGTGTTATGTAATTTTTCACCCAAGTTATATATTTTACTCCTTAAAATATATATTTACTTATATTGCCGTAACGATATTTTTCTCGTTTGTCCGCTTTTACGTCATTGTTCGTTAACACCTCCAAGTCCGATTTCTTAACTTATATATATATTTTTCTTGTGTAGGAAATCATACTACTTGCCGGTTTACGCATTTTCCTACTTTCGAAAATATATAATTATATTTATTGAAAATATATTAACTTGGATGGTTTATTCCTAAAAAAATTCTTACAACACTTTTACATCCCCATAAATGTAAAAATGCTCATTTTTATACAAAACATCCCAAGTTATTTAAATTACCATTTTCTTTCTAAAAATGTTAGTATTTATATTGTTCAACACATATGGTAAATTTATATTTTTATAAAATACTTTTTATAAAAATAACATTCTTACAAGTAAAATATTTGTGTAAGTTTCTTCACTTTTACAAAAGCAACCCTTTTAGAATCTAACTTTTCATTCTTAACCTTTTACTTTCCAAAGTTACACTTTTCAACATAAGGTTTCCAAAATCACATTTTACACCCATGGACTTTCCAAAGTAACTTTTCAAATCTCTATCTTTATAAAAGTTACATATTATTCCCAAGACTTATAAAAATGACAATTTCTATGACGACTAGTAAACTTGCACATGTCAAAATTTACAATAAGTGTTCTTTTCACTATCCAACACTTTTATTAGTCTCATATGGTCATTTTAAGCTTACTAACATGTTTGATTTAAGTCTTGGAGTCCATTTGTTTATACTAGTATTTTTAAAGTCTACAACTTTATTTTTGTGATTTTAGCTTCATTACATTTTGTTATAAATATTTCATGTTCAAATGGTTCCATTAGTCATAATATAATGATTAAAACCATTTTTAGGTGTATTAGGTTTTATTTTATGTTTTTCATCCTAAACAACTTCTAAAAAAAATACTAGAACATACAATATTTTTGTAACAAAATAACATCACCAACCATCCTAAAACTCATGTTTATGACCATCTTTGTAAATGTTTCATTTCATTTTTAGAAACACATACAAAACCTTGTTTAAAAACTTTAGTTAAAAACACCCCAAAACAACTTGCAAGTCAAGCATATAAATAAATAAAATTTAAACAAGATGAGTTTTAAGAAACTTACTACTAGCACAAGGCTAGAGAAGTCACAAAAACACTTGATTATGAAGGGGTTATGTGTGTCTTCCAAGGTTAAGCTCCAAAGCACTTGAACACACTTGAATATGGGTAGGAATGGAGTGTTTATTATGTGTTACTAGCTTAAAAATTAAGGTAGTGGTGGGGTATTAATTCACGGCAGCAGCAAGCAGATTTGGAAGGTGTTTTGGAGTGGATTTTGTGATGAAAATGATAAGGGTTCATGGCTTATAAGGTGGTTTTTATGATTAAAAAAAATTAAAATATCTTAAGCATGCCTTACCCTCTCATGATGTCCCATACTTTAGCCAACATTAGGGTGGCTAAAGCCACCATGCTTGGGCTGGCCTAAGGGCTCTTGTGGGTCCCACTCATGTGCCAAAAATATCTACCAAGTATTTAGTTAGATTTCAATCGATTCGGTTAGGGTCTTTCGGGTTTTTGTGCGTTCTTATTACGAGCTATTTCGGACATATAATTAACTTTAAGTTACCCTTAAACATAGTCTAGTTTAAGTATTGGTATGTTATTTAGGCTCTTACCGGGTGAAATTATATATTTTACGCGTATCGGGTGCGATACGCGAACTTTATTCGCTACCGGGAGATTTTAATTTGGAGTTTTCATTTATTGTTTTGGGGTTCCAAAACACTTTATATTTCATAAAAATATCTTTCTTTTATATCCCGAGCATTCGGGATCGTTTTCAGTTATTTAATTATCACGGGGTAATCACCAACGTCCGTACCGGACAAGTTTATTCGCACATGATCCTATCATGCTTCATTATTAAACGTGTGCATTCCTATGCATCTTATGGGGAATTTGCTATTCTCTACGGCATTAGTTAAATTAATCCAATTAATTTAAACATGTACTTAAACCGTTAATTACATATACTAATTACGTACGGAAACATATCGATTTTTGCCGGATGTTACAAGTGGGTTGGAGCTTAGGTGGACACTCTAGAAAGGCTCCATTCAACCCAAGTGACCTCAATTATTATATAGATAGATGTTTAGAATGTTTTTTAAATTATTGTTTTTAAAAATAAATCAAAGAAGATATGGATATCTTCAAATTTAAATAAAAAGATTTATATTCCAATTTATCTAACAAGCATTTATTAAATGAATATTATAAATGGAGTTGAACATTCCGTTAGCTTCTACCTTTGATCAGGAGGTAAGGTTTATACCAATAATCTAATGCACCAATATTATAACTTTTGCTTTGACAAATAAAACAAACGATGTCACTAATAGATTTAAAACAAAGCATTAATTACTTTAACAATTATCATATATACCCTTAACTAGTTTTTATCCCGGGAGCGTCCCGGGTTGAAATATCTAATATGACTTAATAAAATATCTAATATGGCAACATAATTAATGACTTGCCAATATATGATTAATGAATATTATTATTATTATTATTTATTTTAAACAAATCTCTGTCATAAGTTATCATATTCTAATATAAAAAAAATGAATATCTGCACCGGGGTATAAATCTAGTGCCATTACAAAATATTATATAATGTCAAATGAATTCGGAAGTTTGTAATCGATCATTCTAAAAAGAACTAACATGAAATAAGGAAAAAAGTTATTTATTGAAATATCGAACGCATTAGTCTAAGGGTTATGTAATGCGTTAAAAAATTCATGGGTATATGATTGAGTATATAGTTCGGGTATTTGGGTATGTGGTTTCGGGTAATTGGGTCGGGTATCACTTAATCCCAGGCTCGAACCAAACCCACAATTTTTTTTAAACCAATCCCAAACCTGACACAATACCTGTCCGGTTACAAAAAATAGTCGTTTTTTTCTCCGTTTTTTATATAGCACTATGGTACTCGTTGGAAAGATTATAAAACGCTCGTTAATTTGGTGTAATTTTTTTCTTTAAAAAATCTCGTATATAAAAGAATTTAACGTTTAAAAGTTATGGGAGGAAACATGATAGAGAAAATAATAAAGGTTTAATATTTACATTTAGTAGATTAAGTTTTTAATAGATTAGGTTAAACCATATTTAAACCATATTTTTTTTAATTGGTCTAGAGTTGCCACATCACATCCTATGTGGCATCTCTCAAAGGAGAGATTGCATAATATTATGACATGTAGGATTATTAGCTTTGCAATATATATATATTATATAGATATATATATATAGATAATAGATAATTGCGTGTATACTGATAGATTTATTAGTTAGGATTTTTACTTCAATTAAATATGTAATGTTTGTAATTCAATATATGTATTAATAAAATTATATAACCAAGTACTTTAAAGTGAGACCAAAACGATGAAAACTTCAAAAATGTCAAAACCCCATCTGTAATCTTTAACCACTACAGGAGTATGAACAGAAAGCCGAAGCTACTGCTTAAGTAAGCTATGAATCGCCACATTTGCTTCAAGGTTCAGGTCAGTGAACGCAAATGGAAATTAATGATCAGTATGACTGAGTTTACGATTGATATGTTTTCTACTTTTATCATTTTTTATTAAGTCATATTAGATTTTTCAACCCCGGGACACTCCCAGGGTAATCAGCTAGTCTATAATAAAAGAAAGCAATTTTAATGACATGGTATTCAAGGAGACATTCTCCCCTTTGAGTGTGCCATGTGGCAAATTAAAAAAAACAAATAATAATTTAAAACTTAATCTACTAAAATTAAATTAAGTTATTTTAGGAAAAAAGAATTTAAAAACAAATTTAAATTTTTCTCTCTTATGTTTCCTCCCATAATTTTTAAACGTTAATGTCTTTTATATACGGGATTTAAAAAAATTACACTAAATTAACGAGCGTTTTATTATCTTTCCAACGAGTACCATAGTGCTATATAAAAAACGAAGAAAAAAAACAACTATTTTTTGTGGGGTTTCGTTCATACAGGAAAAAAAAACACAAAGTGTTCAGGTTATTTATTAATCATGTTTTTTCTTTTAAACCAGGTTCTTATCTACGATATTGAAATTCAGTCCAATCACCATGCTATCATTGGAATTTCACTCTTCTAAAGATGCATAGGTAAACTTTATCAAGAGAAACTAGGAGAAAGAATCGCGCAACACTACAACACATGGTGTCACCTTATAGCAAGGTTATTTTTTTATTTATTTAATTACAAGAGTAATAATTATTACTATTAGTTATTATAATTGTTAGAGAAAGTATACGGTATAAAGTTGCTTAACGTAAGAAGCGTAAGAAGCCACCAAATTTCGCCACATGTCCACTTTGGTTAGGTTTAATTAACCTAAATCTGGTTTATCCCAGGGGTAAAGTCGTCTATATACACGATCATTCAATTTTTTCAATCACGTTTTAATTAACCTGTTGATTCTCAAAAATTAATGAGATTCAAATCATATTCGTTTCAAATCATGATCGTCAACATCTAATCAATCTGTTATTCATCAAACCAAATCTTAATTTTCGTTTTTTAGTACTCTGTTTATCGACGATTAAATTTAAAATTGATTTTGTTTTTTAAATTGTAAGTATATGTTTTGATTTATTATTTTTTAAGGTTTTTTAACGTTTTAGATAAGATTTTCAGGTTTGATAAAAAAAAATTCAAGTTTCGATGGGTTTTCAGAGGTTGAAGATGAACTTCGATGGGTTTTCAGAGGTTGAAGATGAAAAGAGTTTTGAAAGATGGTAGCAATGAATGCGTCTGAATAAGAAATGAGTGCGTCTGTTTTGAAGATGAGCAGAAGACTGGATCAATGAATGCGTCTGATTTTTCGAATGAGTGCGTCTGTTTAACTCTTTAGTTGTGTCTGTTTATTTACTAATGCGTCTGTTTGTAATCATGAATGCGTCTGTTTTGTATCTGTGTTTAATTACTGTTTACATGTGATTTTTGGGAAGATAAATTATTGGAATAAGACAAGAACAGTAATTCTCGTGATTTTTTATCTTTGTCATTTTGTTATTGTTTGTTTCTTTTTATCCTTTTTATATAAGGCTTTTCTTTGAAAATTGATTTGCAATTGCAATTCAAATTCATATACAGATTATAATTTATTTTTTTCTCTAATGGCTTCATCATCTTCATCTGCAAGATCTGAAATTATCAAAAGGATGGAAGATCAAATTGCAAAAGATTATGCTCTTCAGGGTCGGTTGGCTGATAATTTAAACAGGATAAATGATGGCATGAGTAAGAGAGATGAAATTTCCAAGCTTCTTTTGCGTATGCTTGACTCAAGTCTTCGTGAACTGGCGGTTATGTTCATGATTGATGCAAACAATGGCGATGTTAATATTGTCGAACAACTTACAAAATGCATGGCTCTTTTGAGGTGTTCTATTGAATTTAAGATTCAATTTTTAAAGTCTATGTAAACACCACTATGTATTTGTTTGTCTTTGTTACTACTTGTGTTGTAGTTGCTGGTTTTTTCTAATAAAAGTATGTTTTGAAGTTACAGTTGTTATAATTCAAAATCAGTTAGTGCGTCCAAAGTAAACAGACCAAAAACATGAGTGCGTCTAAACATTTACTGATAGTTATATAGAATAAAGCATAAGTGCGTCCAAATATATACTCATTTTCTGATGAGTGCGTCTAAACTAGTAAGCTAGAAAATACATCAGAAAGTTAGCATTTAAAAAGTTCAAAATAAAATGACATAAGAAAACCATTCAAATTGTTTATAAAGCAGCCACCCTCTTCTCTAATTTTGAAAGTGCATTCTCTAGCATTTTCATTCTTTGTTTTGCTGGCCTTTTTGCAAACTTCTCAGCTTCTTCACTTATTTCTCCCCTGAGTAGGTTGAATGGGGAGAGTATTATCTTTGCCACGTACTTGAGTCGTAATGCAATCAACTGCTTGTTTTGATACTCTGATTCGGCTGAAAACCCCGGGTTCCATGACTGATAACCTTTAAAGGTTTCGAGGGTTCTCATGGTGAAGACACCACAGTCTACATGGTTCTTTGCAGTCCTCCATGTCATCTCTCTTCTTGTTATAGGACCTGTTTTAAGTCCTTCAATTGCCGGTGTTTTCAGACATGTCTTTTGCCACACCCGGTACAAAGTGCCTCTCTGTGAATATTTTTAGTCAAAAACCATTAGTTTATTTTTTAGTATATTAGTGTGCAGGTATAAGTTATAATTACATACCAATATTTCTGGCACGCCTTTGTATCGTTCTGATGGGATCTCTCTCGCTTTAGAGTTGTCAAGCAAGTCTGTTGTCCCATTCTTCACATCAAAAGCCAATGCATAGAAATGCTTGTCCATCCACACCGGTTGAAGAATCAGTTCGAAGTCGTATAAAGAGTTTGCAGTTGTTGATTTTACATTTATTTTTCTGAAGATATCTTCAAGGTTGCTCATGTAGACCTTTTCAATTTTTTCCCAAGGAACACCTACTTCATAGAAGTTTGGAGGCTGAAAATAAAAAAAATATACAGACAGTTAGAGAATATGAGTGCGTTTGTTTTTTTTTTCTAAGTGCGTCTGTTTTGGTTTTTTATTTTTTTATACTAATAGAGTGCGTCTGTTTTGTATGTATAAGTGCGTCTGTTTTGGTTCTATTATTTTTTTTTGCAGTAATAGAGTGCGTCTGTTTGTATGTATAAGTGCGTCTGTTTTGTGTTTTGTAACTTACTAGCATGCAGCTACTCAGAAACAGTCTCTTTATAGGCCCATCCTTCTTTTCCTTCCTTCTCTCAGCCTCCTCATAGTTCAGAATGTCTGCCCATACATCAATGACATTCGAATAAATCCATATCTCCGGAAATAAACTTTCAAAAATCACCTTCATCACCTCATTCCCACCTTCATCCCAGTAAACTATTTTCTGAAACATTCCATATGAAAATAAATTAGTAAACAGTATATGTTTTTATTTAGAAACAAAATATGAAGTAAAACACTTACATTTCTCTCTCTAATTGGGGCAAACATATATTGTGTAATCTTTGTTTCATCCGCAGTTAGTTTTTCGATTGGACAGACTTGCCTCCCGGCGTATGGTGATATTAATGCATAAGAAGGATTTCTGTCCCTAGCTGGTTTATCATAACCAGCAAAGGCCTTCCCTTTTTCTTTCCCTTCTTCCTGCACTGCTTCCTTTACCGGTGTTTCGTCTTCCTGAGGATTCTTCTCTTTTTGGTGTTGCTTGTTTTGTAGCTCACTAATTGCTGCCTCAATTATTTCTTGTGTTTCTAATGATATTTGTGTTCTTTCAATCTCCACTCCTTCCACAGGTTGGTCTTTTGTTGTCTCATTCGCATCTATAACCCTATAAACACCTGGTTCGACAGTTTGCAGCATGTTTAGTGCTGTATCAATTATATCAAACTCCTCATTTGTAGTTCCCAACCCTTCCTCGACAGCCCGAGCATCCATTTCAACCTCATTCCCCCCCTCATTCACATTTGAAGCTACAGGCACTTCAAAATTTTGATTTTCAGCTTCAATGTGTTCTTTGACAACTTCAGCTTCCTTCTCTTTAGCAGCTTCAATATTTTCCACCCCATCCCCCTCCTCATTCAGGTTTGAAGGTCCAGGCATTTCAACATTTTGCTTTTCAGCTCCCTTAACTGAAGTGTTCAAGGCGTCCCACTTGTCGCACAATTTCATCAACTCTGGAACCCACAAATATCTGGTTCGTGCCTCCTTAACCATTTCCCCCATCTCTTTCTGTATTGCTTCGTATTTCTTTATGTTTCTTTCCATTGTTTTGATCCAAACCTGTGTTTTTTACAAAAATCAATGTATAAATATTAAATGAGTGCGTCTGTTCAATCTATGGATGCGTCTGTTTTTAAACCAGTAGATTTTACAAAGATCAGTAGTTTTTCTGTAAATGCGTCTGTTTATATATGAGTGCGTCTGTTTTATAACAGTAGATTTTACAAAGATCCAGTTTTTTTTTGAATGCGTCTGTTTTATATATGAGTGCGTCTGTTTTAAACCACTAGAGTTTACAAAGATCATTTTTTTGGGTTTTTCAGTTAATGCGTCTGTTTGTGTAGTGGGTGAGTCTGTTTATAAAAAGGCTTTTTTCAATGAATGCGTTTGTTATGTATGTGAATGCGTTTGTTGTACCTTTTTTGCCTTCATTGAAGCTTCATATTCTGCTTCTTTTCCTTTCTCAACCAAACTTAATTGTGGTTGAGTTTCTGAATACTCAAACATTTGTTGTGTTTGGGTACTCATTTCATACTGTCTCCAATCTCCTTCTTCATCAACATCTTCTTCTTCAATGGTGATCCTTTTTTGTGGAGTTTTCACCAATGGCAAAGTGTAATCATCCTCAATCGGCCTCTCTTGCATTGTTACCAGCATGTTCACAACATCGACCTCCTCATCTCTTACACTTGCATCGACCTCATCATTCTTATCAGCTTCAGCTTCATCATCTGCATCATCTTCTTCAACGTCGGTCAATGTAAAAAATTTCTGGTATGCTAATTCTTGCTTGTTATAAAGATGTTCTTCCATTGCCGCAAGTGAACTACTTGTAATGTAAGAAATTGCTGGTATGCTAATTCTTACTTCAGATGGATGCCTCTTGTTATATTCATGTGTGTAGATAACCTGCATGTGTTCAACATATCATATTTTTTTTGTTAGAATTACAAATGCGTTTAAACTATCATTAATGCGTTTAATAATAAAAAAAAGGTGTTTGAATGCTTACACTCAGCATTATAATTGGACCATTATACTTGTCTTCTTTCCATCCTGCTTTTGTCCTCTTCAGGCATTCGATCAGGTACGAGCACCAATCCATATCTGGAATCTCATCCTCATTATCCACACCATGCAAAAAGCTTTGATTGATTGTGGTTGATTTTGTGATCTCCCCGAAAACCGTGTTCCATAACACAAGAAAATTCAACCTAAACAGCCTTCCACCTTTTGGTTGTACCTTAACAACGTTTGTTACCATCTTAACAGTCACTTTTCTTCTATCGTAGTGACCCTTGAACTCATCAATCGTAGAGTCAACACCTTTTCTTGCCCTTGTGTATTCTAGCACCGGCTTCTTTCCCATTGGTATCCCAAAAGCTTCATTCACCAATGCAGGTGTGATGTTGATTTTCCAATTTCCAGCATTCAGTTCATTTTTATCCTCATCATTGTTTACTAGCAGCCAGTAACCCAATGATGTTGAGATTTGATCAATCTTAATGTCCAACACCGACCCAAAACCCATCTTCCTTACCTCAGCTTTCTGTTCATCAGTGTACTCTTTCATGCTGTCAACAAATTCAGCAGGAGAGCATCTGATTTTTAACTTAATATCCCTGTATTCAACAAACTCTCGATCCTTTATTTTCTTCTTCTCCTTCTTAGCTTTATCCACTTTTTGCTTCTTAACAGGCCTTTGGAAATCTTCGTCTGATGATTCCGAATGTTCTTGTACAGCTTGTTGTTTTTTTTGCTGTAACTTTTGTGTCATTTTTTTAACATCTTCTCCCAACTTCTTTGCAGCTTCAGGGTTGAACTTTTCAACCTTTTTTTTAATATTAATTAGGTTTTTTATTGGTCCATCTTCAAAATCAGAAGCATTCCATGTTGAGTCTGTACATGAACAGACGCATTATGACATATATATACAGACGCATTCAGTAACTAAAAAGTGGAAAGAAACAGACGCACTCATTATGTCAAACAGACGCACTCTCTAAAATGCAAAGTGGAAACAATCAGACGCATTCATTAACCTCAAACAGACGCATTCATTCAAATTAATTTAAACATCAGTAATCAGACGCATTTATGAAATACTTCAGACGCATTAATGTTTTTTCAGGTTCAAAATGAGTACACTGCACTAGTTATACTTTCTCATACATACTAAGCATAAAACCCTAGTTATAGTAAACAGATCTGATACAAATAGAATGATGATTTTGTTCGTACATGAAGATGTGTCATGTATGATTTTGCTTCTCTTTCTCCCTGTTTTACCTGTAATAATGATTTTGAAAGTTTTTCTGGTTTTAGAAGTTATAGATTGTAAGTCGATGTTAATTTTCAAAGTAAAAATATAAGAAACGCACCTTCATTTCTTTTGGAAGACATGTTGATCGTCTGTATTTTTGTGTTCCTGATCGTCTCTGTGTTTTTGTTTTTGTTGATTTCAATCGTCTGTGTGTGTTTTGTGTGTGTTTTTTATTTTGAAAAACCCTAATTAAATGAGAAGTAATGATTTGTTTCTCAATTTTAGTAACCGTCGACATTTTGGCGGTTCAAATTATGATTGTTTAAAGGAGTTTTTGACTAATCTACCCCTGGTTTCATTTGAACGCTAGGGTTAGAAGGCGGGTTAGATGATCTGATCTGGGTTTGATCTAATGGTCCAAATTGCTTCTTACGCTTCTTATTTTAAGGGGCTTTATACAATATCTCTTTCCTAATTGTTATATTTTTCAACCCCGGGACGCTCCTGGGATAAAAGCTAGTTAAATTATAAACGAATGATAGATTAATTCATTTGCAATTTATTATTTGTTTGAATTTGTAGGAACTAATCCTATGGATTGAAGTCAACGTTGATTTGCTAAATCCATGAAGCATAAACAATGTGAAAGATTTAATTGGGCTTCAAATCACAATTGAGTTGCTTGGGATGATAAGGAACGAGATGATCTAATTAAATATGGGCTTCAAATCATTTGTCAACATCCTACTCATCTCCTGACCGATTGGATTCAAAGGTGATATACATGACAGATCATTGCCCACGTCAGCACTACATGAATGACAAGAATTTTTATTGGGCATCTTAAAAAGAAAAAGAAATTGACAGAAAGTGGCCCAAGGCCTAACTCGGAGGAAAAAAATACGAAGGTTGGTGGAATATTAAAAAACGGATTCCAAAAGGGTTAGGGGGATTTACGAAGGAGCACCCTTGTGGCTGCGTAGGTTCGCATGGCAGAAGACAATAGGGGGATGACAACCATGAGCGGCTAGTCTCCTTTAAGGTTCACCCGATGTAACTTGTAAGAATTAAGGTTCTTGATCAATTGGGTATTTTTTTCTATTTTAATTGTATGTAATCATTTGAACAATTTAATTTGATGCTTTAATCTTGTTTTGGATTCATGATTGTTAATTTCCCCTCGCACTAATAACGTCATGAAATGAATTTGTTTATATGTTCAATTATGATTTAGGGTTTGAATGTTCTTGAGTGATAAAGTGTGTAATTGTCCATTGTTGATGTTGACGATTATTTGCACCTAAGTCTTGTAATCCGTTGGTGATTTGTACAACCTTAATTGTTACCCAATTGTGATAGGACCCGTATCTTGCTTGTGAAGTCGTGTGTAACCTCTTTCATTTTTATATTGTTACAACTCCATTTTATAAATTATTCTCTTTTGCAATTCAATTTTTACATTTACCTAAACATCCAAACTCTTTTAAATCATCTCAAAGAAAAACTAGCAAGCTTCATAAAAGCCAACTTCATAGTACAACCCTACATCTTCATAAGTAACTAAACAAACAACTAGTGTAAAGCTAACCATATGCTCCTCTGGATTCGATACCCTACTTACCCTAGCTACCTAGGTTATTTAGGTTTTGCATGACCCGTGACGACCGAGGTCATCAATACTTTTAGAAGGCAACACCATTGTTGATCAAGATTTCTCCTACGAAGAGAAACCAC
The DNA here is from genome assembly GCA_032199755.1 of Ambrosia artemisiifolia. NCBI lineage: Eukaryota > Viridiplantae > Streptophyta > Magnoliopsida > Asterales > Asteraceae > Ambrosia > Ambrosia artemisiifolia. Next base: position 53,026,244 of record CM063515.1, on the reverse strand, counting down.
TAATCTTACAAGATAGGGATTCAACCACATATGCTTATCAACTGAAACAAACCATCACTGATCCAAAGCAGACCAAGGTAATCACTGAGCATCATATTCCCATACTAAGTGAAAACCCTGGTATTGCACAAGTTGAACACATCAGAAGATCCAACTTGATCATCTCTGAAATTGAAGATCAACCTTAATCAGGACTATCTTCAACAAGTGAGAAGAGCATAGTACCTTTTAAGAATATTTTCAACACTTCTCAAACCAAGATTGTCAAATGGTCCTTTACTCATAAATCTAATTTCGTGTGCCTTGAAAGAGAAGATGATACATTCAAAGTCCTCAAGCACAAACATTGAACTGCAAAGACTATAAACAGAAGGTCTTGGAGGATTGATAAAGCATTTCAACCTTAATCTAAATAAAGATTAGATAAGGTTTTGCCTTCATCAATCCAGGGGAAGATTGTTGGGTCAAAGAGGATTGATAAAGCATTTCAACCTTAGTCTAATATCCTCTCTGCATTTTGTTAGTTGACAAAGTACTGAAAGTTTAAAGGGAAAGTACTGAAACAAGAAGCTGAATTAAAGTACTGAAGACTATAGTCCTCATGATGAACCAGACAAACGTCTGAAGAACAACTTTTATGATTTGCTCATCAAAAGTTGTTTACTCTTCAGCAGTTTTAATAGAAGCTTCTCACCGCCCTAAACTTCAGTAGTTTGTTATAATATTAATTTCTGTTTACGTTATAGATATTTTTGTACAAGTTCCAATACTACAACATGTTGTAGTATTATACTATTAGATTTATACTTCCTATGTATGTTTGCTTTTGTGTATAAATAGATGGGTCCACACCATCTATTATACACATATTTCCACTTTCAATATATATGAGAACCGTTTAGACAATCATAACTGTTTCATCATTTAATACTTTGTTTCTCATATACACTTATCTATTTTAGTTAATCCATTTGAGGGGGAGCATTTACTGAATCATAAAGTGAACTATTAACTTAGAACAATTACTTTTATTCCGCTGCATTTACTTGGAAACAGTAATTGTTCATAAGAACTGTGAAACATAGATGATAGATCCCACACCCATCATAACCCACATACCGTCCATCGAACCCATGAGATCCGAGATGTTCTTCCACAAGTCTTTCTTCAGGTTTAAGCCTTGGGGACATATACATTAACCAAATTGATGAGGATATCCCATTGAATCAACTTACTAGTAATCACCATAAAATTACGGTTCCTCACGACGCCGAGTTTTGAGAAAAAAAATAGGATCCCAACAACAGAGCATACCACTGGATCTTCTTTTTTGCATTGACTCAATCGTAATCCAGATTTCTCCTCCCCCATAGTCTTCTAACTTGAATTTCCGACCCGTCTTGCATCATTGTTTCTTAGATAGCAATGAATTTTGTTTTTTCTTTTCTAATCAACTCACCCACAGAAAGAATCTTTCGATCCTCCCCAACACCCCTCACATTGTAAGTCATGATCGTCATTGGGGCACGTTTAAGTCACCTTCCATCCGAATTGAGTGATGTAATTCCTCTTCCATGCCGCCCATGTTAATACCCAGTGATCCCCAACCTCAGCAGTGGAAGAGGCTTCAACTTCAACAACATGGTTAGCATGATCCGAGCTTGTGGCCAACTCGGTACTAGGAGAAAAATAGAAGGGAAAGAGATGTTGGGGTTGGGTTTGACTGATGAATGCCTACGACTTTTCTCTTTCATAACAGACTCCACCCTAATGTTTCTCACAACAAACATTTGTTGTTGGAGGTCTGTCATGTATGGACCCTATAAACCAATGACTGTAGATCCAGAAACTAAAATAGAGAAAATCAGAGTACCAAAAGGCTACACAGAAGAAGATTTCCTAAAATCTGAGCTTGATGCAAAAGCTTTTTCCATGTTGGCAATGACTCTCTCAAATGAAATATATGCTGGGCTCTTACATTGTGAGAGTGCCAAAGAGCTTTAGGATAGCCTCAAAGAACAGTTTGGATGAATTGATGAGGTGATTGCAACCACCAAGGAAATTCTTGCTCAACAATAAGAAACTTTTACTCATGTAAATGGAGAGACATAAATACAACAATTTGAAAGATTTTCCTCTCTCATTTCTAAGTTAAAATTAAATGGTCAGACCTACACAAATCCAACTATGTTGCATAGATTTTTAAGGTCTCTACCTGAAAAATGGGATACTTACTCCATAGTACTCAGAACCAATTCAGATTTTGACTCCCTAACACTCCCAAAATTACGTGGGAGATTACTATCTTTTAAAAGAGAAATAAATTAAAAGAAAAAGTTACAAAACTCTGGAAAAACTGCTGAGGCCGTAGAAATGAAAGTTAGCATAACATTCATACCTGAGATATATTTTAGTCCAATCCTTAAATCTTGAATCGACTGAATAAAATCGTTAAGCCTACACAGCCTGGTAACATCCTTAGCCCTGGCAACAAGGGAAACTTTGGAAAAATATTGTCGAACACGATAAATTTTTCCAGGGATTAGCACCACAATCTTGTCATCTGCATGGTTTGGGATGTTTTTACTGTTTACACCTTCATTTCCGAGGTGGTTCCTCCCCCATGCACCATGCCCCTTAACACCGGTCGACCCCTTCCTATTCTCCATACCATCTTTGTTCCCCATCCCTTCATTTTTGAGTAAGCCAGGTTGTTGTTGAGAGAACTGTCGGTCGCCTAGACGTGGTCTGCCATCGAGTATTTCTTCTTTACTGGACATAGAGACATTTGCATTAACTTTCTGGTCGCCTATACGGACACTTGACAGAGCTTTAACCATGGCCTTTTTACTTTTACCTTAGCAAATCTAATGAAGGCGAAGTACTTCCCAGTCTTATCCTTCCGCCATGGTAGATATGTGTCGGTCATTCTACCACAGTTTCGAAACTTCTTCCAAAGCATTCCGAGTGAGCATTGACTTGGAAGATTAGAGACATAAAAGGTTGTGGAGGCTTCACTATCTTTGTGGTCACCCAGATGATATTGTCGTTGTTGTTGTTGGTGGATTCCTCGTCTTCTTCTTCAGGGCTCTTGCCATTCCCCGCTTTTGTCTTAACGGCTCTTGCCATTCCTCTCATGCCACAAAGATGCTTACTCAGATGTGACAGCCACAAAAAAAAACCCAGCTAACTAAAAATTAGTTTGTGAATTTGATTGTACTTAAACAAAGCAATAAATGAGAATTAGGCATGGAATGATTGATAAATATTCTTCTCTTGTACTCTAAAGTTATGTTTTTAACCCTTTCCCTAATGATGAATAAGACTTTGAAGGTAATAGTGGTGACTAGTTTATAGGTTCTAGAATCTACTAGACCATTTGTAATGGTTTACTATGGTCACATGCATTTTTTTTTATCATGTGGCTATCACGTCACATGACTCACTCATATGGTAAAAATAAAGTACTCTCTCTGTCTCACACACACATACATATATATTTGTAATTAAAAAAACAAAAAAAAAACAAAATAAAAAAAAACATTACATGAGCGTGACCAAGGTCATGAAATGTGCGGCTCACGAGCCTTCTCACGCGCCTACTACCAAGGGTCTTAGGAGGATTTGTATTGAATCACATAAGTGCTTTATGTAGACAAAAAAATTGGAATGTAAATAAATTGAAGGCCATGTTTGGCTAAACTTCTCCTTATCACCTTATTTCCTTTTCCACCTCCTTATCTCCTTAATCCCAAAAGTCACAAATCCTTACTTATAACTTATCTCCTTTTCAACCCACAAAAACTCCTTTTCAACCCATTACCCAAACATTATTTTCTCCTTATCTCCTTCTTGATTAAGGAGATAAGTTATAAGGAGGTAAAATAAGGAATCCCAAACATGCCCGAAGAGGTTAAAATGTAAATTTTATAATGATAAATAACCTGTATGGTTAGCTAGAATTGAATGCCGTAAAAAAGACATATCATTAACAACAGAGCATGTAAATGATAGTTTATCTATACTATCTTATAAAGCATTTCACAAGGACCTCTTAATTTTTAAGTAATACAACAATAAATGCTTAAAGTACAACACATAATGCATGTAGTAACTACTTTTTAAGGGCATTTATGTCTTTTCAAACATAACTTGCACTTATACCCCTTATTAGTTACAGTTTCCCCCCTTATCTATCTATACTATATTATAATTATACAATATTTACATATTTGTCCCATCAACTTTACTCAATTTCTGTTTATTTAAATAGTAATTACACTTTTGCACATTTATTTTAACCAACTACCCCCATGATTTTTAAACGTTCATAACTTTATCAGACGATAATATTTTTTTGATATTATTACACCGTATAAAAGAGCATTTTATTCTCTTTAATTTGAGTATAGTATTGCTATAGTTTTTTAACTTTTAAAAAAATAGATGTTAAGGTTAAGCAATAACCGAAACGAAAATAAAGGAAAAAACGAAAACAAACTGAAATCATCTAAATTTTAATATAATACATTTCCCAATGATTTCTTAAAATTCAAGTTTTATAAGTATATTGATTAGAGTACAAAACACAATGCAGATATAAATACTTTTTAAGACAAAGTGACAAACATGTATTTAAAAAAAAAAATACTTACACATGTGCCCCTCCATCTTTACTCAAATTTTTTTATTTAAATAATAATTACACTTTTGCACCCTTAATTTAACCAACTACCCCTATTATTTTTAAACGTCCATAACTTTTTTGTGCATGAATATTTTCTTAATATTATTACACCATATAAACGAGCATTTTATTCTTTTTAATTTGAGTATAGTATTGGTGTAGTTTTTTTTTTATAAAAAATGATATGATAGGTTTAAGTAATAACTGAAACAAAAACGAACCGAATTAGACGAAAAATAATAGTTATATGTTTTCCTTGTTTTAAGGAAACTACCCCCACGATTTTTTAATGGCCATAATTTTTTTATACGTTAAAAATTTTAAAAAAAATATATCATAAAAACGAGAATTTTATTCTCTTTGATTTGAGTAGTAATGCTAATATTTTTTTAATTTTAAAAGTGGATGTATTATGTGATTTACCAGGGCCGACTTGACCAACGAATTTTAAATTTAAGGTTCTTTTAGCATAACAGAGACAACAGTAAAAAAAATCTTATCATTGAAGGGATAGGGTACCAAATCCTAAATTAACCGATCGGTTAATAAGATTATTTAACCGTTGACTTTGGTTTTGGTTGAGGTTAATAACTGAATTGAACCGAATTATGCATACCCGTAAAAGTAGTTGTGTTCCCCGCCGCATCGCGCGGGCACACTACTAGTAACATAATAAAACATTAAAATTTGAGATGTTAAGTTTACTTTAAAAAAATCAATTGTAATCATCAAGTTATCAAAAATCCATTAATTTACAAGTTCAATATATCCAAATTTTCAAACACATTACACTTTAATCTCTAGGTCATTAAAAACCATAAATATTTTAACATGTTAATAACATATTTGACATGTTTAAATATTTTAACATGTGAAAAAAACAAAAGGTGCTATACCTGTCATCTTGAGATGAAACCAATTGTCGTAAAGATGGGTCAAACCGCTTGTGTGACTGTACAAACCGCTGCCGAATTTGAATAAATCCAGTAGGGTAAAGACGTTTGGTTTACGGTGAATAAACATGCATAGTGTTTTACGAGTGAAATCACTAGTCATTTTACAAATTTTGTTTCTTGGATTCATAGGTTTTTAACACGACACAAGAGTCAAACACGAAATTCAATCGTTTAAGGTTTTGCCTAAACATGTTTTGATCGGGGTTCAATATAAACTTGTGGGCCGACTAGTGTATTTTTTTTTTTTTATAAAATTTTTGGTCTTTATAATAATTTTATTTACATGAAGTTTTACCAGCTCCGAATTGGAGCCCAATGCAAGCCACTAGGCCGACTAATTCTATTTTGATAAAGTCTCTCCTTTTCCACAAGGAAAAAAAAAAGTCTATATTATAATTCAACAATTCAATGGAGACTCTAAATTGGACGAATATCTATACATATAATAAACCAAAGGCATTTTAATGACATGGCACTCAAAGAGGCATTCTTCTCTTTGAGTGTGCCATGTGTCATCACATATGGCATTAAGATATTTTAGGAAAAAATAATTTAAGAACAAAATTAGATTTTTCTCTTTTATGTTTCCTCCCATAATTTTTAAACGTTAATATCTTTTATATACGAGATTTTTTAAAGAAAAAAATTACACCAAATTAACGAGCGTTTTATTATCTTTCCAACGAGTACCATAGTGCTATATAAAAAACGGAGAAAAAAAACGACTATTTTTCGTTGGGTTTTGTTCAAACAGGAAAAAAAACACAAATTGTTCAGGTAAATCATTAATCATGTATAGACAAGTCACAAATTATGTTCAAATCAGTAAATATGAATTCTATTTTCAACATGTGTTAGCATTGGAGTTATACATTGTTTTAGGTTAGATATTAATATTAGAGTTATACATTGTTTAAGGTTAGGCGTTAACATTGGAGATATATTTTTAATTGTTTTAGGTTAGCCGCTACCCGAAGCTTTCATGCATGTAACTGTAAAACGCATCATTCTATTTCATATGTAAAATTAATATGTCATATTAGATTTTTCAACCCCGGGACGTTCCCGGGGTATAATCTAGTATAAGAATAAAGAAATTACTAGGTTACAATCTCGTGTATTACATGAGTTTGATAAATGCAATATTATATAATTAATAAAAAATTATGTTTAAGAAAACATATGCATTTCACGATTGAAAAAAATGGTGTATTATACTTACAAAATAAAATATAATGTATACATCTTGTTTTTAACATGAGAAACATATAATTATTTATGTATTAAGATGAAAACAAACTATTATTACTATGTATGTTGACTATTTACAAACAAGTATTATGTGTCATGAGTGGTTACATACATACAGATTTGAAAAAATTCCACAAATAATTCCAATTGTATGTTCATAACTTCATATTATTATGCTCTTAGTACACCAATTTAGAGTTTTGGATGTGCAACTCAAGTTCTTCAGAAAGTTTAGAGTTTTGATGCTGGAAATGACATTGATTTGTATAACCGACAATGGTCGACATGGTCTTGCAATCTCTGGACGTGCTTGATTGTAACCTTATTAGGAAGAAACATCGAGTTACTATGAAAGTGTTGGTACAATGGAATAATCTTTCCATTTTTAAACCTTACGCGGGAGAACTAAGAAGATTTGTAAATTCATTTTACAAACTTAACTTTTAGGTGAAAAATTATTATTATTATTATTATGATGTTAATAATTTAGGGGCTGAAACGTATTTGTTGAATAGTATAAGGATGTCTTCTACAAATAACCGTTTAACTAACAATTAGTTTGTGAATTTGATTGTACTTAAACAAAGCAACAAATGAGAATTAGGCATCGAATGATTGAGAAATATTCTTCTATTGTATTATAAAGTTCTTTTTGTAACCTGTTTCCTAATGATGAATTATACGAGCGTGACCAAGGTCACGAAACACCCACTCACGCAGACTCGTCACATGAGAAGGGGTGGTATGGGTCGTGAGTGAGTCGCTCACGATCCCTCTCACACGCCCACTACCAAGAGTCTTAGGATGATTTGTATCGAATCACATAAGTACTTTATATAGACATAAAAATCAGGAATGTAAATAAACTCAAGAGGTTAAAATGTACATTTTATAAGGGTGGACGGGGCGCTGCCAGAATTGGGCATGGGTACCCTACTACCAGCACGGTAACACCGCCGCCACCCGTGCTGGTAGGGGTCCCGTGAACCGTTTGCTGGTTCTAGTTAACGGGCTGGTTACCATTAATAATAATTGCAACGGTCGATTTTTAGTATTTATTTTATTGCTTTTTGACCGTTTGAATGAATTTAATATAAAACGGTAACAATTTTTTGACCGTTAATCTAATATAAAACCAAATCAAAATCCAATCCCTCCCCCACTAAACCGTTGATCAAAATAATCAATTGTCCAGATTCAAGTTGATCACAAATGGCAAACGAAAACCCAAATCCAAATCCAATCCCGCCCCCACTAAACCGTGTGCGAGCACCAATCTGGAGTTTGGAGGATGAACTCGCCTTGGTGAATAGCTATCTTGATGTTCAAGAGCACGGACCCCAGCGAAGGCAAAGTTTTTGGAAAAGCGATTGCTACAAGATTCAACGAACAAAGCCCGTAACCAATACTGAAACTTACACAATGATAACTACCTGATGGTCGAGGTTTGGAGAGCTATGAGAGGACGTTTTATAATATAGCCGTGTTTCTACTATTTATTTACGGTTTTAAATAATGTTTGATGTCATGTATTGATGTTATTTTATGGAATATTATGTAATTTTATTTTATTTAGTTTAATAATATGTTTAATTACCGTTTCTTTAAAAAAATAATAAAAAGTAAAGATTTCAGTGAAGTGACTCAGTGGAGTGCTGCCCTAATGATAAAAAATTGTAAGGTTAGCTAGAATTGAATGCAAAACATTAAAGTTTGAGATGTTAAGTTTACTTCTAATCATCAAGTCATCAAAAACCATTAATTTACAACTTCAATATATCCAAAATTTTCAAACACATGACACTTTAATCTCAAGTCATCAATAATCATAAAATTTCATAAACTTGTAAAGTTCAATCAAAATTTCAAACAGATCACACAACATACCTGTCAAACTTAAAACAAAATAAAGAAAAAAAACCAAAAGAAAAAGAAAAGGCTTAACCACCTCCTCTCCATTGGTTAGGTCAGTCAACCAACCAAAATCTGAAAAAAGCATAGCAATAGACCTACACTTTCATTCATTCATTCTTCTTCAATCTTCATACATACATGCATACTTTCCTTTAACCCTAATAATAATCCTCCTCTTCAATTTGCTTCTCCCTTACATCACTTCCAATATTATTAATAATATTATTATTCACTTCATTTTCCTCAACAATTAATTATGAGTCTCTTAAACCCTAATCATAGGCCATCAAGACTCACTACTACATCAGATCATCATCTTCATCTACCATCAACTTCATCATCATCAATATTATCATCATCATCACACAATTCAAGGAAAAAATGGTCCAATCTGCTGCCTCTGTTCCTAGTTTTAGTCTTTATAGCAGAGATCAGTTTCTTAGGTCGCTTAGATTTGAGTAAGAATGCTGATCTCCTCAATTCATGGACTGAATCGTTCTATCAGTTTACGACGTCTTCCGTATCGTCTTATTCGGGCAATTCCGTCGATGAGGATCCAGTTTTGGAGGTGTCTGGTGATGGTGGAGAGAGTTGTGAAGAGTGGTTGGAGAGAGTTGATTCTGTGGTTTATGTTAGGGATTTTAAAAAAGAACCTGTGCTTGTTACTGGTGCTGACCAGGTATATTCTTTTAGGGGCCGCTGATTTCTGACCTGTTTAAGACACGATATGACTGTTTAATATAAAGTAGTTTTATACTTTTTTTAAATAGTTAGAATTAGGAGGTTAGTATCCATCATTTCTCTTACTTGTTATGTGAAACGTATAAACGTGTTATAGACATGAGGTATGAAATAGTTAAATCAGACGTATTTATGTTTGATACTTTTGTGTGAATCGCGTTGTCGTTGACATTATAAACAACATAAGACTTGTTTAATAAAAAGTACACGATGTAGTTTTATACTTTTTTTAAAAAAAAAATAGTTAGAATTAGGAGATTTGGAGGTTAGATCCATCATTTCTCTTACTTGGTATGTGAAACGTATGACTATGTTATAGACATGAGGTATAAAGTAGTTATTCATGTTTGATACTTGTGTATGAATCGCGTCGTCTCTGACATGTTTTTCCAGCCCAAGGTATTTTGTTTTTGAAGTGTTATTGCTTGATAGAGTTTATATGTGTGTTGGTTTGTGATGTTATTGTTTGAGTAATGATGGGAAATTTGTGGTTAATTTGTGTTGGAATTTAAGATGTTAGAAAGGAGGTTTAGTCGATAACTTGATTTGATCGAATGATGCTTCACGTTTGTAAGTTGCCCTTGTTGGACCTGTATAGGAATTTGAAACAGTTATTCTCATAATTTTTGGTTAAGATCAAAGGACAATTTAGAGAATTAAACCCAATGTTGCAAGAACATGGGAATACAAGTGTGTGATCTTTAAATACTAAGATTTTTGGATTCTGAAAAACTGATGATACAGAGTGGGGGTTTACGTGTTGTATCTGTGCATGTCTGTTTATGTGAGTGTGTACTGTGTAATGTGTATATATAGAAAGTAAGGAATGAGAGATGGATTAAATTTAGGATGTTCATCATGCGAAATAGGTTGATTACTCAAGTCCATTTAGATGAATCCAGTTGTATTACAATTGTGACATTTTTCTATTTGGATTTCAGTTTTGAATAAGATCATGCCCTTGTTTAACTTGCAACACCTACGAGAAGCTTTTTCGTTTTATTAAAAATTCTTAATCAAAATACGTTGTGTGTTTTTTTTAGTTGTATTACAATTGAAACTTTCTTGATTCAAAATTTGTTTAATAGAGGCACTTTAATATTGTTTAATAATTTGTGTCTTGAAGGAATGGAGGTCTTGTGCTGTGGAATGCAAGTTTGGGTTTGACAATAAAAAGGCTGATGCTGCATTTGGGCTGCCTCATGTAGCTGGTACAGCTGGCGTTCTTCGATCAATGGAATCAGCTCAATACTATCCTGAGAACAATATTGCTTTGGCACGACGGTGGGTAAGAACTATCTGAGATAACCCATAATCATAGTTAAAAAACGTTGTTTCAACCTTATAGTTTCTGCGTATCTCACTTTTTAAGTTGATTGATTTTTAGTCCTTGTAAGTTACATTTCAAGACATGTAAGTTGACCTGGCAGGGGTTCTAGACATTTATGAAAATGAATACGTCAATAGTTGAAAACAGGCAATGTTAAAGAAAAATCCGATGGACTTTTGCTGAGTACTGTCATAAGTCATTGGACTTTATATTTGCATGATTAAATCCCTTGACTTTTAGAGCCTGATGATAAAGTCCCTGCTCTTTATTATCAATTTAAAGGTCCTTTTTCGCATGGTTGGACTTGAATCCCTATTCCCTATCTTGTACTTTTCAATGATAAAATTGAACGCCCTTTCTGTGATTTAATCATTCAAAAGAAGTATATACTTTTTTTTTTTGTTTTTTACAAATGCCCTGTGAACACATAAAAACAATGAGTTATGAGTTATCTTAGTGTATATGATCAAGTAGCTTTTGAAGATGAGACTTGAGAGGCTAAATGTCTTCAAGAAAATTACTTTGGCCATAGTCTTCATTATTTTTTTTAGATAGTTGTTATATTTGATGAGAAATTGAAACAAGACGGGAGCTGTTCATTCTTAGGTTACCTGTTACTTTTTGGAGGATATGTTGTTAAACATCTATTTTTCTGTGGTATATTCTATAGCATATGGCTCACAACCCACATTTTTTAATTTAGTTGTATTATGGTAGCTTTAAGATAAGGATAAATCCTCAAGTCTATGCTTCAGGAAAAGAATCAACCAATTTATGACCAAGGCATGCTAATATGCTATGTGTGGAACATGAAAAATTAAACCTTTCTAATCAAGCTGGAATGTCATTGAGTAGTTGACAGTCCATATATATACATATCCCATGTTGTATATTGTTTCGTTAATCATTTTTTTTCACTTATATAGTACTTCATATTCTCTTCACCAATGTTTATGCCCATAATTTGAATACTAGTCAAAGTTAATTGTTTGATACTTTAAGTCTTAGATTCATTATTAATATCATTCTATTTTATGAATAAGCATTGGTGGTATTTTATGAGTTAGATAAGTATATTTATTAGTAGTTTTAGCAAGACACAATTAATTGTCGGGAAAAAGTGAAAAACCTATATTAATAGGGTTAGGGGCTGTAGGTAATTTATGCTGAATTTGATTTATTGAAGACGTGAACGAATAAAATTTTAGGCATCATCAGAGAGCTGGCTGGCTTCTTAAACATCAACCAGTTTGTTTGCCATTACTTTTTAGTAAACCTATTCGGGTTTCAACATTAGTTTTATTTTTCTTTTTTTCTTTTTCCCCTTTTCTTTTCTTAAAGTTAAAGGAAAACGCTAATGTTGGAGGTATTGATATGTTTTGATAACCATCTTACTGTCATAAGTTGTTTTGGTGACAATCTTATTCAATTGTTTGATATTTCCTGTAAATTGCTGATGTGATGTGGAACTGCTTGGTGACAAGCCATATGCTACATATGCAAAAATGCTTACGTGAAAAACTTAAAAGTAAATCTATATACTATAAGTATAAATAATTTATATATTTTCAAAATTTTTATATATTTTTGTTTTAAGGCAGAATTTGATCCATGTTCTTGCAAAAGTTGGAAATACATGTCCAAAACCATTATTGAATGCACATGGTACACAATATTTTTGACATATATTAACTTCCAACATTTGCAAAGATATGAAATCTTCCCTAAAAATTAATTATCAGATGTCACATCGTATGCCGCTTGGCATATACACTAAAATGACTAATAAAAGGCCATGTCAGCAAACTTTGAATGATCAGCAAAAATGACTAGCCACCAGTTCAGGTCGTTCATTGTTACAGTTGTTAATAAATTGCTTCTATTGTCAAGTTGTTTGCTAAACTAGAAAAAAAAAGCATATACACTAAAATGACTAATAAAAAGCCATGTTAGCAAACTTTGAATGATCAGCACAAACGACTTGCCACCAGTTCAGGTTGTTCATTGTTACAGTTGGTAATAAATTGCTTCTACTGTCAAGTTGTTTGCTAAATTAGAAAAAAAGTGTCGTTGCTCATAATAAATATGTTGGATTAGTATGCTTTCATACACAATGTTACCTTCTTGCTTTATATGATTAATAAAATTTATCATCTTTCAGAAAAGGGTTCAACATCATTATGACAACCAGTCTCTCCTCAGATGTGCCCGTTGGTTATTTTTCATGGGCAGAGTATGATATAATGGGCCCTGTTCAGCCCAAATCTGAAAAAGCATTGGCAGCCGCATTTATTTCAAACTGCGCTGCGCGTAATTTCCGTTTGCAAGCCCTTGAAGGACTTGAAAAGGCAAACATCAAGATTGACTCTTATGGTGGTTGTCATCGTAACCGTGATGGGAATGGTAAGCATTTAGGTGGTGTGTGGTTTGCAGCCTGGAATCACTATGGGTCTGGGTTTGATAAATAATCGGATAGGAATCAAGCTTATTCCTTCAAACTTGTATTCTTAAACTAAACATACTAAAACACTATCAAAGTATCAAACCCATACTCTCTATATCCCAAACACCCCCTTAAGTTTTCAATTATTTCATACACATTCTTCTGATTTTCATTGTATCGTGTTTAACCTTACAAAACAATAAAGTATTCATATATATTATTCAAAACTATAAACTATGAACTATCATATTAACCCATTCCGTTGAATGAATGAATGAATAGATCATTATGCATTGAGATGATTCTTTTGTTTTTTTTGCTTTGTGGCAGTAAATAAAGTTGAAGCATTGAAGCGTTACAAATTTAGCTTGGCTTTTGAAAATTCCAATGAAGAAGACTATGTCACTGAAAAATTCTTCCAGTCCCTTGTGGCAGGTACATAAACTTGATAAAATTTGTGTAATATTCTGTTTCTCTATTTTAGGCCAAAGAATACACACCTTGCAAGTTTTCTCATTATTTTCTTGTGACTTGTGAGTTATCATTGATTCATGGGAAAATCTCTCAACACAGAACCCAAGTTTACACCTCTCCCGGTTTTAGCAACAAACTTTAAGTTAGGGGTAAAATTGAAACCGGATTACATTTCAATAATGATTAGCAAGCAAGTTACAAATTATTAGTGATTTTTTTGTAACCAAGTTATATTTTATTGCCAATTATAGCGAGAATGACCTTTATAAATGGTAACAGATTGCGTTTTTTTTTTCCAGAAATTTTTTGATGAGGCATCTTGTTTGTCATTCTACTTGATGTATATATTAAAAAAAGATTACTTTTGCAAACTTATGAAAACGTTTATTGTTAAAACTTTTTTTTCACATAAGCATATTTTTTATGTGTGGCATCTGCTGTGGTGGTTGACACGGCATCAGCCATGTCACATTTTCAAACTGCGTTTTAAATTAGTTAAGATGATGTTGGTAAATAAAATCATCAAAGTTAGGGATTTGTTGATACAGTTCTATACTAATTTTGTTTTTTCTTATAATGGATGATGATAAACTAAAGCTAATTTGTAATATCAGGATCTATTCCTGTTGTTGTTGGTGCTCCAAATATTCAAGATTTTGCTCCTGCACCTGGTTCTATTTTACATATTAAGGAACTAAAAGATGTTGAATCAGTTGCAAAGACCATGAAACACCTTGGAGAGGATCCCATTGCCTACAATGAATCACTAAGGCAAGCTCTTCTTTTCATGATCATATATTAAAACTATAGTGTTTTTTTTTCAAGTTATTTGTTATACTCGTATAATAAATATAAAAGTAGTTATATTAGTTGGAGGTCACCCAAGTGTTCAACTTATTTAATTATGATCTACATATATTGAAACCAATTTACACCACAACCAAGTATGCATCGTTTTCTGTTTACGCCAAATCTGCCCAAAACCATGTGGGGATAATATAAAAGAAAGACACCCTTGTTACATGAGTACCCTATAAAGCAGTTTCAATGTATTTTTGGCCATAATGAGAAAAGTTGGATTACTCTAGTCGCCTTTACAATAGGTTGCATACACTTTCCCTAAAACAAAAAGATAAGTTTAGGGTTTTTAGCTTTAGCTATGAGGTTTTCTTTTTTTCTCTTGTTCTTCCAATGTTACTGCTTTTTTGAGGGCATTTTCATCATTTGATTAGTTTGAATTGGTGTAAATAAAATCCGTACATCGATACATACTTAGCAGGCTGTAGGCACATACATTAACCTTATGAAATAATTAAACAATAACGAATTGAATATTTTACAGCTTATTTGTCATGGTTATTGTGGAATTGAAATAACTTATGGTTTTTGGCCACGTCTTTTACTTAATTTTCCACAGATGGAAATATGACGGGCCGTCTGATTCTTTCAAGGCCCTTGTAGATATGGCTGCTGTTCATTCATCTTGTCGATTGTGCATTTTTCTTGCAACAAGCATCCGCGAGAAAGAAGAAAGCTCTTTATCTCTAAAACGCCCTTGCAAGTGTGAAAGGGGGGCACAAACTGTATATCACATCTATGTAAGAGAAAGAGGGAGATTCGAGATGGAGTCGGTTTTTCTAAGGTATAATACATTTTTTTTTTCTTTTTTCTGCACAAAATACCATCACATTTTCACTTGTCTTGTTTTAGTCATTGTATGTTTTTATAAATTTTAGTTTTAAGATGGTTTTTGTCTTCGTTTGAGTCATCATAAGGTATTTTTATGGATGTCCCAAATTTTTTTTACTGCAAATTCACATATGGCACAAACGGGACAAAAAGCGATCTTTTTAATGACCCAATTGCACAAGAAGTATACAATAATTAAAATATGAATAAAGTGAGTACGTTGGTGATCTGTGGGAAAATCTCAAAGCTAAACGCTTAAAATAACGTCTATTGTACTCAGTTATTTTTATTTTTAGGGATAATAGTATGCACAAGTCATCCAAATATTGAAAAAGTTATGTTAAGGCCACTCATGTAGATGACAAAAATACCCTTAACTTTGAAAAAAAGGTAACCAAAATAAGAGTAAATTACAAAATGTGTCTGGTATTTTAAAAATTATGGATTTTTTCCCTAAACTTCTGTTACGGTTTCTGTCCCTACCTTGGAGTTCTGCATACAGATATGGTCTGTTGCCTGGATGCCATTAGCATTCATCTGTTAAGTGCCATCATGTGCCTAGCATCATATGTTCAACTCTTTTGGTCCATGAAATGTCCAACGCTTCCCTTATGCGCGAAGCACACGATGGCAACTCGTAGTTGAATGCTGACGGGATCCACGTATGACCAGATCCATAAGCAAAACTTCAAAACCAAATTCGTAACTTTCAATACAAATAATATAGTTTTAGTATGTAATACCAATCATGCCCGTCATAGAAAATTCGAAAACAAACCCAAATTTGTAATTTAACCTTTTGAAGATTTATGTATACATTATCACTTCTATGACAAACAAAACTGGGATTTTTATTTTGTTATTAATACAAATTGGAACACACTTAAACTTGGCAGGTCTGGAAACTTGACTATGGAAGCCTTAGAAACTGCGGTTTTGCAGAAATTCAAATCTCTAAATCACGAACCCATTTGGAGAAACGAAAGGCCCGAAAGTATAAGAGGTGACAAAAACGTGCTCAAAGTTTACAAAGTATACCCAGTTGGCTTGACACAAAGGCAAGCTTTATACACATTTAGTTTCAAAACTAGTACTGCATTTAAGAGTCACATAATAAGCAACCCTTGTGCAAAATTCGAGGTCATTTTCGTGTAATCAAATGCAACATTCTCCCCTAGTTTTGATTTGTTAGAATGCGATCATAATCTGTAAACGCAATCCCATATAGTGACTTTTGAGCGTATGATTAGCACGGGATTTGATAGTATTTTCCTGGTAGCTGGTAGTGTGAGTGATGAGGGAGGATAGATGAATATGAAACTCTTCATGTGATTTTGTTTTCTTGTCCTTTTGTACTATTTGTTATGTAAAACTGTGGTATTTGATCTTAACAGCTTTAAGGCTTTTGAAGGCCGATAAGGACCCGTTAAAGCCAAGTTAGGGGCTGCGTTATGTATTCGGTTCTTAAATTTTGGTTAGTCTAATTAGTATTAAAACCGATATTTTGATCGGCTAGGCCTTGAACATTACCAGCACCCAAGTTAAAGGCTAACCCACTCCCATTAGTAGGAGAATAGGATTACCATTATTTTTATTGTTGATATGCCTAGGCAGGACCCGTCATCTTAATACTATCGAACTAACTGCGTGTTGCTCATCTATCAGATACTATCGAACTTATTGCAGCCTTGTTGTTGATAAAGTATCAGGTTTAATCTGAATTGTCATATTCTTCAACCTGCTCAACTAATTCCATGACCTGTGATACCAACATATTTATGTTCTGTCACAAGAGATGAGATCTTTATTGGTACAGTAGCAATGATGGCATCAAATGAAATGAATATGCTACATGTTTCATATCCCTACTTGGTTTCCATTTTTCTTTGAATCAGTTGCAGTAATTTGACTTCTAACCTAGTAACTTCCTCTTTGAAATCATTATGGCTATACAGTAATGTAAAACCGCATAGCTTATCTTGAGTAGTTTTGATGTCTCCTTCATCAAGAAAAACTACTTGCACTCCTATATCCTATACTCATAAAAAAAAATGTTTGGGTTTGTTTAAATAATCTATCTTTTTGATAACCTCCTATTTATGTTAAATTTCATATAGAATACAATTTGAGTCCTTGTGGTTATACCCAATCTGCTTGATGAGCCCTTTGATTACGAAAATTGGTCTCAAGAGTCCTTGTCGTTTCTGACATTCGCCAATCAACTATGTTTTGAGGGCCGTTTATGAGAGTTGATCACCCATATCCAACGATCTTGTTGATGAAATTTACCCGGCTTGGTTTATTTTTGTGAAAGGTTTTCCGTTCCCATGTGAATATGTGATCCTAAAGAAAAGATTCAAGAAGGTTCAAGAGTCGGCAAGAAAAGACGCCGAATGTGGGTTTGGTGTTTTAAAATCTAGATGGGTATGCTTAATCGGTCTCAACATGTATGGAAGCGCAAGAAAATAAGAAAGTTGACGCATGCATCTATCTATTATAATACTGTAATTGAAAGCAATAAATCCTACGTGGTACTTAAAGAGTGTATCATCCCTCTTCAGTGTGTTATGTGGCAATGACATATCATTAATGATATAAAATTAAAGCTAAAAATGTCATGTCATGTGGCATTAAGTGATTTTAGAAAAAAAAAAATTAAAAACAAAATTGGATTTTTCTTTCTAATGTTTCCTCCCATAATTTTTAAACATTAATATCTTTTATATACGAGATTTTTTAAAGAAAAAAATTACACCAAATTAACGAGCGTTTTATTATCTTTCCAACGAGTATTATAGTGCTATATAAAAAACGGAGAAAAAAACGACTATTTTTTATGGGGTTTTGTTCATACATGAAAAAAAAACACAAAGTGTTCAGGTAATTCATTAATCATGTATAGGCAAGTCACTAATTATGTCCAAACTAGTAAATATGAATTATATTTACTAGTTTTAGTTGAGGTATTAATATTAGAGTTATACATTGTTTTAGGTTAGATGTTAATATTAGAGTTATACATTGTTTAAGGTTAGACGTTAACATTGGAGATACATTGTTAATTGTTTTAGAGTAGGCACTACCCGAAGCTTTCCTGCATGTAACTGTAAAGCGCATCAGTCTATTTCATATATAAAATTGATATGTCATATTAGATTTCTTAACCCTGGGGCGCCCCCGGAGTATAATCTAGTGTATCATATTCCATAATATGATATTAAAGAAGTAGGGATGAGCTCGGGACGGTATCGGTACCGAACCGATACCGATCCCGACAATACCGATACCGAAAAGTCCAAAAAACCAATACCGATACCGATTATACCGGTACGGTATCGGTGTGGTATCGGTATTTTACCTTAAAATACCGATACCATACCGATACCGATACCGATAATACCGAAACCGAAAGCCTCTAAATGTGGGTACCGATACCGAACACCCTCGGTTCGGTATCGGTTTGGTACGGGGTCAGTATTTTTTCGGTTCGGGATTAATTTTCGGGACCGTATGCTCATCCCTATAAAGAAGGACAGGAGGGCAATCCCCTGATTATATCTTGGACGCTTTGACCGATATAGTCGGTGACAAGAATATGCATTTTAGACTTCGATGAGATCTCAGGATTAATCGGGATTAGTTAGGATTAATCGGATTGGATTTTAATATATATTTTTCCAAATTTATACATATATGATGCTTATTTTATACCTAATATAAACTAGTGAATATGGAGGGGGTTAAATATTAAAATACCTAAACTTAAATAACCTTAATCACATCCATCGTTCACCATATTCCGTTTTTTCCTCCCCATTCCTTCTTTTATCGTACGGAACCATCAGAGGCAACTAGGGTTCACGCGTTTAATCGATTTTGCTTCTAAATCATGGGTTATCATCCAATTTTGAGGTAAGAAGTTGTTTTATTTGATAGATTTGCTTCATTTTTGACCGGTTCGAATTCATTTTTGACGTAATTTTGAGCTTTTTAGGTCCGACTAGGACCAATTTGGTCCGACTAATCGGTGATTAATCGCAACAACGATTAATTGAGTGATTATGCCAAAATTAATTAGTAAAGTGAGGACTAACGATTAATAGCAATTTTTACAACCTTACATGGAACACATGATACCCTACTGTAGTGCATCAGCAATTTGGACTACGACAAATTTAAATATTGTAGTTTTTTGCAAGGTTATTTTTGTTAGATATTGTATTTTTTTTATTTAATGAAATTACATTTTAAATTAATTTAAATAATGTATACAGTTTAATTGTTTAAATAAAAAAAAAGTTTTGGATGAGTACTTAGGGGTAACGACTCCCTTTAAAATGAATACTTTTGAGATTGTGTGGGTTGATTTGAGGTGGCACTATCATATTAAACGGTTGCCATTACCCTGTTGTGATCACAAACACGATGGGAAAACATCTGTTGATGTCCTATATTTTTGCGGCCATAATGATGGTCGTATATGTGATCGCTTTTGGGTTTTGTGTCTTGCTTTTAATTGTAGAGACGATTTAATACCATTTATGATAAGAGACGTGTTTTTTCTTTTTAAGGATAAATCGATATTTCATTTCATAATAAAAAGCAAGTTACAACTAGATAACAGGTAAACGGGCAACAAGCTGCGTTGCAACCCCCTTCTAAACGGCGAACCGTATCCTAATGAAAACAACCCCTGGTTCCTAGGGGCCTAGGAGTTGTTGTGTCTGACTCTCTGCACCCTGCCTAGGAACACTATAGCTTCGGGGGCCAAAGAGGCAAACGTTTATACATAAAGAGAACAAAAACATGTTGATTATCAACGCATGCTTTTTCATGCTTTTCTAGTTTCTTTGATTCCGCTCTCAGCACCGCTTGTCCAACTATGAAACAACTGTCTTGAGGCCAACACGCGCAGGGGGGGGGGGGGCGGCAAGGTCCATACAAGTGTGTTTCCCACCCTCCCAGCTAAACAGCAAAACGTCCGCTAGGTGTAGTGTATACCTTTCAGTGAGTCTGTTAGAAAGTTCACGGGGTACCTCTTTTTTTCGCAGATACCCCCACCCACTTGAGCACATCTCATAAGACATGCATCTCAGATCTACTGATATCAGTATTTGAACCCCAACTCCTTACAATAAACCGCATGAGATGAATGTAATTTATATATATTAAAATCTCCTTAAATTTAATAAAATTAAACTTTCACATATATCCCCTTATAGTAGTAAATTTAATATTTTAAATAATCTTTTTCAACAATTTGTTCAATATAATTATGTCGTATTGTGGTTGACAATTTTAGAAAGTTAATAAACCTGTCTCCGATCCAGTGGAAGTAATTCAAGTAAAGGAGCACATGGTTTCTGTGGCGGCTTGGCTTGGCTTGTCTCGGCTGCAAGCTGGCGACTGCCTCTTCCATATTCTCTAAAGCCACACCACAACGTCGACCTCCTCAACCGTCACCTATCATTTATATCCACATACCATCAAATATTATTATTATTAATATTTAATACTAGTTTTTAAATTAATTAATAAGAATGGTGATTATTATTAATATCAATCTCTTCATTTTTTAAAACCTTCGCATCTAACTTTCTTTATTTAATAACTAAATTCATCCTTGCTTCTTACATAATATAATAAAACATCACATACTAATCTTGCGCTTATTAACGATTTAATTAAAGTTGACAATGAAATAATTTATTATAAGCAATAAGATTAATAAATTATATAATAAGTGTTCAAACAAAAAGCAGACCTCAAAGTATTTCATTTAGGCCATATAGCTATACTTTTAACTTTTTTTAACTGCACATAGATATAAAATCACTTATTTTTCTTCTCTTCACTCCACTTCATCCTAAAAAAATGGTTCAACTTCACATTACAATACATTTTAATGGTTTTTTATTCAAAAAAGGAAAATAAATTAATTCAGTCTCTTAACATCCGATTAACATGTAACCTCTTTAACGCCTCTTAACACAATAAAGGAGTTGTGTGCAACGGCGGTTAACATGTCATGTTATCTTTAACGTCCTAAATGTTAGTCTATACCCCATGGCTTTAAGCTATTAAACCGCAGTCTATTTTGTTTTACTCCACCTTTAAATAATTTTTTTTGTAGCTTCAGCCTCCATTAAATCAACAATAAAAAGTGTTATCACATAGTCGCACGTAATCTTAACCATATAAAGTAAGAATTTCTAACTAGGTTTTCTAACGAAGTTTATAAGAAGTGAGGTTATTTTAATCCTCCTCAAAACATATAAAAATATTTTACATGCACACAATTTTCAATACATAATATTCCCTATTCTGATTTTTTTTTTCTGTAAATCTGCCTAACAATAGGATTTTGACTCATAGTAAAGTCAAAAGTAAATATAAGAAAAAAAAAATGAATACGGAGTATAAAATAAATTAACCATTAAATATATTGATATTTTATGTTTACAAATCATTTCTATGATTCTTTATTTGGAAACTACCTTTCATTTTAATTTACTATATTTAATTTGAGACATAATTTAATACTAGTAGTTTTAATCAAATATCCCCAAAGATATTTTAGATACGAGAAATACTAATGAAAGGAACAAAGGGTACATGTCTCTCTGTCATACTCAAGACCGACTTACAATAAAGCGTAGTGGACCAGTTGTATAAGAAATAGTTAACTCTTCTTCAATCAAATGATTTTGGATTTAGTTCACAAAATATTATAGATTCCGATAAATTTTATCATACTTTGTGGTTAAAATATAGAAGATGATTAAATATACCCAATACTTGGTTTGAAATTGAGATAAAAATATACTATAAAAGGGGTGTGTTAGGTTTTGGATTTTTATCGGTAAGATGTCAGTCTCATAATTAAGAGGTTGCGGATTCAAACCTTATCAAAGACAAATAAAAAGAGTGACGTCTCTTTTCGGTAAGGGGGTTATCTATTAATTAAGTATACTTAATAGGCGAGTAATTTCATTTTTTTTTCTTTCAAATTTTAAGACATATTTAATCACCTTTAATAAACAGGTACGTTTATTTTAAAACTAATAAGACTATCAAAACAACATGATATATATGTACTTAAAATTCTTACTTTGAATAAGATTCACAACATGATTATTATGTAATTATTTATGTTACTTCGTCGTTAATTCTGAATATACTTCATAATTCACACTGTTTGCAATGGTTTTGATACCCCCTTTAAATGAAATTTTCTCATTAGCTGAT
This sequence comes from Ambrosia artemisiifolia, assembly GCA_032199755.1. Classification (NCBI taxonomy): domain Eukaryota; kingdom Viridiplantae; phylum Streptophyta; class Magnoliopsida; order Asterales; family Asteraceae; genus Ambrosia; species Ambrosia artemisiifolia. The sequence goes on along the minus strand of CM063515.1, from coordinate 53,003,511 downwards.
GAATGGAGTCCATGTACAAATTTTTGCACTCCACTTTCTTGCCCCTTACCATACTAAAGGGCGAGCGCTTGGCGCTTATCACGTGACGTTTAACGCTCATTGATGATTTGACGCGCACAACACGTATATCATGTAACCCTATGTATTTTTAAAAGCCCCATCATTACTCACAAAACTATCATTAAAAAAAAACATGCAGTCAAAACAATGACAATAAATTTAGGTACCAGATAACACCTAATTTGTCTTCTCTTGTTTCTTCATCTCAAGGTTTAAAAACACACGCCCCTTAATACTATCCAAAAGACATCACCTCACCACCTCTTCTCCCCTACAAAAACCACCACCCTCCTCTCTCTCTCTCTCCACCTCCCTAACCACAAACCATTTTCCTACAACATGTCACCTTTTTCCATCAAACTAACCACACCCAACTCACTTCTCAACCCAAAAACAAGACTCTATGCCACACCATCACAACAAACCACTGTCCCATCCCCTCCTCCAGTTGAGATCACACCTGACAGACTGGAACCAAGGGTGGAAAAGAAAGGTGGATATTATGTTTTAAAAGAAAAGTTTAGGCAAGGCATTAACCCACATGAAAAGGTCAAGATTGCAAATGAACCAATGAAACTGTTCATGGAGAATGGTATTGAAGATCTTGCAAAGATACCGTTTGAGGATATAGATAAAGTTAAAGATACTAAAGATGATGTTGATGTTAGACTTAAATGGCTTGGTTTGTTTCATCGAAGGAAACATCATTGTAAGCTCACTAGTACTTTAACTTATGTTCAAGATTCTGTTTTTAGTTATATAAAGATCTTAAATTTTGGTACAAGAATTAGTCTTTTTTTTTTTTTTTTAGTTCTTGAATTTTTAATATTCTTGAATCTTTAGATTAAACAAGAAAATAGCCATTAATCATTGAGTGGAATTTTACTGTTCTGGGTTCATAAAGATTGAAGATCTTAAATTTCTGTCCAAAACAAGAAAATACCCAAAATACTCATCTTTTCACATATAAGTCTTTAATTTAGATTTAAAAAATTGATTTTCTTTTAGTTCTTGAATCTTTAGATCAAAAAAGATATATCCAATAATCTTTGCTTCAGATTTTACTGTTTTGTGTCGTCATATAGATCTTTTTTTTTAATCCATCATAAGGTATGAAAGTGAAAAATACATCAAAATAGTCGGTAGGCGGGCAACAAGCTACGCTGCCACCTCTTTTCATATAGCAAACCCTAACCTACTGAAAACGAAAGCTTGCCCAAAACAAGAAAATTGAATACCCATTAATATTTGTTCCAAATTAAATGCCCTTCTTGCTATTCGAAAAGAGGTTGCGGCGTAGCTTGTTGCTCGTTTGCCTCTCGTCGTGCTGTAAAATTTCAATGTATTATATCTATGGAAATTAAAAGATGAAAAAAAGAAAATCTATATAATCTTAATATTATTCATGAATGGTGTTTGATGTGTAGATGGTCGATTTATGATGAGGTTGAAGCTTCCAAATGGTGTAACAACTAGTGCACAAACCAGATACTTAGCTAGTGTGATAAAGCAGTATGGTGATCAAGGTTGTGCTGATGTTACCACACGCCAAAACTGGCAAATTCGAGGCGTTACGCTACCTGATGCACCCGCGATTTTTAAGGGTCTTGATGAAGTTGGGTTGACAAGCCTGCAAAGTGGTATGGACAATGTTAGGAACCCGGTTGGGAACCCGATTGCAGGAATTGATCCATATGAAATTATGGACACGAGGCCGTATACAAACTTGTTATCGCAGTTCATCACCGCGAATTCGCGAGGGAATCCTGAATTTACCAACTTGTAATATACTTGGATCTTGAAGTTTTCTGCTTACTTTCTAGTTTTGAAAAAGATATACATTTTGACTTTTTTTAATGGTTTTTGTAGGCCAAGGAAATGGAATGTGTGTGTGATTGGTTCACATGATCTCTTTGAACATCCTCATATCAATGATCTTGCATACATGCCAGCTACTAAGAATGGTCGGTTTGGGTTCAATTTGTTGGTAGGGGGATTCTTTAGCCCTAAGCGATGCGAAGAGGCTATACCTCTTGACGCGTGGGTTCCAGCCGAAGACGTGACCTTGTCTTGTGGAGCGGTGCTTGAGACATATCGCGATCTTGGTACAAGAGGGAATAGGCAAAAGACTAGAATGATGTGGTTGATCGATGAACTCGTAAGTATTCTTCTTTAATCTTTGGTTCAAAACTACAAGTTTTCGTTTCAAAGGGTCTTTCTTGCTAATTTGTGTTACTTTGGGGTGCAGGGTGTAGAAGGGTTTCGATCGGAAGTGGTCAGGAGAATGCCCGAACAAGCGTTGGAGAGGGCATCTACCGAAGACCTCGTTGACCCAAAATGGGAAAGAAGGGACTTATTCGGTGTTCACCCGCAAAAGCAAGAAGGTCTTAACTTTGTGGGCATTCACATTCCCGTTGGTCGAGTCCAAGCCGACGACATGGATGAATTGGCACGATTAGCCGATGAGTATGGCTCAGGAGAACTCCGGCTAACCGTGGAACAAAACATCATAATCCCAAACGTGCCAAACTCAAAAGTCAAACCTTTACTTGACGAGCCACTTTTAAAAGAAAAGTTCTTACCCGAGCCACCTATTTTGATGAAAGGGCTAGTAGCATGTACGGGTAACCAATTTTGCGGACAAGCGATAATTGAGACAAAAGCTCGTGCACTAAAGGTTACAGAAGAAGTACAAAAACTTGTGTCTGTAACCCGTCCAGTACGAATCCACTGGACAGGCTGCCCGAACACATGCGGGCAGGTGCAAGTGGCGGATATAGGATTTATGGGATGCATGACTAGGGATGAAAATGGGAAGGTTGTTGAAGGGGTAGATGTTTTTGTGGGGGGTAGAATTGGAAGTGACTCACATTTGGGGGATATTTATAAAAAGGCTGTCCCATGTAAGGACTTGGTGCCTTTAGTAGTGGATATTTTGGTTGAAAAATTTGGTGCTATTCCAAGAGAAAGAGAAGAGGGGGAAGAATGAAAAGAATATTTGTCTATGGGTTCAAAGTGTACATCTAAACTAAATTGAGGGACTAAAACTGAAAAGTTGTAATAATGCCGAGAGGTATCATAAGTTTAAATGTTGTTCAAAGGTCCACAAGTATATTTTTGATGATTGATAAGTTATATAACAATATGTTAAAATTGGGGATCAATTGAGATATACAATGTCCCACAATTTAACTTTGTGATTTTATTCTCTCATTAATACAAATAAAATTTATGTGTTAACAAATATTTTTTTCTAGCAAGTAGTGTATGTTCAATCGGGTCGGACCGACTGGTTGCATCACATACTATCTACACAATTAACCCGGTTAACTACATTTGAGCCGTCTATATGTTCATTGACCGCTTGACACAACTGAGTTTTCAAATTATTTTTTATAGTTTCGTTTTTCGAAATCTAATTACTTATTCGGTTCTACTTTAAACTCAATATTTTGTTAATTTTGGAAATGAAACAACTCCAGTGAATGTATTAAAAAGAATCAGCATGTTGGCGATAGTAAACATATTACAGGCAAAGACTTAAACATGGCTAAGCTGCTATGCAACAAATGACATTTATGCCCAAACATGACACTAAAGTGCATTACAAAAGGAGACTTTAAACATTAATAGTTGATACCATTTTATCCATATTATTCCTTTCCATCTCGACCTGTTTTTGATCCGATGGAAAGATTGAGCTTGTGCTTCTTAGTCTGGCCCTGGCCCTGAGGGTGGGTCGTGTGGGCGACGGCTCATAGCCCGATTTTTTTTAAACATTTATATGATATGTACTTTTTTTTTTATAAAAAAAGAACCTATATGTTTACTTTGATACTTGGCCCACTATATTTTAATACTTGAATTTAATCCATTTAAAAGGCCCACCAAATCATTTGATACTTGAATTTAAACCATTTGATACTTGGCCCACTGTACTAAAACTTAAAATAATCCAGCCCAATATTTAAACCCAAAAGAAAAATAAGTCCCCTTAATATAAATACAACAATTATGTATACTACAATTATGATAAGTGCCCAGTTTTTTCGATCTCGCCCATGACCCGAACATGTTTTTACATTCTCTAGGACGGGTCTATTCTTAGTCTGTCTTTTTTCCGAATGTTTTTTTTTGTACTCTTAGAGATATTAAATCGTTTCGTGTATTCCACATGTTGAACATGTTTTTACATTCTCTAGGACGGGTCTATTCTTAGTCTGTCTTTTTCCGAATGTTATTTTGTACTTGAGAGATTAAATCGTTTCGTGTACTCTACATGATTCAACACGTTGAGTATATTTTAGATAGCAGCGTTGTCTTTTCTTCCTTGTTTCTATCTGGCCATTCCACTTGCCAACTCTACCATTTCTGTGATCGAACTTTTTTCTGGCAAGAAAACATTGCGGTTGGCCTAAAGGGATGGTTCAGAACATTACTCATGTTGATGTTACTTTGTGTACATTAGGCGGTTTAAGATTGCTTACTTCAAAACCGATTATTCTTGAGGGTGACTGGGATTGCATTTGCATATTTAAAAGCACTTGAAAGCAATACCAAACACCCTATGGTGGATAATAAGCTGATTAAATAAGCTAGTCCCAAACACCTCAATAGTAAAGGTGTACAACACACTTTTAGATTAAGGGTACGTCAATAACATCTATAAAAAATATATATTCAGGTGAAAGAGTCTTGTTTGGTGATTTTTTAATGGCGCCAATCGAGTTATAAACAATATTAAAAAGCTAAATGTGGCTAGAGGGTTTTGTAAGAAGCGTCTCATATGTTACAGCTCGGTTTCCTCGTCTTAATGGTCTGAATCGAGTCTTGACCGATATTAAGAAGTTACTTGTGCCTAAAGAGCTATAAGTGGTTTCATAAGAAGTGTCTAAAATGAACATGTTAAAATACAGAACATTAGATTTGATGATTTTGACCCGACCCGTTTTCCTTAAAGTCAGCTGATACAAGTTTAACTAGTCAAGCACAGAAGAAAAAGTTTTTTTTTTTTTTTTTTGGATTGGTTAACGACATCACCTCGGTACCCCCCGTTTCGAATCCCCTTCCACATCGTCCCTGAGGGCATAAGCCCTTTCAACGTCAAGGGTTGTATTTTTGCTGGCCCTAGGATTCGAACCGTGGACCTCCCCTGGGCGGGAACCTCAATAAGGAGTAAACCCTCCCACCTCTCCCCAACTGAGGTGGGGTCATTGGCACCGAAGAAAAAGTTAAAGGGAAAATGACCAAAATGGCCCGTTGACCGTGTGATTTGCCAAAATGGCCCGCTCAAAGAGACGGGTCACGGCTCCCAACGAGCCTGAACCGTCTCCGGAGAGCCTTTAGTTTTACAACCAATAATAAACTAACACGCGGCGTCTCTGATCCCGAGGACTGTCAGCAGTCTCCCGAGACGTGTCAGAATCGCCGAGTCGTCGGCCCTTGAGACGTCTCACTGTCGTCTCAAGCCGTCTCCCGAGACGTGTCTGAACCATCTCACCAATGTATATAAATACCCCAATCACTTCACAAAATTTGTACCACCCCCCCCCCCCACCCCCCCTCTATCATCTATACTAAACCTTCATCAAACCTTTCATCTTTCCAATCAATGACGTTTTTTACTTTTCCAACCGAAGCCTACCAGCTTACGAAAATATTGTCCGATTACTTGGATTGTTGTTACATCTGCGTACAGCTACTTAGATTGTTGTTGCATCTGCGCGTGGGTTAACCCATGTAGAATGCCTCGATGATGTGGTGGTCTACACCATTCAAACAAAGTTCAAAGCAAGTAAATTTAGGAAGTAATATCCAATCAACCCTACGTCCGTTGTTGGAGCTTGTCGGCGTCCCCTACTGCTAACTACGTTATGTGGTCGACGTGTGGAACAGATACGTCTCGGTGGACGACGTGTGCAACGAGTTTGTTTATTGTTGGTGTAATAGTATAGTTTTTGTAATATTTGTCGTGTTTTGATAATCAAGATTGTTGTAATATTTGTAATATTACAATAACATAAATAAACATAAGATTCATTGGATTAATAAAAAACATAAACATAAGATTAATTGGATTACAAAAGTTATATAAGCTACGCGTTAAGATGGTTCCTCATCATTTGCCAAGCAGACACATGTTTGAATTCTTTGTGCTCCTTGGATTGATACTGTATTTTTGTATATCTGATGGCCGCGTCTTCGAGCATGTCTGAGGGTACCACTTCAAGTGTCCGATTGTGGTACCCGTTGAAGATCTGACACTTCGTGTTCAAGTCGGTCCACTTACGGCTAATAGAGTTGATGGATCGGTCAGAGCCTCCCACCAACCGATTGTATTCATGCAAGATACGGTACCACTTGTTTGTTTGGTGTGGGCTTTCTTCGACATGTTTCCACGCTGAAACTAGTGCAATTTCTTGTTCCTCAGTCCATCGTTGGGGTGCCATTTTCCTTTGAATGAATGAGACGGTGGTGGTAGTGATAGTGTTAGTGGTAGTGGAGAGTCAGGCGGGGAATGGGACGGAGATTGGGACGGAGAATGGTATATATAGGGTTGAGGTGGACAACTGAACCGTCGGACAAGTCATCGGGACTCACTGGAGACGAAGAGACCCGAGACGTCTCGGGACCCACGAGACGTCTCCGGAGACGTCTCAGGAGACGGCTGGGGAAATGTGAATCTTCTCGGGACTCATAAGCTGAACCGAAGCCGAGCCCTCATGGGGAAATGTGACCCGTCTCGGGAGACGGCTGACAGTTCTCGGGATCAGAGACGCCACGTGTTGGTTTATTATTGGTTGTAAACTAAAGGCTATTTTGGTGATTTTTCCAAAGTTAAAACTTCATTTAAAAGGTTATAGTTTGACTGGGTTGAACGTCGCTCAAAGAATTTTCATATGCTAACAAATTACAACGAAAACACATTTATTCACACAACATTTATAGGTTAATAGTTTTGATAAAACAATATCACACAGGTAATTTAACCATTTTTCAACGAAAAAACACGTTTATTCACCACATTTACATATCCAGTCGGCTTAGAACGAACAAGCAAATATCAATTTCAAAGCTTTAGATTAAGGGATTGATAGGATCAAAGGTTTGCTCGTACGGACCAACTGTAACACCGACTCAACATGATTTTCGTGAATATGTGTCATACCTATAACTTTTTGTCCTTTTTAGAATAAAAAAGTTATAAAGGGTTTAAATGAAGCAATCATATATACGAACATGTAATTATCTATTTAAATCTAATTTATGCAAGTTTAGATCTTGAGACATATTTTCCCCACTAAATTGCCAAAAATCCTTTGCCATTTGAACATGGGTTGCATATGCTTCGGTATAGATAAAAAGCACTTTGGACAAATACATAAAGAGTAACATGCAATGCACCATACTTATCAACTTAATCTTTATTATCTTTTTTATTATACTAAAAGGTTATGCTACCTTGTATACCAAGTAAAATCATATAATAAAGTTTCAATAATACACGATTCCATGTAAAATAACATGTCAAGGATTTCATCTGTTTTCAGTAGTTTACAATATTACAATTTGTGTATTTAGTTTTTTTTTTTACAGAAACAGTAATATGTAATGTTATAATTTTTTGTAAAAATATCTGGTTGATGAAAAACGGTATTTTTCATCGAAATTGAAGATTGTGGGGATGTTTTGAAAATCAGTTAAATAAACGAAAACCATATATGTTATGTGTTTAGTTACGAGCTAAAAGATTAAAGTCGAAACAAAATGAGCGTTTTGTGCAAATAGATAAAAGTCGAAACAAAATGAGCGTTTTGTGCAAATAGATAAAAACTACAAGAAGGAAAACGTTTGTGTTTTTTTTTTTTTTTTTTTTTTTTTTTTTTTTTTTTTTCTAGGAGTGTGAATTTCTGACATGGTCTAACAACATGACACGAACTTAACACAAAATTCATGGGTTTGAGTTTAGCCTTAACAGGTTCGGATCAGTCTTAGGTTAAACCCGCCAACCCGTTTAGCTAAACGGGTCATGTTCGGATCAACCCAAATTGGTTGACGGATTGACCCGTTTAACTTTTTTTATATTTTTTGTTGGTATTTTATGCTATAGTTATAACTTGACAAGAAATTAATATAAGATTTAACAGTAAAAAAATATTTTTATATTAATTTGTAATTATGTTGTTAAATTTTAATTTTAAATTAACATTATATGCAAAATATAACAAAATAAAGAAATTTCATGTCAATGGATTGTGTTTGGGTCACCACACGAATTTTCAGGTCAGGTTCAGGTCTATATGTCTTACACAATTTTTGAATTTGGGTTCGTGTAAAATTTTCAGGTTTAGGTCTGGTTAGGTCCATCAACACACAAACACAACTAGTTTAACACCCCTAGTTCTCCCTCTACGAGCTTTAAGTAGTTGTGTCATGTCAAACATGTCAAACATGACATATTGACATGACATCGTAATTTGACACGAGTATCAGTTCTATTCAGAACATGTTTAATACATGTATTATGGACTTACCCTCAGGTGCGGACATATTTAAGATGCAGCGGCTGCGGACGTTACGGCTCAATTTCGTGCCCGTAGTGGAAAATTAGTGAAAATTTTGTTTTTTTTACGAAATTTGGAAACGTTGCAACTAAAATGGAAAAAAAAATGAAAAACGTTACTACTGATTTTGTGGTCTAGATCCGCCACTGCTTACCCTACTTATTTAACATGTCTAAATATGAGTCCAATAACAGGAATGACATGTTTACGTCCTTCAACATGAATAAATAAAAGTTACCTAAAATTATAGTTTGTATATCTATACTACATTATAAAGGAGGAAAGATGTCTACAAATGTTATTTTACATGAATTTTAAGATGTCATAGGAAAAGTCTCATGTTTAAAACCCGAATGTCATGTATTTTTTTTATCTTTCTACCCTTCATGCAAAATGTAGTTGTACACATTCTTTTATCATAATCTCTAATTACCATTAACCCATATTTATAATATATATATATATTATATAATAAAGCAATTGAGAAGGGTATGAAACAAAATTAAGTAATTACTACATTTTATTTAAGAAATTGCAATTTTATACAAAAAGGTTTCTACACATACAAATATACACCTACACACGGTATAAAGATTGTAAGAATCAATAAAAGTTGAACTTTATGTTAAAAAAATAAGTTTATGATGTCTTTTCTTAAAAAAAATTATGCACATGAATTGGTTCACGAACCCAAACCAAACCAAACGAACCGAACAAAAACCGGTCTTTCAAACCGGCAAAACCGGGGCCGAACCGAAACCGGTTCGGTTCGGTTTCTAGAAAAAAAACCCCGATCTGTCACGTCTATAAAGTTCTCAGGTTGGGATGTCTTATGTGGACTATTCTCAACTAACCTAACTTTCAGTTTCACTTTCCAATACCACTGATAGAAATTTAAGGTGCACTTAATTAGCAATTGTATTACATTGCTTTTAACATGTGGAAAAAAATTATGAGTATTCTTCTTTGCAGGTTGATTACATATGAGCCGGTCCATTAATGTGGATCTTATAAAGGTCCATATGTTTTCTTTTCCTAGGCAATCTCTCCAAATTTGGCACTTAACATATCGAGTAGGACTATTAGTATAATAATAGTTGCTAATGAGTCAAACCGCTACTTTTATTTTTTTACTGGCGTGTAGGTTAAATTGCATATGGTATACACACAAACACACACCTTATATATTTATTATGTTAATCGTTTTAAGGTTTGAATTGTGTTTCCGCCCTGTATTGTCGACTCAGCTGCAACACGCGGGTTCCCTGCTAGTAATCCCTAAAGAGCAATCGTTAACATGAGGTGAAAATCTTGAAAGAAAATATCTATAAATCCTAGCTAACACATATAACCGGAAATAACCAAGAAATTGTGGGATGAGGCTAGCTAGGGTACGTTAACCTATTTAACAAAATTAAGGGGTGATTTGGAAACTTTTGAATGGTAAGTGTTAAATCAGTAAAAGGTCTGAATTATTAAGTGAGGAATCAGTAATGAGTCTGAACCATTCAGACTCAGTATAACGTTTACCCATTCAGAGACAAATGTCTTATTGATTCAGAAATCTGCTTGCGAAACAAAAATCTAATGAACTATTTCTAAATGATTTAGACATCTATCTCGAGTTCATTAAGAGATGAAACAAACAGCCCCTAACTATATACTGTATGTGTGTCATTAATGGATCACCGAACCCGTTTAACCTAGACGCAAACCAGTTTAATTTCATATAGAATTACGTCATATAAAAGTATATATGGGGCGTCCCATTGTGCATTGCTATCGGAATCCAAGAATCAGCCATCTGTCAACATTTTATTCGAATAAGTCCAATCCAAAAAGTTCAAATTTAACCAAACCATGTGAGCATCAATAGCTGATTTTTTTATTTTTTATTTATATTCATGTGTATTTATGCTTGAAATGTTTCATTTTCGTGATGCAATAAAACATAATGATATGATTGTACTCTAGTCAAACATATTGCTTTTACTATGTTTGAATGAGATGTGTTGATTAATGCCTTTATGAGAACATGTGATGGATGTAATATTATTCATTCATAGATCTATAAATTAATCAAGACACTTTGAATGACTAGCAAGTTATAACAGAGTCAAACTAAATTATTTGTTTCAGTCCCGACAATCCAAAATGCTTCATATTGCTACAATTTAATACACGTTTAATGTTCATAACATTTTATACATTTATAACATTTTAATGCTTCATATTGCTACAATTTAATACATGTTTAATGTTCATAACATTTTATACATTTATAACATTTTAATTGAATGATTTAACAAATTACTATTATATGTGTAATGGTAAAGGAGATGTAACATTTCCCATTAAAAAGATTGCCAATAAATTTAATTGCTATTTTGGTCTACAAACTCAAGATATTTGTATTTGACTCGTCTTTTTTATAGTTTAAAGCGTAACGCATATAAAGATACAACAAGCTTTGCCTTCTTCATGTAGCCGAGTTGGATCTAAAGATGATATAACTCGGCTTGACCACTTCACTTGGTTTATCGTAAAAAGTCTTGTGTATTATTGATTGGATCAATTCGGTTGGACCACCATTTGAGTGGACTTTTGATGAGCTTGATTTAGCTAATGAGATATGTTTAATACAGTAAATTAGTTTTCAGGATCCAACTCAAGTACTGTTACATAGGCTATAGGCATAGTTAAGTTAAATAACGAATATATCTATTAAAAAAAACTAGGAAATTCCTTAAAGAAAAGAAAAGAAAAAACCCACCCCACCACCTCACTTTGCAGTTATTTTGTTGTACATGTTTTTTCAGTCATTGTCTTTTAGTTGTATATGGACGAGAAGGTGAAAACTCTTGACTATATGGTACAAGATTAAGGAACTCAACTAGGTTTGGACAAATGTTAATTACAGGTATGCAAGTCATAAGATTTGCTTTATCCTCATTTTTTAAGAACTAAAGAAATAAAACATTTAACAATACTGTAAACAGTAAGTGTCACAATGAACAATAAGAAATTTATGTATAGATTTTAATGTCAAGGTTGTGTTATATAATATGATATTCACAATATATAAGTAACGTAGTAGTCCCTCTAAGCAATGAAATCGGACAATAGATCCATCGATCAGTTTACCGGTTCAACCGCTTATACAGGCAAACTTTGTCTCAAAATCAGTTATGAGTCAAAGAGACGAGACAAACATTAGTGGTTTTTCATCGGTTTGTCTTATTTGTCCAAACCATCTCATGCATTTATGTTTTTTTTATTTTGAAAGGCATTTATGTATTAATAGGTCGTAACATAACCGGTTGTAGTATTAATATGTCTTAAATCATCATCAGTTCATCACCATCCAACAAATAACATTGGTTGTCGTTTGGTGGTATCAAAGAGTGTAGTAAACCGGTTATAGTATTTTATGTCTTAAATCATTATTTTCATCCAATAAATCATAGTGGTTGTCATTTGGCGGTTCTCAGATGCTTCATGGTGCTAATAACTGGTGCAAGTTCTAGTACCGTGATGGATATGGTGTAAAATTTAGAAGTAGATTTAATATGACGTTTGTCATTTCATGGTTGGTACTAATAAGTGATTCGAGTTCTAGTACCGTGACGGATGTAGGGTAAAATTTATAAGAAGATTTTGCATGTTTATGAGTTTACCCTTCTTTATAATTAAAATGATAATAATATTGGTTGTCATCATTATCACGAAAATTAAGGATTTAGGGTGCGTTTGGTTCACGGAATTGTTTGGAATTGGAATTTGTGAAGGAATTTGAATGAATTGGATTTGGAATTCAAACGTTCCAAAAGGAATTGAAAATGGTTGGAATTGGAATCTCAAATCCTATATTATTGTGTTTGGATGGTTAATAAATTGGAATCTATCACCCTTGCCCCCACGACCCGCATCGTTGTGACTCGTACCGGCCCGAACCGTTTCGCCCCGTACTGTTTCGACCAGTACCGGCCCGTACCATTTCGACCAGTACCGTTTCGACCTGAACTGTTGATACCTTTATCGTGTCGACATGTACCATTTCGACGTGCACCGTTTCGACGTGCACTGTTTCGACTCGTACCGATTCGGGTCGAAAACGGTACCGGTCGAAACTGGTACGGTCCGAAATGTTACGGCCGAAACGATACCGGTCGAAACTGGTCCGAAACGGTTCGGTCCAAAACGATACCGGTCAAAACTGGTACGGTCCGAAACGATTCGGTCCAAAACATTACGGGCGAAACGGTACCGGGCGAAACGGTACCGGTCGAAACGGTATCGGTCGAAACTGGTTCGAAACGGTTCGGTCCGAAACGGTACCGGTCGAAACTGGTACGGTCCGAAACGGTTTCGTCCGAAACGTTACGGGCGAAACGGTACAGGTCGAAACAATACCGATTGAAACGGTATCGGTCAAAACTGGTTCGAAACGGTACTGGTCGAAACTGGTATGGTTCGACACAGTTCGAAACAATTCGGTCCGAAACGTTACGGGCGAAACGGTACAGGTCGAAACGATACCGGTGGAAACGGTATCGGTCGAAACTGGTCCGAAACGGTTCGATCCGAAACGGTACCGGTCGAAACTGGTACGGTCCGAAACGGTTCGGTCTGAAACGGTACCGGTCGAAACCGGTACGGTCCGAAACAGTTCGGTCTGAAACGGTACCGGTCGAAACCGGTACGGTCCGAAACGGTTCGGTCTGAAACGGTACCGGTCGAAACTGGTACAGTACGAAACGGTTCGGGTCTAAACGGTACCGGTCGAAATGGTACTGTTCGAATCGGTTCGAGCCAAAATGATGCCAACCGTTTGAAAATTCCAATAAATTGACTTGAATTCCTTCCAATATTGGAAGGATCTTGAATTCCCTTAGTTAAAGGAATTTGAAGGAATTCAGTATGAATTCCTTCAAATTCCTTTGTCAACCAAACACACAAAATTGGAATTGAAATGCCAATCCCAACAAATTCAATGAACCAAACATCTCAAGAGTTAGAATTCAAATTCCAATTCCATTGAATTCCTTTCAATTCATGCGAACGAAACGCACCCTTAGGGTGCGTTTGGTTCGCGAAATTGTATTGAATTGGAATTTGTGAAGGAATTGGAATTGGAATGAATTGGATTTGGAATTCAAACATTCCAAAAGGAATTGGAAATTGTTGGAATTGGATTCCCAAATCCTATATTATTGTGTTTGGTTGGTTAATAAATTGGAATCTATCACCCTTGCCCCCACGACCCGCATTGTTGTGACCCGTACCAGCCCGTACCGTTTTGACCCGAACTGTTGATACCTCTATCGTTTCGACCTGTACCGTTTCGACGTTCACCGTTTCGACCCGTACCGGTTCGGGTAAAAAACGGTACCGGTCGAAACTGGTACTGGGCGAAACGGTACCGGTCAAAACGGTACCGGTCGAAACTGGTACGGTCCGAAACGGTACCGGTCGAAACTGGTACGGTCCGAAATGGTTTAGTCCGAAACGTTACAGGTGAAATGGTATTGTTCGAATCGGTATCGGTCGAAACTGGTCCGAAACGGTTCAGTCCGAAACGGTACCGGTCAAAACTGGTACGATCCGAAACGTTTCGGGCGAAACGGTACAGGTCGAAACGATACCAGTCGAAACTGGTCCGAAACGGTTCCGGTCGAAACTGGTACAGTACGAAACGGTTCAGGTCGAAACGGTACCGGTCGAAACTGGTACAGTACGAAACGCTTTGGGTCGAAACGGTACTGGTCGAAACTGGTACGGTCCGAATTGGTTCGGATCTAAGCGGTTCGCGTTGAAATGGTACGGTTCAAATCGGTTCGGGTCAAAATGATGCCAACCGTTGGAAGATTCCAATAAACTGAATTGAATTCTTTCTATTATTGGAAAGATTTTGAATTCCCTTATGTAAAGGAATTTGAAGGAATTCATACCAAATTCTAATTCCAATTTCTTTGTCAACCAAACACACAAGATTGGAATTGAAATTCAAATTCCAACAAATTCAATGAATCAAACACCTAAAGAGTTGGAATTTAAATTCAGATTCGATTGAATTTCATTCAATTTATGGAAATCATACGCACCCTTAGTTGTTGGAGAGAAGTAGAAATAGAAGTAGTTATTTCAAAGTAGAGATGAATTATTGATGAAAAATGACAATAGGATAGTGATATGGTTAGCTGTGACCATTGACCCACTAATTGCATGGTCAAAACATCTACAGCTCATCCACTACCACTTTAGTATCATCACTATTTTATTTTATTTTTTAAAATTTCTTTAAGATAAATAACATGTGAAAATCTTGAAGTTTAGATTTCTTTTCTCTTACTTGCCATTGTATACTTAGACCGTATATAATATACAGAAGGGAACAAATTTAAAGATAAGGTGTTTCAAACTATTATACTAAAATGTGATTTTTAGCAACTCTGTATTAGTTTTTTAGTATTGTTTGCTTGTTGAGTCGGGGGTCTCTCTGAAAGCAGTCTCCCTATCTGCAAAGATAGAGGTAAGGTTTGCTTACATCTCACCCTCCTCAGACTCTACTCTTAGTTGTTTGTTAATTGTGGGATTTACTGGGTAAGATGGTGGTTGTTTGTGTACGAAAATGTGATTTTTAACTTAATTTTCGCTTATACATTTTCTATAATAAATTTTGTAACAAAACATTTTTGTTGTTTTTTGATACATATTTATTATGTACCTATTTAACTGTTACTAATCGATCAGTGATTTGTTGAAAAATAGATGTAGTTCAGTAAATAAATTTAATTTACATACGTATTATAAAATAATAACATGTTACTTATCGATTAAATAATAGAAGTACTGCTAACATAAAACAATGGCAATTAAGTACATATACTGTATAATTTTGGGTGCGAAAATATATAAATAATTTACTCTACTGTTACACTATGAGAATATTTAAACACAAGTCTGTGTAGTCAATGATGACTTCCCTGGTTTTATGTTAACTAGTATTTGTCTTGCGGGCGTTGCTTTACGAATACTTATCTAATCCGGTAAGAATAAATATGACTACGGGAAAAAGGCCATGCGTGGGACCCAAGCGCATGAACACAGGTAGGCGCATGACGAACTGAGCTAGAACGAACGGTGGTCGACATACGATTCGTAAACAATGCATAAAAAAGTTCGTACCTAAGAAAAAGCACGCAAGGAAATCGTTTTTTAGTAAACGAATTAACGTTATTATTTTTAACCAGACTATTTTTCGACAACGTTATGTCAAACATGAATTTAAGCTGTCTACATCGAACCCTGAAACGTGATTTTCTATCACTTACGTCATAACCTGATGTTGTACCGAATACGGTTTGAAACTGGAATGTTTGAAACTAAAGGGATGTAAAGGACATTTTATTAAAATGAAGTGGGACTAAAAGTGTAATACTTTGGTTTTTAATTGTGGACGGCAACGTCAACCAATCGGATGAGCCACCGACTTTCTCCTTTAATAGATATATAATATTATTTCGCAATTCCTTTAGGCTGTGTCTATATAGACATTGTGACTTTTTCTCTCGATATTGATACGATTTGTATAGGTACATATGAGGCGTATCATTACCTAGTGTTGCAGAGCCGATATTCTCTTAAGTGTCAGCTTTGTGGTACTAGGTTTTAATATTGTTGTTTTGTTTTGGTTGGTTTTAAAGAAGTCTTGGTTTTGAAACGTGTGTGTTTTTTTTAAATCGATTGATCGTTTAATTTTAATAGACCCGACATTTGTTTTTCAAAGGTTCAATATATTTTCAAGTTTTTATATTTTGAAACGTTTAAAGAAGTCTAGGTTTTGATCGTTTTATTTACTAAATCGTGTGTGTGTTTTTTAAATCGATTGGTTTTAAAGAAGTCTTGGTTTTGATCGTTTTATTTATTTCTCTTGTGTGTGTGTATAGGGATAAGATCATTTGAGAACCATGAGAACTCACTTTATTACCACACCCTTATTTTATTTAATAATGAATGTGTGGTTGTAAATTAAACCATAATAAAATATTGAATAAAATATTAATTTACTTATATGGTTTACATAGGTGTGGCCGTTTCTTAACACCGGTGTAAACCGTCGTAAAATAATTTAATTTTTTCATTTTTTTAATGGCGGTGTTAGGCATTTTTACATCACTGTATAAAAAAAATAATTTAAAATTCACATTTTACGTCGGAGTTCTTGCGGTTCTCGCAACGAGCCGGATCCTATATATATATATATGGTATGGATATATGGAAAACCCTTCTAAGTTGGAAAACTTTGGAAACTCTAACTTTCTGAGCTTTTTAGGGCCTGAAAATTTTAGGGCAGGTAATATACATGATTTTAAGCATTTTGAGCCAAAAAAAATCAAAAAAGCGCCGAACACTTTTTTCTAAAAAAAATAAAAAAAAAGTTTTCAGGTAACACATGTTAGCGATTAACATGTGTTAACAAGGCGTTACCCGAAAACTTATTTATTTTAAAAAAAAAGTACTCGGCGCTTTTTTGATTTTTTTGCTCAAAATGCTTAAAATCATGTATATTACATACCCTAAAATTTTCATATAAAAAAAACTCGGGAGGTTAGAGTTTCCAAAGTTTTCCGGTTTAGGAGGGTTTTCCGTTTATCCTTATACTATATATATATATAAGGGCTTATGACTCCCCATATATTTAACTCATATATTTTTATTACTCTTGTATTTATGGGCTTAGGATCAAATACACAGTAAAAGAAAAATAGAAAGTCTTAAGAACGGTATCAAACGAACTCCGATTAAACTCAGTCAAGCAGCATCGGAACCATCTCATCCAACCCTACGATCTTAGTTTTTAAGTTTTCGCTTTTTTAGAATTTTAGCTTGTAATTTTTAGAATTTACGTTATATCAGTGTGTCTTTTATGTAGCATTATATCTTTTTCTTATTTTCACCATTGTGTCATTTTTGCGATTCATTGTGTTTTTTTCTTCAAAATTGTGTTATATTTTTTGGCATTGTGTTATATTTTGTGGCTCATTGTGTCATGTTTTGTGATTTATTGAGTTTTTTTGTATCCTTGTCACATTTCTCATGTTTGTTACACTGTGTAGGATAACTTGACCTTGTATTTATGTAAGGGCCTACATATAAAGTTATTTGTAACTTGAAGCACAAAAACGGAGATGGAAACACAAGATTCGTTATAATTACTGAGATAATCATTTCGTTCACTACATGCAATTCATCCTTTATAGTGAGTTACATAGAGGTAAAGATAAGTAAACCTTTTGTTAATAAACATATAATTTTGATTTTTTAGATTGTGTTTTATCAATGATCTCTTTCGGGCTTCAAAGTGGGAAGATATGTATAAAACAACAAAATGTGTTAAAGATATTGAATTTGTCATTAGTCATCAGCCATTCAAGAATACCAAAATACGTGACATGTAAGAGGCATGACATTTTCAAAATATGCATGAAACTATTAGTTTTTTTTTCCTTTTGCACTAAATGAGCCCTGAAAAAGATAATACATATTGATGTAGAAGAAAATGAAAATATACTTTTACCTTTTCTTTTATTGCATTCCATTTGCAAATATTTATGTTTTATTACTACTTGGTGCGTTTTCCACAAAAAGTAAACCAGTTTCCACTATAAATGAGAAAGATGTTGTGGACGAATACACATCTGTTCCGGAGGTTTACATAAAACAGTTAAGGAAAGAACTGTTGCAACTAAGGAGTTGTTTTGGTAGTCCAAGGTTTTTTGATCCTTAAGGTAATATACTAATAAATAATTTAATATGACATTTTATTGCATCCTGTCTTCTTTGTGGTTAAAATCTCATTTTTAAAGTTGCATTTTGGCATGAAAACCATATTTGAGTTGATAAAGGTCCTAAGTTGTAACCATGGTACGTCGGTAAATTTTAATTTTTAATTAATCAAATTTTTTTCGTTAATGAGTTGTTAATATCAATAAATTTCTATTGTTATAACTGTACAAGTTTTCCTCAAGTGATGTGGCCGGAGCTAGACATGCCTTAATTAATGGGGTGCCATCTATATCAATCACCTTAAATTGGTAATTAATGTTCCAATTTAGTTTATCGTTGGGTTTTATGTAAACCCTGTGGCAACACGTGGGTAAACCCACTAGTAGTTTATAACATTGTAATGGAATAACCAATCGAGCATTACTAAATATTGTAAATAAACATCACAAACTTAAGTAACTGAAACTGATAGATAGCAATAAGTTGTTCATACAAAAGATAATCAAAATAAAAACTGAATATAATGTACAAAAGATTGACAGCACAACCTAAGCATCATCCTCATCATCCGAATAATGCCGTGGTGGTGGTCGAGACTCCATACCTGTAAGGTGTCTCATCTTTGCTTCCGAATCAAACCACTTCATCTAGTCATCAATACGTTCATGAGAGCGGCGAAGATCCCGAATATTGTGGTCAATACGCTGAATCACTGATGCAAGCTCATGAAAGGTGCCTCAGTAAACGTTGTGACACCTGAAAAATTCAGGTTAATTTTCTGTCAACATAAACTATTTTACCTTAGTCAAACATTAACATTTTAGGCCTAACTAGGTTAATTAAGTGTGTCAAACCACACACGAATACTCACGAACATTCACATAATGATAATTTGGTAAATTATCGGATCGCAGACGAGTCTTGTACCCGAACGTTGGTGAAACAATCAAATGAATAATTATAGAATAACTTGTGTTAAATTATTTGCAATTATACATATATGTGTACTTATGTGTAATTACTTGCAATTACATGTTTACGTGTTATCGTATTCGTGACCGACACTAAAATAACTTGGGCTAAATAATTGTGCCGCATGCTAAATGTTTTAATTAGTTTTAGTAAGCGAAACAAACAAACAAGCCCAAATAAATAACCAAGCTGAAACTCCTTGGCCCAAACATCAGGCCTGGCTGAAAAAAAAAAGACACTTCGCGGTATGTGGAGAGGGCTACCTATCTCCCTGCGGTACGCGATGGCCTCCCAAATCAGCCCAAGTGTTTTGGAGCCTCCTAAACGCGTTTCTAACCCCATTAATCACCTTTCCTCACCCAAATTCGCCATAACAACCCCCATTACGAATTCTCATACCCCCTAACCTTTGGAACCACCGTCCTTGCCTATTACTGGAGCTTACGAAGGCTAGGAATCAAGAAATCAAGTGCTACGGGTGAGTAATTCATAACCTTCAATCTCTTATCTTGATTTTTAGACTCTAATCATGATTTGTCCATGCAAACCTTAATGTCCATATCTCACAAAATAGGTTTTAACATGTAATTATGTTTTGTGATTGGTTATTATGTGTTTTGATAATGATTTGAACAACAAAAACACTAGGATGCGTGTTAGATCATAAATTTGCTTTGTATGGAAACTTTGATGAACTAGATCATGGGGTTTTAATTTTTAGGCTTGCATGATGACGTTTTGGACTGATGTTATGCTAGTCTACGCTAAATAACATGATTTGGATGATTGATTAGATTACCACTTGATGATGTTCATAACCTAGCCTTGTAGGAAACTTTGTTGATTTGGGATTTTGATATTGACAACTAGAAATGATATGGAATATGTAATGATAGAATATGTTTAGGAATGGATAAATAAACATGTTAGAACTCTTGTTTTGTTAAATTCAAATGTTAGGATCATACCTTACTAAAAGTAGAAACTTTGTGCATTAAAGTTGTTCAAGTGTTCTTAGATTACTAAAAGTAAAAACTTGCATGTATGTGTGTGTCGTGGGATACATATAGGGTCATGAACAGGAAATTATTGTTTTAACATTCTAGAGCTAGTTGTATGCTTAAAATCTTGAACATTCGATATGAGTAACAAATTTTACATGGTGTGATTACCTGACATGCTAAAACACTAGGAATGAATGTTAAGTGTTTACTTGCATGTCTTAGACTTAACACACATGAATCAACCCAATATGCTAATCGGGTCACCAACAGGTCGTTAGGTTAAACTCGGTGAATTTGGTCAAACTTAGTCAAATAGTTTTCTAAAACACAAACCATGTCATTGTATATATACGATGGGTCATATGAACAGACACAAACAAGAACAAATGTCACACCCTCAAATTTCACTTGTGGGGTTTTATCGCGAGGCACGTGACACACCATGATCCAAGTCAACAATCACAATAAATGACAACTATATGAATAGAATACGTAAACCAAACCCATGAATTTTTATAACATTAAACCACTAGCGGAAGCTGAAACAAGTTTACAACCCATAATAGTATAACATAAGTCTAATACTGTTTAAAAACATGCAACTAAACTCTAGACGTCGTGCAAGACCCCGTGCGCCTACTCCAAGTACTGCTACCTTAGCGACCTGAGAAAACATGCTAAAAATGTCAACATATAATGCTGGTGAGTTCACAGGTTTTATAAAAACGTTTCCATAAGTTTTGAAAGATCAATATCGTTACTACTATGCTATTCGAACGTTAGCTAGACGTTAAGTATGGTACTACTACGATTAGAAACCATTACTGACATGTTACCATATATGAATGCCCAATGTTGGGCTACCGTCATCCCCTGTAAACCCAAAAGTTAGAGACAATATGCACCCGTCCGACTCCCACCCAACTCAGGTGGGGTTTGTCAAGCTCAATAGATCTATCCACATTTCCCCCGTTATATAAACCCCACATATTCATTGTTTTCCCTGGGACTTGGATGATATCATATAGTAAAAAATAAGATAATCATAGTATAACATGATCTTTACGAATCCAAAAGTGTGTAGCATGTTTCTCCCCCAAGAGAAAATGGTATGAAAGTGTGGCCGTGAAACTCATCTTAGATTGCGTTCTTGAAACCAGTTAAACTGATAACCCGTAGGTTAACTAGTCCATGAATGTCCAGACCATAACCATTGTATGTTTGAAAACACGTTTGAACGTTAACCTGACCACACCAAACAAGACCGGACATCCCATAGTCACTTTCCAAACATCATCATGTTGTTCCTACATCAATCTAGCATAAACCTTAACATCATTCAATCATCAAATCACCACATAACATCCTAAATCCTCCTAACATCCTCAAACGGGTCAAAACTCATCTTATCATCAAAACACATCAAACAACCTTCATAATCTAATATTATCAACCTAGTAAATCATACATATCATTAAAACATCAAACACATAAGAATACCCATGTTTTATTCATCAAAAACCGTTTTCAAGTTTGCATTTTTATCAAAAGCTCATAGAAATGATTAAACATAGGTTGGAACTGTTTTTTAAAGGTTTTCAAAGACAAAAACTTTATAAAACTAGGTCTGGACCTTTAGGGATCAAAATAACGACATAACAAGAGCTTAGGATGAATAACACACCTTAGATCTAGCTTAGAAATGATGTTTTAGGCTTGGAAATGGAAGATTTAAGGCAGAAACGTGTTCCAGAGGTTAAGGATGGTGTGTGAGAGGTTTATGGCGGGTTAGGGTTTCACAAATGATATTTTACAAATCATGTATGGTATTTATAGCTACTGCTAGTCGTTTCAGACATAACAGGCGACTAGGTTGCTGCAGGTAGCAACTAGGTATGCTAGTCGCCCCTACAGCAGGCGACTAGGACCTTAGTCGCTCCCAGCAGCAGAATTAGTTTTTCGGCGCGTTAAACACTATTTTAACATATATTAACACATTTTCACATATCGACAAGTTATACTGTAACAACCCGAGCCCATCTTATGAAACCATTCTATTACAAACCAAAATATTAAAAAACTTAGAATTGTAAAACATTAAAAACCTCAATTTAAAAACCGGTTTTGTATACTTGCGATAATAAAAAGAGTAGATTAGAAAACTTTGAAACAAGCTAATAATTATTATGGACTCAAAACCATTTAACTCAATACTAAAACCCATTGAACAGAGGTCGCGTTCGTTCGTTCGTTTATGTTCGTGAACGTTCGGTAACGTGTTCGTGTATGTTTGTTTTTTTTTCCGATAGTTTATTAGGGTTTTTAATTTTAGTATTTCAAAATTCCCAGTGGTAGATTATTTAACATATATTAGTGTATCACATGTTAATATTACTTTAACTATTTTGATTAACTGTTATATTTGATGGATTAAACGAGGATTTCAAGTTTAATATGATAGCTCTGTGTTTTTATAAGACATTATGTGATCAAGATTATGTCACGTATATTTGGGTAATTTGATTAGTATATTTTGGGCGGACAATGTTAGCAATGAGAAATGCGAATTTTCATAATTTAATGTGCTAGTTTGTGCTCGATTTTGTTCAGTAATGCCTATTTGTGTTCGTTTACATTCATTTGTGTTTGTTTGTGTTCGATTTTCGCTGACACCTAAATTTAGCAAATAAATACAAGCGAACACAAACAAAAATTTCGTTAGGTAAGTGTTCATGAACACGTTATTTTCTTAACAAACGAACACGAACAAAAAATCTTGTTCGGTAGGTGTTCGTGAATAATTCGCAAACACGTTAATTCCTTAACAAACGAACACGAACAAGGCCTTGTTCGTGTTCGTTTGGTTCGTTTACAGCCCTAATTAAGAAGGATGTGTAAGGTTTATGTAAGTTGAATGTAAATATGGTTTGTATTGTTCGTTGCGCTCCTTTTATAAACTATAAATATTTTCAAACTATGAACCATCTATTACATCCTGGCATTCAAATGTCGGGTTGTGACATATACAATGATTATAAACACATATTACTTGATAACTAACACGTTCAGATTCGTTCACCGATTCCCAGGACTCGAGACTCGTGTGTGTGCATTAAATCCGGTGACCCTCCAAATCACCGACCCTTTTACACATGGTTATAGACCGACTCCCGATGATCCCTCGGATCATCGTAATGACTCCGGATGATTCCCTGAATCATCACAACGACTCCTGACAACTCCCCGAATTGTCGTAATGACTCAACTAGCCCAGATAAGTGTAATTTATGCATGATTTGCTAAGATAGACTTATGCGTTTGACCAAAGTTACTAACCTGAGTTTGCCGGGTGTCACAACAAACACTTATAAACATGCCTTTTGATACTACGCAACCTAAGATGAGTTTCACGGCCTCTTTACTTGTTTTCACATTGGGGGAGAAACATGCTACAAACATAAACACTTTAGATAACATATTACTTTTCATATCGCATCTTTACTTTAGCGTGAACACATAACAAACGTCCTTATAGTATGAACCGTTATTATGTGGATACATAGCGAGGATGAACCACGGTGTCGGGGGTTCGAATCCCTCCTCGCCCACAACCGGCACAAAAGGGAAGGGCATTTCCCTCTGGGGGTAGGAAAATCATGATCGGGATAGCGGACCAAAAGCTATGGAACTTGTGTGTGGCTCTTCGTGTTTCAAAATACGGTTAACCAACATGTTAACTAATCGATTACGATAAATTGGATCGGATTTTGCAGTTTTTTCTTCTGCAGTACCTCGATGTGACATGAGCGTGAAAGGGGTTCAAGAATCAGTTTTCTTTTTATAAGGGCTAAAATCACTTATTTTGGCTTTTTTACCCCATATTGTAGGGTGGATCTCGAAAGATATGAAAGATAGTGCATCAAGCTATTCGCAAGGGCCAACTTGATCCTCTTCCACAGGGATCCCTGATAAGGGGAGAGCCGCCGACTCCAACTACTGTCCATGTACGATCCATAGTAGATATGACCAACTGCCCATCCTACCTCCTCTACGTTCTTGACGTTCTTGACAGCCCATCTTTGTCTTAGTAGAGTCTTTCAGTGGCATGTTTCGGTCCTCTTCCCCATTACTTAGAAAAGGTGAGCCACCGGTTCAGGTACAAGATACTATCATTACCAACCGAGCTATATCCCCCCATGCATTTGATTCTAATACAATTCACTTTGGCTAGATCCTATCCAAAAGTAAACGTGAAACAGAACAGATAAATACAAATGAAGGGAACAAATATTTCTGGGAGAGGTTATTCGTCTTCCTAGTCTTCGACACAAGAAAAGGACTTTTCACACCCTTTTCTTGTGTCCTTTTCTTGTGTCGAAATACTAATGATTCTTTATATTGTTCATCAAACATTCCTAATGTTAGTTTCTATTTTTTACAGACGTATCAGAACGTTTTTTTATCTCTGATCAAGGATAGAACAAGATCCTTTTTGCATCATATCTAAGGGATTCCTTGGTTCGGGCGAAGAAGCAATGTCACTCGATCCTTATCAAACTGACTGCATGTCTGTGAGGATGCCACAGAGCGCCTTCCACTTCTAATAGGCCACGAACTAGACCAGATCATTCTCAACGAGTCCATAAGGAGTGATCCCATTTTTTTCATCGGGTCCGGGTAGAGACCAAATATCTTGAGCGACCGATCCGGTAGAACATTTGGTTAGTTTATTTCTTATCCCTAAAATCCTATTTTAGCCTGATCTCTATATAGAATAAATAAATAGTATTTGGTTTGTTTATAATTATCTTTAACTATGTTAAATATGTTATTGCTAAAGCTCACAGAGGCGTATCTGTATTTGGCGGAGTCGGTGAACGAACTCGTGAAGAAAATGATCTTTACAGGGAAATGAAAGAATCTGGAGTAATTAATGAACAAAATATTGCAGAATCAAAAGTGGCTCTAGTTTACGGTCAAATGAATGAACCGCCAGGACTCTGCACCTATCCTTTTTTATTTTCGCTTTCTGAACCTTTGTTTGTTTTCGGAAAACGTGATTTGGCTCAGGATTGCACATTTTTATTAATTCCAGGGTTTCTCTGAATTTGAAAGTTATCACTTAGTAAGTTTCCATACCAAGGCTCAATCCAATTAAGTCCGTAGCGTCTACCAATTTCGCCGTATCCCCTTTTTCAGATGAAAATTTCATTGCGATCTCGTTCCCTTTTTTTCATTTATACTGGAACCATTGAATTCATTAGATAGATGCCATATTTTCTCAACGAACCAAGGCCAATCCAAATTGCTCTTGTAAAAGATCTGCTACAATCGAGTCACATGTATCTAGCATATTCATACCTAAGGCTTTTCCGCAAAGTGGTGACGAAACGTATAACTTGTACAAATCTTTCCTTTTTTCCAAGTTGATCCAATCCATTCATTCGTAGAGCTATTTACTCGATCGCAGACATTTCTGGAACACCTCTAACAGAGGGGCAAATAGTCAATTTTGAAAGAACTTATTGTCAATCTCTTTCGGATATAAATCTATCTAATTCAGAAGGGAAGAACTTGTATCAGTATCTCAATTTCAATTCAAACATGGGTTTGATTCACACTCCATGTTCTGAGAAATATTTAACGTACGTAGCAGCAAGGATGGTGCATCGCCTCTTTCTCGTTCTCGACCCAGCAAGTCTGGGGTGAATGAGAACTGGAAAGATCTATTGGGTTGACAAGCCCCACCTGTCTTGACTGGAGGTCAAGAGGGTGCATAATTGTTCTAAACCCTTGCCACCAATGTGATGAATAGGGTTGGAAGGCAAACAGATGACCAACATTCAGCTTCGGTTTCATAACGCTTAGTAAGTTTTCTATATTGTCAAGCTAACAATGGATATAATTAGTACATATATGTGGGTCTGGAACCAATATTCCAGTTGTCAAAGTCTCTCAATTAGATTATATACTGTACTCGGAGAGTGTTTGCTCTCAAAATGTTTCAGGATCTGGCAGTTCATGTTAGTGGGAGCCGTTAGAGACAGGGAGAGGTTCAGTGGCAGACATCGCCATGACTGATGTGTTGGAACTCAAGGGAGCTTCAAAGGTCCTTCAAGTTAACTTATGGTCGTTGTAGCCAGGATAGGGCGAGCAAGTTACTAAATGTATGTCACACCCTAAAATTTCCACTGCGGAGTTTTACCGCGAGGTGTATGACGAACCAAGATCTCAGTCAACGGTCACAACAATCGACAACTATATGATTTAGAAATACGTTCAAACCATACATATAAGTTTGTAAAAGAGTTTAACGAAAACACAGCGGAAACGTAATTATAAGTTACAAACCAAATACCAAAAGGTTTTCAAATAAGTTTGTAGTTTGTTCAAATGAAACTTTATTAATGCATGATCACAAGACGCAACATGACTCCAGTGCGCCTAATCCAAATGCTACCTTAGTTACCTGAGAAAACATATAAAAGTTTGTCAACATATATTATGCTGGTGAGTTCACGTTTTAAGTTTGTAAGTTCGTAAGTTTGTAAATTTTCTGGTAAACACATATATCCTTTTTCACAATTATATCTGATGTTAGCTAGACACCATTACAAGTTACTCAAGCGTTATGAATCACTGCTGAACGATTGTATAACCCGTCACCGGACATCACCCGGTGCCGGAAAGTTTGTTAGGACAAATATGCACCCGTTTGACCTCCAATCGACACGAGTGGGACTTGTCAGGCCCAATAGATCTATTCACACTTTCCCCGCTATGTATCCACATATTCATGATTCACATGTTTGTCCAAAGTTGATGAAAGTCGCTTGGTACACAAGTGATATAATGGAAACCATATGTTTTACAAAGTTTGTAAGTTTGTAATGTTTTCTCCTGTGAAAACTCACCTTAGGTTGCTTTGAGTTAAAAACCCAACTCCAATGTAAAAATAGGCGAATGCTACCGATTCCCTATTTATCATTAAACCTTTATAAGTATATGTTTAAAAATATAGTTTTCTCAATCAACAAGTTTGTTTGTTCTTTCGGTTTACTAAATGTTAACATATACATGCATAGTAATCTAACCCATTGACTCGTTGGTGAAAAGTTTAGTTTTTCTGAGTTAACATAACACACAAATCATCTACATAAGTTTATATACTAATATACACAACATATTAGCCAAATAAACTACCAAATAAGCACATATGCTAAGTTTGTCGATTCTGCGATTTCTGGACAGATTTTGTGTCATCAAAACGATTTTTGATAAAATACCAAATCAACTTATTTGACTCTCAAATTTTTACAGGAACTTCCCATATGTTTGTTGGTACTTTCCATATTTTTATTTTACCATAAAAACCTTCCAAGAATTTACTAAAAATTCCCAAACACTGAAAGGTACAAAAACGTAGCTGTTTGCGACAGTTTAGTAGACGATTTATTAAAAATCACTCGTTGCTCCAATTGACCTGAATCCAATTGGAGAACATCAAAAATTCCTGCATTTAGTTGCTCACCAAATTTCATAACCAGAGGACTTATAAAACTCGAGTTATGACCTTTTAAAGTTGACAAAAATTTCCTGTCTGAAATCAGCTTTGACATCCAAGTTTGTATGATCTCAAATAAATAGCTAGACTTATCCAAATTTAACAAATTAGGACTTTCTGAAAAGCTTAGACCAAGTAGTATATCATACAATCAAAAACTATAACTTTTGGATTCCAAATCAGTAAGTTATGAGCTAAACAAAAACGGATTTCAAATCTGCCAAATTTACAACTCTTGTTATAATCATGTTAACAAAACCATTTCAAACCCAATATCATCAAACTTCAATCTAGCAAGGCATATACATATTCCCTATGGTCAAATCATAACAAAAACATATTTAACCAAGTTTAATATTCATGTTTATATCAAGATTTTCTAAGTTATCTATCATATCAATACTAATCATACTTCCTAGTATTTCATGATCATAACAACATCATCTAAGTATGTAAATTATGTATGAATTTACTTAAACATAGATACAAGCTTTCCTAATCAGATTATATCATAACTCTTATGAAAATATAGCAAGAATAACAAGTTATAAAGATTATACCTCAAGAACACCAACTAGAATTCAAGAAGAATGATCAAACAACTTTAACAATCACTTGGAACACCTTAGCACCTTGAAAGGATGGATTAAAGGCTTGAAGAATCGTATTTTTGGTGATTATAATCGAGCAGGAGAGTGTTTGAGGTGTTATTTGCGATCAGATTGGTTTGTTTATAAAGAAAAGAAAAGTAATCGTAACTCACGCTCCCGCGGGTCGCGGAAAGGGAAAGGTCTCCCTTCCGCGTACCGTGGAGCAAAGTCTGACAGTCTGTTTTTCCACTCACTGCCCGTGTGGCGCGGGAGAAGATGATCCTTTCTCCGCGGCCCGCGGAGAAGCGTAAAACGGATTTAATATTTTATTTTCAATGATTACATCTTTTGTATAAAATATAATTTTTATTATATTTATTTTATAATTATTAATAATAGTTTTTGTATAAAATTCCGAGTCCCGGTCCGATCGAACTCATTACGTTAATTCACGTATACTCACGTAATAGCAGATAGTTTCACATAATCAAATAATTATCACATAATATCACACAATTATATGTTTGTTATTAATTCACCAACTTTCGGGTTTTACTATTCACGCGTATGTTACCCGATGATCCTACCGATCAACGGACTGACTCAACTAACCAAGTTAAGCTCGTTTAACCAAATGTTTCACTAAGGTAGACTTATGTAATTGTTATGGAAGTTACCACGAATTTGCCAAATGTCACATTATCCCCCCGTTGAAAGAATTTTCGTCCCGAAAATTACACCAGTCCAACAAAGAAAGTATCGAAAAGAAATCGAAAGAAAGAACGATAAAGAAATTTTTACCGATTGTCACAATGTACAAGTGTTAACGACAATTTGAAACTTATTAAGCCTCCAAGTGGGAGATTGTTGGGTATTTGTGCAGACTCAATTTGGGTTGGGCCTGGTTCACTTTAGAAGAAAAATTTGTAGCAAACTAATTAATTCGGAGACCTGACCCGTTTCATTTATTTATAGCCCATTTAGTAGCTTTCTTTGAAAACAAGTTTTTGTAACCCTAAACTGTAATTATAAATCGGCATCTTCTATTTGTAATTCATCATCACGAGTGAGGAAAAACAATAATAAAAGTATCCTGGTTGCAGCCCTTGGACGTAGGTCAGCCAACCTAACCACATAAATCTCGCGTGTTTATCTTTGTTTGACTTTTCTCTTGATGTTTCAAATCCTAACACCTTTGGGTTCTACGCAAGGTTTGGCCAACTGTTGCAAAGAAACCTAACTTTTGTTTAAATGTTCAAGCGATACCTACCTTTTTTGGCAAAACTAGTCTCTAGCGTAACATATGTTTTGTCCTTTAAGACAAGCGAAACCTATACTATTCGGGTAACTACTAAGGTTTTGCCATATTGTTTAGGCGAGAGTATTGAGTGATTCGTTTCAAATTTAACCTCTAACCATATTAGCCAGTATAGCTGAAGGTTGAACCATCTTGTAAACATTACGTTAAAACACAACATAAAAGGTGACCTCTAGATTGTGTTTTTTTTTTTTTTGTTTTTTACCATTTTTAAGTTGATATGCATGCTTTCCAAATTTTCTATATTTGTACTTGATTAATGTGCTATTAGTTGTTACATGTTTACAATTGATGTTATAGGAACGATGTTAAATGTTTGACATTACATACGTGATGGTACGTGATTAGTGTACCATGAATCAATGAAAATGTATTGATGGGTCCTGTGAGCGTGACGACGTAGCAGATATGGAGTCTTATGTTGGTATTAGCCTATGGGCTTAGTGTCAAACAATTAATGATGGAGTTTGCTTCATAAAAAAATGTTTAATATTAATTGATGCTTGACGTGAACGATATTACTATCTAGCAGTGTTCAACCTGTCTTTTTAAGTGGTTTACTTAAAATAATGACTTTATATTTTTATCTTAAACTATAAATAACTCACTCAGCGTAGCTGACCTTTTAGCATGTGTTGGATCTTGAAATTAAGACTAATCCTTGCCAAGTTGAAGGTCACAGTATACATGATGTGATGGCTCTGAATATGATTCAAGAAGTTGATAACATTATCCTAAGAGGGAGATGATTCAGTGTCACCAGGTAATTGATCACTGTATAGGTTTAGCTGACTGTCTACCATGGCATTGTCGCTTAGCGACAATTCCAATGGCGAAAGTGCCATGGGAGACAATCAGTAAAACCTATAGTGTTCAAATACCTAATTAACTAAGTCTTGATCAACAATCTTCTAATCTTGACACTTCTAGTCCCTTCACTTTGTTGATAACATTAGACTACAATTTTAGACCCAACATCATGCATGTTAGGTTTAATCAGGAATTGATGTCAATCTCGATAGGAGACTCCATGCTTGAAATTGAAGGTTGCCCTACTCTAAAGATTGGCATCTTGTTGATCTTAGTCTACGTGATGAGACTTTACTTGTTATGTTTTCAATTTGATGACTTATGTAACAAATATTGATGTTTTTTTTTCCATGTTTTGACATTTAACAGCTTATAAGCTAAATCGATGATTGTATCTTACTGTGAGGTCTCCCAAGATCGGGGTCTTACATTTTATGTTACTATCGTGTGGTGGTGGGACAAAAAAGGCATTAAACATGTTTTCACTAAATAGCAACAAGTTGTGACTTGCACCCCTACCCCTTTCTGAAACTCAACCTACTAAAAACAAACCCTTATGGGGTCGAAGTATTGATGTGAAATTGTGAATAACCCGTTGGACTCTGTGAAAGAACCGAACCAAAAATATATTCAGATGATGTATAAATTACTTTCTATATGGGAATCCAAAAATACTTGAATACTTGGTCCTCACATGTATTATCCCTAAAACAAGTTGAAGAGATAAGAAGCATCTCTTTGTATAAATAGGAGCACAAGCATGTGAGTTGCAGCTACTTATAGAGTTTAGAGGAAACAAGAACCACTGTTTCTCTCTTTAAAAAATAAAAAAAAATGGCATGCTTAAACATGCAAATGAATGAGCAACAACAAGGTGGCTTCTTGGGGCCAAGAATCTCATTCTCAAATGATTTTGCTGACACCCAACAAACGACAACCAATATGAAGAACAACACTTATAGAGAAGCTCCTGTGTCTTCTGAATTTGAGTTTTCTGTGCCTAGTTTTGCTTCAAATTCTGCTGATGAACTCTTTTTCAAAACCAAGATTCTGCCTTTGAAAGAGAAGGCTGTCACAACACTTAGAGATGAGCTTCTTGCAGCTAAAGATGATGATGATGATGACATCTTCTTCCCAAAAAGCTCAGGGTGGTGGAGATTTGGAAAAAGCCAAAGTCAAAGCCTAAATCTAAATCACAATAGCTCTTTGGCAGCAAAGAAAGGTGATCATAAGAATCATGGTGGTTTAGACACCATTGATGAAGCAAACCAATATCTCAGGTTAGTTATAAATTACACATTACTATTATTTTTATATTTATCTACTTTATAAAAAAAAACTAAAATCACTTACTACATTTTGTTTCACCTTAATAAACCAAGAAAACATTATTTAGTGACATGATTTTGTGTAGTAGAGTTACTTTTCAGTTTTTTTATTTTTCAGTTTTCTTTTATTAATCTATATATGATTATAATTTTTAAAAGAATATAAATGAAATTTAAAATTTTAGAATGATATGAATTATTTTACACAACATATATTGTGATGCCAAAAGTAAATAAGTAACTTATGTAAGTTGTATACACATCAGGTTTTTTTTTCTAAATCCTTTTTACACAATAATATCACTATATTAGGATATGAAGATCTTGGATCCATAAACCATTATTATTGGTGTAACGTCATATGAATATAACTGTTTTTTTTTTTTTTCAGGAAATGATTGCTATGATTGGTGATGAGCAACGGTTACAAGTGAGGGTGGATTTTTATATATTTTTATTTGTAATATTTTTGTTTAAATTATGAGGTTATTTTGTGGAGTTTTTAGGGTTTTAAATATGGTCATAGATGTTCAGATTTGTGTGTATTCATTTAGTTCAATCTATATGTTATGGTTATAGTTAAGTGATTTACGATTATGGGTGGTTTTTTGTACATATTTGATTGGAAAGTTATTTGTTATTATGTTAAATGTTGAATAAACGTTTATCTTAGTTGTCTGCGTATCTTGATAATTTTAAGAAAATAAATTTTCACACTATTTTACCTCCATCCGGGAGCTAGACAAACAACAACAACAACCGATTTCATATATCTACTTTATGTTCGTGTATCATCAAAATGTCATGAAAAATACAAACTTAATCAACATTTAAGATAATAGTAGACACGTGACGAATTTCGAGTATAAATAAAAATAAATAGTAAAAAGCTCACTAGGTTTATATATTTCATCACACTTTATATGCTACATAAACATAATAGGCAAATAAAAATTAAAGTATTTATTGATTAAAGGAGTAAAAGCTATTATCTCCCATATGAGCTTAACATTGTTCAAAAATTATATAAGAATATGATTTATTGATAAATCTTGTTGTACTTCACATGTAAGAAATTTTATAATGGGAAAAAGAAGTTGGATCAGTTCAGATCTCAATCTCAATAGTCAATACCTTTAAAAAATTAAAAAATGGTCCTTAAACTTAAAGATTGCTGCTTCCTTCAATGCCCAGGAAATCACTATGAAGCTGGCATTTTTCTTATTACAAGAAAATTACATTGATTGATATCTGGATAATATTAAATAAATCTTGAATACAACTGTTGAACCATAAATGATGCCATTAATATAGACACACTTGTAAAGAGTGGTGTATATAGAGATTAACGGGGTCAAAACGGTTCTTTTTTTTAAGTGAACTTCATTAAAAACCGTCCACCCGGTCTTCAAAGCAAGGACCGGAAGCCAAAAACTATAACATGTATAACGGACTCAACCTCCACTCATTCCAAACAACCTTTTTAAATCTAGATCTAGCTCTAAACCACAATAAAGACAAAGACTTCACCTTAGCGACAATCTCGCCAACTCTAACTTCTCTATGTCTAAATATCTTCTCGTTTCTAGCGTTTCATATCGCCCACATCGTAACCATAATAATACCTTGAATGATCACTTTTTCCATCTTAGTTCTTCTACCATTTGGTAATTTTAACAAATCTTGAACATCAAAAGCGAAAATGGGCCTATATTACACCAAGACCCAATCGCCGCCCAAACCCCAAACGCGACACCACACCCAGTGAACATGTGAATAGTCGTCTCATCATCCACCTCGCAGAGAGCACAATTAGTTTCCTGAATGTTAACGCGTCTTCGCTGAAGAGCAACCTGGGTTGGGATCCGATCCATTTCGACGCGCCAAACAAAAATTTTTATTTTAAGGGGAACCCATGTAATCCACCGCATCGAAAACTATCTCACTGGGCTGCAATCACGGACCAAAAGCAGCTTAAAGTCAGCAACAGAGAAACACCCATCTTTATTCCCATCCCAAGTCCATCTATCCTTGTACCCTGTCAAAACCAAACCAAACCAAACCATCCAATTGACCTTCTAGCTCCAGAAGTTGCTGAGTTTCTGCATTATTAAAAACTTCTTTGTTCCAGCTAGCTACAAGTAACCGAGTTTGAACCAGAATTCTGAAACTACTGTTGTCTTGTCTGAAGCAATACGATACAGATCGATCTGGGAATAAGTCCTTGAAAGGAGTATCGCCACGCCATTTGTCGCACCAAAAGCGAATGTCATAACCATTACCAAAACAGCCACGAAACTGCACATTTAAGCTGGCCGACTGCAGTACTAATTTAGTTAAACATGTAACCAAAGCTTTCGAACCTCCTGCGATGCTTCGATTGACAGGAAGAATATCCCACGATTTGTTTTTTTTTTCGTTCACACATATATAAATGTAAATGGTAATTCTCAAACTTTATTGATTTAATACTTTAAAAATTAAAAACAT
Organism: Ambrosia artemisiifolia; assembly: GCA_032199755.1. Lineage (NCBI taxonomy): Eukaryota > Viridiplantae > Streptophyta > Magnoliopsida > Asterales > Asteraceae > Ambrosia > Ambrosia artemisiifolia. Next base: position 52,969,022 of record CM063515.1, on the reverse strand, counting down.
TCATGTTATATATTTTTTAACAAGACAAATATAGTTAAAGGGAATGTATTTAAGATATATCATATATGCAAGTTCTTTTTACAATAACCCAAATTAAAAACATTCATGTTAAAAATTAAAAACTTCATAAAACCAAAAGATTTCACATTTAATGTTAGGATCTGAGTTTGATTGTTTTGATTGTTTAGACAAATAATGAGATCAATGAAGTGAGATATAAATGGAAAGTACAGCGGAATGATAAACTATAAATCAAAACAAGAGAATAATTGTTTTTAATCGAAAGCTTTCATTAGATTGAAAGATTACAATTGTACAAATACTCCCCCTCAGCCTGATCACTCAGAGAATGTTTGTCTTAAGAGAATGACGAGAGTGATGAATAGAACAGTACAATCACTGTTCTATTTATAGACTAAACTAAACCTCTGATGATCACTGCTGACGTCACCTAAGACAGCGACCTCTAACTGACTAACAACATAAAACATCTGCTAACTACAACTACTGTTACATTGAAAACACTGCTAACATAAACTACTGTAAAGGAAAACTCTGATGGTCTTTATCATCTGTTGAATCCAAAGTGCTGTTGGTTCCAACAGACCTTTGTCTTCAGTACTTGATCAGCAATTGTTTCTTCATCAGATCTTTGTCTATCAGTTGTTTGTTCAGCAGCAGCAGTTGTCTTCATCAGTTGTTTGGTGTAGCAGTTGTTAGGGTCAACAGTCTTTTGGGGAAAGTATCTTGAATCAACTGTTTTATTCAAAGGATCAAAAGATAGAATATTTTGGCTTTCTAATCATCTGTTCTTCTCCAGGTCAGCAGACCCAACATTTAATTTAAGATATATCATATATGCAAGTTCTTTTTACAATAACCCAAATAAAAATTGTTCAGAATATTATAAAGGGAATGTATTCCAACTGGTTATCATACAAACAAAGTTATCATGATACATAGATAAAATTGAGAAAGGAGATAACAAGGTCAGCCTGTTTTGGGTTAACAAGTTGCTATTACAAAACACAACCATACAACACTTGTAACATTCATAGTCCCATCCTAATGCACAAGCAGCGGTCCGCATCAACGACAAAAAACGCGCCAAATATCCGCGTCATCATCATCATGCAAGCAGCGTACGCCAAAATTGAATCATTCCCACAAAAAAATTAGTCTTTTTACGCGTAAAACTGTATCTTTAAACAATACTGTCACCAAGGTGCATTAGCCTCTTTACAAAAGACTACCTCAAGATTCTCGCTTGTTAGCTTTAGAGTTTCGATCTCAATATCAAGAATCTTGATCACATCTTTAATCCCACAAAGCGTTTTACTGATAACTCGCATCTCATCTTCTGCTTCCAGGCGCTCATTCTTTTTGGCTTCCAAAAGCTTGTTTGAGTCAAACAACATCCCAACAAGCTTACTAATCCGAGCTCTTAAGAACCCGACTTTCATACCCATCTCTTCAAAGGCTTGAAGGGTTTTATCCCAAGTGTCAAGATCATCACGAGTAATGCCAACTTTACATGCTCTGATTGCATCAGCGATTGTAACGGTTTCAAGAATAATCCCAACTGCTAGTTTAACATTCAGACCTACCTTTCAAGAGGTTTTCATGAATATATGCCTTTTGATTATGACATAAATCATAGTATTTGATTTGAAAGTGTTTTGGTATTTCAGAATGTATGACTAAATTGTCCACAACGATACTGAACTCATCGATATTCTTGATTTCTTTGAACTCGAGAACAGATTGTGAGAAGCTGAGTCCTTCGGAAACTGGTGAATCTGCATAGTCATTGTTGTCTTGTGATGATTGATCAGACACTACTAAACTGTTTTCTTCAACATTTTGTTTATTTAAATCGATATCCATATCCTCTGTTTTCCGTAGATTATTTGAGTCACTTTTGATTTGATGTTCATCTGATCAAGTTCAAAAGGAGAGTCAGTTAGAAAAAGAAAATAAATCAGAATTATATTAAAGCAACTTACAACCATTCATGCCACAAGGAACCAAGTTTAATAGCCCGAGCACCCCATCGACTTCATTCAGATCGTGTGCCCTTACAATGTAAACCTGTTAATAACAATTTAAAAGATTAAACTTTTTATGTCCAACCTTTGTACTTTCATCAATAAACAACACAATGAAAATGGGTCATATACCCTAAATTTCCAGTGGTAAATCAGTTGAAAAACAAGAGCGTCGCCTTCAAGCAGTTTATGAGTATTTGAAAAGCCTCGCCAGCCACCACTTAATCCAGTTTTGTCAGCAAGAAACTTTGTGTTACATTCTTGTTCATGTTCATCCATGATAAGAATGAGAAGAATCTTAAGAGAGAGAATCAATCAAACCAAGCTAATCTCTTATTATGATTGAAGCTATTTATAGAGATACATTGTGTTCTTGGTTTCCCGCCTATACAACGGCTAACTAACTAACTGATCAACTAACTTTTGAACTATCTAACATTGTCACTTTCAGTCCCTATTATGACAATTATTACAATTGATGCCCAATTACAATTCTCATTCGTAACAATCCACTAACACAATTGTTTCATCATGTTTTGGCATATGCAAATCACAGAATTTCTTTGGAAACCCCTGGTTAAATCACAAATGTAACACCAATGAGATTTTCATACTTCATCTTGTCGCCTTTCGACTTAATTGCATATTTACCCAACCCAAAACCAAAATTGCATACATTAAATTTACCTATTTTGATTTATTTTATTAAACAAAATTATTGAATGACCATTTTACCCTTAATTTAACTCGAACTTTAAAATTCTATAAATTTACATATTTACCTTCTCTTTATTCCTTACTAATATATGTAAATTTGGTTTTGGGTCGGGTAAATATGCAATTATTAACTATATATATTATTTGAATTCAAGTCAGTTCGGGTCACAATTCCCCAACTAGCCTATTATGTTCGAATTTTGGGGTTTTTGAGTTCGATTAGAAAAAATGAACACCCCTAGTGTAAAAGATGTAAAATTTCAGCGGAAGCGTTTTGTGTTTAGGTTGAGTTTATTTGTTGGCCTTGCGGCCGGAGGCCGCTAGGTTTCTAGCGGGAGACTCTCAAAACTGCAAGGTAGTTTTTAGTAAAAGAAGTAAAGGGATAGAATAAGAAAGATGGTATTGATTGATTGATACTTGGTACATTCAAATGAGGAGATAACCTCCTCTATAAATACAAGAAAGGAAAACATAAAATAGGCAAATAGCTAATCTAGAGGCACAAAATAAGGAGACACAAATCATGGGGCACAAATCTTGGAGGCATAAATCTTGGGCATAATGGAAGAAATAAATCATGGAAGATCCTTCCACAAGAAGAAAAGTCGGGTTCCTTGAACCCACAAAAGGAAAAGTCGGGTTCAAATCTTTGAATTCGCAATAAATATTGGAGATCATGACCATTTGACTAGCCAAAGTAATAATTCTAGTCAAAGTCTTCCTTGACTTGTGCCTCCAAGATTTATGCCCAAAGACTAATACATTGACTTGTGCCTTTAGATTAGCTCATTTCTTATTTTACCATTTTCCATTTATGTATTTATAGGAGATTGTTTTCTCCTTTACTATTGTACCAAACATTATAATCAAAATAACATCTTTCATATTCCTCTCTACATTTCTTATACAAAAACCACTTTACCATTTTGAGAGTCGTTAGCTAGTTACCGAGTCGCCTCCGGCCGCAAGGCCAAACCAACAAACCTAACCAAATAGAAAGAAAAGTCGGGTTCTTTTGACCCGCAAGATAAAAGAAAGTCGGGTCCTTTGAACCCGCAAAAAAAAAAAAAAGAAAACGTCGAGTTTTCTTAACTCGCGAGAAAAGTTGGGTCGTTGGACTCGCAAAAGAAAGAAAAGTCGGGTTCAAATCTTGAACCCGCAAGAAGAAGAAAAGTCGGGCTCTTCAAGCTCGCAAGGAAAAGAAAAGTCGGATTCTATGAATTCGAAAGAAGAAAAGTCGAGTTTTTCAAGCTCGCAAGAAGAAAAGTCGGGTTCTTAAAACCCGCAAGAAGAAAAAGTCGGGTCCAAGTCTATGAGCCCGCAAGAAAAGCAAACACTCCAACTTGAAAGGGGAGTGTTCGAAAAAGAAGAAATATCACTTGTCAAGTTGGGCGTTCGTAACCTTCACGCTCCAACTTGAGGGGGAGTATTGGAGATCATGACCATTTGACTAGTCAAAGTACTAATTCTAGTCAAAGTCTTCCTTGACTTGTGCCTCCAAGATTTATGCCCAAAGACTAGCACATTGACTTGTGCCTTTAGATTAGCTCATTTCTTATTTTACCATTTTCCATTCATGTATTTATAGGAGATTGTTTTCTCCTTTACTATTGTACCAAACATTATAATCAAAATAACATCTTTCATATTCCTCTCTACATTTCTTATACAAAAACCACTTTGCCATTTTGAGAGTCGTTAGTTAGTTACCAAGTCGCCTCCGGCCGCAAGGCCAAACCAACAAACCTAACCAAATAGAAAGAAAAGTCGGGTTCTTTTGACCCGCAAGATAAAAGAAAGTCGGGTCCTTTGAACCCGCAAAAAAAAAACGTCGAGTTTTCTTAACTCGCAAGAAAAGTTGGGTCGTTGGACTCGCAAAAGAAAGAAAAGTCGGGTTCAAATCTTGAACCCGCAAGAAGAAGAAAAGTCGGGCTCTTCAAGCTCGCAAGGAAAAGAAAAGTTGGATTCTATGAATTCGCAAGAAGAAAAGTCGAGTTTTTCAAGCTCGCAAGAAGAAAAGTCGGGTTCTTAAAACCCGCAAGAAGAAAAAGTCGGGTCCAAGTCTATGAGCCCGCAAGAAAAGCAAACACTCCAACTTGAAAGGGGAGTGTTCGAAAAAGAAGAAATATCACTTGTCAAGTTGGGCGTTCGTAACCTTCACGCTCCAACTTGAGGGGAGTATTGGAGATCATGACCATTTGACTAGTCAAAGTAATAATTCTAGTCAAAGTCTTCCTTGACTTGTGCCTCTAAGATTTATGCCCAAAGACTAGCACATTGACTTGTGTCTTTAGATTAGCTCATTTCTTATTTTACCATTTTCCATTCATGTATTTATAGGAGATTGTTTTCTCCTTTACTATTGTACCAAACATTACAATCAAATAAATCTTTCATATTCTATCTCTATATCCTTGTACCAAAACCACTTTGCCATTTTGAGAGTCGGTTAGTAAGAAACCGAGCCGCCCTTGGCGGCAGGGCTAAACTAACCAAACCCAATACAAAACCGCTTCCGCTAACCAAACACAAAATCGCTTCCGCTTAGAATTTTATAAAAGATTATACTTTTTCGATGATAAACTATAAAGTAAGTCATGAAGTTACCAGCCAAAAGCAACGAACAACATGTGAAGGAAGCATAGACTTAACAAAACTCGGTAGCTCAGATGGGAGGCTTGCTTGCACCTCAGTAGCTCGATTAATCGCAGCACATTTCGACCGCGAATCACAAGCATTATCCTAACAAAACCCAACTAGTTTCACTTCTCAAGAATGCTAGTTTAACAACATATATGTCTGACTGAAAATAACTAGTGCTGCAAACAAGCCGAGTCAGCACCAGTGGCGAAGCTTGAAGATCAAATCGGCGCTGGCCGGACTCAATTTTTTCGCATCGTTAGGGTCCGGAAGATCAAATAGGTGGGGCCGGACTCAATCCATATAAAAATTACCTACGAAAATCGCAAACTTCCACCGTTGAGCCAAAAAATGGTGGGGGCCGGGGCACCCCTGGCCTCACCGTCACCATTGGTCAGCACGAGCTCGTTTAACCTATGATAACTTGAGCTCGAGTGTTGCTCAATTCGAGCTTTGTTTCTAAAGCTCGATTTTGGCTCTTAGGTAGTGTTTGAAGCTCGATTTTGGCTTGCTATTCAGAAAGGGGTGGCGGCGCAGCTTGTTGCCCGCCTACCCGTTATCTTAATGTAATTTTCTTTGTCCTGGAATAAAAATCTCATAACTAAAAAAAATATATATATATTTATTTATTTTTACATAATTTTTTAAATAGCAACAAATATTATTTAAATATATATTACTTAAAAGTTACATTAACAGCGGGCTCGTTTAGACTCATGAGCCGGCTCAAGCTTGATAAGCAAGCTCGGGCTCTGACTCTTTTACTAAACAATTTTGTTTTTATCCTCAGCCACAAGCTCGTTTTCAAGCTTGCGAGTACCTCAACTCATTTGCACCCCTTTAAGTAACCCAAAAAAAAAAAAGAAAAAGAAAAGGGGCCTAGTGTCTTGAGCCTTTGCTTAGTATTCTTATCTTTGACCTTCATTAAGCTTTGCTTAAGCTGCATTGCCTTTGTCCGTTTGGACTGCAAACAGAACAAAACAAAGAAAGAAAGAAAGACGTAAAATTAATAGTGGCAGTGAATCGAGCGTAAATATGTACAGACTCTGATGGTTGTATACCTTGGAAGACAAAGAGGGATAAAAATGGAAGATGGATTATTATTATTATTATTATTATTATTATTATTATTATTATTATTATTATTATTATTATTATTATTATTATTATTATTATTATTATTATTATAATACCGTTTGATTTAAAAAGGAAAGAAGGAGGTATAGAGTTTTGAAAATGTACAATTGATTTGGGGGGGGGGGGGGGGTGTTGTGGTTTGGTAATGTCATGATTTTATGAACGATGCTTGTACCCGGGCGTTCCGAGTTCGAGCCACGAGGTATGCAAAACTTATGCGAAGGGTGAACGGTTGAAAAGCCGGTATGCACGTGGAATCGAACTGGGGGTGTGGAGGTCGTTGGCAAGCGACTCTCCCAGGTGATCTGTTAGCCGGCCAAAAAAAAAGAACGATGCTTGTATGGGGAGATGAAATTGCTATTCTTAAGTCACATTTTAAAATTGTATTTGAAAAAAAAATGGTTTTAAAGTATTTTTAGACGCATGGAATATGGGTGCGTCTAAAACTATTATTTTATTATATATGGGCTTTTATATCAATCAATATCGTTTGTTTTGCCCATAAAGAGCTCACGTCGATTTCTTTTTTGTTGCATGAATATAGACTTCTTAAAAGTTTACCCATCGTTTGGTATGGGGTAATGGAATGGACGAGGTAATGGAATGGACAAGGTAATGGAATGGATCATTACCATTCCATGTCTTGTTTGGTTGCCATGTGGGAATGAAACAAAACATTACTTTGTGTTGTTAGATAGGCAGGAAAAGACGAAAAAAATAAAATCGGAGGTGAGTGGCGGTGGTCGGTGGTGGTAAGTGGCGGTGATGGTGGGTGGTGGGTGATGGGTGGTGGCGATGATGGTATGTGGTGGTAGCGTGGTGGTGGGTGGCAACGGCGGCGGTGGGTGGTGACGAAGATGGCGATGGGTGGAGGTGGATGGCGGCGATGGTGGGTGGGTGAAGGTAGTGGTAGGTGGTGAGCGACGGTGGTGGGCGGCGTTGGGTGGTGTTGGATGGCGGCGGTGGGGTGGGTGACGGTGGTGGGTGGCAGGGGTGGTGGGTGGATGACGGTGGTGGGTGGTGGCGGTGGTGGTTGGTGGCGGCGACGGCGACGGTAGTGGTGGCGGCAACGGTGGTGGGCGACAGTGGTAGGTGGTGGGCGACGATGGTGGGTGGTGACAGTGGTGGTGGGTGGTGGCGATGGTGATGGGTGGTTGTGGTGGTGGTTGGTGGGTTATGGTGTTGTTAGTAAAGGGTGAATGAGAGATGGAATGAAAAAAAAAACATGGGGGTGGATGGAATGGTTTTGAGGGAATGGAATGCCTTGTGGAATGGGTGATTCCATTCCTTTAACCAACCAAACACACTATTTTTCATTACCTCGTAAAGGTCCATTCCATTCCCCTTTCCATTTCATCATACGAAACGCTACCATGTGTTATATTTCGTATGTGTGAACAACATAAAGAGGCGACAAGGGTGAATCTATGTAAGAACATCCATCGATAAAAAGAAGATGAAGAAGCATAGTTGTTAAAAATATATGTCTTATTTTATTTACAATTTTATTATTTACAATTTATTATTTTTTGTTATCTTATTCTCTTGCATAAGAATATTTTTGTAGGGAAATAAGTTCGGGCCCAGTATGTATTCCAATCCGTTGGTCCAATCCAAGTATTAGTGGTTGAGCCCAGATATGAGGAAGCCCAGAGTTGAAGAAGCCCAGTTTGTGAAGTCCAGTTAACAAGGTTCGGGTCCAGGCTTATTTGGCGATCCGTGTGCGGGATTGGACGACCAGGATCATATCTAAGTGTGTTTCCTTAGATATGATCAACAGTGTTGGTAGCTTCGGGTGTGTTTCTTTCCAAGCCTGTGAGATGGCTATATAAGGAGTTCTCGTCTCAGTCGTACCAGTTTTGACGAGTTGATATTTTTTACTCTCTTGTTTTGTTCCTCACCTGTATACTCTCTAGGGTTTAGATTTTAGTGTTTGTTTGATCATCATCTTTGATGATTCCTGAGTTGATCTAGAGTTAGTTTAGAGAGTTGTGAGTGTATGTTGTAAGTTGTTCATCCTTTTATGAACAACTAATCTTTTCATTTGTATTGTTCTTATTTCATAATAAAGTACTTTACGTTTGATCTGAGAAAAGTTCACATGGTATCAGAGCTCAAGGTTGAGCTCTGTTTCTGATTCCGCTGCTATTTTTGATTGAAGGAGGATCTTGGATCTGTTATCTTCAGATCTAGGGTTTCTTGGGGAAAAAGAAGGAAAGCGGTAAATCTTGGATCTGTTATCTTCAGATCTAGGGTTTCCTGGTCAGAAGGAGTTGTTCTCTTCTCTTACTGCTCTCTGACGATATAACCCTAAGTGAAGGTTATACGTTACGAGTTTCTGGTGAGATCTTTCTGATTTGTCTTTGTTTCTTCTTTCTTAGAGTTGTCCTAAGGAGTCTTTGCCAGAGCTTGTGCTCTGTGTTAGCTTTAAGGTCGGTCTAGTTTTAGGTGGCTCCCACACGAGGACCTGCGTTGGCACCATTGAGTGACGAACCAACGATCTGGAACACCAGTGTGGCTTCGCCTGTGTCTGTTTTTGATTTGATCTTAAGTTGCTTTGTTTGTTTTTGTGGTTGTCTTGATTGATTGTGTGATTGATCTTGTGCTACCTGTTCTTGATTTAATATTTGTTTCTGTGAGAAATCTGTGGTAGTAATTCCGGTTAATTGTTTTGATTAATCATGTTGGTTTGCTACTTGTGCTATTATATCTCTGTTACTGTTTTGCTAGACTGTTTGCTGTCTATCTGAATAACTGGTAACATGTCTGAATCTAGTAGTGATTCTGGTGATCGTAGATTAGGAGGTGTTACTCGAATTAGCAAGCTTGATTCTAGTGATCCTCTATATCTTCATGCTAGTGACTCTGCAAATTTGTCTATTATTTCTATAAAACTAAAAGGCACTGAGAACTATACTGTTTGGAGTAATGCCATGATTTTAGCATTACAAGTTAAAAATAAGTTAGGATTCATTAATGGTGAATGTTTAAAAAATGAAGATGATCCTATACTTGCTAGGCAGTGGGAAAGATGTAATTCTGTGGTATTAACTTGGATTTTAAACTCAGTTTCTGAAGAACCCTACATGGGAAAAGTTTATTCAAAACTTGCCTCTGATGTATGGAGAGATCTGAAAGAAACTTATAATAAAATAGATGGTTCAGTAGTTTTTGACTTGTATCAGAAAATTAACTCTTTCACTCAAAGTGGGATGTCTGTGTCTGATTACTATCATAAACTAAATGTGTGTGGCAACTCTTGTTCTTTGTCTAAGGTGTGTTATAATTCTGTGAATGAGTGTAACTTGTGGCATGCTAGACTAGGACACCCTTCTAACCAAGTCCTCAAGGTCCTAAGTACTAGTCTAAACCTTAAAATAAGTGACAAAGATAGTCTCTGTGAAGTTTGCCAGAAGGCAAAACAATACAGAGAGCCTTTTCCTTTAAGTGAACATAAAACTACTCAGTTAGGTCAATTAATACATGTAGATGTATGGGGACCATATAGGGTAGCAGACAGAGATGGTAACAAGTATTTTTTAACTATTGTTGATGACTATACTAGAGCTGTCTGGGTATGTCTTATGAAAAATAAAACTGAAGTTTTTGAACACATACAAGATTTTGTGAACATTTTGTTAAATCAATTTCAAAAATCAGTTAAAGTACTTAGGAGTGATAATGGGACAGAGTTTGTGAATAATCAAATGAATACCTTTTGTAGATCAAAGGGAATTATTCATCAAACTACTTGTGCCTATACCCCTCAACAAAATGGTGTTGTTGAGAGGAAACATAGGCACTTGTTGAATGTTGGAAGGGCTTTATTATTCCACAGTAGTCTTCCTGTTAGGTTTTGGACTGATTGTATTCTAACTGCTTCATACTTGATAAATAGGACTCCCTCCTCAGTGCTTGGTGGAAAAACTCCCTATGAATTAATATATGGCTTTGTTCCTTTTTTAGATCATTTGAAAGTGTTTGGTTGCCTGTGTTTTTGTACAGTGTTAAATGAGTCAAATAAGTTGGAAAGTAGGGCAGAAAAATGTGTTTTCTTAGGATATTCTCATGAGAAAAAAAGGGTATAAAACTTTTAGTTTAGATACCAAAACTATTTTGTACTCAAGAGATGTTAAAATTTTTGAAACATGCTTTCCATTTAAAGAACAAAATGTTTTTAATAAATTTGACTCTAATCCTGATAAAACAGTAAACAATTTAAACTTTTTTGATTATTTTGAAAACACTGAGTCTGAACACTTCTTGAATAAGGATGATCCCAATGATGAAGAAAGGAACATAGGTAATAGTGACTTAGGAACACATGAAAACCTGCAACCAGGCCAACAGTGGACTGATCAAGGCAAGGTTGATACTAAGCAGCCTAAAGCTAGTATTCAGCAGCCTTCAGACACCGACCATGATGCTGGTAGGGCAGAACATGTGAATACTGAGTATGATGATACCACTCAATCTGAGGGTGACATAGTTCAAGATAGTGTTAGGAAAACATCTGGAAAAAGTAATTTTCCTAATAAATATAGTGACTATGTTATAGAAGGTAAAGTAAAGTATGGTTTGGAAAAGGTAGTAAATTTTTCAAAATTATCTTTTGAAAATAAATGTTTTTCCACCACACTTGATAGAACAAGGGAGCCTAGAAACTATTATGAAGCTGTTAGGGATGACAATTGGGTTAGGGCCATGAATGAGGAATTAGAAGCCCTTTACAGGAATGACACTTGGGAGATTGTTGATCTTCCTAAGGGTAAGAACAAAGTTGGTTGCAAATGGATTTATAAGGTAAAGTATAAATCCACAGGTGAGGTTGATAGGTATAAGGCTAGATTAGTAGCTAAAGGGTTTAGCCAAAAAGAGGGTATAGATTATGAGGAGACTTTTTCTCCTGTTGTGAAGTTAGTGACTGTTAGATGCGTAATAAGTCTAGCTGTTCAGAATGATTGGAAAATCTTCCAATTGGATGTTAATAATGCCTTCCTTTATGGTAATTTACATGAGGAAGTGTACATGTCACTCCCAGAGGGGGTAAATGAACCTAATGGGAAAGTGTGTAGGCTTAAGAAGTCTTTATATGGCCTGAAACAGGCTCCACGAATGTGGAATGAAAAACTTGTCAGTGTGCTGAATGAGTTTGGTTTTGCTCAAAGCAAATGTGACTATTCTATGTTTGTAAAGAATGACAACAATGTGTTTGTTGTATTGTTAGTGTATGTAGATGATATAATCATTACTGGTAATTCTGTGAAAGAAATTAATATTGTTAAAGAATGTTTTAAAACTAAGTTTTTAATAAAAGACTTGGGTGAGTTAAAACATTTTTTAGGAATTGAGGTGTTGAAAACTGATGATGGTTTGTGTTTAACTCAAAGGAAGTACTGTACAGAACTTTTAGCTGAATATGGAATGTTAGGGTCAAAACCCATTTCTAATCCAATAGAACAAAATAGTGTGTTGACAAATATTGTACTTAATAAGAATAAGTTGTTGAGTAACATTGTTGGTTATCAACAACTTGTGGGTAAACTTATATATTTGTCACACACTAGGCCTGACATTTCATACACAGTTCATTACTTGAGTCAATTTATGCAAAAGCCCTGTGAAGGTCATTTGAAAATTGCCTTAAGATTATTAAGGTATCTTAAATCCTCTCCAGGAAAAGGAATCCTGTTTTCAAAACATGATTCATTCAACCTGGTAGGATTTTCTGATTCTGACAGGGGCAAATGCATAGATAGTAGGAAATCTGTGACTGGTTTTTGTATCTTTATTGGTAATTGCTTGATACCATGGAAAAGTAAAAAACAGGCCACAGTAGCCAGGTCTTCAGCAGAAGCTGAATATAGGGCTATGTGTGCTGCTGTTTGTGAGTTAATATGGGTCAAAAATCTTATGTCAGAACTTGAGGTTAGTATCAGTATTCCTATTCAGTTGTTTTGTGACAGTTCTGCAGCTTTGTCAATAGCTGCAAACCCAGTGTTCTTTGATAAAACAAAACACTTTGAGTTGGACTTGTTTTTCCTAAGGGATCACATTAATAAAGGGTTGGTTAAAACAGTCAAAATAGCTTCTGAAAACCAACTGGCAGATTTGTTTACTAAAGGTTTGTTGACACATCAACATCAGAAAATTTGTGAAAGAATAAGGATGATAGATGTGTTTAAATAATAAAATTGAGAGGGGGTGTTAAAAATATATGTCTTACTTTATTTACAATTTTATTATTTACAATTTATTATTTTTTGTTATCTTATTCTCTTGCATAAGAATATTTTTGTAGGGAAATAAGTTCGGGCCCAGTATGTATTCCAATCCGTTGGTCCAGTCCAAGTATTAGTGGTTGAGCCCAGATATGAGGAAGCCCAGAGTTGAAGAAGCCCAGTTTGTGAAGTCCAGTTAACAAGGTTCGGGTCCAGGCTTATTTGGCGATCCGTGTGCTAGGATTGGACGACCAGGATCATATCTAAGTGTGTTTCCTTAGATATGATCAATGGTGTTGGTAGCTTCGGGTGTGTTTCTTTCCAAGCCTGTGAGATGGCTATATAAAGAGTTCTCGTCTCAGTCATACCAATTTTGACGAGTTGATATTTTTTACTCTCTTGTTCTGTTCCTCACCTGTATACTCTCTAGGGTTTAGATTTCAGTGTTTGTTTGATCATCATCTTTGATGATTCCTGAGTTGATCTAGAGTTAGTTTAGAGAGTTGTGAGTGTATGTTGTAAGTTGTTCATCCTTTTATGAACAACTAATCTTTTCAGTTGTATTGTTCTTATTTCATAATAAAGTACTTTATGTTTGATCTGGGAAAAGTTCACAATAGTATTTGTGATGATGGTTCAAGCTACGAGCCTACGATGGTGGTTCGGCTACACCTAGATGTTCTCGGTGAAACGTAGAAGCTTTGAGGAAATGACAATAAGACAAAGGGTTGCTAGAAATTTCACTCTAGTGGGAATAGTCGCGAAAAGATTGTTTGGGGCTAACCACCATTATTTGATAGTAGAAGACGAGGCGACAAGAAACATGGTCACCTACTTTCTATCACATGCTTAGTCCGTCTAACATTCTTAATATTTTGTTTTTAGATCTTTATTTTTTTTTAATATTAGGGTATAATGGTTATTTTAGCTTCATTTAACTCAAATTTTTATCGAGCATTCATACAAGGACAAAAAACATGACGATTAAGTGAATAGCTACAATAGTTATAATTTTTTTTTTTTTTTTAATATACCACAACAAAGTTCCAAATAATTTACCCTTACTTTTAATTAACTAAGTCTTTACCAAGTATATTTATTTTGTGTTTGTTTTAAACAAACACAACTTTACAAGAATTGTGAGGACCACATAATACCTTTAACAAAACGCTTTGTTGATTTAATCAGAGAGAGACAAGAGTTAAAAGTACACGGTTACATAACAACATTACGTATTACAGTTACAAGTATATAAACGTTTATACGGTACTTACAGAACTCTACTTAGTATTAGTTAAAGATTAAACGTTGCTCTTGTCGTATGCTACACCCACACACACGTGTGTGTGTATATATATATATATATATATGGTTAAATACAATATTAAAAACTATGTTTTATCCTCTGTTCGATTAAACTCTATTATATATTTTTTTTTCTCTAGTAGTCTATCACTTTTGCAAAACAAGTTTCGGTTGAAGCCTCGTGTATTGAACGAATTGGAAGCTTATTTTCTTATTATTGTTCGGTTTTATTTCATCATTTTGGGATATCAAATTCGTTTTCTTATTGGGGATGGTATAACTCTAAACCTACACACGGCTAAAAAACGCTCTCTAATGGAGACTCGTCGGAAACCTATTCCGGAGAGTATCCAACGTCGGATTCTCAAGCTTTTTGTGACTAACATTCCAGAGGGAGGTAGCGGAGCAGATCTGGCATCTTTCGTAAGGCCGTTCGGTCAAATATTCGATCTTTATATTGCCAGGAAAAGGGATAAAAATGGCAATCGTTTCGGTTTTATTTCGATGCTGGATATCAAAGATAAAGACGCTCTGCTGAAGGATCTGAGGAACATTCGTATGGGTAATTGCAAACTGTGGTTTAACATTGCAAGGTTTGTACTTGAAGACGGCGAGATCAATAGCTTCAAAGATGACAGACCGGTAAGGGATGTTGGTGGAAATACACGGCCTGTTGAAGACAAAGGCAAGACACAGGTTAACTTGGGTACGGCTGATATGGGAGAAAGATCTTTTAAAGATATGTTGGTTGGGAAATCCATTTATGTGGATTGCAATGTCAATGGTTTTGCAGCCATGCATGGCCATGCAGTCGTGGCAAGGTTCACTAGCTTATCTGCGTTGAAGAATGTTAAGTTCTTTATTCGAGATTCGGGTTTGCAGGCCGTTAATATTCAGTATTTAGGGGGGGTGGAGGTTCTTATTTCGTTCAGCGATGCTTCGAAGGCCTCTGATTTCTTGCTAGCGGCTGCACAACATACTGATTTCTTTACTAGTATTGTTTTATGGGAGGGACAGCCTTTAGGATTTGAAAGGTTAGCCTGGCTTAAAATCCAAGGTATCCCTCTACACTTGTTAACAAATGATATTATTGATTCGGTCGGAGGCTTGTTCGGAAAGGTAGTTCATGGAGCCACTAGATCTGAGGATGATGTAGACCTGTCCGTTGAGTTTGTTGGTGTCCTAGTCGGTGATGGAAAACGGATTTCCGAAGAAATAGTCATTAACTGGAGAGATAGAAAATTCCGTGTTTGGGTCGCGGAGGAGCATGGGGCGTGGATTCCGGAGTTCTTGGAGCCGGAAGTTGATGGTAGTCCAGTGGAGGAGGAGGATATGGATACGGAGGATAACGTCGAACAGTCACCGGAAAAAGATGTCGATCACGATGAAGACGCCGGACGTGATGAACACGAGTCAAGCGATAGCGAAACGGACGGGGATGACATTAATTGCATTGATGATTCTCAATCAATGCCCTTGAATGTCAATAATGTAATTTCGGATGTTGATAATGCTGAATTTATTCCTGGGATTGAGTTTCCTTTTGAAGCTGAGGAAGTCAATGGTGAGAATTTGAATTCGGTTTGCCACGTTAACAAGAGAAAGAAATACAAAAAAGCTGATTTGGGCCGGCCCAGTAATGGGTATACTAGTAGTCAGGAGAGTTTGAAGTTACAAAAAAAGTCCAAAAATGATGAGGATATGTTTGGGCTTGATGTAACACCCCAACCGATGGCGGAAACATCGAGGTGTCACGTAGTGACGATTGTTCAATAGCTCATGGACTAAAAGTGTAAATTTGAATACATTGAATTTAATAGTTTATTACATGGAAAGAAATACAATGATTCTAAATGGCAACTAACTGAAATACAATAAATCAAAATCTAAATATAAATCTGAAAGCTTAAAAGTCATCTCATAACCTGAAACATGTACGAAAATAGTATATGTCAATACAAAATGTATTGGTGAGCATACCCTGATTTGAATACATATAGTAAGAAAAGCGTTTAGCAATTCATGTGTTGTACAATTTGCAATTATGTAATAAGTAATATCCGTTCAAAATCAACCCTAGAAATGAAATGAAATATATATAGTATGCGCTAGTAGTAATGAAATACATAGCAATGACAAGGACTCTCAACAGAGTCACAAGGGTATATACCATAGTACTATTCATTGAAATGTCAGGCCCTCAAAGGTTAATGATTTTGACAAGTCATAGACACACAAATTAACATAACGCAAACACACATGAGAATTGCATTTAGTAAAAGAATAACATTTAGCATAGTGTACATGAATAGCCCCAAAAGAGTAAAACATAAAAAGGGGGAAAGATATACTCACTTTGTGTGTAGGGATTTGAAGTCTACTAAATGGTGAGACTTGAGTAAGGCAATCCAAACGATTAACCTTAATCGCATAGATTCAACAACCACAATAAAATAACTAAATCCCCTCCGATTGATAATAAATCATTAACATGAAATTCCACACATTCGTCTATATGTGGATGTGGTTTCGTGATAAGAATGGTATGTCCTACTCATTGGTATTCTTGGGTATTTATAATAGAGAGGGGCAATGATAATTGGCAGAAATATTGCTCATTAACCATTTTTATTTATGAGTTGTTATTCCTCTTTGAAGCGCAAAGACTAGTCAAAGATACAATCGTAACCGTAATGATTATTTCCTTACCAATAGCCGATAATTTAAATTTATTTGAACACAATATTATTATCATCAAATTACCATATATGTCTAGAGTAGCTTTATTATGAAAGCATCACAATAATAATATATCTTAAAATGCAAATATTCGTACAGTTATAAATCAAATTATTATTGTCAACAAATCTTATAAAAGTTAAATATCATTACTAGTTTAAAAGAAATAAGTTAATGTTTTTTTTTTCTAAACTATTGGATGAGATAAATTAGATAGGCAAAAGGAGGACAGCATTCAACGTTTACCGACATACTGGCGGCGAAAATGTTGGGCAAACTAGCAGAAGGTGTTTCTTTGCATGTAAATCTTTAGAAATTTTAAGTTGAAGAAAAATGGACACTTTTGCCTTTCCAAAAAAAATTCGATGCATATTAATAATGCTCACAATTTTGATAATAGATGACATTACGTTAAAATTTGATTTGTATTCACTTCTTGGGGAACACTTATTATTACTATTATTTTAGACTAAAACTAACTGAATAATAAGGATTTAATAACGCCAAATGACGATAATAATTTAATCCACTTGATGATATTAATTAATCTAGAACCTAAAAAAAATATGATATTAATTATATTAGGGTTTCAAAAAATTAGGGACTAAAATTGTATAGATGATAAAAGTTAAGGTGACGGGTGTCACACTTGACGAGTTATTGGGCTTATACAATTCTCAGTTGGATAAAATCGAAGATGGGCCCCGGTTTAATAATGTGGAGAGAGAAAAAAACCCATTGGACCTCAATGACAAACCAGTGGAGTCTGATACCTTGGAAGATGAACGTATACAGGGGACGAATGAAGACTTTGTTCCTGAGACAATTGTAGAGGAAGGGGAGGAAGCCATTCGGATTCTTCAACAACAAGAAGTCAACAAAACAGTTACCCTTGGCGGCAAACTAGGGGTTAATCTCGAGAATTTCACAAGGTTGGTTCAGAATTCGATCATTAAAGAGGGATTACAAACAGGTAATCGATGAATTGTTTGTCTATTAACGTTAGGGGGATTGGGGGTCATGGTAAAGCAGGGTGGATCAATAAAATTAAGCGTGATAATGGGGTGTCGTTTATTGGCTTGCAAGAATCGATGAGTAGTAGTGTTTCTGTTGGGGTAGTGTCTGCTTATTGGGGCGGTTCTGGGTCTGAGTTCGTTTGTGTGGATGCTAATGGGAATTCTGGTGGCCTTGTTAGTATATGGGATCCAAAAATTTTCACCAAAGACAAAGTTACAAAAGACAATAATTTCCTCTGTGTTTCGGGTATGCTTACGGACGGGATGTCTCGTCTAAACATGCTAAACGTTTATGCGCCTCAAACGAACGCGGATAAAAGAAATCTTTGGGGGCGAATTTTGCACCTTATGAGGTCTTTAGATGGGTGGTGGATTATTTTTGGCGATTTTAATGCGGTGCGTGATAAAGAAGAAAGGAAGAACTCCATCTTTGATTCTGGTTGCGCCAAGGATTTTAATGCTTTCATTGATGAAGCGGGTCTTCGGGAGTATCAATTGAAAGGCTTTAAGTACACTTGCTTGACGATAAGAAGAGGTATTCATAAAATGAGTCGTATTGATAGATTTTTTGTTTGTGACAACGTTTTTAATAAATGGCCAAGTGCGTGTGTTAGGGCTCTAAATAAAGACCTTTCGGATCACTCCCCGATTGTCTTTACGGTTTCTGACACTAACTTTGGTGCCAAGCCCTTTAGGTGGTTTGATTCGTGGTTATCGAAACCAGGTTGTGATGATATTGTTAAGGCGGTTTTTGCTAAATGGGTTGATAAAGGGCCGTTTGACGTTAACTTGATTGCTAAATTGAAAGAGACTAGAAGGCAATTGAGTTCTTGGCGGATAGAGTGGAGTAGCAAAGAGAAAGAGGAGGAGGCTGTGTTGCGAAAAGAAAAAGAATCTTTAGAGCTAAGGATGGAACAACAGGATTTAGATGAAGCGGATGTTTGGGTTTGGTCGGAGTGTTCGAAATGTTTAGAGGAGATCAATTTGCGAAGGACTCGAGATTTACGTCAAAAATCAAGGGTTAAATGGGCATCTCTAGGAGATGAAAATTCGAGTTTTTTCCATAATGTAGTCAATGGTAGAAAGGCTAGAAACGGGATTCCGGGTCTCTCGATTGATGGGAAGTGGATTTCAAAACCAGCGCTAGTGAAGAAAGAGATTTTGATTTTCTTTCGAAATCATTTTAAAGAAGACTTAGTCTCGCGGCCTTTCTTACAGTGTCCCGGTTTGAAGCAAATAAGTGAAAGCGATGGTCTTAATCTGGTGTCTCCCTTCTCCAGACAAGAGATAAAAGAAGCGGCGTTTGAGTGTGGTTCGAATAAAGCACCGGGCCCAGATGGTTTTAATTTTTGTTTTGTGAAGCATTATTGGAGTTTGTTGGAGGAGGATTTTTTCCGTATTCTTACCGATTTCCATGAGACAGGTTTCATTAACCCGGGTTGCGCCTCCTCTTTTATCACTTTAATCCCTAAGGTATAATCACCTTTAGGGCTTAAAGATTATAGACCCATTACCCTTATTGGGATGATTAGCAAGGTCATTTCCAAAGTCCTGGCTAACCGTCTTAAAAAGGTTATGGGTGGTATTATTTCTGAGACCCAGTCAGCTTTTCTTTCGGATCGTTTTATTCTAGACGGTCCTCTTGTGATAAATGAAGTCTTAGAGTGGTTAAAGAAGAAGCGGAGAAAGGCTTTCATGTTAAAATTAGATTTCGAAAAAGCTTATGATAACGTTAATTGGAATTTTTTATTATCTATTTTGGCGCAAATGGGTTTCCCGGCTGCTTGGTGCGGGTGGATTAAGGGCATTTTGGTCTCAGCTAGAGCCGCGGTTCTTGTAAATGGTTCTCCTACATTCGATTTTCAGTGCGAAAAGGGGCTGCGACAAGGCGATCCCATATCGCCTTTCTTGTTTCTCTTTGTGATGGAGGCTTTGTCGTGTATGTTTAAAAAAGCGGAACAAGTTGGAGAGTTCAAAGGGATTACGTTCGATGATCAAAATGGGGAAATCTCTCATCTTTTCTATGCCGATGACGCTTTAATTTTGGGAGATTGGTCTAGGGAGAATATCCAAAACACGGCAAGGATTCTTCGTATTTTTCATCTTTGCTCGGGGCTTCGGATTAACATCTCCAAATCCAATTTATTTGGGGTTGGAACTGGTAGTGCCGAAGTGGAGGAGATTTTGGATGTCTTGGGATGCCGTAGGGGGTTGCTCCCTTTTGTCTATCTTGGAATTCAAGTGGCCGCAAATATGTCGCGTGTTAAAAATTGGGATCCGGTCTTAGATGTCATTAAAACCAGGTTAGCTTCGTGGAAAGCCAGGTGTCTCTCCATTGCCGGTCGTTTAGTTCTCATTAAAAGTGTCCTCGAGAGTTTGCCCATATACTACCTATCCCTCTACAAAGCCCCGAAGAAGGTTATCGATAACATTGAAGCTATCATGAGGCACTTTTTATGGGCGGGGTCTAACACGGAAAGAAAAATTCCGTGGGTTGCTTGGGATGTTATAGCATCCCCTAAAAAGAACGGAGGTCTAGGGGTGGCAAAGCTTCAAGTGGTGAATGACGCCCTTCTCCTTAAGTGGTCTTGGCGATTTAAAGTTGAAGGAAATAGTTTGTGGAAAAATGTGATTCGTTGGTGTAATGGGTCTTCTCGCAACTGGTTATACCTTCCGTGTTCGAACAAAGCTAGTGGGTGCTGGAAAAATATCGCTAAACTTGGCGAAAAAAGGATTCCTAATGGTCTCTCGCTGCAAGATTGCTTCGGCGTTTCTGTTGGGGATGGGGCTGGTATTTCTTTTTGGGGTGATATTTGGTTACGAGAGCAGCCTCTCAGGTTGGTTTATCCTGCCTTGTTCAGGCTGGAATCGGACAAATGGTCCCCTATTAGTAAGCGTCTGAAGTTACAGAATGGTGTTAAGGTTGTCTCTTGGGCTTGGAGATCAGAACCCGCGTCTGCCGAGGCTGTGTCTGAGCTGTTCAGCTTGTTGGAAGACATCTTTTCGTTTCAATGGCAAGGTGGAAACGATAAATGGACGTGGAAACCGGATCCTGAAGGAAGATTTTCGGTTAGTTCAGCGAAAAAAGTCATTTATGAAGCCGCGCAGCTGGATTTTTCTCCTACAATCAAATGGAAAGGCTGGGTTCCGTTAAAGTGTAAGATTTTGGTTTGGAGAGCGCTTCGTGATCGTCTTCCTACTCGGGTTGAACTAACGAAGAGAGGTGTCCCGGTTATGGAGGACTCGTGTGTTTTGTGTGATTCGGCTCAAGAGACGTCTATGCATCTCTTCACCGGTTGTTCCTTCTCTGTTGAACTTTGGACCCGGGTTGGTACTTGGTGTCGTCTGGGTCCCCTCTATGCTTTCGACGTGTTAGATATTCTCAAGTTTGTTGATTCTCAGGCGATGAAGAAGCCAGAAAAGATAGTTTTGAGAGGCATTGTTTATTCCACCTTTTGGTGCATTTGGATGGAGAGAAATGATCGCATCTTCCGTGGTAAATCTAGAAGGCCGATTGAAGTTTTGGAAAATGTGAAGTCAACTTCGTATTTTTGGATTCGTCATAGAGCTAGATTAAAATGTTTGGATTGGAAAAAATGGTGTAACTATCCGCTTGATTTGATGTAATGGTTTGGCCGGGGGTCCTCGCTTTGAGGACCACCTTTTGGCGTTTTTAATGAAGTTAACCTTACAAAAAAAAAAAAAAAAAATAGATGTTTGACTGATAATAAAACTTAAGCCTATTAACTTGTAAACAGCAATTGATTATCATGACAAAAATTAAGAGAGGGAATGAGAAGATAGTAACATAATCAGCATTTAAACTGTTTTAATAATACCCCATAATAGTTGATTTCTCGTAGTAATATTACAAGGATAACCAACTTTGAGATGGCAAGTTGCAATTACAAATTACAACCCTTGCAACATTCATATTCCCATCCTAATGTACATACAACGATGTGGGTCATCGCCAACAAGAACACCAAAATGTCCATGTCATCATCGTGCAAGCCGCCAACCAACAAGCACGCCCAAAATATCCACGTCATCATCATGTGGATGCCAAAAATGAACCATTCCCACAAAAGTTAATCGTCTTTCTACGCATAAAAATGCATCTTCAAACAAGACTGTCACCAAGGAGCATTAGCCTCTTTACAAAAGACTGATTCAAGATTCTTGCCTGTTAGCTTTAGAGTTTCGATCTCAACATCAAGATTCTTGATCACATCTTTAATCCCACAAAGCTTTTCACTCATTATTCTCATCTCATCTTCTGCTTTCACTTGCTCAATCTTTTTTGCTTCCAAAAGCTTGTTTGAGTCGAACAAAAGCCCAACAAGCTTACTTATCCTGGCTCTTAAAAACCTGACTTCCATACCCACACCTTCAAAGGATTTAAGAGTTTTATCCCAAGTGTCAAGATCATCACGAGTAACGCCATCTTTACATGCTCTGATTGCATCAGCGATTGTAACGGTTTCAAGAATAATCCCAACTGCTAGTTTAACATTCAGACCTTTCAAGAGGTTTTGATGAAGATATGTCTTTTGACTATGACACAAATCATAGTATTTGATTTGAAAGTGTTTTGGTATTTCAGAATCTATGACTAAGTTGTCCACAACGATACTGAAATCATCGATATTCTTGATTTCTTTGAACTCGAGGACAGATTCTGAGAATCTGAGTCCCTCAGAAACTGGGGAATCTGCATAATAATTGTCTTCTGATGATTCATCAAACACTACTAAGCCATTTTCTTGTGTACTTTGTTTAGGTAAATCAATATGCATTTCTTCAGCACTTTGAATTTTCTTCGAGTCATTTTTAATTCCACGTTGGCCTGATCAAGTTAAAGAGGAAAACGAGAAAAGCAAAACTCAGCATCATATATATGAACAAGTTGTTTAAAAAATTATTTAATTTAATGTTACACACACGAACACACATGAACCCCATAGATGTGAACACACAAACGAACATGCCACTCGTTTTTTCAGAAAAAAAAAATGGGTCTGCCCAAAATAACCCATCCTTGTTTTGACCCGTTATCTAGAAAAAAATGAAGGCAGCAAGATATATGTAAAGCAGCTTACAGAGATTCGTGCCACAAGGAACTAAGTTTAGAAGGGCAAGAGCTCCATCGATTTCAGTAACACCACTTACCCTTACAATGTAGACCTGCAGCAAATAACATATATATACAAATAAAGCTTTAAATAATAAAGGGGACGGTGTAATATCTATGCATATCACCCTTATCTGTCAAAGTTTACAACAGAAAGGCAATACATTCATAAATAATAATCGTTTAGCCACCTGAGTTTATTTGCTTTATTATTTGGCCAAATCCCGCAAAAAAATTGCCAGATGGGCAACCTTGCACTCATAAATGTAAAAAGATGGAAAACCATGATATGAAGATGTGTACAAAATGGCCAAAAGTTGGCAGATGACAGTTTTATCCCCGAAACTAAAAGAGATAAATATACCCTCATGTTACATCGATAGAAAAGAACGACATTTTCTTATATGTTTCCAGCCAAAATACTGCAGAATAAAGATTTCAACTGTAAAACTAAAAGGAAAAAAATACCCCTAACGAGGTGTCAAAATTTTAATTGACAAAGCATGCCCGAAATGTACTTGCATAGTTTGAACTTGAATTTTTAAACATATAGGGTGTGTTGGTAAACTTTAGCATTTTCCTTCTTTTGCCATTTCATATGTTAACATTCATAATAAAAATTGTTCATACTTTTACCTTGAACTTCCAACGGTCAACCAATTGAAAAACTAGAGCATCTCCTTCAAGCAAGTTATGAGCAATTGAAAACCCTCTCCAGCCACCACTTAATCCCGTTTTATCAACAAGAAATTTCGTGTTAAATTCTTTATCATTTTCATCTAGTAAAACAACTGTTTCATCTTGTTTTGGCATATGTGCATCACAGAATTTCTTCGGAAACCCCTGTCACAAGTAGCACAGATAAGATTTACATAATGTTTAAACAGTTTATATGTTTTAGGGAGTATGTATGCGGAGTGACTGGGAAGTATTCAACTTTCTTGTATTGGCCACTCTTATACGGTAACTACTTTATACTTCATCCAACTATGTATCGTAAAAGGTTGTTATAAACATGGTGGAATATTGTAAAATGACAAAACAAACTAATATTTTTACATTGATTCGTTGTTTATTGTTAGTTTGATAACATGATAAAGTTTCTTTATAAACGATAATAAGGGCATATTTGTCACTGCACATGGTTTTTGTTATACTTGGTATGATCGAAGTTATATACATACTTGGGTGACTTATAAAGTAGTTTCAAAACATGTGTGCGCTTAATAGATAAAGTTGAACACTTAGCTCGCCTGCACACTGCCACACTTTAACATAATAAATCAGTGAAATTGTCAAAACATCCCTAAAGTCTTTTGTTAAGTTCACACATAAGTCTTAGGACTTTAATTTCGTATAATTAGATCCCTAAACTCTTTAGAAATTAAAAAAGAAAGCCTTTTAACCACGTATAGTGACTTTTCATACAAAAAAAAAGATCATTTTGTTGAACTTTTAAAAATCTATCTAGATTTAATCATAAACAGAAAGAAGATAACTTTCATTTTATCAATATAGTCACGGACTTTATTATTGATTTTTTTACAACATTCTCTATATTAAACTAATAAACTTACAAGCCAAAAGCCACCAGTAACATGTGATGGGAGCATAGGTTTAACAAAACTAGGTAGTTCAGATGGTAGGCTTGCTTGAACCTCGTTGGCGCGCTCAATAGCTGCTGACTTGGCCTTTGAATCAGGGGCTTGTGCCAAATTAGCTGACTTCGGGTCATAGCTTAAAGTTTTGCACAATAAATCAAATGCATAGTTAGAAATAATCCACTAATGCGGATGTTTGGGATTGCATATTAAAACTACTTTTTCGCTACATGGTTTTCATATATAAACAGTTTACAGACTATGAACTAACCTTACTATTGAGTTGGATGAAAGATCAAAACTCACCTGATCAGAGAAAATTAGCAAGTAACTAAAGATTAATTACAGTAAGTAGCAATCTTATTCACCATATGAGTGAATAATAATAATAATAATAATAATAATAATAATAATAATAATAATAATAATAATAATAATAATAATAATGATCCAAAGTTCCAAACAAGTCTAATAAATAGTTTGATTACTAAATTACTAATGTTATACACATACAAAACTTTAACTTCTCCCAAATCAATAACTAAATCATTATTGACATTTGAAACAAAAAGAATTGATATTTTGTTATTTGGAAATGCAAAGAAATAATAGAACACTACAAGTTTTAAGCACAAAATTTAATGTTTATAAGTTATAACCCAATTCCATTAATAAATAAGCCCAAATAATATGGTCCATGAGTCTACTAGAGATATTAAATGCTAACTTCAATTTAAACAAGATGGCTCAAACTATTTACAAGCCGAGCACAAGCTCAAATTTCAGCTCGTTAAATAAACCATTGAGCAGCTGGCTCTGCTCACTCGTTAAGCAGCCATAGGATATATTATTATTGCTAAACGTAGTGTAATTTTTGGTATGGTGTTAAGGATCACCCAGGCGCACCTAGGCCCCCTTTCAGGCCCAGTGCAGCCTTCTCGCTTTGCTTCAAAATCCCCACTTTTAGGCGCTCATGCACATTTATTTTTTCAAGCCAAGTTCCGATGAAAATCCAGCCAAAAATGTTTAAACAAGTCTAAAGCAGTTATACTTATACCAACCCTAAACATGCCTGGAATCAACCTAAAACAAGCTAGACTAGCCCTAAGAAGCCAAAAACATGTCTAAAAACCCTAAAAAATGTATTTTATACTAAGCGTCGCGCCTAAAACAAGCCCTTGCTATTTAAGCGCCCAACACTCACCGGTTCCGCCTTCGACAACTATGGATTATTTTTGTTTACATTTTCACAAGATTAAGGGTTAGTATTCAAGCAAAAGATGTCTGTAAAGGTAGGTGGATTTATAGTTCCCAGAACGCACACAAAGTGTTCACCAAAATGCTTGACAGAAAATAACAAAGAAAAGAGAAAAAGGGTCTCACTTTCTTATCCTTGTGCTTAATATTATTAATAGCTTTTTTGTGTATAATTTTTTTTCTTGATCACTGTCTTTGTCTGCTTCCACTACAAACATATCAAACAAACACATTTACTTAATACCCAGATATTAAAAAGAAAAAGAAACGTAGAAGTTAATGGGGATGTAAAATACCTTAGAAGACAAAGGGGTTTTGTTGGTGGGTGAAGAGTGTGGAATGGCCATTGATTAAAAGGTGGTCGTGGTGTTGAAGCAGAGCTAAATTAAGAGAATGGAGGAAAGATTGATTACCGTTTGAATAGAAATAGAAGATGAAGGAAATGGAAAGAAATTTAAAACGCTGAGGTGATTGATGGGATGTCTTGGAATAGGAAACGATGATTTTGGAGCCAAAAGCTTATTTTTTCAAATTGGAAAGGCTCCGGTTATATACACAACTAGGGTTTATATTCACACAACCCCTCCACGGGTCGTCTGGGCCTGGACGGCCCGTAGAGGGCCAAATGGGCAAAACGACGGGCCGTCCAGGCCCAGACGGCCCGTTTAAGGGCTTAAACCCTAAACCAGACGGCCAGTCAAGGCCAGGACGACCCGTCAAAAAGCATCCAATCCAAAACAATCATTGGTAATCATTGGCAATGATTAGGTGATGATTAGGTGATGATTATTTTATTTTTTTATAAGTGTAGTGAGTGTGGATGTTTAAAATGGGTTTGAATGTTTGGTTTTTGGTTTTTTATAAATGTTTGGTTTTTTATAAATGTTATTTTTTTTATTTGTATAATCTGATCTTTTTTATATAATTGTGTATATGAATATGAACTAATATCGTTTATGTTGCCGAACTAAACAAAACCCAAGATACGAACAAGATGAACAATAAAACATAAATAAGTATAATATTCCAAAAATTTACATAAAAGTAAGAGTTCAAATGTTCAACCAAAATACCACCAACCCGTCTAACCCGACCCACCCTGCTGATCCGACCCACCCGGCTGATCCGACCCACCCGGCTGACTGGTGGACGCCCCACCATGCTGACTGCTGGACGCCCAACCCGGAAGTGGACGCGGCTCCAAACCAGCTTCCCGCCGTCTCTCATTCTCGCTCTCCAACATCCACCGCATGTCAGCTCCCATCGTCTGCACATCAGCCCGCAACGACCCTAACTGATCCAGGATCTGCTGAAGTACCTGGGTCGTGTCATCATGCAACCTGACAGCATGATAAACGCGGCCAGGACGCTGTCGCTCATCAATGGGAGCATCTGGCATCTCTATATCGACCGGTGGGTCGCCGCCAACGTGTGGCATCTGGACCTCAGGGGCATTCGGCCCATCGAGATGTACCAGCGGCTGTGGCACAAAATGCTCGCCACGGTCGCCAGCCTCACCGAAAGCACGCTGGTAATAAGCGGGTGGGTTGCTGCGCGGGACCCGTGCTGCCACCTTCATCTGCTGCATAGTGGTACTATTTAACGGCCTGAAATGCACAACAATAATAATATTAAATAATAATATATAAAATTAAATAATAATAATAAATAATATTAAATAATAATATATAATAATAATCTTACTTGGGTCTCATCGGAGGTGGTAAGGCATCCTCCTCAACAGCAGTCCACAACTCGCCCGGGCAAATACGCAGCGCGATGGCGGTGATGATCCCACCAATCGGAATACCCCCCGCCGGGTTCCTGTGAGGGTAGGTCGCGATGTACTCGGCAAAGCACCTGTGTAGCGCAACCGGCCTACCCCTCAGGAGGCAGTAAAGGAAGAAAAGGTCATTCTGCTGGACCCTTTCGTTACAGTTACACCGCCCGGCTATCGACCAGGTAACCAAACGGTGTATGTAACGGATCAGAGGGTCCCGAATGTTGCTGGCCCTATCCACCCTGCACAGAATAATACTAAAATTAAAAAAATTTCGGCAGAGTTTCCTCTGTTTTTGTACGAACCAGACAACACAAGTCGTCTACAAAATCCAAAAACAAACAACCTAAACTAACTAATTAACAATAATAATTAAGTAACTAAGCGAACTAAATAAATATAATAATAACGAACTAAATGAACACGAACTAAATGAACTAAATAACAATAATAATAGGAAATAATACCTCTCGCCATCCTCCCCATACGCCTCACCACCGATAGTGGGCCACCAGGCCATAAGCATGTCGTCTGGCAAGGTCGTGATGGCCGTGGTGTACATGTCCTGGACAAGCTCGTCCTCTCTGTACCAGCAGCAAGTCGTAGCCCACTGGTCCATCGTATATGAGTAGAGCTGTCCGAATAATCGGAACTGTACCTCAGGCTCAGGCTCGCCGTCAGGACCTACTGGAGGGTCAACACCTGCTGGATGCGCCGCGTAGCGGAATGTCGAGATGAACTCGATCGTCAGTGGCCGATGCGCATCTTGTTGAAGATCAGCTAACATCCGCTCCCAAGGGCTGTCGTCTGGGATCCACTCCTCAAACCTCTCCTCAGCACCGATCGCGCGTAATGCGGCCCAGTCAACACTGCGCGATCCGTGTATCGCATGCAGCTCCATCTTCTCCCAGCGCGCGATCTCGTAGTCGTCGTTATCGAGCCTGTACCGCCAACCTCTCATATCGCCCAGTGCAAGAGGATTCCCGTCCTCAGGCTGGATACGGCGTCTTCTGTTGCCTCTGTTTGCCATATCTGCAAAACAAAAGCAAAACACTTTAGGCGCGCGTTTATATTAAAAGGAACTAAACAAACACACTTTAGGCGCGCCTTTATGTTTAGGCGCGCGTTTAGGTTTAGGCGCCTAAACACAAATGCGCGCGTGCGTGTTTAGGCGCCTAAACCTAAACGCGCGCCTAAACATAAAGGCGCGCGTTTGTGTTTAGGCGCCTAAACCTAAACGCGCGCACGCGCGCCTTTATGTTTAGGCGACTAAACCCAAACGCGCGCACGCGCGCCTAAACATAAAGGCGCGCGTTTAGGTTTAGGCGCCTAAACATAAAGGCGCGTGTGCGCGTTTAGGCGCCTAAATCTAAACGCGCGCCTAAACATAAAGGCGCGCGTTTGTGTTTAGACGCCTAAACCTAAACGCGCGCACGCGCGCCTTTATGTTTAGGCGACTAAACACAACCACCCAACCACCACCCAACCACCACTGACCACCACAGCCACCACCATCCCTACCCACCACAGCCCACCACCACCACCCAATTCCCCACCACCCCTGCCCCACCCCACCACCACTGCCCCACCCAACCCAGCCACCACCACTGCCCCACCCCACCACCCACCCCACCACCACAGCCCCACCACCCCACCCCACCACCCACCCCACCACCACTGCCCCAGCCACCACCACTGCCCCACCCCACCACCACTGCCCCACCCAACCCAGCCAACACCACAGCCACCACCACAACCAACCCACCACCACCCTATCCCCACCACCATCCCCTCCCCATCACCACTGCCACGAAAACCCCCAAAAAAAAAACCCTAATAATAAAAAAAAAACTAATAATAACAATAATAATAATGACAATATAATACCTGTTGGTGGAGGAGGACGGTGGTGGCTGGAGGTGTTTGAAAGAAGACGATTGGTGGTGGTTGTGGTGGTGAAGGGGTGGTGGGGTGGAGGAGGCTCGGTGGTGGTGGTGGAGGGGTGGAAGAGGGTCGGTGGTGGTGGTGGAGGGGTGGAGGAGGGTCGGTGGTGGTGGTGGAGGGGTGGTGGTTGAAGGCGACGAGAGAGAGAGAGAGAGAGTGCTTGAGAGAGAGAGAGGGTTGTTTGTGATTGTGAGGGACGAGAGAGCAGGTCTGGACAGTTTTGGGGGGTTTTAAAATTTTCCCTACGGACCGTCGAGGCCTGGACGGGCCGTAGGGAAGTTAAAAATTTTGAAAAGTTTCACTACGGGCCGTCCTGACCCAGACGGTCCGTTTAAATTCATTTTTTTTTTATTTTAAAAAAGGAAGCTTCTCTTGGAAGCTTTGTGGCCAAGACGGCCCGTTTAGGCCCAGACGGCCCGTCAATAGTTCTGAGGACGGGTCGTTGACATTCAACGAGGCATTATGTTTGGTTTTTATTTTATTTTTTTTTTTAATTTAAAAACTAGGACGGGCCGTTGTGGTCAAGACGGCCCGTTGAGGCCCACTAGGACGGGTCGTTGAGCCTCAACGAGCCTTAGCTTTGGGGCTCCAAACGGGCCGTTGGGTAACAACAGGGACGGCCCATCAAGGCCTGGACGACCCGTCTGAATCAATTTTTGGGCCTTGGACGGCCCATCAAGGCCTGGACGACCCTTATATTTTTATTTTTTTTTTTAAAATTTTAGTGTATTTTATATATTTTAAGCTTGGTATTTGTAATTTTTATAAAAAAAAAGGAGTATATTTTTATAATAAGTATAAATGAACACATACAACAAATTTTTTCGTTCGTCCGGTCCGTTAACATAAGATAAGCTAAGCTAAGTTAAGTCGCAGTATTGAGGTGGTGGAATATCAACCCTTTCTATACGGTCCTCATATACCGTCTCCCACTCGCTTGCCTCTTCATATCGCCACCTACGCCATGACGGATTCAGTTTTGGCATTGGGGCGCCTTCTGCTAACTCAATCTTGATGAAATGATCTTTGTTAACAAAAGCAAACGATACGAACTTATGTTCTTCGACGCTGTGTGGACCATCGAACATAGGGAAGTACGTCTCACTTTGATCATACGGAGAGAGAAATTGAACAACCACCCTAAATTTCTGAGCAGCCAGTAATCCTGCGGCGGGCATCTCCATCCATTGGTCGCGCGTTGCTGGTCCCACTCCAGTATGATCTAATGAGTTGGAGACTCTGTCGTAAGTATCGTAATCTATTTCGTTTAAAATTGGCCTCCACCGGTCTTCATAATCGACGATCTCCTCCTTAAGCTGTCTGCGGATGAATCCCCACATATCCTGGTGCCACCCTAAGCCCACAGCTATGGATCGAAACCCACAGTGACCGTCTCCATGGACATCCCGGATGTCTGTAATGTATCTATAATATGCAGGTGGAAGCCATTTCTTAAACCTTTTGATCTGCAGTTTGTACCTGTAACCATTAAAAAGTGAGATTTAATATGTGTATAAATATGTATGCATGTGTGAATTTATATATCAGTAGTTTGTACCTATCCCTTTCCAACAGTGAAAAATCTTCATCGTAAACAATCGATTTGTCTCTTGATTGTTTACCTCTTCTGGAAGGCTTTTTGCCCTACGTTGAAAAAATTATATAACAACAACAACAACAACAACAACAATAATAATATTAATAATAATAATAATACTAACCGCAGCCTTATCTTCCTTTTTTTCCTTTTCACTTGTTGTTGGCCGACCCCGAGTATCGGTTTGTACCTCAGGAGGTTTATGTTTAGTCATAATCGGATTCAACACCTCCTTCATCTTCTGCAACATGCTTTTTTTCACTTGCACCGGTTGCGACCTTAGTTGCTCAGCGAATGCATTCATTTCGTGCTGAAAGTCAAACTCGGGATTCTCAGCTACTTCTGGCATAAAGTCAAGTCGTGTCCAGAAGATGTCGATATCAGCCAGTGACACTCGTGTATCTGATATATATATTCAATCACAACAACAACAATCAATAATCTACAAAAATTTCGGATTTTTATAAAAATTTCGGCAGAGTTTCCTCTGTTTTTGTACGAACCAGACAACACAAGTCGTCTACAAAACGCTTCAAACATTTATAAATTTGACTATTATATCCTAAAAAAAATAATAAGTCTAAAAAATGATGTTACCTTTCGCATCATACAATTGCAATTGACAGGAACATGGCAGTCCATAAGTCTTCTTGAGTCGGTGTTCACAAGACCTCTTACTAGTTGTATAATAATTTATCTTGTTGACCCCTGCGAGCATCAAATCAAGCGCTAGATGGGAAACCCTACCGATTACGTCTTGAAACAACGGTAGTTGATGTTTCCACATTCTTGTTGATCGGCTTTCTTCAAAGGAGTGCTTTATCGCTATGCGCCGTGACTCCATAACTTTGTCTATTTCCATCACAAGCGCGTGGAGCGAGCTGTTCGGGCCTTTTATGTACCTCTTAATCAGAGCATTCTGACTCTCGACCCTGTTGGTCGTAGTCTGACCGAACGTAAGGTTTTTATCTGCCCATGCTTCCACAAACATTTCTTTATAATCTCGGAGCCAAACTGACTCCATGTACTCGTAAACCCCTGTAAAAAACAGAATAGTGATGTCAATACAGAAAATATGTACGCTTGTAAAGCAAAATAAAGAATAAAATATATACCCGTTCGATCCTGATTCCAAAGTCGTGTGTAGAGCGCTTCAAGATTCAATTTGTAAGCCTCTTCGTCAGGCGATTTACACAGTCGACCAAAATACTGCAAAAATATTTCCCATTCTTCTTTTGGAAATCCTGCTTTATGATATTTTGCAATATTTCGTTGAATATGATACCTGCAAAACAACAACAATAATATTAATATTAATAATAATAATAATAATAATAATAATAATATTATTATTTTGTTGAATATGACACCTGCAAAGCAATTTCGTAGCATCCGGGAAAACTGTAGCACATGCACTCATCAGAGCCAGATCTCTATCTGTAACAATTACACGTGGCTCCATACTCTTCTCCAGCAAATCTTTGAGCCTCTCAAGCACCCATATGTAGTTCCTCGTTTTCTCTTTAACGATAAATGCATGGGCGATACAAAACGACTGGTTTGTCGACGTCATACCCACAATTTGAACAAACGGGATTCTGTACTCGTTCGTTTTGTAGGTGGCGTCGATCAGCATCACATGTGGAAAGGCACGCCAGAGATTGTAGGAGACCCGGTGTGAAAAGAAAACATTCTCAACAGCATCTGTCTCTGGATTCTGGTTGGTGAAGTAGGTAAATTTCTTTTCAACCAGGATACTCTCGAGTATCTGCATAACAATAATAATAACAATATTTAATATTTAACAACAACATAAATTAGTAATAGTCTATGACAATAATAGTAATTAATAATAATACCTGCATTGGGGTTTTATCGCCGTAAATTCTACGTTTAATCTTGCTCACTGTATTGTGTATGTCTCGTAGAATACATACATTATCCGGGTTTTGTGCTCTGATGGCCAAATGTATGTTCGCCGGTTCCAGGCCTTGAAAATAAAGCGTTTCCACCATTTTTTCTTCTTGTGGTGTCAGCCGCCTAGTAAAAGCGTGACCCTCAGCATGTATAAAAGGGTCGTGGTTATGATTCGCGTGTTTAACCTCCAACTTCCAACCCTCTTTGCGTAGCCTCCCTATTAACATAAACGGACAGTTAAGCTTTTTGCTACCCGTAGACCTTACTGTGGCTGTAGTATGGTATTCGCCATAACGGTCGCATCTCAGGTCTATCCTAATTTTTCTTGCATTATTTCCACTGCCTTTTGAAACAGAACGTCCTGTCACTAGGACGTAACCGCTAGCAAGGGCTCTATCGTAAGCCCATTGTTTCATCTCTTCAACAGACCCGAATACCTGAAAATTTATACAAGAGTCTAGTCTAAATTCATACTACTCTAAATTATATACTACTGTAAATATATACTAGTTCAATCCAGCAAACCCTAAAACGTGTAAAGATATACTAGTGTAAATAAATAAACGCACCTGCTCGGTTTCATACGAAACATCCGGGTTAGGTTCAACTTTTATGTTAACATCTTCATAAGCGTCTTCCTGGTTGTCATCATTCGGGTTAGAACCGTTATAATCTTCCTCTAAGTCATTAGCACGATTCCCGCGCGAATGGTAACTCCCGTACGTGTACTGCGGGTAGCTTGGTGGCACGAAAAATGACTCCTGTTCCTCTACATATTCCTCGTTGAGATCGGGCAGCATGTTCCCGTCATTACCACGAACCCCGGATTTAACCTCCTCTTCACCAACTTGAACCCCGGGTTCATACCCTACGCTTTCAGAGACGTAAGACTCGTTCTCAGACAGGTCAACGGTTGAAAAGCTTGTTAAATATGTCATCGTGAGACCGGGAAGTCGAAATGGGTCGAGGGTTTTGGTGGTGGTGATGTTTTAAGGTTTTGTTGAAATGGGGAAGAAGCTGATCGTGTAATGGTTAAATCAGGAAATCTCAACGGGCCGTCGAGGCCTAGATGGGCCGTCGAGGGAGTAAATGCCCTAACCTAACACGTCTCT
Organism: Ambrosia artemisiifolia; assembly: GCA_032199755.1. Classification (NCBI taxonomy): domain Eukaryota; kingdom Viridiplantae; phylum Streptophyta; class Magnoliopsida; order Asterales; family Asteraceae; genus Ambrosia; species Ambrosia artemisiifolia. The sequence continues at coordinate 52,934,857 of CM063515.1, read as the reverse complement.
ACGGGCCGTCCAGGCCCAGACGGCCCGTCCTAAAGTGCCTTTTTCAGACTTTTCAGTCTGAACTGCCTGCTTTTGCAGGAGTTCAGACTGAACAGCTGTTACATCGTACTTATACGGGCCGTCTGGGCCTGGACGGCCCGTCGTTTTTGTCTTTTCTGCAAACAAACGGCCCGTCGTGGCCTGGACGGGTAGTCTTGAAACCCTAATTTTGCTTAACGGCCCATCTAGGCCTCGACGACCCGTCTAGAGGTTGTTTAGGGTTTTTTTGAGGTTGTGTGAATAATATCACCCATTGGAAAACATTTTTTTTTATCAAAATCGTCTCTCTGAGTTTGGTCACTTTTGCAAATTTATTAGAGCATCCATAATGCAATTGTATCGAACGAGTTAGGAACAACCAAAAGAAACCAAGCGTACGGATGGGGATTTGGAGGGGTTGTGCTTGTTATACTGGTCGGGTCCGGTTTTGTTGATGCGGGCCCCCTTTGTAACGGCAAATTATATAAAAAGAAAATTAACGGTTTTTGTCACAACCCGACCCGAGGGGGCCTGGACGAAATCACAGCTTGATACAACATTTACGCAAATGCAAACAAATAGCGGAAGCGGTATAAAAATACTATCTTTATTAATATAATTATACAATTTGTTTACATAATACATTTTCACTAAGGTATAACTAGTCTCCAATCATACTGGTCTGGTGGTTTCTATGGTTTCTCGTCCGTCTTTTGGTTCGTCCGCCGATTGTGACTTCGAGTTGCAATCACACGCTCTTCATATCTCCAGAGCCGGTACCTGAACACATGCTTAAAATGGTTTTGTCAGCAATAATGTTGGTGAGTTCGTGTGTTTGGTTACAAAGGCGCCCAAAATTAGTTTATCAAAACAGTTTCAGTTTTATCATTTCAAAAACAAAGTTTACGAGTTCTCACAACTCAACACATGGTTATGGGGTTACAATTATACAAGCTGGCCACTCAACCCTGACACCTAGCGTCATGCCTAACCATGGCTAGATGTATCAACAGAATCTATACCCATTATTGTTATAACTTCACAACCTACGCCCTGCCACATAGGTTCCCCATAGCAAAATACATGCCGCAACGACCCGTCGGTCTTAGTGGGGGTTTCCGAATCAAGCCGGACCACTGTGCGTGGGGGTTTCCCAATTAGTACTACCCATATATTAAGTCGGCTCACCTAAAGTTAATGAGTGCCTGGTTCAGTATGCATCACAAGCAAGCAGGTAATCACGTTCTGTAAAACTAATACCATAATATACAACACACTGGAAGCATGCATCACCCCAAAACAATTAAACACAAAAAGGGGAATGGTGGACGGAACTCACCTGGTTGCATAACTCAAGTATAAAACCGGGTGCTCAGTATCGTATACTGACACTCTTCTGGTTGGGCCCTATGTCGACAAACACATTATTAGTGTTCAGTTTTATTTGTAATGGTTACTCGTGCGAACGAGCACGAGTGTATGGTTCATTATTCATATATGTTTCCTTTTATATTATATGTCCAAAGTTTATGTCCGAAACTTAGTTGTCGAGTCCATATCCTAGTGTCACATGTCTAATTCTAGTCGAGTCCGCATCTTAGTCCCGATGTCCAATTGTTACAAACTAGTATCCGTCCAATTGTTACAAACTAGTATCCTTATATGTTTATATAATATATGTTAGTTTAATCTAATTCGTGTCTCTAGTTTAATGTCCAAAGCATCGAGTCTAAAGTCTCCAATGTCCTTATCTCCGGATGTCTAAAGTTGTGACTACTTCTATCCGCTTGTTAATTATTTATGGCGTATATTAATGATTTGCCATTCCAAGCTCTCAAGTCGTGTTATAATATGTCAAGTCCGAGTTTTAGTTCTCATGTCTGAGTCTTAAGTCCCATTATTATGTTCAAGGCGAGTGTCCAAGCTATCCAATCCTAATACCCAAGTTATATAATTCTCATATGACTAGTCCATAAGTTAACTAATGTCCATACGACTAATCCAAGAGTCCAAGTTATCAAGGTTATGCTAACACACATGTATATTCGCTTTTATGTTTGGTTTGTCTTGATGCTCGTCAAGTCCCACACATCAAGTTTTACACTTATATAAATGTTAATAATTAATGAGTGTGTAAGCCCGGTTATACCTCCTGGTCAACCTCGGTTCGTGTCGGTCACAACTGACCCGATTGACTCAGTTGACCCGAAGGTTGACCCTGCTATTGACCATTCCTCGACCCATCTCCTTGAGCCGATTCTTGACCCGAACCCTTGCACCAACAACCAACCATCCTAACCTCTACCAACTACCATCATACCCAATCATCACCACTACCGAGCCATCATCAACATCATCCCCGTCACCTGTAACCACCGTAACCCCCACCATCATCACCGTCAGCTATCCACCACTTGACCACCAACTTCCATCCAACACCATTGACAACAACCAACACCATTGACAACAACCACTGACCCTCTGCCATGAACCACCGAGACCACCATCGGAAACCCACCTTCACCATCAACACCCACGAGACAACCACCTCTGCGAGCCACTATTAACCACCATTGACAACCCTCAACATCATCATCGAGTATCATAAAAGAGAATAAATGTGGGTTTGGGGGTTTTTACCTCTGTGGTCAGATCTGACCCTGATCAGAACCCACGACACCATCGCTGTCACCATCGTCTTCTTCCTTCTTTCTCCTCCGATCTCTCTCTCTCTATTCTGCTTCTCTCTCTTCCTCTCGATTCTCTCTCTCTAACTCTCTCTTTCTCTCTCTGTCGATCTCCCCTCTCTCTAATCTATATTTTATCTAAGGAGGAGTGATGGCTAACATAGTGATATGTGTATTTAATTTTGTTATATTTTTTGGTTTTATTTGTTTCGTTTTCTAGGTCTTTGGAGATCTGTTCGTTGATGATGATAGTGATCCAATAATTGAACCTGATGTATCTCTCACTTATATTGTAAGCAATTTCATCATTCAGTTTTGATTATTGTTTGTAACTATGGATTGTCAATTTTCAATTATGTAATGAAGTTTGGTTGCAGTAATTAGTATTTAAGCATTTTGGTTTGTTAAAGTTTAATTTTATTCAATGATTTTTGCTGCTTCTTATGGTTTGTGGTTTGGCAACATGGTTTAAATTTGTCAATTGATTTTATACGCTGTTTAATGAATGCTTGCGTTTAATGGTTTACCAATTATAGTTAAGGTTGCCCTTATACGCCGTTTAATGAATGCTTGCGTTTGTGTGTGTAGTGTGTACATGTATTGGTGTGGAAAAGAACAAAAATATCAAAGTGGCGAGTAGACTCGGTAGTAGGGAGAGTCCAGATGAATGATGTTGGGAATGGTCGAGAGCGCCTTCGTCGCATCAGGAGTTATCTGAACTTGCAGACTGCATAGAGCTGATGTATTCGGCTATTTTGACAGGAAGGAAAGATCGATGGTTGTGGAGTGCGGGTCGGAATGGTGACTTCTCAGTTTCTGATGTTAAAGAATGGTTAGCACAAGTCAATTCTTATCCGATTCAAATGTGTGTAAATTCTTTTCATTGTATGTGTGTATAGCAAGTGATATGAATATACCTTCCAATAAAAATCATCAATATACTCGTATATCATTATATTCATATGGTGAATGCTTTAGCGCATAAAAAATGTACAAAACGTTAAAATTGATATTGTGGTGGGATGTGGGAGTGGCTTTATATGTTTCAACAAGTCCCTATAAAAATGGGATGTGGGATGTGGGATTGATGACTAATATAATAGTAATGACAAGAGCATATTTTGGTGCGTTTTCGTTTTTCATTTCATATACAAGCTAATTACATTCTTTTCCACTATAATCTACTCGGATCAAATGACTGTATCTATCCTTCACGAAGTGATTCTAACTTATTTAGGTAGTATTACAAATTGAATTTAATTTTCAGACTATCCAGGAAGGACTGCTACTGTGTCATTGGCGAAAAGCCCATCTTGACCCTCTTGCTTTTTCTCTCCTACCCGTCTTGACCCACGTACTCTTTTCCAAACTTCTAAATTTGCCCATCCTAACCCCTTGAAAATTACAGTGAACCCCCAAAAGCCAATAAGTTCATATTTCTTTTACCCAATACAACCCAAACTTAACTAAAGGTCAAGATTGTCAGGTCTACTTATAATCCTACATCACATTAACAGTATCATATCTAACTAACAATCTAACATATAAAAGCACAATGATGGTAAGGCTATCCATGAGTAAAATAAATCGAACTTACAACACGAAGATACAACAAATTAAGCTAGATATTAACATTTTTAATCTTTTCAATCAGTTGGATGCACCCAAAGTTTAAAAGAACGGAAACGAGCGTTTCCCCTTCGCCTCATTAGAAGGTGTAAGCCTCGCGGAGAACCGAGGCGCAAACAAAAAATAAATATAAAAATAATGTATCTTATAAAAAATAAAATAATTGACCTAGAAAAGTCTAAAACATCAAAAACACACATCAAAAATAAAATAATTGACCCAAAAGGTTTAAAACACCAAAATAAAAACATAAAAATAAAAACACATCAAAAACAACCTAAACCACCTGAGGCGCACCCGAGGCGCACATTTTCTTAGTGCCTCAGCCCTTAGAGGCGTATGTACAATCTGAACTCCATGAGGCGCGCCTCAGACTCGTTTTCTTAGTGTTTCGCCTTGAGGCGCGCCTCGAGGCTCACGGCTCACACATTTTTTTAAACCATAGATACACCTTAAATGTTCCTGCCTGTAAAATAATGAATACATTTTATTTGGCATAAAGGTGGTTATGACCCCTTTGACCCTTGGTACACAGTCATGAGATACACATTACACACATATTTTGATGCACAATCAAGCAAGTAAATGGAAAGTTATTAGGCATATGAAACCACCAACAAGATAAAATGTTGTCTGGAGATTCACATAGCTGATGCCAAATATTGTTCGAATCACTGTAAGTTTTAAAATTAACACTATGCAAAATTCCAACATAACAAAATTTTGACAAGATAAAACTGACCCTGAACGTTACCTCAACATCAAAAGAAGAAAGAAATGAGTTAAACCACAAGTAGTAATAGCATAAAATTTCATTGAGACATTTCATCAAACATTTAGAGTGCATATTGAATCAAACATTTAGAGTGCATATTGAATCAAACATTTAGAGTGCATATTGAATCAAGCATAAAACAAACATATATTGGTCACTCAATTCAGCCCAAAATCACATGTGCTAATAAAACAAATGGTATGTGGTTGAATTCTACAATACAAGTCCCAATGAAACCTGATAATCTTGAAATTTGAGTGTCCTCTTGTTGAACTTCAGTCTTTATGCTTCAAAATCCCTTTGAAATGTCATTATAAACCATAAAATCTGGCTGATCAAGCAGAAGTAGTGTTTCTATGTACGGATACACAGAAAACGAACAGTCTACTCCATAAATCCCAATATCATTGATGTGTTTTGAGTAAGGCTCATAAACAACGAGTCTGCATAAATCCTGATCATGATCATCATCTACATCTGCAACGTCAACTAAAGGTGCACCGCTATTTGTAAATCCCTTTACTGATGCATATGATGTGTTAACACTAATAGTCATTAGCTTTGTAAAGGATTCCGGAACACAATTCTCCATCATCCATACATAGAATACCTCATTATCTGCATCTACATGTTCAAGCACAACAAGAGAATTCCTTAGCTTAGAGATGCACCAAAGAAAACCGTTGTGTGGTAAACTATCAGGGAGTTTTACTTCTCTAAATTCTTCACTCGTTATATTAAATGAGATAATCAGATGATAAGACCCACCCACATTAATCCTATCACTAACAAGCCAATAGAGAAACCCATCTATAACTACCTGACCACAGTGAAATCCAATTGAAACAAACCAAGCCATGACAGGAGCCGATTATGTGACAATCAGAATCTGTAAACCAGTTAACGGTTTTGGGAATAGGGTGGAACTGTTTGTTTTCGGGGAAAGTGTGATCATCAGCAATTAAAACATATTCCTCCTGTTTAAGATGATTATTCCCGACAAGTAGATGTTGGTGTTGGCTGCTATAATTGTTTATAAAATCAGAGCCGTCGATGAGAGCCTTCCATGCCTTGGAGACAGATCGGAACTGAATCAATGATTTCATTCATGATTTCTACTTGGAGTTCAAGAGGTAAGTAGTCTGACATATTTGGGGAAAGAATTCTAGGGTTTACGAATATTTGGGGGGAGGAGCAAGCAAGGGTTTACGAATTTTGGATTATGAAACTAACTAAACACTTGTCTGGGCCGATATTATGTGGTTGGGCCAACCCAAGATTTTTACTGGGACTTTTTTTATCTTTTAGTTATTTAACCTTCATTCCGGAGCAAGGAAAACTACATCAAGATAACGGGTAGGCAGGCAACATGTTGCGCCGCCATCCCTTTCTGAATAGCAAATCCTAATCTACTAAAAACGTAACCCTGCCCGCCCGGAGCTGAGACACTAATATGAATAACCCGCTGAACCCTGGTCAGGAAACGGGTAGCCTTCGGTACCAATGAGCCAAAGGTATCAAAGGCCAAGGGCACAAAAACGTGTTGGTTCTCCTCGCAGGCTTTAGCATGTTTTTCTACCTTCTTAGCCTCTGCTTTTCGCACCGCTTGCCCTGCTATAAAAGCCACTATCCCTCAACCCAACTAGGGGAGATACACCCGTCAGGTCAACACAAGCATGCTTCCCCCCGGCCCACCAAAAGACAAGGAGATCTGTTGGTCGTAGAGTGGATCTCCCTTCTGCTGGATCCGAGAGGAAGTTCACAGGGGCCTCCTTCTTGGCTGAGATCCCAGCCCGTCTTAAAATGTCCCACATAATGTCTCGAACCCAATCATGCCGATGTTTGAAATCGGGTAACTCCTTACAATGAACCGCATGTTCCCCGTATTCATCCAGACAGACTTTACGGCAAATCAGACATATTCCATCCTCCTGGAACATGGGGATCATCAGACGATATTTAAGAATGGCCATGTATTCAATAGCGGACATGCTTTGGCATAGACCTTCGATCGGAATAACAGTCAGGAAATCTTGGGCGTGAGGGCTTTGCAAGCATTCAATAACTGCCATCTGACGGGGGGACAGACTAAAAACTTCACCCAGGCTCTGAGCAATTTTGCCAAAAAGGGCAGTCGCCAAAGTTTTCTGAGACTTTGGGGGGTGGTGTCCTTGTTAGAAAAACCGCCAATATCAAAACCTGGGAGATAGTCATTTAGCTTCTCGAGGGCTTGCACGTAGTCCAAGTCTGCGCCGAAAACCCCGCTATTTCGTAGGATGTGGTCTTGAAGGCTCCAGGACTAAGCTTGCGACGCCACAAACGCATACATGCCTACATCCTTCACGGAGAAGAGCCCTAAGCCTCCCATACGCATCGGCAAAGATGTCATCTGCCATTGTAGGTCACCAAAGAAAGCCCCCCCCCCCCCCCACATACCACTATGTCTTTAATGGCTTCCCTTAGACCCTTGTCAAAACATGACACTGCTTCATCCATCATGGGGGGTTGGCAGGTCCGTAACCCAAAAAGCAACTTAGCAACCCCCATACAGGACCTGAGCAAGAGGAGTTCACTCTGGGGATCCCTAAGGCATGGCAAGAGTTTCATAAGTTCCACCGCGCGCGATGCCCTCCGCCTTGCCAATTCGCAAATAAAATGAGAGTCTTGGCTAACGGCCCCTCCGAGGAGCTTCACCCCTTTTCTGGCCTACCAATCTCACTGGGAAAAAGCCCGTCCCGAAGTTTCATCCCATTACAAGACGACCAAAAAACCTCCGTTTTCTTAATATTAAGCTGAAGCCCCTAGGATGGCCCCTCTAGCCGGATAATGTCTAAGGCTAGCAACTTCGGTGGCCTCACCAATAATCGTCCCATCGTCCAAGTACCACGCATGAAATGGGAGTTTACAATTTTCTTATAACCGGAGAACCATAGGGTGTAAAGCAAGGGCGAAAAGGAGGGGACCTAAGGGGTCCCCCTGCTGAACCCCCGTAGTAGCCCCTATACACTCATTACCAACATACAACCTAGCAAATGGCTGGGTCATCCCTCATTTCCCCTCCACCAATGTCCTCCAAATGTAGCTAGTGGGAATTGAACCCAAGCCTCCCATAGGAAACTTTAGACCCTCAACCAACTAGGCTACAAGTGTTGGACTCTTCAGTTTTGATTTTAGAGCAACCTTTTTTTTTAATTTATATAGGTTAGATAATTGGGTGATTGGTTATTGCTTTATTGGGTTGGGTAAATAAAACATGTGCTTTAATTGGTTAATTAACAAAAGTTGGGCCTTGAGTTGGTTAATTAATAAAACATGAGCTAAATTACTAAATTATATAAGTTTTATTAGATAAAACGTTAATAATTTTTTTGAAAAATATTTTGTAAAAAGCAAATATAGTTGTTTCATCTCAACGGGGTCAATTTTTAGTTTTTACATAATCAATGGTCTCAATAGTAAAAAACATTGGTGTCGCTCAAAGTTTTCCTGTTACATGTTCTATATGATAAACGAAATATATTGGTGTCGGATGACACCGTTCATCTAAACGTAGCTCCGCCAATGAGAAGAGTTGCACATATTAAACCTGATTTATACATTTATTGAAATTGAAATATAGATTGGTTAAAGTTATATGTAGTACATACTTCGTTGGATAGACATAAATACTGTTGGCTTAATAGCGTTTCAAATTTGGCCGATTAAAACCATCAGAACCACATCACCAAAAAAAAAAAAAAAAAAAAAAAAAAAAAAATTATACAACTGTCCTGTGGGTGCTGCACTGCCAACTACTCTTAACTAATAAAAGAAATTTTAATTTTAAAAATGAATTTAATCTACTTTGTCAATGGAACCAACGAGTTTAGAGAGGGATATTCCATAGTAGGGAGGCTGGCGATAGCCATGTCTCAGAAGACTCACCCAAGGTTTTAGAAAATGAAAAAAATAAGGATCTACTAACGGCAAGTCAAACAAAAGCATGCAACCAATTAGCAAGACTCATAGTTATGACTAACCCTTTCTGAACAAATCATGCTAGGATGCTACAAATATGCAACTTCTTTTGTAAAGTTTTGTCACGACTAACCCATTTTGTACTTATCACCTAAGGGTGTGATGATACACAGTGGCGGATCTAGAAATTAATTTCGGTAGTAACGTTTTTCATTTTTTTCATTTAAGTAGTAACGTTTTCCAAATATCGTAAAAAAAAACAAATTTTCCACTACGCGCACGAAGTTGAGTAGCAACGGACGCGGCACCTAGCTTCAAGCTAGGTCCGCCCCTGACTATACAACTTGATATATTAAAACGGATATATAATATCCAACTACTCATTAATAAAAACACGATCATCAGATTGTCCCTGCTGCAACGCATGGGATGCCATCTAGTTTTATTTAATACCAAACACACACAACTATATAACACAATTACACCACATTGTTGATGAAGTTACACATTCTTGTGCGCATGGTACAAGCACCATCAACAGAAGGATTAAATAGGAAATACACATGATTCACCCCTTTATCCTCAATAACCTCTATATCTCCACTCCATCCTTTTCTTATTAATATATCCTTGTAATGATACCCCCTATCCTTTAAAATGTCCTCCTCAGCCACATAAACAAGAAACTTGGAGCATCCAAGATCCACAACTTTCGGATCCTTATCCGGGTTAATTAACGGGTCGTCCTCCCCACTTGTTTCCGGGTGTGCAATTTTCCATAAATCGACCACTCCTGCCACACGCGGGTGACCCGACTCCGACCCGATCCGTTCCTTCCCCCAAAAAAATGGGTGGAGCATAATGACACCCCGTAGTCCCACAATCCGGGTCGGGTTTTCCGACCCGACCCGGATTGCCATGTGGTGGGCGATATTAGCGCCCGCGCTGTCCCCCGCGAAAAACACGTTACCAATATCCGCTAACTCGTTAATCCACGACTCGGGTCCGTTTCCGTCCACGTGTCGCCCGACCCACTTTATTGCTTCCCATGAATCATTAAAACATGTGGGAACAGGATGCTCTGGCGCCGTCCTATAGTCTACTGAGACTATGACGGCGCCAGACTCCCCCGCAATGAGATTTAGGAAATTATGGTAAACTGGTGAGGCGGCGGATTCAATGATGAATCCGCCGCCGTGGAAATAGATTAAAATTGGGAGTTTTTTGACCGTTGGATTTTCGGGTTTGCGGATATAAAGGCGGGCCGAGAGCGGGGTGTCCGGTACAATAACGACGTCTTTCGATTCGACACCGGATGAAGGATCGGTGCCTGCGGGAACGGTCTCGGTGCCGGCGAGTTTTTCGTATCGACCATCTTTGTAAATTCGGATGAATGGGGGGATTTCTTTGATGATTTGGTCAGGTGATGAGTCCATTGGAAATAGTTTGTGAATGATTTTGGTTTGTGGAGGTTTTGGACATGTGGTAGGTTGGTTTATATTGGATTCAGTGATATTGGTTAGTTGTGACATTTATTTCAATGAAATGACACCTTTTCTTTTCAAACTTTTATGGTATTTACTAGAATGGGGTATAGAGTTTTGTCGTGTTATTGAAATGTAGAATAAGATTATGGGTAATTCTAAATACACCCTAAGTTACACCCTATACTATTACATTAGATAGGTTTATGTTTGAGGTTCAATAAAATCATGTTAGAAAGATGAGTTAATTGCCAATTTAGTTCTTGAGTTTTGTCAAAAATTGCTATTTTCATTTAAATCTTTTTTTGTCAATTTAGTCCATGTGGTTTCATTTTTTGTCATTTTAGTCCCCGAGGTTTGTCAAAAATTTTCACTTCATGCAAATCTTGTTAGTCCGTAGGGACTAAAATGACAAAAAAATGAAACCACAGGGACTAAAATGACAAAAAAAAAAAGATTTAGATAAAAGTGACAATTTTTGACAAAACTCGGGGACTAAATTAGCAATTTACTCTAGAAAGAATCAATTTAGGATAAGAGATTACTCATTGATGACGTAGGTAGCCTAAATCAAATAAGTTAATAACATTACATGACCATGCTTGAAAGGTTAAAGGATACAAAGGTTTAAAGGCTCGTAAAGCACTGATCAAAAGATGACTTGTCTTGTCATTACACTCCTCGGTTAACTTAAGCAGCTGTCCATATTTAACACATGGAAATAGTTTGTGAATGATTTTGGTTGAAGGAGGCTTTGGACATGTGGTTGGTTTATAATGGATTCAGTGATATTGGTTAGTTGTGACATTTATTTCAATGTGATGAGACCTTTTGTTTTTAATTGTAAACTTGTTTTCATACTTTTATGATAGTTTTTAATTGTAAACTTGTTTTCATACTTTTATGATATTTACTAGAACGGTGTCTTGAGTTTTGTGGTGTTATTAACGTGTAGGGATGGCAACGGGTTGGGTATAAGTCGAGTTTGGCTAATACCATACCATATTCATACCTGGTTATAAAATCTCATACCATACCAGTCGGGTATAAAGCATACACGCGGGTATCGGATATACCCGTTGATATTTGCATGTGTATATATATATATATATATATATTTATTTTCTTTTATAGTCTTATGTTTTAAAAAATCTAGAATATAGGAAATTGTAATAAGTAATATATGTATCATCAACACCAAAATAATCTTTGAAGATTAATAATGTAGAGTAAAGATCAAATACAAAGTGTTTTTTTTGGTAAGAACTGTGAGAATCAAAGGGGGTAAAAAAAAATTATTTATTTTTTAGAATTTTTTTTTCCTATGTGCTTAAACATACTTTCTAGATGAATAATACAAAAAAAAAAATTTTTAGTGTAATTACGTCATTAAAGTAAATACATTAGTTTACACTAGAGTAATTATGTAATTACTCTACACGTAATTACTCTACACCATTTTTTTTTTTATTTTTCAATACTATAATACATGTTTAACAATATGGGAAAAAAAATTTTGAAAAAAAAATAAAAAAAATACCTTCCTTTTAGGGCTGCAAACGAACCGAACGAACACGAACAGAGCCTTGTTCGTGTTCGTTTGTTAAGGAAAATATGTGTTCACGAACAGTTCATGAACACTTACCGAACGAGATTTTTTGTCCGTGTTCGTTTGTTAAGAAAACACTCGTGTTCGTGTTCGTTTGTGTTCGTTTGTTAATTTTGTTCATGAACGCACACGAACACAAACGAACATTAATGAACACAAACGAACACATAAAAGTGTTCATGAACAGAAGCGGTCAAACGGACATATTTTAACTTTCGAATAAAATCGAATTCACATACATTAAGCCACCCAAAAAAACATTAAGCCACCCAAAATAACATTTACATAATATTGTTAAACATAACAAAGTAGCGTCTCAAAAAAAACAAGTTCGCATATTAAACTTAAAGTCTTCGTTAAGCTACCCAAAATAAACTTTCATCGAACGATCATCGGGTATGGGTATGGTATTAGCCAAACCCGACCCATACCCATACCCGACCCGTTACCATCCCTAGATATATATACCTCACAAGAATTACTTTTTTATTTGAGTAAAATTTATATATATAAAAGAATATAAGAAGGTTATAAAAATTAAAACCCCTATTAAACAAACGAACATAAACGAACACAAACGAATTTAAACGAACACAAACGAACGCGTTACCGAACGTTCACGAACATAAACGAACGAACGCGGCCATTGTTCATGTTCGTTCGTTTAACTAAACGAACGAAATTTTTTGTTCGTGTTCGTTCATTTATTAAACGAACGAACACAAACGAACTTCCCGCCGAACGGTTCATGAACTGTTCGCTGAAAGTTCAGTTCGTTTGCAGCCCTACTTCCTTTGATTCTCACAGTTCTTACCAAAAACACAATTTGTACAAGATCTTTACTCTAATAATGTAAATATATTATATAGTATGAATTTTTGAAACTATTTTTATATTTCATAAAATATAAATATAAATAATAATGTTATTAGAATTTATATTTTAGACGAAGAGTTTATTTTTCAAATAATGAATCTATTAGGATGAAATATTACAAAAAAAATAGTTAAGAAAAGATATATGTAAAACTTTAAAGTCTTCGGATATATGTTTCGGGTAGACGGGTATTTAGTTTCGGGTATCACTTAATACCATAACCATCCCATACCCGTGAAATTTTTTTTTCCAATACCAAACCTGTCCCATACCCGTCGGGTATCCGGTATACCCGTCCCAAATGCTTCGGGTTTCGGGTATACCCGTTGGGCTCGGATTTTTTTTGCCATCCCTATTAATAGGGGTGAGCAAATGTCGGTTCGGTTTTTACATATAACCGAAACCGATCAGTTACGTCGGTTTGGTTAAATCGGTTAATATGTCGATTATCGGTTAGGTTTCGGTTATGTTCGGTTAATATCCAAACATAAAACTTGTGCAAAATTATAAACTTAAAATAGTCAGTAAATTGTTTGGACCATTTTAAGAATACAAATATATATATCAAAATGCAAGAAAAATTTATGAAATACCGAGGAAACAAATAAAAAAATGCTTCAAATATGTGGATATACATGAAAATACATGAGTTACATAAAAGATATATTTCAAACACATAGATATACATGAAAGATACCGGAAATACATGAAAATATGTTCCAAATACATGCATATATGTATGAAAAATACTTAAGTATATAACTATCGGTTCGGTTTTGGTTATTTCAGTTACGAAGAAGGGAAAACCGAAACCGTAACCGAATGGTTCAGTTTTGGCCATATGTTAACGTAACTGATTGGTTAATTCAATATCGGTTATTTTCGGTTCGGTTATCGGTTTGGTTTTGGTTTTTTTCGGTTATCGGTTTTCGTATGCTCACCCCTACCTATTAACGTGTAGAATTAGATTATACTTTGAAATGTTCCCCAAGGCTTGGTGGTAGAGTTGTAAACAAACCAAACGTTTACTGAATAGTTCGTGAATTGTTTGTCGGGAAGTTCGTTTGTGTTTGTTCGTTTAATAAAGGAATGAATACAAACAAAAATTTCTGCACGTTTAGTTAAACAAACAAACATAAACAGAGATCGGGTTCATTCATTTATGTTTGTTTGTATTCGATATTTCATTAAGGTTTTTAACTTTTTATTTTTAATTTAATTACTTCAAATTTCCCATTTTTAGAATATTTAATGTACTAATGTACCATATAATAATATTACTTCACCCATTTCGATTAACTATTATTTTAGGTGGATTAAACAAAGATTTCAAATTTAATATGATACTTATGTGATCAAGATTATGTCAAGTAATTGGATTGGTATATTTTGGGCGGACATTCTGATCAAAATACGGATTTTGCTCGAAATTTAATATGTGTTAGTTTGTGCTCGGTTTCCTTCATGAACGCTTCTTTGTTTACATTCATTTTTGTCTGTTTACGTTCGCTTTTATCCAACAGCTAAATTTAACAAATAATCACAAACGAACACGAAAACAATTTAGTTTATTGTGTGACAATAACTCGATACAAAACATGCAAACCGGATACAAGCTTATGCCCGATTGTTAATGAAGGTACAAATACTTGTGCGCATGGTATAAGCACCATCGGTAGAAGGCTTGGATTGGAAATACACATGCTTCACCCCTTTATCCTCAACTAGTAGAAAATTCGTGCAATGCGGCGAGAGTGACACTTTGCATTGCGGTGCTTGTTTCAAATTCGTATAGTATTTGTTGTAGCATCATTGCGGTGGACATACGTCATAAGCGTTACACATATCTAGTAACTAAAAAGATTGATAGAACTACGTGAATAATCCCTATGGTTTATAGAAAGTAACATCTTAGGGTACTAACTTTATTTTTTAATATGTTAAGGGTTTATGGTTTCTATTTTGTAACATGTTAGGGTACTAAGGCTAACTCCGTTAGTTTTCTAGTTAAGTTTTGACAAATGACTAAAATGCACAAGAATAACTAGATGGGTCATTCTTGTAATTAACTCTATTTGATTTACAATAATACTGTTTGCAATTTATTGGAATTAAAATTATCTACTAATATTATTAAATTTAAAATTTTAATAATATACTAAATTAAATAATTATACTCTACACATTTTAATATATTTTTTATAAAACAATACTTTATCCATATAAACCACCGCCGATAAGCCTAATTTTATCTACCATCAAGCACCACGTCAACTCTTATCTCCACCGCGATTGCCGCCGTGCGTTATCTATATTTGACAAGGTCAACTATAATATATAGAATTATCTATTAATATTAATAAAACTTAGAAATTTTAAATTATAAAAATATACAAAATTAAATAATTATAATATATACTTTTAGTATATATATATTTTTTTGTAAAACAATACTTCTATCCATGTAAATCATCTCCACTGCCATTATTTTCATACGTTATCTATATTTGATAAAGTTGTCTATATTTTTAATATATAGAATTATCGATTAATATTATTTAAAAACTTTAAATTATATAAATATATTAAATTAAATAATTATACGTACTCTATGCGCTTTAATAATATTAATAGCTAATTCTACATCAAGGAACACATCAGCTCTATGCGTTTTAAATATAGATAGCGCATGACAGCAATGGAGGTGGAGATGAGAGGTGACGTGGTGCTTGATGACAGATACGAGCTACGCTCATAGGCAGTGGTTTATATGGATAAAATTATTGTTTTATAAAAAGATACATACTAAAACGCATAAAGTATAATTATTTAATTTAATATATTTTTATAACTTCATTTTTTTATGTTTTAATAATATTAATAGATAATTATAATTTTAATTTCAATAAGTTGCAAAAATTATTCATCAAGAGCGACCCTGAAATTTCTTGTATATCTTCATGTTTGATTATTATATCTTTTGGTGAGGATGAGTATCCTCCATCTTCTCCTATCTGCATTATAATCAAATACGTCTTCTTTGTCATTTTCATCATAACTCTCTAGATCATTAACTTGATTCCATTTCCATTAAGAGAGCCTCTTGGATCTCTTCCTATTAGTTTAATGCATCTAATCCTTCAAATAAATTAAAAATATTTAATACACAAGTTAATAGAAGATGAAATAAATATTGATATTACCTCTTCACTAAATTCACGTTGAAGGTTGTAGATGCGTTTTGCGACTAGTGATTGGATGTTAACATGTGTTAGAGATGCTGATGGATAGAATGTAGAATCTGACTGGTCGAAGGTGAGATATTGTGGGTAGGCCTGTAAACGAACCGAACGTTCATGAACTGTTCGTGAACTGTTCGGCAGGAAGTTCGTTTATGTTCGTTTATTTAAATAAATGAACGAACACGAACACAATTTTTTGTTCGTTTAATTAAACGAACGAACATGAACACACGTTGTGTTCGTTCATTTATGTTCACGAACGTTCGTTTATGTTCGTTCATTTATGTTCGTTTATTTTGTTCGTTTATGTTCGTTTAATTAAACTTAGCTTTATTTTTATTATTTATTTCCTTTTGTTAAGTAACCTTAATTCATATGTTCTAAAAACTTAACCCTAACCCTAACATTCTAAACATGTCACTTATTAGCCGCTCTCCACACTTCACAGCCCCACACTTCACAGCCACTCTCCACCCTAACGCTAACGTTCATTTATGTTCATGAATCATTATTAACTTGCTTTTGTTTGTTTTCATTTATGTTCATTTGTGTTTGTTTATATTGATCATTTGTGTTCGTTTATGTTCATGAACTGTTCGTTTAGGTTTAAATGAACGAACATAAACGAACACGAACACGACAAATTTCTTAATGAACGAACACGAACACAAAAATGTGTTCGATTATGTGTTCGTGTTCGTGTTCGTGTTCGGTTAAAGTTAAATGAACAAACACGAACACGCCTGTGTTCGTGTTCGTTCGGTTCATTTACAGGCCTAATTGTGGGCGAAGGTAGACTCATGTGGGCGAAGATGTAATGGAGCTTGACTGAAGAAACAGGTTCGTACCCTTAACTGGGCGAATGTGGAAGAAGTCCACATTCGACCACAGCTAATGGGCGAACGTGCAGGTATTATATATAGAAGTTGTGTTTTTGTAATGTAGAGAGAGTTCTAGAAAGTGTGTGTTTAGAGGTCAGGTTCCTGGTTTGTTTGAGAGTGTCTGTAAGTGATCTAGATTAACCAAAGAGTCATTGTAAACAAGTTTATGAACAAGTTAATCTATGAAAAGCTTTGAAAATGATATTGATTGTGTTTTGATTTGAGTTTTTATCTGTTTGTTCAAAGCTAGGGTTTCCGCACCTGGTTTTGTAACTTGTATGATCAATTAATCCTGTTTCGGTCAAAATCCTTCGCTCACAAAGTGGTATCAGAGCTTTGGAGAATACAACACCAGTTTTGGAGAATACAGGTGAACCAGTTCCATTGGAGAGTATGGCTGAAGAGGAGAAAAAGAAGTTTGCTGTGGAGAAGAAAGCTTTTTCACAATTGACACAGGCAATCAAAAATGATCTGTTGCATCAGTTTGGGACATGCACTACTTCTAAGCAACTATGGGATATGCTTAAAAGGAGGCATGATGGGAATGAGAAGACTAGAAGTTTAAGGATGGAAGAATTACGAAAGGAGTTTGAGAATTTTTCTTATATTGGCAATGAAACTTTAAAAGAATTAACTCCTAGATATAGTCATTTGCTAACTGAATTGTCAAGTTATGGTATACAGATTCCTATGACAAAGCAGGTGGATAAGTTTGCAGATGCTTTACCACCACACTGGGATCAGCATGTGGAAGTTCTCAGGGAGAAGGATGCATACCAATTCTGGTCTATTCAAGAGTTTATAGAGAAGCTGGAGAACAAAGAGATGGAAGAGAAGAGGAAAGCTAGAAGATCACATATTCCTCAGAATCCTAGCTTATATTTTGGAGGCACTTCAGTTCCAGCTAGTAACTCAAGTTCAGGAGGATTAGTGGCACCACATGTTGCGTGCATTTCCAATGTTATGGAATCACCAAAACCTACCATCAACTACCATCAACAAACATCATCCTTCTCACAACCATCAAACCCACAACCACAACAACATTATAACAATTCCTACATTTCACCATTCTCACCAATGCAACAAGCAGCCTTCTATACTGATAGCCAATCTCAACAATCACCTCACTCAATGAACCAGAGTACTCAACCTAATCAACAACCAGTGATTTTGGAGACTTCTAACTTTGGAAATGTGACGGTTGAAGTTGCTCAGCAACACATTGCACTAGTCTCTGCAATGGTTTCATCTTACAATGGGTTGGTTGCTAGTCAAATTGGTAACAACAATTTAACCAATGAAGACTATGCACAGATTGATAAAGAAGAGATGGAATTGATTGATATTCAGTGGGCTTTTGCAAGCATAATGAGAAGAGCAACAGAATTTATTGAGAAGACGGGTAGAACTGATTTGGGAACTTCTCCTAACACAACCCATGGGTTTAACAAGGAGAAAGTTACTTGTTTTAACTGTGGAGGGAAAGGACACTTTAAAAGGGAATGTACCCAGCCACCAAAACAAGGAAATAGAAACCCATTTAATGCAATCTATCAGAACCGTCAACAACAAAACCAAAACCAAGTTTCTTACCAAAATAACAACAACTACCAAAACCGTCAGAACAACTTTAATAACAACCAAAACAGACAACCAAACACATCAAACCAGACTCAAAATCAATCTCCTAACAACACTAACCGAACAGTTATACCGATCACTACACCTAATGAGACACTACAGAACACCAATCAGAATCAAGCATTGGTGACTCAACAGGATGAAAGGTTTGATTGGTCGAGTATGCAAATAGGTGTTGAGGAAATTACTACTGGTGGAAATGTGGCTTGTGTTGCTTACCAGGTTGATATTGAAGAGTCAGTGACAGTTGATGAGAAGATAGAAACTGAGGTTGAAGTTGATGTATCTGAGGATGAAATGGATGTGGAGACTGAGTCTGTAGAGGTTAAGCTTGAGGAAGCTAATCCTGGAGTGGTGATCGACACTGTTTCTGATATTCCTGAGGAGTGTGAATCGGTTTACTCAGATTCAGACAGTGAATCGGATACAGAAGCAAGTGTTACATCTCTAGATGATGACATTGATCAGTTGCTAGCAGAAGCGGATTTTCTGAAGACAAGGAAGTCGTGCATTGCAGATGATGCTTTCACCAAGATTGACTATTCCAGATTCTTTGCTGGAAAGGAAGCTCATTTCGCTTTGATGGCCATGACTGATCCGCCAAAACCTGTAAGTTCTGAGTGTAGCACTGATATGAAAAGTGATAAATATTGTGGTACATGTGATAGATTGACTGAGGAGAACAAACAACTCCGTGTTCAACGTGATAGTGCTATCATGAACAGTCAATCTACTCGCAAAGAGTTGAATGCTTTCAACAAAGTATTAGATGGCTATAAAAAGGACATTTCTGACTTGAAAAACACTTTATCATTAAAACAATTGGCAATTAATAACTACATAAATGAAATTGAAAATACCAAGTTGGAAATGGCCGCCATCAAATGCTTTGCTGAGAAAGTAAACAAAAAGTTAGAAAGTTATAAGCACATTGCTTATGTGGTAGACCACATCATTGATGATCAAACCACTAATTACAAGTCTGTGCCATCTCCGGTACTTTTTGAAAACCATAATTGTCATCAAGTGACACCGGAGAGCTCGGTAAAATCAGACTCATCATCGGAAAATGAATCTAATACCTCGAGTATTGGTGATCCACATTCCGATGTGAGACCGATTTTAGGTTTGAATGATGAGGGTGTTACTGCTGAAAGTGTGGATTCAGACTCAGAGAGTGATGATACTGGTTGTAATCAAACTGTTAATGCATGTGAAATTCCAAAAGAAAATCACATCATTACAAATGAACCAGTGTCACCATCTCAACATGTGCATCCGATGGCAAATGTTCATCGTGAGAAAAAGTCTGAAAAGAATGTTGTTAAGAAAGACCTTGAGAAAAAGATTGTTAAGGATGAACTGTGTGACAAACCTGTCAAGGTGTTTTATCGGATGGAAGGATCCGATAAGATCATCTCTGATGAGGAATTTCCAATCAAAAATGCTAACTATGCTAAAATTGACAAAATTTGGCAAGAAAGTACCATTTGGTTCCCAAAACATGAGAGAACAAATGAAATACCACCTGCCATTTTAAAGAAATTGTATTTGGATGTTCCTCAAGAACCAAAGGTCCATGTCACATAGTTCATTCGACCCAAAAACAGAGCTAATGGTTTTCATGAGCCTGCTTACTCTAAAGGGCCACTCCCTGAGAGTTTGAGGAATCAACAGTATAATGATCAATATCCTGTTAGATCATTTGCTCAACCAAATGCTCCAAATGTTTTTGAAGAGTACCGTGCATGCTTTAAATGTGGGGAACGAGGGCATTTACTTGCTCAGTGCCCATATGTAAGGCATAAAAGGCACGAAGTTGAAGTGAGGAATTCCATGAGGAAACCGATTGATCATTATGTTCCACCACACAGACGAGTTGTTCCTCAACAACAACAGTTTTACAATCAAAACAATTTTTACCAAATGAGGAACAATCGTCCAATTCAATATGATCGTAGGAATCGGATTGCTATGGAACAATCATGGAGAAAACCAGTGGTGAACACAACAAATGATAGGCAAAAGGTTCCACCTAAACCGATTGTCAAGTCAAATGTTGGACCTAAGTCTGTTAAATCAGATAAGGTAACCAAGAGAGTTTCCTTTGTATACAATGTTCAGAAACCGACTGAGAATCCAAAGTCTCAGATTCGTATCTTGAAAAGAACTGAACAATCTTGGTCACCCAATGGTACTCCAGGAGCCTCTACTTCAAAGAACAATGAGAAAAAGGAAACTGTTTTGAATAATCCTAACAAGATTGATCCAAAACAAAAAGTTGTTGAAAATGTTTCTGAAAATGTTTCTGTGAAAAATGATATTCCAAGACCCAAGACTCAGGCTTGGGTCCCCCGAAAGAACTAAATGATTTACTTTTTGTGTGCAGGGAGCTTCAGCTGGCCCTATTAGCAGTCTTTGGATTGTTGACAGTGGAGCTTCAGGCCACATGACAGGGGATCTTGCGTTGCTGTTCGACGTGAAGAACATCAATGGAGGGTATGTCGCATTCGCTGGAAATAAAGGTGGATATATTACGATGGAGGGGAGCGTGAGTAATGGGATAGTGAGCTTTGAGCGAATATCTTATGTGAAGCAGATCGATTATAATCTGTTGAGTGTCAGTCAAATCTGTGATAAACAATTTACTGTGCATTTTGATGACAAATCCTGCTATATTCTCAAACCGGGCTTCAAAATTCCAAAGGAGTGGATAATGTTGAAGGCACCTCGCGTCAACAATCTTTATATTCTTGATATGTCCAAGGCGATGACATCACAGGGGCAAATAACATGTATTCTATCCAAGGCGACCGAGAAAGAATCGATAATGTGGCACCGAAGAATGGGGCACATTCATCTGAGAAAAATGAACCAACTTGTGAGAAATGGGCTTGTCGATGGAGTAAACGTGAAACATTTCCATCTGAATGACAAGTGTGTTAGTTGTAAAAAGGGGAAGCAACACAAACAGTCCCACAAAGTGAAGAAAGTTAACTCTGTTGAGATGCCACTTGAGCGATTGCACATGGATCTATTCGGACCGGTCAAGCGCAAAAGTCATCTTGGAGAGCTTTATTGTTTAGTTGTCACTGACGACTATTCAAGATTTTCATGGGTGATGTGTTTGCAGAATAAAAGTGACACCTTTAACAACCTTCAAGTTCTGTTCACTCGATTGGAGAATCTCTACAATGTGAAGATAAAGAGATTTCGGAGTGATAATGGGACGGAGTTCAAAAATGCCAAGATGGATGAACTTTGTGAAAGCAAAGGGATACATCATGAATATTCAGCTCCGTACACCCCACAACAGAACGGTGTTGCTGAACGAAAGAATAGGACTCTAATTGAAGCGGCTAGAACAATGCTCGCTGATTCAAATCTTCCGGTAATGTTCTGGAACGAGGCGATTTATGCAGCAAATTATACACTAAATCGGGTTCTAACAGTGAAGAAGTTTGGTAAAACATCTTATGAGCTGTTACACCGACGAAAGCCGAATTTAGAGTATCTAGAACCTTTTGGGGCGCCATGCACGATGTTGAATCCAAGCGAGAAGTTTAGTCCTAAAGCTGAGGAGGGATACTTTGTTGGATATGCAACCCCGCTCAAACGGGTATACAACAAGCGAACTCGTCGAGTGGAGGATTGGGCTAACGTGGAAGTTCAACGATATACTCAAAATTTGCAAGGCACGGGTCCTGATTGGATGTTTGATTACAAAGATTTCTTTGAATCATTCAATCTAGATAGCTTGGTTGAAGAAGCTGTTATCAGATTACTTTACGAGTGTGAAAACGCGACGACTTCACCGTTGGTGCGTCCGATCACCGTGAACCCCCTACCAGCTTCTAATGATACCAATGCTCCTATACAAGAGGAAGAAGTGTTTCAAGAGGCTTCAACTTCATTAGACTCTTCAGAATCTGAAGATGAACAATTTGAAGAAGTCATTCTTGAACATGCAGAAGAACCAGAGGCACCGCCAGTGAACCCAACTCCAACTCCAGATGTTGCTTCATCATCTAACACGGGTCATGATCTGGATGCTGTAGAGAATTTAACTGTTCAGACGGGAGTTACTGTACCTGATTATCCGGAATCTCGGATTCATCGTATTCACCCGCTGGAGCAAGTTATCGGTGATCCTGGAAGCAGTGTTATGACCAGAGGGCAGCTAAGAAGCGTTAACTCGCCAGAGAGTTTTGGTGCTTTAGCATTATATGCCAAAATTCAACAATCTGGTAGTCAAAATGATTGGTCGTTTGCGTGTTATGTGTCGCAGGTAGAGCCAAGGACATACAAGGACGCTTTGAAGGAAGATGCCTGGGTTGAAGCTATGCAGGAGGAGTTATTACAATTCCAGAAATTGGGAGTTTGGACGCTCACGGATTTGCCGCCGGAAAGGAAGAAGATCGGTACTAAATGGGTGTTTAAGTGCAAGAAGGATGATCGTGGGGTTATTGTTCGTAACAAAGCCAGATTGGTCGTGCAGGGTTTCCATCAAATCGAAGGGATTGATTATAACGAAATCTATGCACCGGTAGCACGAATTGAAGCTATTCGGATGTTCCTTGCGTTTGCTTCATACAAGAAATTCAAAGTTTATCAAATGGACGTCAAGAGTGCATTTCTGTACGGGAAAGTCAAGGAAGAGGTTTATGTCGGGCAGCCACCAGGCTTTGAGGACCCAATCCACCGGGATAAGGTCTACGTGCTGAACAAAGCTCTATATGGCTTGCACCAGGCTCCGAGACAGTGGTACGAGGAGCTAAGTACATACCTCATCACCAAAGGATTTAAGCGCGGACTCGTCGACTGCACCCTCTTCACGAAGAAGACTGGGGATGATTTGCTTCTAGTGCAGATTTACGTTGATGATATAATATTTGGTTCAACTAATGAGCTTTTATGCAGGGAGTTCGAAACTGTCATGCAGGAAAAGTTCGAAATGAGCGCAATGGGGGAGATGCAGTTTTTCCTAGGCTTGCAGGTGGACCAAAGACCCGACGGGATCTTCATTCACCAGACGAAATACGTATCCGATATCTTGAGCCGATTCCAGATGGAGGATTCCAAGCCGATGGATACCCCGATTCAACCCAATCACGGGATTGGAGTGGACGCTAAGGGGGAGCTGACGGACCCATTTACATACAGAGCAATCATCGGATATCTGATGTATTTGACGGCGTCTCGACCAGATATTATGTATGCAACGTGTCTCTGTGCCCGCTATCAATCGAAGCCGAAACAAAGTCATCTGACGGCGGTCAAGCGTATCCTTAGATATCTGAAGGGTTGTCCCTCAAAAGGAATTTGGTACCCTAATGATGATGATTTTGATTTTATTGCTTTTAGTGATGCAGATTGGGGCGGCTGTGACAAAGATAGCAAATCTACTACAGCTGGTTGCCAGTTTTTAGGGAGCAGGTTAATCACCTGGCAATGCAAGAAGCAGACTTCCGTGGCGCTGTCTACCTGTGAAGCCGAGTACATTGCAGCCTCGAGTTGCTGTTCGCAAGTGCTCTGGATCCAACAGCAGATGGTGGATTACGGTTTGCAGTTTCTTAAAACCCCTATACACTGTGACAACGAAGCCGCAATTGCATTAACTAAAAATACTGAAAATCATTCTAAAGCGAAACATATCCGGATTAAATATCATTTTATCCGTGATTGTTACGCTAAGGAATTGATTGATATGGTCAAAATCCATACTGACTACCAACGTGCAGATTTGTTTACTAAAGCTTTTGACAGATCCCGCTTTGAATATCTTTTAAAAGTAAACAATATAAAGGAAAAACAGGACTAATCGGCACCTCGGTTTATCGCTTTTTAGTTTTAGTTTTTAATATTTTGCTAATTGGGAATTTCTCTTTGCTAATTGGGAATTTCTCTTTACTATCGTAATCCTCAAAGAAGTTGATGCTTTCGAGGGGATTGTTTAATCCTCAAAGAAGTTGATGCTTTCGAGTGGATTGTTTCTTTCAAATTTTTCTTTTTATTGTTTTTCAGAAAAATTAAAAAAAACCCAAAAATATGTTCTTTATTTTAGGGGGAGCCATTTTATCAGAAAAACCAAAAACATTGAAAAATTCAAAAAGGCCTAAAAATTAGAAAATCCAAAATGATTTCCTGGATAAAAAGAGGAAATGATAGTCCATCAGCAGTGGGGATCTGACACAGGCTAAAGAATTGTATAGTATATGAGGCGTGTGTTGACTACGTGTGATATGCTGATAGGCTTCGTAGACTAAATATTGCGTGCATTAGTGATACAAACATATCGAACTACGCGTTCGTGGCTGAACACCTCATGGGCATATGGTCTTAGTACCGTAATTTCGTTTGATAGGATTGCCAAAATCTGAGGTTTCGGGTCGTTATGTTATGGTTATCCGGGATATTCTGATTAAACTTTTGTCGTATTGATTTACGGACCTAGTTTTATCAGAATATTTGCTAAAAGAGCTTAATTGCCAAAACCGGAAGTTACCGAATTGAGGAACTTTATGTTTTAATTGATCAAAGATCATTATTACATCGTATTGATCAACTGATGCACATCAGTGATTAATATCAGCCTCAACCTAGTGTATATGCACATGTTACTCTGCTGCATTCGATTGCTGACCTGTACACCTCTGTGCTATATACTTTGTAACTTTTACGGATAACTCTGGCATAATCACGCGTTACGACGAAGCTTTGTGCAATTACTTGATACGGGAGTATGTCGTGTGTGTGCGCACCACAACGTGTTAGTCTAATACACCTAACTCGTATCATTTTAAAGCATTGTGTAATTGTCTGCATGTGAGCTTACGTGGACCACAATATCAGCAATTGCCGTGTCACATACTGTTTCTAATGATAATATTAAACAAAAAGATCAACGCTGTGATCAGATTTCTCATAAAACTGATATGATCCTCTTACCGGACATCACAAAATGTTTACTGTTTTCATTTACTTTGATGCATTTTACTTTGTTGCATTTTACTTTTATTGTCAAAAAGATACAAAATCCAAAAAGATTTTAGGTGTGTTTTGATAAAATTTCAGAAAAACCCAAAATTTTTGCATTTCTGTTTTATTTTTGATAACCGGGGATGCTTGATGGTCAATTTCTGAGATTTGATAACACCATCTGGGCTTTGTATTATTCAAAATGTGACAGTATGAGTTTTGGAAGTTTAACAGATTGAAAAATGTTGAACGGGTTTCGAATTCGTGATTTGGCAAAATTTTCAGATTTTTCCATTTCACATTCGCCCCTTAATTGGGTTGAATGTGGAAAAATCTTTACCTTCGGCCGTTTCCTTTTGGTCGAATGTGGGCATTGTAAAACACAAATTCACCTTCGGGTGAAAGTTTCACCTTCGGGTCATTTACTTGGGGCGAAGGTGGAATAGACTCACATTCGCCCACTACAACGGGCGAAGGTAGCTTGCCTTTATAAGCAGCTCACAGGTTCGAACCCTCAGTACATTTTTTCAAAATTTTTCCTTCGATCTGTCACCTTGTTGCTTTGTTTAATTTTTCTTGTGCGTTTTGTTCCCTGATCCTTACTGATCATTTCCATACCAATTTCACAGGTAATGGATCAAGATTGAGACCAGAATCGTCATTTTTCTAACCGGACCTAGGGTTTTAGATTTTAGGGACTTAAGGTGTTTGTTTTGGTTTGATTTTGATTACATTTCAATGTATATCAGTTTTAGGGGGAGAATGAATAATAAATTAGGGTTATAACATAGTTTGTTTGGATAATCGGTCGTTTAAGTGGATAAAACCCTAATTTTCCTTTGAAAACTGATTTAAATTGAAAATTGATAACAATTGATGATTCACAAGTTTTAATCGGCCACTATAGAACATAATCTGATCAACACCAAGTGTTAAAAACAAAGTTGCAAAATTTTTGAATTTTTAAGATGAACAGTTTCACCTTCGGTTCTACGAATGGGCGAAGGTGGAATCTTTTGGGCGAATGTATATTAAAAATGGGCGAATGTACTTATTATTCAAAATATGTTCACATTCGACCATAATTTTTCACATTCATGCCTTAAAATTTACATTCGACCTGTTCAAAGTGGGCGAATGTAGAAGTTGTTTAAACTTTAAAATTTTGAATTTTGTCGATTTTGTGTTTTGACGTTTGTTTCTGATTTTGATGAACAGATGGCTGAGGAACAAGAAAACATTGAGACTCCAGTAGAAAATGTGGTCACTGATCCAGTTCAGGAAAATGTTCAAGAGGCTGAATCTTCTACACAGATAAGCTGGCCGTTTGAGAAAACACATAACTGCTGTGCTTACCTTGGCGATGTTGAAAAGAACACAGAGTTTTCTGGTATCATTGAATTCTTGAAGAGGAGCAGAGTTGTTTATGCTTTAGCTACTCCGACCATCATTTACAAAGACATTATAGAAGACTTTTACAAGAACGCAAAGTATGACTTCTGGGAGAATCAGACAATCATTAAAAGCAAGATACAGGGAATGGAGATGTTCCTTACAGAGTCTGATATTCGGGAAGCACTTCAGATTAATTTTGAAGTAAGTGAAGATCCCAGGGAGTTATCTTGGACAGAACAGAAAGCATGTTTTCTTAGAATGAAGTATAAGGGAGCAATTACTGATGGCTCGATGCACAAAGGGAAGTTGAGTGTGCAGTTTAAATACTTTGCACACGTCATCATTCATGTGTTTGGCTGTGTAAGTGGAGGTTATGATGTTATGAGAAGAAGCTTACGTTCGTTGATGGTTGCGTTGACTCTCAACAAACCATTCAACGTATCTGGAATGATACTGGATCACATGCTAGAGATGTTAATGGGGTTGAAGAAGAAGTATTTCATGTTATACCCTAGATTCTTAATGATGATATTTGATCACAAGTATCCTAATTTGAGAAAGGATCCAACACAGATACTTGGTCAAGATCATATGAACATTCGAACGTTGGTTAGGATGAAGGGCTACAAGGGTGTGCCAGACAATGAAAGGCCACCATACAGGAGATTATTTGGAGCCTTAGCCAAAAAAGATTACACTGATCCTGGAAAGAACAAGGCTAGGCAACCTGAGAGCGATTCTGATAATGATGATCCATTGGTTTATGCTGATGCTAGTACCAAGAGGAAGAGACAAGTGGTCAATCCCGGAGCCAAAGGGAAGGGTAAGGGAAAGACTGATCAAGGGAGCTCTAAGCAGCAAGTGGTGAGAAAGAAAACAACAGCAAAGAAAGGAACAGGTTTAGTGGATGAAGAATCTGTTGACTCAGAGGAGACTGAGGAAGAAGAACAATGGGATTCGGATGCTGAGAATGTTAGAGCCACCAAACGTAAGGCCACTATGGTTGGTGAGTCTGAATCATTGAACAAGTCGATTGAAGAAGCTGAGAAAAGAAAGAAAGCTGTGAATGTTGAAGATGAAGGTTTAGGTGTTGATATGACTGAGTTGGAAGCCGGAGAAACTGTTGTAGTTAACTTGCCAAAGCCTAAACACAAGACAATGGCAAAGAAGACAAGTACTAAACAGTTAAGGGAGAAAGAGTTAGCCCAACTTTTGAAGGGAAAAAGAGTACCCGATGCCGGTACATCTTCGAAGCTGTCTTCACCAGTCACTAAGAAGCAAAAGAAGTCTAAAGAGGCAGAGACATTACCAGTTGATCAATTCAATGTTGCACTGGATAATGTGATTGATATGTTTAGGAAGCCTCAGAAAGGAAAGGAAGCTGAAGTTGAGCCATCTAGATCCAAATCTAAGAAGGTCACTGTTGATGATGATGTGATGAAACAAGTGAACAAGAAAATGGATGACATGATGAAGATGATAGTGGCTCAACAAGCTGAAATTGCCAAGTTCAAGCAAAACGAAGAGAAAATGCTTCAGATTGTAGTAGCTTCAAAGTCGAATCAAGATGAGATTGACGAGAAAGTGAAGAAGCTTGAAGCAAAGAATAAGAAGCTTGAAGGTAAGTGTTTAAGGAATAAGAACAGATTGAAAGCTATTAAAGAAGATAACAAAGAACTAAAGGCTGAGAACAAACGCCTTAGTGATTTGATTGATGATTTATATAATGTTGCACCCAAGTTGAAGGAGGGTGAAGAAGACAAGGAGAAAGAAGAAGAGCAGGTTGACTTTGAACCGTCTGAATCGGATAAAGAAAAAGATGATGATGAGGATGATGAAGAGTCAGAAAAGAGTGATGATGAGGATAGTAAGAAGGATGATGATGATGATGATGCAGAAGGGTATGGGAGTCAGAAAGAAGATGATAGTAGTGATGATAGTGATGATAATGAAGGAGGTGATGATACTTCCAAGTTCACATATGAGAAGAGAACACCAAAAAAGAAAGATACTGGAGAATCAAGTTCGAAGAAAAAGAAAGGTGAGAACATTGATTCAGATGAGAGTATCTTCTGGAATGAGAAGGTGAGATCTTTGACTGATGATGCTAAACAAGTGTATAAAGATATGTTGGAAAGAAGAGAATGGACTATTGAGTTCACAGGACGCTTTGCTG
Organism: Ambrosia artemisiifolia; assembly: GCA_032199755.1. Taxonomy (NCBI): domain Eukaryota; kingdom Viridiplantae; phylum Streptophyta; class Magnoliopsida; order Asterales; family Asteraceae; genus Ambrosia; species Ambrosia artemisiifolia. Next base: position 52,905,506 of record CM063515.1, on the reverse strand, counting down.
AAATATTCCAGACGGATGATATGAGATACGAACTGGAATATAATGATCCTGATCTTGAAGAAGGTGAAGTACCTGCTTCTGTGGCAAAGGAAATTCTGGATGGCCTTGCACAGAGAGTAGGGAAAACGTTTGAGGAGTTTATAGTAGATGAGTCGATTCCAGATATTCCTGAAAAGGATATTGGAAATCACTCAGATGACAAGAATACTCCAGAATTTGATGAAGTGGAGATTGAAGACATAACTCATGAGGAATATCCACAATACTTCAGACAAACTGATGAAGATGTGATATTTCCTGACTTTACTGAGATACCAAACACTTCGGCAAAGAAGAAGGCTAAGCAAAGAAGTGCAGAGTTTGTGGAGAAAGTGTTTGGAGCTGATAAGCAAGAATCTTCAAGTCAATCTGATGAATTGAAGAATTACTTGAAGAAATTGAGAGAAATGGATGAAAACCGACCGAAGCCTGAAGCTCAAGGAAGTTTCTATAGATTCCACAATGCTAAGTTTAAAGGCAGAGCTCTCGGGTGGACATATTTGGGCAGGCTGAAGTGTCTAGCTGCCAAATGGGAATCAGGAATCTTGTACTTTTACAGATTCATTGATTTGCTAACTCTACCGTACTGGGCGGTTAGAGATTTATGCAGATTCCCTATGTCTGGTGCTTCAGTTAACAATACTCATGTCGGTTGGTGTGCAGACAAGCTGGTTTGGGAAAGTAGAACGAGATGGAATAGATTCAAGCCACAATATCCCAGAAGGAAAATTCATCGGGATATTGATCCTAAAACCAAGCTGAAAAGGGTTACTTTGATATACAAAGCACCTGAAGTGATGAGGAAGATACCTTTGATGCCCATGCCACAACATTTCAGTGCTGACTTTATTTTCTGGTATTATGATTGGAGGAAGGCTGAAGCGGTGATAGTGTTGAGAGACGGGAAAGACAAATACAAGCATGTTCATGTATTTGATCCGATGTGGTTGATAAACTGTACTTTCGAAGACATCATCATGCTCTTCTATAATCCGATTCATCATGAGCCGAATGACGCTGATCAAGCAAAGAAGTATACTCAAGTGGTTGGAGTTTGTTTTTCATATGATATAAATGCTGGGAGTAATTTGGATAATAAACTTGGCAAGATGGTGAAGATGGCGAATGTATCGAAACCGGTGAAGAGAAAGTTGGAGTCTGAGATGACCAAAGAGCAGAAGAAACAGCTCAGAATTAAGTTGTTTAACAAGGCCATGGACGAAGACAGAAGACGATCCAATCAATAGTCGAGGGGGAGTTTGTAGATGCGTTTTGCGACTAGTGATTGGATGTTAACATGTGTTAGAGATGCTGATGGATAGAATGTAGAATCTGACTGGTCGAAGGTGAGATATTGTGGGCGAAGGTAGACTCATGTGGGCGAAGATGTAATGGAGCTTGACTGAAGAAACAGGTTCGTACCCTTAACTGGGCGAATGTGGAAGAAGTCCACATTCGACCACAGCTAATGGGCGAATGTGCAGGTATTATATATAGAAGTTGTGTTTTTGTAATGTAGAGAGAGTTCTAGAAAGTGTGTGTTTAGAGGTCAGGTTCCTGGTTTGTTTGAGAGTGTCTGTAAGTGATCTAGATTAACCAAAGAGTCATTGTAAACAAGTTTATGAACAAGTTAATCTATGAAAAGCTTTGAAAATGATATTGATTGTGTTTTGATTTGAGTTTTTATCTGTTTGTTCAAAGCTAGGGTTTCCGCACCTGGTTTTGTAACTTGTATGATCAATTAATCCTGTTTCGGTCAAAATCCTTCGCTCACAAAGGTCAGATTTTTAGGGACTAAATATTGCACCAAGAAGTTAACATTTAAATGACTAAGATATGTATAAAAATGTATAATTAGTAAAATGGGATGAATGAAAACCATAAACTAACATAAAACCAACTTTAGAAGCTTCAACCTTTGAATTCAGATTTAGATCCATGTCTAAGTATTTTAGCAAGTTAAATAGATGTGCATTACTATGTATTTATAAGATAAACTTTAGTAGGTTAGTATATGGTTTAAATTTTAAAGTTCATGACTTTCCCACCCCTTTAAATTAGAAAATTTTGTTTATCTTTGACTAAAGTGTAAAAAAATATTAAGTTCTTTTTTAAACTTGTTAAAGAGAACCCATTCAAATTAGGGAGTTTTATTGTTATTAACATAGATGTTAATATCACATGAATATACAATATGTATCAGGTGTTTTCTGCTAAATTGATGTAGCCGAGGTTTTTAAAAGAAATTTACCTACAATTAATATTTAATATGCATCTTTACATTTTCTAAACTTAACTATTTTAAAGTTTTATAAATTTAGCTCATTATGTATATTTAAAAGTTTAATGAGTTTTCTTTTAGTTAATTAGATTTATGAGTATACCTATTAATATGTGCATACACACCCATATACATATGCACGTACTATTATTGTTGATTATTTATACAGGGTACTAGAGTTGAAGCTATCGGTAACAAATGTAATAAAGCATTCTTAGAGCCCAAGCTTGTGTTGCAGTATTGTTACCGTGTAACAAATTATTTGTTTGCCAAAGCAAGAATGAACCATAACGTTTAACAACACCAGAGTTGGTCTTTAGATTTCGAGTGCCCTGCTTAGTTTTTTGAATCATTGCATTTGATTGATGTGAATTTTTCATTATTAGGCGGGACAATATTTAGAAGCAAATTTAATTTTAAGATTTTGAGTTTTACTTGGTTATGGAATGATGTTATGATTCAACATCCATATTAACAACAAACATGCCTAACTTCTTTAATTGCGTTCAAATTATGTTGATCTGTAATCCAAATTTCACCTACATTTTAGTTTTTGATTTAATATTTATTCAAGCTTTATAATATTTTTTCTAAAATAACGCATTAGCTACTTTATGTTTACTTCTGCATTAATGGAATGTACCTTATAACAATATTAGTTATATCTTTTAAAGTTTTAGCTATAAAGCATTTTGTTGTAGGCGAATTTTGGATTCTTTCAATTAATTAATAAATATTCGTTTCTTTTAGATTCTTTTGGTTAAACATGCAATGCAATAATCACTTGTACATAAATCATTTCTTTCTTATACATTTCAATCTACACGTCGATATTGACTAAGACAAACATCGAAACGTCGACAAAAATGAGCATGCCTTCATGGTATTTTTGAATGATTTTAAAACATAATAGTTTAAAAGTTAAGATATGATTAAATAAAAGAATCATAATTTTGTAGGAGAGGGAATTAAGTGACTAAAATGAGGTAATAAAGTGTAAAAGTATTTGAGTGACTATTTTACCCTCATTTTAGGGTTGTTAATGAAAATAAAGTTCTTAACTTTTGAGTATCTTAAACTACCCCTCCCTCGTGCATTATAATATAGTATAGATAACCTCTATATCTCCACTCCACCCACTTTCCTAAAATACCCTTGTATTAATACTCCCTATCCTTCAAAAAAATGCTTCTCAACAAAATATACAAGTAACTCCAAGATCCAAAACTTTCTGATCCTTATCCGGGTTAATTAACGGGTCATCCTCCCCACTTGTTCTTGGGTGGGCAAACTTCCATAAATCGCGCATTACTACGGCATACGGGTTGCCCGACTCCGACCTGATTCGTTCCGTTCCTTTCCCCAAAAATACGGGTGGAGCAGGATGACACCCCATAGTCCCACAGAACGGGTCGGGTTTCCTAACCCCACCCAAATTGCCATGTGGTGGGCAATATTAGCGCCTGAGCTTTCCCCCGCGGAAAAACAAGTTTCCAATTTCCGCTAACTCGTTAAGCCACGATTTGGGCCCGTTTATGTCTATGTGTCGTCCGACCCACTTTATTGCATCCCATGAATCATTATAACATGCGGGAACATGATACTCTGGCGCCGTTCCGTAGTCTATTGAGACTATGACGGCGCCAAATTCCCCCGCGATAAGGTTTAGGAAATAATGGTAAACTGGTGAGGCAGCAGATTCTATGATAAATCCGCCCCCATGGAAGTAGATTAAAATTGGGAGTTTTTTTACCGTTGGATTTTCGGGTTTGGGGATGTAAAGCCGAACGGATAGCGAGGTGTCCGCTACGATAACAGCGTCTTTCGATTAGACGCCTGATGAAGGATCGGTGCCTACGGGAACGGTATCGGTGCCGCAGGGTTTCTCATAATGTCCGTCTTTGTAAATTCGGATGAATGGGGGAATTTCTTTGATTATTCGATTTAGTGATGTGTCCCTTTGGTAATACTTTGTGAATAATTTTGGTTGGTTTATAGTCCAATGATAGAGTAGTTTTATGGGATGTTTATTTAAATGACATGTGACTTTTGTTTTTTCCAAACTTATTTTTCTCAAACTTGCTTTTTTATGATATTTAATAAATGGTGTCTTGCCTTTTGTATTGTTACATGTAGGATTAGAATATACTTTGAAACTAGATTGTATCCTGAAAGCTTTTCGAGATAAATAAATCTAATATGATGTGATAAAATATGTGTTATGATGTAACATATAAATTAATGTAGTATAATATGAAAAAACAACTATTTTAATCATGTGAATAAGAATGAAAATGTATATTAAAAAGAAGATGTATGTTTGGATGAGGAGCAGAGCTAGAAACAACCATTACAGGGCGTGATTGAGGCGGTAGTCTTGAATGTGTGACTTTTTTTTTTGAAAATGAGTGGTTTTAACCTATTCTGCTCTTTATAAAAATAAAATTCCTAGTTTGAACATGATTAGTGACTTGCCTAGATATGATTAATGAATAACCTAAACACATTGTGTTGTTTTCCTCTATGAAAAAAAACCGACAAAAAAAATCGTTTTTGTTTTTCGTTTTTTTGTATAGCACTATGGTACCCTTGGGAAGATAATAAAATGTTCGTTAATTTGGTGTAATTTCTTTTAATATTTCGTATATAAAAGTTATTAACGTTTTAAATTTGTGGGTGAAACATGAGAGAGAAAGAGACTTTTAGATGGAAATGAGGAGATGCCACATGGCACACTCAAGGAGGGAGAATGGTCTCTTTGAGTGCCATTTAGGATTTCATGCTTTGAAATATTAATATAAAGATATAGATATATAGATGTTCCCTAATGGTGGATGGAGCATTCTAAGTGATCTCACATCAACATCCTAAACCATTATGCCACTTCATTTGACTGGGTATGATATAATGCAATTCTACCTAGATTGGAATAGCTAGTGATGTTTAAAAAGCTTGCGGCTTGGAACTTATTCGAAACACATCAAATTTAGCTCATAAAGATCTCACTCAATGGGGCGCGGTTTTAAACTGAGCCATGTTGGCTTAGCCTAGTAAAAAAGCAAGCCTAGCTTGAATTGGTTCATAGCAAGCCAGATTGGCTCGGTTTAGCTCATTCGTTAGCTCGGATTATTATATTTGTCCTATATTTTATTTTTATATCCATATAATATTTTTGAAAAAATTGGTTATTATTTGCAACTATTTAAGATTACAGTTGTATATCATGACGTATTTTGGAGGTCCCATAAGTTGCACACATATCAAATCACCATATGAGTTGATAATTTTATTAATTGTGAATCGTGTCCGATTGGCCGGCTAATGAGTTTCAGGATGACGTGTTGAATTATTCAACCGTAACTTGATCCGAATACTTATTCATGTCGTGTCAGACATACTTAAAATTTTGTCTTGTCAGACCCACAAGCAGTTTAATTAAAACGTTAGAAATAACAACCCAGAGTCAGGGACGGAACTAAAGGAGGGTCAGGGGATTTGTTGACCCTCCGGCTGATCAAAGTTTACCATAATCTAGATGTTCAAGAAAAATACGATTTTGAAGTTTGACCCTTCAATTTTCTATATATAGAGTAACTATTGTGAAAATAAAAGAAAGAATAGTGAAGAGAGAAAGCACCGTCATGCATTTTTCTAGCCGACGACTCACATCCGGTCTTTATAGAAGAAAGGAGATGGTAGGCTGAATTATTTAGGTATTCTATGTGATAGTAGCCTGTAGAGTAGGCAAAACTCCAAGAACAAAAGATGAGAAAACAAAGACTTTGGGACAATTTTCTTCTATATTTTTCAAACGAAATTACAATGCACTTTAAATAGAAATACTGAACTAATGCAAATCTAAACTATATGCTCTTTATTCGGAAGAACATGGGGTTGTGAAGAGGAGAACGTGCAATCATGCAAGGGACTAATTCCCACTATCCTAACTACTTCCTTGTGCAGCAATCTTAACCACGATCTGGGCCTTGGGCCGATGGCAGCTTTGGGCTGTCTCCATGGTTTGGTCCTACAACTGATGGGTGGGCTTGGGTAGAAGGGTCCGTGTCCGTATCAATGCCCGCCCCTTGAGACTCGACCTTGTCCTCAAGGTCCGCAATAGTAACGCCAGACGGTTCTGGAGAGGTCGGTGACTGTATACCACGTAAGGTGACTGGCATATTTTCGTGACGAAAGGAGAGGGATGGGATAGCAAAATTAGCGGTGATTGGTCCCAATGAGCGCAACCAATCAAAGCCCAATATGAGTTCACAGCCTTTGAATTCCAGAAGAAACAATGGTACTTTAAATGAAGCAGGACCCAGGGCAACAGTAACCTGAGGGCAGAAACCATAGCAGTGAATGGGTTCACCATTGTCCACAATAACCGGGAAAGGCGGTGTGGGTTGAACGGATAAGTGCAACAAGGACGCGACATGAGGTTGAATAAGGTTATGGGTACTGCCCGAGTCTACAAGGATGCTGATCGGATGGTGGTGTATAAACCCGGTGAGACGCATGGATGTAGTAGGCGCCATGCCAAAAAAAATGGCTGGTGAGATGGCAAGAAAATGAGGCAATGTGGAGTTATCAGTCAGTAGTGGTAGAGGAGTGGGGTTGATGTCCGAGGTATTTTCGGCAATAAGAAGGAATTGTGGGGGATTGCACCGATGGCCCGGAGTGTATTTTTCAGGACAACGAAAACATAGGGCAGCCGTGCGACGTTGTTGTAGTTGTTCAGGCGTTAAACGAGCAGTGGGCAAGGTGGGTGTGGTGGGTAACTGATGCAGGGATATCTACAAGATTATTCTATCATTAATTTAAATTTTAATTTCCTAATATTTTGTTATTTAGTTTCCTTTTTAATTATAATTCCTATCATATAAATAGGATGTCTTGATTCATTGTCAATTAGTTTTTGATTGAGTTTTGATTAATAAGAACTTTGTTCTTGGAACCTTTGGTTCATTTATCGTCTTTGATTACTATTTGTTCTTGAGCCATTTGATGCGCTTCCGAAACTGCATCAGTTGGTATCAGAGCTTTGGTTTTCAAATGGCTCTGCGTGAAGCGAACTATGTTTTTTCTCGTCGAATCGCCGACCGAGGCAACGATAACATCATGTTCGATTCGCAAGATCGTAAGATCCAGGAAACTGACTCAAAAGATGTCATCTGGGATGAGATCGTTGGAAAAGAGGAGCATCCTGAATTCTACGATGGTTACAAGTTTCTGGAAACCGACTCAGAGGCTTTCATCCGGGATGAGAACTGTGGGAAGGAGGAGTATCCAGGTAATTGTAGCGTTATCTATCCGTCACCTCCTTGTTTTGATGAATACGAGGACGATGAATGGTATTCTTGGGTTATCGGTGGTAATCGGAACTCACCGGGAGATGATTCGGGTTCCACAAGTCGTAATGTGAAGATGTTTGCCGATATCTTTGATTGTTTTTTGAAGGACGTTGGGGTTGCGATTGGTGGTGCAACGGTGGTAAGTAGTTGCGTTAACTTGGCTGGAGGTGGTGAAATTCCCATTAGAATTCCTCAAATCTTGGGTAAGTCGAATGCTGACTCAAATTTTTATTTTGGATGTGATTTGAAGTTTTCGAAAAATCCAGATTTGGAAAATATTGTGGTTGCAAATTATTTGGGTGAACCTCCCAATATTTGTGATAAAATATTATATCTCTTGATCAGTAAAACAATATTATTGGATTTTCAAATTGGGAAGAATCGTAATTATGCATCAAAGATCAAGGGGCAAGAGTACAAAGTGCAAGGGGGTGAGGTGCAAATTACACCAAAGATAATTAATCCAAGTGATGTGCCTTTCATTCCTACGAGTGTTATTAGGCCACATGATTTGCCGATTAAAATTATTGGATCACGATTAAAGGATCAGGCATCTCATATGGGATTAAAAAATAATAGTAGGCCCGAGATTTTTGTTCTAAATACTGATGATGGATCAAAAATATGCAACGAGCTCTATGGTTTACAACTCTATGGTTATCTAGTTGGCGTTGAATTATTTGAGTGGTTCAAATCAATAGTGAAGTTACGGTTTAAGGCTCCATTCGACCCAGGTGGTACAAGTCTTGAGTCGGGCAAAACGAACCGTGAAGTTGTATTGTTTTTTCGAGTCATGGTAATAATGCACGAGAATCGGGTTGACCTTCCTTTTGATCCAGGTGGCGTTGGTCCGAAGGCAAAACTCGAGGACGAGTTTTTTCGAAGACGGGGAGAATGATGCAGGGATATCTACAAGATTATTCTATCATTAATTTAAATTTTAATTTCCTAATATTTTGTTATTTAGTTTCCTTTTTAATTATAATTCCTATCATATAAATAGGATGTCTTGATTCATTGTCAATTAGTTTTTGATTGAGTTTTGATTAATAAGAACTTTGTTCTTGGAACCTTTGGTTCATTTATCGTCTTTGATTACTATTTGTTCTTGAGCCATTTGATGCGCTTCTGAAACTGCATCAGTAACAGGGCTGGAGTAGCTGGCGTTTGCAAGGTCGGTGAGGTAACTGAGACAGGAATTTCGGTAGTTGTAGATGGAGAAAGGTTTGCATTGGAATTGCCCAGCAAAAGTTTAGCTTCCACCAACTTTGAAAGACCATATGCTTGGTGTAGGGAAGTTGGTTTGAGTATGGATAATTCAGCAAGGATCTCAGTGTTTAGACCAGAGAGGTAGCAGTTTAAAAGGGCTTCGTTAGGTAAACCAACAACACAGTTGCAAATTTTCTCAAATTCCGCTTGGTATGCCGTGACCGTGGAGGTTTGTTTAAGCTTAAAAAGTGCAGCTTGGTGATTTTCATAAGTGGAGGGACCGAAACGAAGTTCGAGAGCCCTTGTAAACTCTGGCCAAGATCCAAGGAGACCATTGTTCTCCATATATTTGTACCAACTCAACGCCGCTCCGGTAAAATAAAAAACCGACAAGGAAAGGCGGTCCGGTTCTGGAACATGGTAGTACCGGAAGTAGTTGTTAGCCTGGAAAATCCAGTCTAACGGGTTTGAACCATCGAACATGGGAAGATGAATTTTGGGAGGATGCGGGTTTGTCGGAGTGGTTTGGTTAATGACAGAAGATGTTGTTCCGAATTGGATTTTAGGAGGTTCTTTGTCTTTGGAAAGCATGGTTAGTAAACGGTTTGTGGTGTCAAGTTGCTGTTTCATTGACGCTTGTAAGGCATCAAATTGGGTGTTCGAACGGGCTTCCGCTTGAGCAGCGGTGGCGGTATTTTGGGTTAAGAACTGAGCAAACTGGTCGCAAAGGGTTTGGAGGGATTCATCGGGAGTAGAGGTTTCCTTACGGGGAGGCATGGTAGGAAGAGATGAAAGCACCAAATTGATAGTAGCCTGTAGAGTAGGCAAAACTCCAAGAACAAAAGATGAGAAAACAAAGACTTTGGGACAATTTTCTTCTATATTTTTCAAACGAAATTACAATGCACTTTAAATAGAAACACTGAACTAATGCAAATCTAAACTATATGCTCTTTATTCGGAAGAACATGGGGTTGTGAAGAGGAGAACGTGCAATCATGCAAGGGACTAATTCCCACTATCCTAACTACTTCCTTGTGCAGCAATCTTAACCACGATCTGGGCCTTGGGCCGATGGCAGCTTTGGGCTGTCTCCATGGTTTGGTCCTACAACTGATGGGTGGGCTTGGGTAGAAGGGTCCGTGTCCGTATCACTATGAATATTAGAGGCTATATGAAATTAAGTTAAAGACCCACCGAATAAATCTATGATTTTCTTTTTACCGTTTTCTTGTTTTATCAAAATAAAAAATAAAAAATGGTACGTGAATAGATAACTTAATTAAAAACTAGTGGGCTGCCCGCGTTTCGTGTTGGGTTTATGGTCGATAGCAGTTATGTGCAACACAATATTGACGCTTGGAAAAGCAATAAACATGTACTTTATATTGAGCGAAAACTCAGAAATTGAATGTTGGAACCAGTACCGATGTTGTTCGGACAGTAGCGGGTTGATTTGGCACGGTAAATTTTACGTGTGACCCGTTTAATTTTAAACATAATTTTAAACTGTTTTTTACACCTTATATTACATTATTACCAGAATGAATAAAAAGTAACGACCGTCACTTTATAATATAAAGTAGTGGATGAGAGTCGCACTTTGTGACGGGCAAAAACTTAGTCGCTTTTAGTGTGCTTTGTGTAGCACATGAAAAAATAAAATAAAATATATAGTTGTAACATACCCACAAGGTGTTTATTTTATTGTTTCTAATTGAATTTTAGTTTGCAAATTAGAAGAATATTTTTTTTAATTTAGAAAATAATTTTTGTTAACACGGTAATATAGTCGGAATACATCTGAAAGCTGTTCAATTTATTTATTGTTTTTATTAAATTTCAGTTAGATAAAAAGAAAAAAAAATCATTTCAGTAATCACGTACTTCACAACTCACAAATGAGAAACCTTGGTACATACCAATCACCAAAAATAAAGTGTCTCAAAAGAAAAAAGTTAGAACTTATTGTGGTCAAAATAAAAATCCAAGAAGTAAACTGGCGCATATGAGTGTTATAAAATGATATATATAATAATTTTTATTAAATTTCCGTTAGATAAAAAGAAAAAAATCATTTCAATAATCACATACTTCACAACTCACAAATGAGAAACCTTGGTACATACCAATCTGTTGGGTCTGCTGATCTGGAGAAGAACAGATGATTAGAAAGCCAAAATATACTTTTAGTTGATCCTTTGAATAAACAGTAGTTACAAGAGACTTCTCCCAAAAGACTGTTGATCCTAACGTCTGCTACACTGAACAACTGCTGCTACAAAGGACTGCTGGATAAACAACTGCTGACTAAAGATCTGATGAAGAACAACTGCTGATCAAAGTACTGAAGACTAAACGTCTGTTGGAACCAACAACACTTTGGATTCAACAGATGATACAAGACCATCAGAGTTTTCCTCTACAGTAGTTTACCTTAGCAGTGTTTTGAATGTAACAGTAGTTGATAGTTAACAGATGTTTTATGTTGTTATTCTGTTAGAGGTCGCTGTCTTAGGTGACGTCAGCTGAGATCATCAGAGGTTTAGATTTGTCTATAAATAGAACAGTGATTGTACTGTTCTATTTATCACTCAAAACATTCTCTTAGATAAACAATCATAGAGTGATTAGGCTGAGGGGGAGTACTTGTAATATTGCAATCTTTCAATTAATGAAAGCTTTCGATTAAAAACATTTATTCTCTTGTTTTGATTTATAGTTTATCATTTCGCTACACTTTCCATTTATATTTCACTTCATTTATTTCATTATTCATCTAAACATATCAAAACAATCAAACTCAGATCCTAACAATTGGTATCAGAGCTTGGTCAATTAAATTCGATCTAATCAATCAATTTAATATAAACAGATCAGCTCACAATTATTGATATCGTTTGTTTGTCGGATTGAAAACAGAGTAACAGTTTATTTTCGATTCAACCGTTAGTAAACATATTTTGTTTTCGTAAAAATCAGAGAATGGCTTCAATTAATCAAGATCCACACAACACTGGCACTAGCAACAAGCCACCGATGCTTGTCAGATCTGAATACAATATCTGGCAACGTCGGATGAGTCATGTGCTAGCACAACAAAACACTGGGTGTTGGAAGTCGGTTGTCTTTGGACCACATGTTCCAATGGTGCCGAGTACCGAAGATCCCAAGGTCCAAGTACCTAAAAGTGTTGAAAACTACTCCGAGCAAGATTTTCAAAAAATTGAGTTAGATGTTAAGGCTTTCAGTATTCTAGCCATGGCTCTACCAAATGATATCTATGCTGGGCTATTGCACTGCAATAGTGCAAAGGAGTTGTGGGATGCTTTGAAAGAGCAGTTTGGTGGGACTAAGGATGTAATTGAAAACAACCGTGAAATACTTACTCAACAATATGAAACATTCAGTCATGTGAAGGGAGAGTCATTAACACAACAATTTGAGAGGTTCAATTGTTTAATAAGTGAACTACAAGTGGTGGGTCTAACTTACCCAAATTCAACTTTGAATCATAGGTTTCTTAGATCACTTCAGGACAAATGGGACACTATTGCAATTGTTATGAGAAACTCAATTGGTTTTAAGGACTTAACTCTGACCCAGCTTCATTGTAAGCTCTTGACCTATGAGAGAGAGCTTACCCAGAAAAAGAAGCTCCAGGATTCTGGAAAAGTGTCTGATGATTATGTGTTTGGTAATAAAGCACTTTTGGGTCAAGATGAGGTACCTAGAAGTAGTAAGGATCAGGGTTATGATCATTACATTGATATAACCACTGGTTTTAACACTGATTCTTACTCATCACCTAGTTATGCTTTTACAGCAAGTGGTGATATCCAGGCATCTGATAACACATCTTTTGTGTATAATGACCTTCAATATATTGACCCTGTGGACTTAGAAGAAATGGACATTTTGCATCAATTGGCCTTGCTCAGTATTAGACTAATAATTTCTATAAGAAAACTGGCAGAAGGTATCCAGGTTTACATGGTGGGTCAAAAGTGGGGTTGGATAAATCAAAGATCAAGTGTTATAAATGTCATAGAATGGGTCACTTTGCTAGGGAATGTAGGAGTCAAAATGGTACACCTATGATCACCTATCCAAATGTGCAAAACACCCCTGGACCAAATGTGCAAAACACTGCTCACTTTGCACAGACTCCAACCACTGTTCCTGTGCACTATGTCCAAACCACTGTTCCTCAGTATCATTATGTCCAAACGCCTGTTGCTCAGGCACAAGTGCCAATGACTGTTGTTTCATCCTCTGCTCCTGCAGAAACCAGCCAGCAAAGTCAACAGAGCTTTTTCACTCAAGGTTTTGTTGATTGGAGTAGTCTACCAGATGAGCTAACAGATGAAAACATTGCTTTAGTTGCCAATTCTGAAAATAATTTCTGCTTTGTGGCCCTAGAAACAATTGTTGAAGAGACTGATTCTGAGGAAGTGGTTTCTATGTCTGAAAATGTGACTAAAGATGTTGTTCATGAAGTTGTTTCAGCTGAAGAATCTAAAGTAGAGGTTGTGAATCTCTCAGACCCATAGGGTACTGATGACTGTGATTGCCAGTGTAACTGTGCCTTGATGGCTGCTGCTAAGGTATAACCTCAAATCTTAAGTGACTTGTACTCAGATAAATGTATCATAGCATTTGCTAAGATAAAAGAGGTGAATGAAAACTTTAGAAAGAAAATTTTGGAAGATGAAATTCAGTTTGAAAAACTCACTAAAGAGTTAAAATAAAAAATAACTGAAAAAGAATCTGAAATCAGCAGTTTAAAACATGAAGCAAGCATAACCAAAGACCAGCTTCAAACTATGATAACCAAATATCATTGTTCTAAACAGGAGCTTGAATCCACCCAGGTTGAATGTCAAAAATCGGTGGAATCATCTAAAGGTTTTGAGATGATTGTTAACCAACAGTCTAAAAGTCATGTGAAATTTGGCTTTGGTTTTAAAGAGACCACTGCTCAAAGTTCACAAACCACTGACAAAAAGGAATCACAGTTGGTTGAAATCATCCCAACCAATTCAAAAGGTCAAGAAATCAAGGTTACTGAACCCAATGGCAAGAAAATCATTCTTGAAAAATTGGAAAGTACACCCTCATTTGATGAGATTGAAAAATATCAATTCAAACCAACTTGGTCAGATGAGTGTGATGTCCTTGAAAATTTTCAACCAATGACCTTTAAAACCCCTGATGGTAAAAAGGCACCACAGGCCAAAATCATTCCCTTGAAAGATCTTCTAACAGATGATCAAACATCTGTTGAAAAGAGGAAAGGAAAAGGGAAATCCAAAGATAACTTGTTTTGTGATGTTTGTGAAAAGAAGAATCATGTTACTAAAAATTGTTTTCTTCTAAAAGCATATGATATCAACAAAGGAACAAGTTTAAGTAATTCTAAAACCAATGAATGTTTAATTTGTAAGAAAAGGAATCACAAAACAAAAGAGTGTCTGTATCTCAAAAATTTTGATGAAAAAATAAAAGAGTACAAGGCTAAAACTCTTGAAAGTCAAGTGGCTAGTACTTCAAAAGGAAAACCCAAACAGACTTTTGAACCAGTCCAAACAGCTGTTACCAAAGGTCTGAGCAAAAACTCTGCTCCCAGAGATGTTCAGGTAACAGATGTTCCACCAGTTATCAGATTCCCAAGAGGATATGGACAACCAACTTGTCATCGTCTGCCACATGTCTATGAAGAGCCCAAAAGGCCTTCAAAACCTAAAGTGAACAGACATCCTCATGGTTATCAACATCTGACAGGAAATGATCAAACATCTGCTGGACTAAGTGTTGACATACAAGCACTGGCAAATGGTCAACAACAGTTGTTGAACTTAGTTCAAAAGCTAGTTCAAATCACTGATCATTCTCCTAAACTTAAGGCTGAGACATCTGAGAACCTATCCAAAGCCAATTTGGCTTTGGACACTCACCAAAACTAAAATCTTTACTGATGTGCAGGGATCTTCTGCTTGCTTAGATAGTTTATGGTATGTAGATAGTGGAGGCTCCAGGCACATGACAGGATGTAGAGCCCTTCTTCTAGACTTTCTTGCACATGGAGGGGGTGATATATCCTTTGGTAATGATTCAAAAGGCAAAGTGTTGGGTTCTGGAACTGTTCAAGCAGGGAGACTTAAGTTTGAGAATGTTAATCTAATTGACAATCTAAAGTTTAATCTACTTACTGTATCACAAATGAGTGACAAAGGTTATGGGTCATTCTTCACTAAGAAGACATGTAAGATTGTTGGACCAGAAGTGGTTGAAAAGATTAACACCATCATTGCTGAGAGTAAAGCACAACTTGTTGCTCACAGAATTGGCAATGTGTATGTAGTTGATATGTTAAAGGATAATCCTATGACAAATGTCTGTCTGTTCTCTGCTGCCTCTACCAAAGAGACAGAATTGTGGCATAGGAGATTGGGTCACACCAACCTTCAAACTATCAACTCTCTCTCTAAACAAAACCTTGTCAGAGGTTTGCCACCAAAAGAGTTCAAATGTGATGAGCATTGTGTTTCCTGCTTAAAAGGAAAACAACACAAAAGCTCTTACAAATCCATTGATGAGTCCAAAACCAGTCAATGTCTACAATTGTTGCACATGGACTTGTTTGGCCCAGTTAAAATCATGAGTCTAAGAAGAAAGAGATTTTGTCTTGTTATAGTTGATGATTTTTCTAGGTTTACATGGACTTACTTTTTACATTCTAAGGATGAGACTGCAGGTATCTTGAAGGACTTTGTCACCAAAGTTGAAAAACAATATGACTTGCCAGTAAAAGTCTTTAGAAGTGACAATGGAACAGAATTTAAAAATAAGGAGCTGGATGATTTCTGTGTGTCAAAAGGGATTGTAAGGCAGTACAGTATCCCCAAGAACACCAGAGCAAAATGGGGTGGTTGAGAGGAAAAATAGAACTTTTATTGAAGCTGCAAGAACCATGCTAGCAGATTCTGGCTTGCCACTGTCTTTCTGGGCAGAAGCAGTAAATACTGCTTGCTATGTTCAAAACAGAGTTTTGATCAACCCAAGACATCAAAAGACTGCTTATGAAATTCTGTTCAAAATCAAACCATTAATCTCGTTTTTCAAAATCTTTGGCTGCCCATGTTTCATTTTAAATCTTAAAGATTCCATTTCAAAATTTGCAGCCAAAGTAGATTGTGGATATTTTCTGGGATATTCTTCTACTGCTAAGGCCTATAAAGTGTTTAACACAAGGACCAAGACAATAGAAGAAACTCTGAATGTTAAGTTCAATGAACTCTCATCCTTAAAAATCCCAGCAAATCCTGCTGAGTTATTTGATTTAGATAAATTCAAATTTGAAGATATTGCTGTCAAAACTAACAGTGCAGGCATTTCACAATCTCCACAACAAGACTACAGAACAGATGTTGTTATTCCAAATCACTATCAAGTCTATTCTGCATCAGAGGAAGCAGTTGTTCAAAACAATTGTCAAAACTCTGTCACAGCTGAGTCAGCCACTGTTGGCCAGTCTTACCCTCAAACCACTGCTTCAGCTTTTACATCCACTGCTCAATCATCTGTTGACAAAAGTCAAACATCTGTTGACAAGAGTCAGTCCAGTTTTACACCACTTGGACCCATTCCACCACCACCATTTCAAACATCTGTTGACACTACAGAAGTGCAAACAGATGTTATATCAACAGAGTCACCAAACCTCTGTCCTTCACCTCAAAATGCCATCATACCATATCAGGGAGATTTAATCTACCTAGGAGCTCATCCACCAGACCAAATCATTGGCAACATCAGAGAAGGTGTGCTCACAAGAAGCCAATCCTCAAATATCTGTCTTTTTGCAGGCTTTTTATCTCTCATACAACCTGTCAAGTACCAAGAGGCACTAAAAGACAACAGTTGGGTAGAAGCTATGCAAGAAGAGCTCCTTCAGTTTATAAGAAAACAAGTATGGGAACTTGTACCATTGCCTAAGGATGTTTGTCCAATTGGCACAAAGTGGGTCTTCAAAAACAAAACTGATGAAAGGGGTATAGTTGTAAAAAATAAAGCCAGGCTAGTGGTTCAAGGCTTCAGACAAGAAGAGGGGATAGACTATGATGAAACCTTTGCTCCTGTAGCTAGGTTAGAAGTTATCAAACTTTTCTTAGCTTTTGCTGTCAACCACAACATCAAGGTGTATCAGATGGACATCAAATGTGCATTCCTATATGGCAAAATTCAGGAGGAGGTCTATGTATGTCAACCACCTGGTTTTGAAGACACATTCCATCCTGAGTATGTCTACAAGCTTAATAAAGCCTTGTATGGACTCAAGCAAGCACCTAGAGCCTGGTATGAAACTCTTTCCACCTTTCTATTATCCATTGGTTTCACAAGAGGTAAAATTGATAAAACCTTATTCTTAAAATGGAGAGGGAAAGATCTAATGATTGTTCAAATATATGTGGATGACATTATTTTTGGATCCACATGTAACAAAATGTGTGAAGAGTTTAGGGAACTTATGACAGCAGAGTTTGAAATGAGTGCTATGGGTGAACTTCAGTGCTTCCTTGGACTCCAAGTGAAGCCGTTGCAAAATGGCACATTCGTTCATCAAAACAAATATGTGAAAAACTTGTTATTTAAATTTGAGATGAATGACTGTAAGCCATGTAGTACACCCATGAGTACAGTCAAGCCACTCACTATTGATGACAAGGATGAACCGGTTGATCAGACACACTACAGATGCATGATTGGGTCTTTATTGTACTTAACTGCATCTAGGCCAGACATTATGTTTGCCACCTGTGTTTGTGCAAGATCCCAGGCTTCACCCAGAAAGTCAAACCTTATTGCTGTGAAAAGGATATTCAGATACCTAAAAGGTGCTCCTACACTTGGTGTCTGGTATCCTGCTAATGGAAACATTGAGCTTTCAGGTTATTCAGATAGTGACTTTGCTGGCTGCCACACCACAAGGAAGTCTACATCAGGAGGGTGCCAGTTTCTAGGGAATGCCTTAGTTTCTTGGCAAAACAAAAAGCAAGCAGCTGTTTCAACTTCAACAGCTGAGGCTGAGTACATTGCTGCTGCAAGCTGTACAGCCCAACTCATGTGGCTTCAAAATCAACTACTGGATTTTGGGATAACTGCACTATGGACTCCACTTATGTTGGACAGTCAAGCTGCTGAAAATATCATCAAAAATCCAGTCTCTCATTCAACCACAAAGCACATAGACATCAGACATCATTTTGTCAGAGATAGCTATGAAAAAGGTTTGATTTCTCTGCACCATGTTCCAACAGAGGATCAGTTGGCAGATGTGTTGACAAAAGCTTTAGACACATCTACCTTCACAAACTTGATTTCTAGAATTGGTATGCTAAACATGGACTAAAAAACAAAAATGTTTTCAATAAAACATTAAAATGTTTTTCAGAAAATCAAATTTCTCCTTAAAAATAGCTCTTTTGGTTGAAAAATCTGTTTCAAACATCTGATCAGATAAAACAACCACTGTTCCATCCTATCCACTGTTGGTTGAAAAATCTGTTTCAAACCTCTGATCAGATTATGTAACCGTTAATATATATATATATATATATATATATATATAACTACTATCTATAAAAAACCCTTAAGTGTTGTTAGCATCAGTGCTTTGGTTAAACAACAGCTGTTGGCAACAGACTTTTTGCAACAGCTGTATACCACCAGATGTTTAACCATCAGATGATTGCCACGTCTGCTCTCAAAAACAGAGTTTGGCCACATCAGCGGTTTCACCAGAGGCTATAAAGCCCTGTTTTTACCACAACAGTTGTTTTACTGTCTCATTGTATTCAAAATACTCAAACCGCCTTCTTCTTCTTCCTCAAACCCTTACTCAAATTTCAATCACTCTCACACTCGAAATCCATTACAATGGATCTTCAAACCAAAGCCACACATAATTATCTTCCATATCTAGTAAAAACAGACGATAATGTTCCATTTCATTCCACCATCGACATCATCTCAAATTCCAAATACCTAACAATTCTCACCGCTGATGCTCCCATTCATCTTGAAACCCTCCAAGAATTCTGGTTAAAAGCTGAAGTTTTGCTTCAAGACAAAAAGCCTACATCCATTATTTCAAAAATTGGAGACACAAGTATCTCCATTACACCTGAATTAATATCCACCACCTTCTCCATCAATGATCTGTCAGGTAAGGACTCTTTCCCTAAAACAGAGCTTCACACAGAGTTTCAGGAAAGAGGGTATGATGCACAGATGACTGGGTCAACTCTTTTCAAAAAGTTTTTCCCACCAGTCATGAAATTTTTCTTTCATACTCTCCTTCTCTATGTCTCAGCTAAGACCACATCCTTTAATGAAATCCCATTAAGGATTCAGTACTTGGGCTATGCTATGTTGTCAAACTTTGACTTCAATTTATCCCAAGGTCTGTTTATGGACTTAGTTTCAAATGTGAAAGCCAGCTTTTCTGCTTTACCCACGAATTTTAAGTGTAATCCTTCAAAAGGTTTTACCAGAAAAAGATTTCAAAAAGGGTGAGTCTTTTCAAATGAAAAGTTTAACTGATGAAACTTTCACAAGAATGCTGGGTTCTACTACCCAAGAAAAGGTGTCAAAAGTGTCTAAAGTTTCTAAAACTCAAACAAAGAGGTCCAAGACAACAACTGTTGTTCAAACCTCTGTTGTTGAGCCCACTGCTCCTGGTGATCATGGCACTACATCCAGTGCTGTGAAACCCACACCAGCCACCTCCAAAAGAAAACGTCCATCCACAAAAACCACCTCTACACCTAAAAAGGGACTTCTGGAGGATGAGATACCAGAAGAAATCCCTGTTGCAACACAAAAGCAACCAGAAACCACTGTTGTTACTTCCTCACAACAATTGGATACATCTCAACCTAAACAAACTCCTCATGCATCCTCACAAAAAAAATCATGTTGTAAGCCAAAGGGAACCACATCATGAAACATTTGTGTCACTTGACCATATGTTTACAAGCCCCTCTCCTAGGGCTAATTCTCTTTTCACTCCTCCACCTTCACCAACACATGTCCCTCAAACTATGCAACCTCTGTTTGAGGCTATTGATAAAACTCAGGACAATCCCAGTTCCTCTCCTTCACCCATTAATGAGAGTATACCTCCACCAGTGACTGGGACTGAGGAAAATCAATTAGCTAACCAACAAACAGTAGAGGAGGTTACACTCTCAGAGTTCAATGCAACTCTAGGTGAGTTTTCAAGAGAAGCAGCCAATACTAATGTAGAGACCATTGTCTCACAACAGGACAGTGGTTACATGACTAAGACTTCCTTGAAGGCAACAACTGATGAGGCCACCATTGTGACCCCAAAATCAGTTGGAAGTCCCCAGAAGCAAGACCAAGGGGCATCTGGTTCTCATTCCTTGGACTCACCTCCTAGGACTGAACCAGTTAAAACTACCACTGGTAGGAATCCAGATGATCCTATTAACTTAGGTGATGGATTAAAATACCAAGAATTGACGGATAGAGTACAATCCATTGAAACCTCTGTTGCTAATATCAAATCTGATATCAAGACAATTTTGGAATCCTTGGCTACTCTCACCAAGAGTCAACCATCCACAGCTGATATTGCTAGTGAGTTATGGAAATCTGTTTCCCCCATCATCATAGCTCACAGAAAACTAGCAGATCAGACTCAAGAAACCTACATGCAAATGATCAGAAACATGGTGGATACCAGGTTCAATGACACCAAAGCAGACATCAAAGTTATCAAGGACCACCTGCTGAAGACTACTGGCTCTGCTCCTACCACAATTCTCAGAGATGATGATGATGATGCATTTACTGTTGATGATGCCAAAAGGGGGGAGAGTGGCAAAGATAGATTGCCAAAGTTAGATCCTTTTGGTTGTCCACCCTCACAAAAGGGAAAATCAAAGACTACTAACAAACCAGAGTCTACTCACACAGCACCACAACAACAACAACAACAACCAAGTGTTCAAACCTCTGCTGCTACTGAAACTGTCAAGACCAGCAAAGCAAAGGAAGTTGACACCTCTACTAATGAAAAAGCTGAAAAGGCTGCTGAAGATAAGCTAAAGAGGGCTGACACTCTGGAAGTTAAAGCAGCAAGGTTGATACAGCTAAAAAGGGAACAACAGCAAGAAGTTGAAGATATAGGTTCTTCTAAAAGAAAGAAAAGCTCTGCTAAACATACCAGAAAACCACCATCTAAAATGACTGCTGAAACCACTGCTGCCAAAACCACTGCCACCAAAACCACTGCTGCCACTAAAACATCTGATACCACCACAACATCTGTACCTATCACCACAACCACCAAACCTACTACTACACCCACTTCACAACCAAAATCCCAAACAACTGCTGGTTCTACAAAAGAACCAACAGATGTTAACACTACCACTGCTACAACATCACCTTCACCAAAAATCTTGTACAGCAGAAAGAGGAAATCTACCTTTGTTGTACAAGATGAAAACATTCACACTACACCACCTAATACTCCAATCACACAATCTACACCCTTAAATGCCATTCCACTTTCATCATTCTCACCACACACTTCAACAATTCAAATCACATAGACCACTACCAACCATTACACCATTGGCTGAGAAGTATCCTCTTGAACTTGATCTACTCAAGGGGGAATTACAATCCTTCTACAATACTGATCAGCCATCTGAAAGATCTTTCCCATCTCTTCCAAATTTTCCTGTTCCCTTAAACATGGATACCTATCTAAAATACAAGGCTGAACAAGCAAATGCCATCATCAAAGAGAAATGCAAAGGGAAAGATGACAGGAGTGCTCAGGGCATCCATTCAGCAGAGCTTAGCAAATTGAAAAGGATTGAAGAATTTGCTAAGACCCTGAGCAACTCAATGTCTTCCATGCCTCTCAGCAGTGACTTGGAAATGGAGGTTAGGGACTCACTTCTTGAACAAATCTTGTCAACCATGCCTTATAAAGCAAACAAGAAACAGTTTGCAGGCTGGACCACTCATGCTCTCAGAGAAGAACTCATAAGAATTGAGGACATGGCTAAGAATCCTTCAACAAAAGTCTCTGCCCCAGACTTCAGCAAAGGCAAAGATCCAGCCAGAGCCTTAAAGTTCAAAAGAATGAGACAAGAGATTGTGGCTGCTGATTATGGAGAGATGAAGTCTGTTGCAAGATGGTCAGAGCTGAGACTGGTTGAGACTTATAAAAAGTTAGAAGAAATCAGGAAGAAAGATCCTACCTTGCCCAGAAAACCTGTTTATGCTGATGATCCTGTGTTGAAGAAACCTCAGCAGGCTATTACTTTAGACAGCTTACTGGATACTTCTGATCTATCTATTGCTGCTAGAAGACAATTCAAGAAGCAGAAGGAAATGTCAGAAGAAGATCAGAAAAGGTTTGCTGATACTTTTGTAAAAGAGGGCCTCTTTAACCAAATCCACTACTTCTCTGATCCCACCTCTGAAAGACTCAGAGAAATAATTGGAAGACCTCCTTCACCAAACTCATCTAAAATAAAGGTGCATCTCAGCCAATCCACTGATTCTAAAATGGAAGGTCAACAAAGACACCCATGAATTGACTCTGCTTAGATCAGATGGAAAGATTTAGAAACTTAGCATGGATGATGCACATGGCCTGTGTGCAGAAGATCTCCAAACATTGCTGAATCTTGAGCTAGAAAGAGATGCTGAAGACCTCTTCTCATTGAGCTTTGAGTTACAACTCAAAGGTCAAATAAGAGTAAGTCTGATGACAAATAAAGATCAAGAATAAAGCACAGTTTTGGCATGATCTGTTCTAGGGGGAGATTGTTGGCTCTGTTGACCTGGAGAAGAACAAATGATTAGAAAGCCAAAATATATTCTTAGTTGATCCTTTGAATAAACAGTAGTTACAAGAGACTTCTCCCAAAAGACTGTTGATCCTAACGTCTGCTACACTGAACAACTGCTGAAACAACTACTGCTGCAAAGGACTGCTGGATAAACAACTGCTGACTAAAGATCTGATGAAGAACAACTGCTGATCAAAGTACTGAAGACTAAAGGTCTGTTGGAACCAACAACACTTTGGATTCAACAGATGATACAAGACCATCAGAGTTTTCCTCTACAACAGTTTACCTTAGCAGTGTTTTGAATGTAACAGTAGTTGATAGTTAACAGATGTTTTATGTTGTTACTAGTGGGGTGCCCGCGCGTTGCAGCGGGTAACAACATTTAGATTGGTTAGGTTAAACAATAATCAATTGACCGAAATATTTGTCTTGGTGTGTGGTATAATCATTAGCGGGGCTTGACTGCATTTTCGGTAAAATCAGGGGGGGCATACTTAATAAATAAAAAAATTTCGGAAATTTTAGGTAAAAAAATACACTACGAACAAAAATTGGGGGGGGGGGGGTTGTGGCCCCAAATAAGTTCTTCAGTGGGCATAACCGAATTAACCAATCAAATTATACATAATGTATATAGATTTCAATTATCAAATTATTCGTTTCAAGATATTTTCCTTCCATAAGCACACACACACACACACACACACACACATATATATATATATATATATATATATATATATATATATATATCCAAAAAACACCGATTTGTGAACTATATTATAGTGTTTTTCATTAAAGAAATCAAGTTGAGAACTATATCACAACGTGTATCTACTCATTCAACAACTTATTACCCAAAAGTTTTCTACAAACACAAATAAGATAAAAGTCTGACATTAATAAATAATATCAGCTGAGTAAGTGGTAAACAATTTTTAAACAAAATTTTTAATTCAATAAATAAAAATATGTTTTTTTGCCACAAAATCCTATGTGCTAGCGGAAGTGCAAGCACATGAATATATATACATAGCAATAATTTATGTGATACGCTAAGCAAAAAAATAGGGTGACTGTGAGAAAGTGAGAAGTTACATGTGCAAACGTTATCTGGTTATTACTTAATCCTAACATATAATTTTCTAAATTAAAAAACTATAGCAATACTATAATCAAATTAAAGGGAACAAAATGCTCATTTATACGGTGTAATAATATTAATAAAATAATAATGTATGAAAAAAGTTGTGGATGTTTAAAAATCATGGGAGTAGTTAGTTGTAATAAGGGTGAAAAGTTGTAATTATTATTTAAATAAACAAAAGTTAAGTAAAGTTGAGGGGCAAATGTGTAAGTATTGTATAAAAGACATATTACTCTAAAAAAATAGTTAATATGTGGATTGTGTGTTGTAGTCTAACCAATTATACTTGTAAAACTTAAATTATATGAGGTCCTTAGGAAATGTATTATAAGATGGTATAGATATAGAAGCTTTCGGTTCATTTTCGTTTGTTTTCATTTCAATTATTAATTAATCTTAAAATATCATTTTTTTTTAAATTAAAAAAATTATAGCAATACTATACTCAAATTAAAGAGAAAAAATGCTCGTTTATACGGTGTAATAATATTAAGGAAATATTAACGAATGAAAAAGTCATGGACATTTAAAAATGTGAGGGGTAGTTGGTTATAATAATGGTAAAAAGTGTAATTATTATTTAAATAAACAAAATTTGTGTAAAGTTGAGGGGCAAATGTGTAAGTATTGTATAAAAGACAAATTTACCCCTAAAAGGTAGTTAAGTTGTGCATTATGTATTGTATGATAAGCAAATATACTTGTACCTCTTATTTTTTAAGAAGTCCTTGGGAAATGCTTTATAATATATATGTTGTTATTCTGTTAGAGGTCGCTGTCTTAGGTGACGTCAGCTGAGATCATCAGAGGTTTAGATTTGTCTATAAATAGAACAGTGATTGTACTGTTCTATTTATCAATCAAAACATTCTCTTAGACAAATAATCATAGAGTGATCAGGCTGAGGGGGAGTACTTGTAATATTGCAATCTTTCAATTAATGAAAGCTTTCGACTAAAAACATTTATTCTCTTGTTTTGATTTATAGTTTATCATTCCGCTGCACTTTCCATTTATATTTCACTTCATTTATTTCATTATTCATCTAAACATATCAAAACAATCAAACTCAGATCCTAATACAATCACCAAAAATAAAGTGTCTCAACAGAAAAAGGTAAGAACTTATTGTGGCCAACTATCCATGTGGCTGAGAGCCCTCACAGCCCAGGCACAACGACGCAATTATCAGGGGCGCGCTCTACCACTGAGCTAATAGCCCGTCGTGCGAGCCCCCCACCGGGGGCCCACTATGCCAAAAGCGAGAGAAACCCCATCCCTCTCTTTCCTTTTTTCGGCCCCATGTCACCACACAGGCGGCATGGGGACGTAAAAAGGGGGATCCTATCAACTTGTTCCGACCTGAGATAATAAGCTCATGAGCTTGGTCTTACTTCACTGTCGAGAAACGAAAGAAGACTTCCATCTCCAAGTTTAACTCAGACGTAGCTCCCTTCTTTTTGGGTGTGAAGCAGTGTCAAACCAAAATACCCAAAAACATTAGCTCTCCCTGAAAAGGAGGTGAAAGATCTATGAAAGTTCTTTCCTGAATCCGAAAGAGAGTACTTGGGTTCTCCCAATAACTAAAAAGTGTAGCATGCCTGAATCTAACTGGGGTTCGCGGTGGTGGAGGGACTGGATCGGAAAAAAGAGCGATTCTAGTTGTAAGATATCTAATGAAACCGTCGCTGGAATTGAGATATTATTCAAAGAGAAAGATCTCAAATATCTGGAGTTTGTCTTTGTATATTATAGGGATGATCCGATCCACAAGGACCATGGTTGGGAATTTTTTGATCGTCTTTCTCTGAGGAAGAGGCAAAATAGAATCAACTTGAATTCGGGACCACTATTTGAAATCTTAGTGAAACACTGGATTTGTTATCTCATGTCTGCTTTTCGTGAAAAAATACCAATTGAAGTGGAGGGTTTTTTCAAACAACAAGGGGCTGAGTCAACTATTCAATCAAATGATATTGAGCATGTTTCCCATCTATTCTCGAGAAACAAGTGGGCTATTTCTTTGCAAAATTGTGCTCAATTTCATATGTGACAATTCCGCCAAGATCTCTTCTTTTTTAGCCGAAAAACATTTTTAAAAGGTGAATTTAGAATGTTTAAAGTTTACATTGGCGCATATGAGTGTTTTAAAATGATATATATAATATATAATAATCTTTAATTTTTACCTTTTTATTGTTTTATCACACACACCTTTTATCACTACTAGTAATTTTTATATTTTGATTTTTAATGAGTTCTTTAATTAAATTTTTATATAACCTTTATTTTCATACTAGTTAAAATTAAGGCGATACGATTTTCTATTGATTACGATACTTTTTTAGTTTGTTTATTTGATTCATTGTTCGTCATTTTATAATTTTTATACCAGCTGCTAAAACTATTAACATGAACCCGCGCGTTGCAGTGGGGATGTACTGTGTTTGGCTTGTGTGTTTGGTCAATCACGTTGTTGGTGTTGTACATTATACATGCTTGTTTAGATCAAATTCGTGTGAAACTGTATGAATATGATTGAGGCACTTAGGATACCCTTTTGCTTTAGCCTTTTCTTTTCGTTTTATTTGTTTCCCGCACCCAAATGTTACCACTAGTTAACCATGTTGAGCCTAATCTCGTGTTTTTTCTTATTTACCACATCATTTCACCACTTAACCAAATTTGGCCTTTTTCTTTTAAACCTTTTGTGTTAGAACTCGGTATAGATTATATTCGTGTTATAGTTATCGGTTATATCTGATATTAAAAAAAATCTAGAAAAATCCAGAAAAAATAAAACACCCTAAAATAGGGTAAATTAGCAGTGTTCGAGCAGTTTCAGGACTTTAAAGTTATAATTTGTGTGTTTAGCTCGATTTGAATAAAAATTGCCTATATCCGCGTGTGTTTTGTATAGTTATGTCTGTTTCTATTAGTTAGACATAACCGTCGAGTTTTAGCCGATTTGTCACTGTAAATATCTATTCCACACCCTTACCTTTGCCTATCATTATAACCTTATTAAGACCTCTTGATTTGTGCTTTTTCACACGTTAGTTGGTAAGATTAGATCTTTTGACAAGCCTATGATATTGCATGATTCATTGTCTTGGCAATGGAGCGATTTACACATACACATTACACGTGTGTATCATAAATAAAACCGAGTGTGTGTGAACATTGTGAGTCGTGTATGGGTTTGCATGCTATGTTGATCGAAAGTGAATCGTCGCCTTTTAGTTATTATGTCGCCTGTTTATATATGTTGGCTTGAATCTTATTTGTACAGGTTATTTTGCCTTTGTTGAAATTTGGCAAGTTTTTCGTTTATTCGAGTTTAGTTGT
Organism: Ambrosia artemisiifolia; assembly: GCA_032199755.1. Classification (NCBI taxonomy): domain Eukaryota; kingdom Viridiplantae; phylum Streptophyta; class Magnoliopsida; order Asterales; family Asteraceae; genus Ambrosia; species Ambrosia artemisiifolia. The sequence continues at coordinate 52,878,224 of CM063515.1, read as the reverse complement.
TTGCTTTAGGACAAGCAAAGTTCAAGTGTGGGGAGGTTTGATATACGTTAAATTATACATATAAAAGTCCCCGTTTATATACGTTTTTGACATTATACACGAGGAATTGGTACTTATTTGGGTATCTTTATGATTGCAGGTCTTAAACGATGTCCCGGAAGCAAACCTGAAGAAAAATGAAGGTTTCTGCGCAAGAATAGAAGGCTGGACAACCTGAACGGCCGTTCACATTGTCAGACATTATCAGCAACATTCTAGAAGCCTACGTCACTGCACAGACGAATTTTTCGACCAACTTGACATGTGAACAGCCGTTCAGTCTAAGTGAACGGCCGTTCACTCTTCTCAGACCCTTTAAAACAGAGCAAAACTCACTATATTCAGCATTGGGTATTTTCTGGCGATCCTTGGGCTACTTCTGGACCTGTGAAGCTGCTAAGAAGCCATATAACAAGCTCGGGAGGCGATCGGGATCAACTATCATCATCTAATCTATCATATTAGGCATTTTATGGTTTGATCATTAAACTTATATCTTGTTCAAATAAGTTTGTTTTAGCCTGAATGTGATGTTTATGTTATAGATTGTAAACCTACGGGTAAAAACAATAGTATCTAGTAGTTAGAACAATCGTTTGCATGTTTAATCATGTTTTGTATGATTTTGGTGTTTTTCATGTTTGAATCTTGATGATCATATTGCAACCATATTTCATTGCTGCTGGAGTTATGATTATGTTTGAATGACGTTGATGATTTATCGTTTTGTGTTAGTCGAATACATGTTGAAAAACCGTTCGGTTAATCGATTGGTAGTAGACTAGTTAACTTGTTAATATGTTTACACCATGAAACTGGAAACGGGTATTGGTTTGGTTAAAGTCAGTCGAATAATGAATAGAAATGCTTATCGGCACGTAAAAGGGTTTAAAAAGCTTAATGGTGTTGTTACTGATCTTTGACACAATTGTTGATCTTTGTGAGTTATTTTGGTTAAAATGGCGATCTTAGTAGATTTGTGTTCAAAGTTGGTAAAATGAAATAGGTTGTGATATGCTCTACTTTATGCTAGTCTCGGTGGTCGTATTGTGTTTTCAGTATTGCTTTCCTTGATTAGTGAGGTTAGAAAACTCTTAATAGATGACTAACTTATCTTTAGAAGATTTGCATGAGATTATATCAGCTGCTCGCTAATGAACAATTTGAGGTGGTTAACGTGTGTTATCGTGTTAGCTTTCCATATAGTTGTCATGTTAGGATTCCCGAAAGGGATACTAATTGTCTGGAAATGAGAATGTTGATCTCACGCCTTTGTTTCATATGATATGTAGATGACATGGTAGGACTGGTATTATATTGTCTTTATATTTATATTTTGTATTTGCAGTCTTACATATGTTAATTTAACATTTTAGAATTAGTCTAGTTTAAACAACTTCAAACTATCTTTTTACTGGTAAATCGGGGATAGAGTTTAAGTACTATTGCGTCCGCTCACGTCCATGGATCGATATCTGGTTCTTATCTCAGCTGACGGGGTACACTTGCCTTTTTGTGTGTGTTTTAATGTTAAGGTCTAAACCATTTTTATAAATATTATCTCTATCCTATTTCGGAATGTCGGTGCTTCAGTGCACCGCAAAATTACTGGTATACCCTTTTTCAAATATCAAAATTACATTACTGTCCTAGACCTGTATTGTACATTTAGAGACACGGGTTCTTCGGCGGCAGGGACGTTATCGGAAACGGAATGTCACCACCGTAGCAACTACCGACGTCACGACGTTCCCATTAGTTTCACCAGTGACCAACTACAGCAAGCCTCTCCCAGTGTGGTGCTAAACCGTAGTACATCATTTTTGCTAGATCTGCCACACTAAAGGCAGAAGTTATTTTCTTTTGTCTTCTGCATTGCGTTTTCAGCTAGGCCCGGCATACGAACCACCACTTCTTTTTTCCTTTTAGGACTGCTCTGACCAAGCCACCGCCCTGGCCAACATTGATAACCGACGTGACATTTTCATCATGGCATCCGGAAAAAACACTTCGTCATCATCGATCACATGATCTGACTAACACTGCAGATGGGTCTCTAAAACACCATCTTCATCGTCTCAGCCTCCTCACATCAGTCCAATCCGTTACCACCAACGGGTTCCTCACCTTCAGATTAAGAGTTCCGTTGGGTTGTCGGATTTCATATCCGGTTCTCTCTCTTCTTTGAGCCCAGAGCATTGTCTATTGAATAAGTGTGTCTGCAAAAATGCATAGGGAAAGCAAAGTTTGAAAAGTACGGTAAATATGATTTACTAGGTTAGAGCCCCGTGAGGACCCACGGTGCAAACCAAAGTAAATTAAAAATAATATTAAACTAAGAGTTGTATCATTCAAGTTGAGTGTCAGTAAAATCAATCAATATATGCAACATAATATTAACATGCAATTCCAAAACAAACAATCAACTACCATGAAAAAAAAACAATCAAAATGTCATACTTGCATTGGTAAGTTCACATATTAGGCAGTATTACAAAGAAATTACTAAAAAAAGAGGGATAAAGACAATATGATGTAAAAATCAAACATTATCAAATTTCTCTTTTGGCCTTGCGCTTCTTAATTTCTCGTTTTTCCAATTTGTAAACTGAAGTTAGAGTAAGCACACCTTCAGTCTTGATGTACCTAAATGTGGCAAAACTACCATTTTCTATCCCATTTTCCTTCAACCATTCACCCCAATTTTCAATAGCAAACCTAAAATCCTCTTTTGACTTCTCCATACGAAGCGACATCTGAAATTCAATACCGGCGAGATTCCTTACAGTTATAAGCAGTCTGCTTTGTTCAAGTTCCGCCATCTTAACAACTTCATTTGGCAGACGCTAATGAAATAATAAACATATAATCATATATAATGAAATATAAACTAACATATGAGTAAGTAAACTTTTTGAATAAATTAGTAAGAATGTTAATATAAAGAGGAAAATAAAATACTCACAATGCGATCCCTAGCAATAATAGTGAAGTCATGATATTGTTTATCATTTAATTTAGTAATCATCTTTTGGAAGAGGTCATATCCTGTATCACTGTCCTTGACATGACGAAGTTCTTCTTTTGTAATTATAGTTTGATAACCTTCAAACCCAAAAATCTTTAGCTTAAACTTTAGTTTATCAACTCGATGAAAAACCATCAGGTATGGAACCAAAGGCAAGCTTTTGAATAAATATGACCAACCGTTAATAAAGACAAAGTGGTTTTCAATTTTTTTCGACAATCACTTTCTTCTCAATCACATCATTCAGAAACACTGATACATCCTTGTTTTCCAGTTTGTCATAATTCATGTTTTTTCCTATAGAATCAGGAATGACCTGCAAAGATAGTGAGTAACTGTATATGACTAAAATAATTATATCCTTTAACTAATTGGATAAAACAATACCAAGAAGTAAGGTGTATCTTGGTAAACGCGATGTGCAAATAACTCAGCATGTCGTTTCTCGTTATCTAAAGGTGAAGCAATTATATTCATGTTGTTCTTTTGGAAATCATCAGCATAATTACATTCAGTACCAAGAGGGAAAACATCAAGCTGATAAGTATGTGTATCATATAGGCTAAAAACCAACAAATCTCCTTGATTCAATTGTAGGTCCTCAACCATCTTCATCCAACCTTCGGAGAATACTGGTTCATTATTGTGTGTAGTTACACGTACTTTGTAATACCGATCAGCATCAACTTTTATATCAAACTGACAATTTTCTGAAATAGTTTGGATATACCGCCTGATAAACCGATATGGTAAAACCTGCATATATGTAAAATATATCAAACAATAACATGTACTTTTAAGAATATAAAGTTTAAACAACGAATAACATTAGATTTGTAATACCATAAACTGCTTGTCAGGAATTCCAAGTTCTATATAAAAGGATGGAAGCATCTTCAGAACCTGATTATATATAGAAAATCATTTATGATGTTATAAACCATATCGATTAATAATTTATCATTATGGGTTTGAAATTGTCAAACATTTTAGACAAAATCGTATTTTCACCAAAAAACCGAAAATTAATATATACCAACCAATAATCATCGCAACATAACAAAGCAAAAGTGCAATTAGCTTTTACAGGTGAAGGCGATACTTCATGTTTTCAGTAGGCGCATACCAATAAATAAACCAAAATTATTAACGACATTCAAATCAAAAACATATTTATTTATAAAAAAGGATGTTAACACGAAATTTGTATGGTAATTAACCGTGAATTAAGGAAAAAAATTACGATTAATAATGAAAATCAAATCAAACATAACAATATTAAAGAATGATATAAGAATAGGGATCGAACATTACCTTGAACAAATTGAATTATGTTAGTCGATATAATATAAATGGTTGATGATTTACAAATGTGATATAACGTGGGTTTTAAAGACATACTGAGGTTTAGGGTTTTAAAGATTTGTTGTAGGATTGAAATCTTGAATTTGAGAGAAAGGATTCTTACAATAATTGCTAAAATAAGGACATCTACATTGCAAAGGTATAGATATAGTTACTAATAAAACTTTATTAATTTTAAGTTTATTGCTGTACATTTATTACATTGCTATTTTTATAATTCAATTAACAATCAATTTTTAGGAAAAAGTCAACATTATGTTATGTAATTACGTAAATACGAAATTATGGCCGGTTCCATTAAATTGTTATTACTTTCAATTGTGAAGAGAATAATTTTTTGTTTAAAACCTTTTGAAAAAAACGAATTGTTTTATAAATGTTCAATAAAATTAGATTTTTTATTTTTGTAATCATGTTTATGGAAATTATGTATGTTTTAAATGGTCACAATAAATGTGGCAATAATAGCTTACATAATTTATGGACAATCTATTAATATAACATGTATACAAATTTGGAATTAATGGTTTTATTCTAAAAGTATATAATCTTCCATTGAAAAATATCTCTCAAGTCATGCACATTAACCTTTAATGTTATGACCATCTTATTTTGTTCTGCGAATACCGTATATTTTTTTTATCTTGTTATTATGTTTTTATGATTGTTAAGGTAATATAATTTAATATTTTGTTATAAATTTTGAAATCTCATTACAAATTATAAAACGACCGATATACGATACAAAAGGTAACAAACGGCTAAATGACTTAGACAAAATAGCAAACATAATAAAGACGACAAAACGATAATATTAAAGACGAAAAATATAGTAGGAACCTACTAAATCCGAAATATAAAAGATACGACATTAAGAACAAAAAGTATTAATTATCACATAAAATTAAAAAACCCATGCGCCTTCAACACCTTCTTGTGCTTTTTCCCGTCAACATGTGCATTCAAGTTAGCTTGGCTTGTGCATTGAACATTGCAAAGACCACAGTAGAAGACATCTTGACCAAGAACATGTGCAACCTATACAAAAATAAATTAAGAAATAAGTTACTTAATTATACGTATATATATATTTACATATATTACTTTTGCGTGATGCTTTTTTCCGTTGAGATGTTCGACATATTGATTAGTGTCAAGACATTGAACATCGCATAATTGACAATAATTAACTTCATGAAGCACTGCACCATTGGCTAACATGTGTGAAAATCTAACATCCATCACAACCTATAAAAACAAAACAAAAGTTTCATCATGGAATCGAGATTCTATAAAACAAAAATCCACGTTAACATATTATTCGTAAACTTAATAATTAATCGGAAACAAAGATTGTTAATATACAATCGCCACTATCATTGTATTCGTAAACTTAATAGTATTATGATAACCATTGTATATATCAAATCAACATTAATAATAAAAGTATACGAAAAAAATGAAAACAGATGATATGAACAAACCTTAAAGCTAGAATTGTGAAATGTTAGGTTATTTATAATCAGATGTCCATATGCTCATTATCATACTTCATTTAATGGGCCTACAATCCACATCATACATTAGTTGGGCTCCAAATCCATGTAACGATCATAAATCACGCATACATAATAGTGATTGGGCCTGGACAAGTTATCTAACAATGTTAGTGTGTATATATAAACAGGGTGTAGTAAAAGGTAAGTTGGCAGTTACCATTTAAATGGGAAATGTATATGTATTATTAGATTATAAAAGTGTTATAAACATAAGAATAAAATTGGATTAGATGAGTATATGGACAAAATTAGTTATATTAAAGATTAAACATAATAGCAAATAGATGGAATATACTTTTCATTCAACCAAATGCCTTTTATTAAAGATTACCCAATGTATTCAAACATAACATAGAAATATAACAAAATTATGGTAGCATAGCTTTGAAATAGTAGCAAATACTGGTAATCAACAAAAATAGGAAATACCAAAGTGAAATTGTCCAAACATAATTAGAAACAAACATAAAGCAAAAAAAAACTCGTAGACCATTAATATGGTTAAGACCATTACTTCTCTTCATGTGACTTTAACAAGATGATAAAATTTCATTCCATTTTATCTTTCTCCCTACTCCCACCACTTCCAATCTTAGTTGAAGGCATTGGTGTGCATTCATCATCATCAATTGCGTCAATAAGTTTATGCTTAACCATATGATACTTCGAACTGATAGAACATTGTTCGCCTTCAACATGAACTTTCTTATCAACAAAGTTATCAGCAAACGAAATTGGCGTTTCATTTTCGCCTGTAGTTGATTTAGATTCCTAAAGGCGAATACATTTATAAATGTATATTGTTGAATGTAGTAATGGATGTTTAAGTAAAAAAATATGTTACGCTTGTAATATGAATGTAAATGTGGAAGAAAATTGTACCTTAGCAACAGACATATCATTAGACGGCATTTCTAACATAGATGTGTGGATTGACTTAGATTCAGTAGGCTGTAAAAAGAACGTTGAATTCCGCATTAAAATAAAATATATGATATACATAAAAGTTTTCTTAACAACAAAGAGGTTTCGAAAATGTACCTGTCCCACGTACAACTTTTTCTTAAGCTCCGAGATAATGGTTGGATCATCACTTATGTTAGTTACACCATAAACATCATATTTGTTGTTCAAGTTGAAGCCGGATACAAAGATTTTGAATGCAAGTTCTTTTTCCAATAAAGCCTTAATCTCTTCTGGACCTTGAAAATCGACATCATCAGAAATATGAGTGTTCATATTCAAGCATAGTTTGTTTGGGTTTGATGCAAACTTGTACTTAGATGAATTGACTCCAATGCCGGGATTTCTTATAATAAGGGAAGCATTTTCCGACAAAAACCTCTCAAATCTAAAAAACAATTGCTTAAAAACATTTGCTTGAATCCTGTCACCCTGTAAATTATTAATTAACAGAGTAATATCAATATTGTTAGTGGATTATTGTTACGAGTAAATAATATATCCAAGTACAATATAAGACTATAGTAATTAATGAAATACGCAAATAGAACAATATAACAAAAAATTTGGATTTGAGAATTACATTTTCGTCAGTTAGAATCATTTCAATAGAGTAAACGTCTTTAGGATTGCAACGGTCGGGTAGACGCCAAACCTGAATAATCTTTAGCTTTAAAGAAACATCATTTCTGTTGACATCAACTTGGTTAACCATGGTAAACGCTTGTTCTTCGACTGCTGCCATGGAAATGATGAACGTGAACCTTTTGTTTATTTTTCACTAAATCAACTAATATATGGGAAATGCGACTTTACACAATTGTATAACACATGTTGCTATGTTTTTAAAGTGGACATAATTTACGCCTAATTTTATGGTGAATTGACAACCCACATGTTAATTACAAGTGATTAGTTATCTAATAATGGAAATAGAATTATGCATTATTACGATTTGAATTTCGAATATTTAAGGAATGACTAATACGGTTTGAATGTATTTAATGTTATTAAATATGCCATATTTATAGTTTTTGAAAATTATACTTGAGATTGCTAATCAATTGGAATTTATGTACCGAACCAAATATCTATCCTAAAATTGCTCGATTTTTTAAAAGGCTTAAATTCCGAAATTGGTTAATAACTTTAAATTATATAACATTAACCTTTAATGTTATGACCATCTTATTTTGTTCTGCGAATACCGTATATTTTTTTTATCTTGTTATTATGTTTTTATGATTGTTAAGGTAATATAATTTAATATTTTGTTATAAATTTTGAAATCTCATTACAAATTATAAAACGACCGATATACGATACAAAAGGTAACAAACGGCTAAATGACTTAGACAAAATAGCAAACATAATAAAGACGACAAAACGATAATATTAAAGACGAAAAATATAGTAGGAACCTACTAAATCCGAAATATAAAAGATACGACATTAAGAACAAAAAGTATTAATTATCACATAAAATTAAAAAACCCATGCGCCTTCAACACCTTCTTGTGCTTTTTCCCGTCAACATGTGCATTCAAGTTAGCTTGGCTTGTGCATTGAACATTGCAAAGACCACAGTAGAAGACATCTTGACCAAGAACATGTGCAACCTATACAAAAATAAATTAAGAAATAAGTTACTTAATTATACGTATATATATATTTACATATATTACTTTTGCGTGATGCTTTTTTCCGTTGAGATGTTCGACATATTGATTAGTGTCAAGACATTGAACATCGCATAATTGACAATAATTAACTTCATGAAGCACTGCACCATTGGCTAACATGTGTGAAAATCTAACATCCATCACAACCTATAAAAACAAAACAAAAGTTTCATCATGGAATCGAGATTCTATAAAACAAAAATCCACGTTAACATATTATTCGTAAACTTAATAATTAATCGGAAACAAAGATTTTTAATATACAATCGCCACTATCATTGTATTCATCAACTTGGTTAACCATGGTAAACGCTTGTTCTTCGACTGCTGCCATGGAAATGATGAACGTGAACCTTTTGTTTATTTTTCACTAAATCAACTAATATATGGGAAATGCGACTTTACACAATTGTATAACACATGTTGCTATGTTAAATGACGTAAATTATACTGCATATATGAAAATTTAAAATTTTGACAAGGAATGTTTTTAAAGTGGACATAATTTACGCCTAATTTTATGGTGAATTGACAACCCACATGTTAATTACAAGTGATTAGTTATCTAATAATGGAAGTAGAATTATGCATTATTACGATTTGAATTTCGAATATTTAAGGAATGACTAATACGGTTTGAATGTATTTAATGTTATTAAATATGCCATATTTATAGTTTTTGAAAATTATACTTGAGATTGCTAATCAATTGGAATTTATGTACCGAACCAAATATCTATCCTAAAATTGCTCGATTTTTTAAAAGGCTTAAATTCCGAAATTTGATTAAATGATAGATTTTAGCTTTACATATTGATAAATATGGCACATTCAATCCGTTTATCAATTACCGCTTTTAAAACGATTAATTTCAGAAATTAATGTTACAATCCTATAACCGAAATACATCATTGTAACTTTGAATTAATTATAGTTAATTATTTACAATGTGTAATTAATTTCATAAATTACACTACAGATTTTTTGGAGTTTATTACGGAATTATAATTATCTAAACTCGTGATTGTTAATTTAAAACAATATACATTGATAAGGTTATAAGAAACTCACTTGTGTATGCAGCGAACTCCAAATCAAAATACGATTTGGAGGATCAATTCTTAAAAATTTCGGAATATTGAATATATTAGCGACTTAAATTCCAGTTGATTAGAAGAATGTAAAATAGGAAATAGTATTCTGGATTACTACTGAATTGATTACACACTCTTAAATTCGAGTTGTAACTTTCCATTAAGAATGTTAATAGCTTAAAATCAGTCATTAATGTCATAAATTTAATGACTGATTTTTAGGAGTTGATTAAGGAAACATTATTATGGTTTGAATAATATTGAATGACAATTAGGCCATATAGTGAATTTATACTCAAAATTGCTAATCAATTCGTATTTAAGTCCCTAATCAATTCAATATCCGGAAATTGCGCTAATTTTTAGCTTTATTTATTGATAAATATGACCTAGTTAATGCAATACAAACCGTAAATACGTATTATTATTAGTAAATTGATTACGGAATTATAATTAAGGCTTGAATGTAATGATTTACATTAATTAGGCATATATAGCAATCAGCATTTATTATGCGATTTACTTATATCTTATCAATTCGTTTGTATTGCTGTCTAAAGTAGTTGATTTATTTAATCCGAGATATATATAAAATGCAAATGATATTAAATAAGATAAAATACCTCATGAAGAATTCAAATAAATTACTTGTGTATGCAGCGAACTCCAAATCAAAATACGATTTGGAGGATCAATTCTTAAAAATTTCGAAATATTGAATATATTAGGGACTTAAATTCCAGTTGATTAGAAGAATGTAAAATAGGAAATAGTATTCTGGATTACTACTGAATTGATTACACACTCTTAAATTCGAGTTGTAACTTTCCATTAAGAATGTTAATAGCTTAAAATCAGTCATTAATGTCATAAATTTAATGACTGATTTTTAGGAGTTGATTAAGGAAGCATTATTATGGTTTGAATAATATTGAATGACTTTAATTAGGCCATATAGTGAATTTATACTCAAGATTGCTAATCAATTCGTATTTAAGTCCCTAATCAATTCAATATCCGGAAATTACGCTAATTTTTAGCTTTATTTATTGATAAATATGACCTAGTTAATGCAATACAAACCGTAAATATGTATTATTATTAGTAAATTGATTACGGAATTATAATTAAGGCTTGAATGTAATGATTTACATTAATTAGGCGTATATAGAAATCAGCATTTATTATGCGATTTACTTATATCTTATCAATTCGTTTGTATTGCTGTCTAAAGTAGTTGATTTATTTAATCCGAGATATATATAAAATGCAAATGATATTAAATAAGATACAATACCTCATGAAGAATTCAAATAAATTACATTAAAAATGAAAAAAAAGAAATAACGTTTTAAATTTCTACATCAATGACTTCTTGTGGTGCAATCTTAAACATTAAAAACAACATTAAGACATGTAATAATTAGCTTCTTGAAGTTAACAAAGATAATTATCAAGACGAAAATTACAATCATACCAAAACTCTTGCGGAAGGATCATGCATGACCTTGAAGAATTGTGCTCCCTTGTGATAAGCCATATTCGAATCTTTGTCTTCGGATGGTAGTCTAGTATTCAAATGACAAAACAATCAAAACATTCAATATATACCATCCGAGTCATAAACAAAACAATGACAATGAATCCCGTCCACATTCAAATGAAAAAAGATCCAAAAAGAGTTAATATATACCATCCGATTCATAAACAATATATGACATAAAGAAAACAAATCTGGAAAACTTTAAATATGTTCCGATTGTCTTCAACATGTCCGATATATAATAAAAACGATGACAATGAACATTTTTTCCTCAAATCTGAAATGGTTCCATATTACCGATTGTCTTCAACATGTCCGATATATAATAAAAACGTTGACAATGAAGATTTTTTCTTCAAATCTGAAATGGTTAGATATTACCGATTGTCTTCAACATGGCTGATATATAATAAAAAACGATGACAATGAAGACTTTTTCCTCAAATCGTGAAATGGTTCCATATTATCACTAACCTTTATAAATCACGATGTATTCCTTCAATATTCAATCGGGTTACATCAAAGTAATTTATTCATTTAAGATAACGTAAAAGTTTTACAGGTTTGAGGATCATATGATATGGCTATTTTTAACGTTTATGAATCGGAACACGTTACAAAGGAATGAACTTCCTTCGATCTAAGTGAAAAAGAGACATACCTAGAATGAAGAATGAATAAAAAGAAGAGTGATGAATGTTGATTGGAAGATTTGTTAGTTAGGAATGGAGAGTGTAATGGAAGATTGTAGAAATGTAGAAAATAAAAAATATAGAAAGAGTATTTATAGGGAGCTAGTTGGAGCTCCATATTCAAAATGAATACCTTAAACCCTCTCTAAGGCCTCCATTCAACCCAAGTCACCTCAATTATTATATAGATAGATTTTTAAATACGAATTACAAAAGGTTTTTAGAAATAAAGTATTTGGGTAGAACCTTTTATAAATTAATTGAATCATATTCAATATTTAAAAACTGTAAAAAAAATTAAAATAAAGACTATGTCGCCAATGAAGCCACAACTTAGTGGTGGAGGTGGGAGGTTTTAAGGCTTAGCCTATTTCCTACCCTGGGGTGCCCGGTTCCAATTAAAAGCATTGTGTTTTACACTTTTTGTAATTATCTTTCATGCATTGTGTGTAGAGCATTGTGTGCTATACTTTGTGTGTTACTGCACGGTTTGACCCGTCGTGCGCCGCCGCAACGCGCGGCGGGCAAATACTAGTTAAGACTAAATGTGTGTTAAAATTCATTGAAAAATTATGTATACTCGCGCACACGTCAATAAACAAACAAGGATTAGAAGATGATAACACAATTAATTACTAAAAATAAACTACTACTACTAATAATAAAAGTCTACAAATCAAAGTGGGTTCATGAATAATAGAAAGATACAACCATATCGAATGATCAACACAAGAACATGTCTATTCATAGACAAGCTATCCATCTCCTAATGCAATGTATCTAACAACCTCATGACCCTCGATGTTTATTGCATATAAACTACTCTACGATCCCATAGATGGTCTTGTTGATCAAGGTAGGACGAGGACTAACCTTGATGGGTGTGTTAGGAAGGCCCTAAGGCCTCCCACAAGACCCCAAGAGCTATGCAAGACTCCTAGAAGTCGACATTGGACCAAGGGAATGAAGTGATATTGGATGTCTCAAATGGAATAGGGTAGCTTGCTATTTATAGAGAATTCAGGTTAAGCACGGGCGTGCCATGGGTGTGCACGGCCGTGCTTCAGTACTTCGTACATTTTGTTGGCTGCAGTTCTGTTTTTTCTGTACTTCTTGTCTGAGCACGGGCGTGCCATAGTGGTGAGCACGGGCGTGCACGACATCTTGTCTTAGATTTCTTGTTCCGCGCAAGTGTGGGTGGGCATGCTGAGTCTGTCCCAGGCCATTTTTTTTATCACTGTTTAAGTCCCAAAAGGGCCTTCAAACATACATGGAACATGCTGCAAGTCCCGTATCCTCTGGAATCTCCAGATTTTGCATGTTTTTTTTCCTGAAAATCTCCTGTTTCCGATTTGGAGCTCTAGTTTCCTGATAAACACAAATAGAAACGAATTAAATACCTAAAATTAACATTTTAAGTCTAATTCTATCCTATTATGAGCCTGATTATGCATGTTTTATATGTTAATTATGTGATACATCAGGAACCCAATCTCGGTTAGAAAATTTCGAATCCATAGGACTTGTGCTAAACGTCTTGCAACACCACGAAACTCATCTTCTGCACTTGATAAGGCAACAACTTTTTGTTTCTTACTTCTACAGGTAACCAAGTTCCCGCAGACTAGGGTGAAATATCCTGATGTAGATCTTCGGTCTTGTTTGTCCCCTACCCAATCAATGTCCGTATAAGCCTGGCTTTCCAGATGTTTATTTGATCGAAAGAGGATTCCATGGCTAGCAGTTCCTTTAAGATATCTTATGATTCTCCATACAGCATCTATGTGACTTTCTTGAGGTTGGTGCATGAACTGACTGACCACTCTAACTGCATGTGCTATGTCAGAATGAGTGTGTGCAAGGTATATGAGTTTTCCAACCAGACGCTGATGCTTCTCTTTTTCTGCGAATTTTGCTCCTTCTTCGATATATAGTTTCTGATTTATTATCATTGGTGTATCAGCTGGCTTGAAATCGATCATCCCTATTTCCGCAAGAAGATCAAGGACATACTTCTTTTGACATATGAAAATCCCTTGTTTAGATCTCAAGACTTAAATCCCAAGAAAGTATTTGAGTCTTCCTAAGTCTTTCATGTCGAATTCGGGGAACAAGTTTGTCTTTAGTCTTTTCATTTCTTTTTCATCATTTCCTGTAATAAATATATCGTCAACATATATAATTAAACAAGTCACAAGTTTACCTTTTCATTTAAGGAATAAAGTATGATCAGAGTTGCTTTGTCTGAAGCCATATCCCTTCATTGCTAGGGTGAATCTGCCAAACCATGCTCGAGGAGATTGCTTAAGTCCGTATAGAGTTTTTTTCAATCGACATACTTCTTGGCTTTTGAAGCTATCTGTGAATCCGGGTGGGGCCTCCATATATACTTCCTCTTTTAATTCTCCATGAAGGAAAGCATTCTTAACATCAAATTGATGACGAGGCCACCCTTCATTTGCTGCAACAGAAAAAAGGACTCGGATAGTATCAATCTTGGCAACTGCAGAGAACGTTTCCGAATGATCAATGCCATACGTTTGGGTGTATCCCTTAGCAACTAGTCGAGCTTTGTATCTTTTATGGTTCCATCAGGTTTGTATTTGATAGTGAATACCCATAGGCAACCTACTGGTTTTTTTCCTATGGGAAGAGTGCATTTTTTCCATGTCTCATTTTTTTCAAGGGCCTCCATTTCTGTTTTAATGGCATTTCTCTATTCCTTAGATTTTAGGGCTTGTTCAACAAATCTTGGTAGTTGTTCTTCAAGAAGGACAGTGGTGAAGGCCTTAGTTTCTTTAGACAAGTTTCCGTTGACCATGTTTGCTATGGGATATCTAGTTGATCTTGTCTCTTTCCTTGCGGAATATCGCTTTGGTGGTACCCCTCTATTAATTCTTGGAGGTAACTCATATCTTTCAGTTGTATTTTCTTCTTGTATTGGTTCCTCCTGCATAACCTGCTCGCTTGCTATTTCATTATCATCGGAAACATCAATAGGAGATACATTATTTGGATAAGAAGGTTCTTGTGTTTCAATATTATGAGTATCCTCATGTATATGTATATTTAAGTTACTTACCTTTTAGGAGGATCTTGGGTATTATGAGTATCTTCATGTATATTCAAGTTACTTACCTTGGGACTAGGAGGATCTTGGGCAGTAGCACTGATGATAGGTTTGGATTGTGAAGGAGTAAACGAATCATCTTCCTCTTGGATTTCATGAATAACTCTGTTTTGGTTATTAGTGGTTTTAGCTTCCTCAAAAGAGGGAGTCCACTTTAGCTAATTCAGTGGGTCAACTGGTTGCCTCTCCCCCTGACCACTGCATTGGGAGGTATAGAAAAATTTGGTTTCAAGGAAGTCACAATCGAGCATATTTCGACGTTTCGGGCTATAACATCGGTACCCCTTTTGGTCAATTCCATATCCTACAAAGACACATTTTTTGTAACGACCCAGGTGGCGCAGCGGATTAGCATTAACAGGTTTAATTGTAATGATTACATTAAACTGAATTTCAAATCCGAATGAAATACATAAAATGTAGCCATAGCATCCTCTTCTTATCCAGATCTTCTATTCGTCAGCTTTATCTTTAATATCTTGTATCAATACCTGACCACATGCTTAAAAGTACGTTAGTATTTTCATACTAGTGAGTAATGCCAAAGTCTTTTAAACAACCTTTTCGACACATAATTTACGCCTGCATGTAAATATCCGGTCATTCTATTTTCGAGTATAGATCGATTATACATGGTCCCGTAACCTCTAATTGGTCCAGGCTATACTCTATGATACCGAATGGATCCACTCTACGTAGTTTCTATTCGACCGAGTTCTATTATTTCTATTAACAACTCGATAACACTTTTATAATATAAACCGTATAAAATACTTGATAACGATTAGACAAGCATGTAATCACCCCAAAAGCTTTATAGTAAAAAGGGGAAGGGTCATGTACTCACCTCTATTATATTCTTCAGGATTCTGTGATCTATTTCTTAACGGTATATTCTCCAGATATATTGTACCTATTATACATTAATCACATTAGCGCGTGCAAGTCTAGTGCACGTGATAACGCCGGGGGACAATCCTTTAATATTATACTTTTATATTCTTTTATGTACATAAGTTGGTTAGTAAATATTATTCGGTTCGTTATTGTCGGGTTAATATTATCGTCCCATACGTTTCACGTTTATAATAAATAATAATATAATATAATAATATTAATATAATAATAATAATAATAATAATAACTATAAACAATCTACCTCCTCGTGTCTTTATATGGTTGACGGGTTCAAACCCGGTTCGGTTATAGGACTGAGTTAGGAGTTAGATGATGAAGCGATGATCAGAACCACTCGAGACCCCGTCACCAAAGACGGAGATGTGACCGGAGATGGGTTAACGTTTCATACCGGAACAGAGGGTGGTTGTAGGACCTTGGTTATCAATAATATGGGTTGCGGGTTGTTTGGAGATGACCGGTTATTATCATTCATGGTCGGGGAAGCGACTGGTTCGTCGTTTAACAGGTCATGGACATGGAGACCATGGTGCGGTGGTTGATGGATGGTGACCGGTTCAGTGACAGATCAAGGTGAAGGTGAGTGGTTGCCGATTATTGGACTGAGGTTGACGTCCGACTTGAGCAGTGGTTTGTTCTTGTCGTAGGTTTATCGGAATAGGGTATATTGCTTTCGGTTGGTTGCTGGGTATCACAGTGTTTGAAGGTGACAGAGGAAGGGGACGGTTCGACATCATTATAACCGGTGTGGTTCTAAACAGGAGATGAGTGTAGCTCGGGGTTGGTTGTGAGTTGTCGGGTTTATTGGTGATATTTGGTGAGTATGGTTGGTCGGAGAAGTTTAACCGGAGACAGAAACTAGGCCGGAGAAGATGACCGGAGCCGGTCACCTCCGTAAGCTTTCCTCTCTATCTCATCGTACTCTCTCTCTCTCACTTACGTCTCTCTCTCTCTCCTCTCTTTATGGTTTGGTGTAGTATCTTTGTAGACTGAAAGTATATACTTATAATATTATGAATGAGGAGGAAGGATATAATGATTGGTGTGGAAATGTGCAGGTTGTATGTGTGTATTTAGTAGGAATGATGTGTAGCATTTGTAAAGCAACTTTCCTATATTTATAATATTACCAAGTGAATGAATGTAATAATATGGTAATGATTAGATGATGATGAATTGATAGGTGGATTGATGTGAGTACATGCGTGAGTTATAAGCTCTCCTTCATGAGCTGTTAGAATGAAGTTTGGATAAGGACAGCTGCATGCATGAATGTATAATATGAGATTTAGTCACAAGGGAAATGGATAAGGATAATGATAGAGTACTGATTTTCTAATGATGATGAAGGTGTAGGTGCATGTATGAGAAGAAAGAAAGTGAATGTATGTGTGCGTGAGTTACAGCAGAGGGCAAATGCATGAATGTGGAATTTTTTGCCAAAATGGTGGAATTTTCCATGGTTTTTGTGATATTGGTGTGTGTCAGAAACAAGATTATGAATTTAGTATTCCCGCAATCTAAGATTGCGGGATTGATGAGGTGTAATTCCAACTAGGACGAGAGCAGGTGACTTGGACAAAAGAGCAAAGCAGACTTGGACGAGCAAAGCAGACGTGGCATTCCCGCAATCTGAGATTGCGGGATTACCTGCAGACACTATTCACGCAATCAGAGATTGCGGAATTGATGCAGACTTCTCCTGTTTGCTTTTGTTTTTTGCCTTCAATTCTTACACATATTGATGCAACGTAAATGTTTGCATGTCTTTGCATGTCTTACACCCTATGAATTCTTACACACTAGCATGTACCATCTAATCAAAACTTTGCATGTGAAAGTGAGAAAGTATTGTGCAGGAGTGAGTGAGTGATAATGGTTGCAATGCATGAAATGTAATATATATATGGACTAGTTAGACACTTAAAAATTACTCTCAAACTTACACCAAAGCAAACTCATAAACACAAAGCTAGTGAAAACCTACAACTCTTAAGCTCACAACTATCTTAAAAAATATGGCTTATCTACACCCTGGTCCAAGAGACAATTCTCTTCTATGGCTGCAGCCACGACATCGTTCTGCTTATATGTTCGAAGACGGTGGTGACGATGCCATAGAACTCGATGTAAGGCGAGGCGATCAGTCGTTATACAATCACATACGGGATAATGGTATTCACCCCAATGTTCGTAATCTGGTTAGTGTAGCTGGTTTTGGTGGCGTTCTTGAGGTTGGCTACCTATTTGCTGACCGTGGTTTAATAACCGCGTTGGTAAAAAGGTGGCGTCCTGAGACTCACACGTTTCACTTCTCCTTCGGTGAAACAACCGTGACTTTAGAGGACGTGAACGTCCTCATGGGGTTGCGAGTCAACGGTCCACCAATTGCAGGACTACAGGAAAAATGGTCCCATGAAGTTCGAAATCAGCTAGTAGAAGGTATGTTGGGCATACAGACGAATGAGAGCATGCTTTCCGGAAATACTATTAAAACAACAAGCCTTCTAGAAAAAATCAAGGAACCACTGCCCGAAGGGGCAGATATTGATATGGTTAGACAACAAGCACGTTGTGTGGTGCTGATTATTGTGGGTAATTCACTGTTGGCTGACTCTTCTAACGGTTGGACGTCATTGGCATTTTTAAGGCACGTCGAATCGTTAGAAACATGTGGTCAGTTTAGCTGGGGGAGTGCTGCATTAGCTTCTTTGTACAGAAACTTGTGCAAAGCCGCATGCTCCACTGATAAAACAATTGGAGGACCTATCACCATACTCCAGTTGTGGGCATGGACCCGAATCAGTGTACTATCTCCCCGGTGTAGTACCCGGTTGATGCCTGGAAAACCGTATGGCGCAATGTATGTATTTTCTCCATCACCCTTCCTTATGTTATATTTAATAATTTTTTTATTAAATAAACTAACTCGTTCGTTTAAAACAGCTGGAAAGGATCGCGCGATTTCAGGGGGGTGGCCTCGCGGTCGTTAAAAGCGATACGATCGCAACTTCAAAATTTATATTCCGAACAGGTATGAGACTGTTTATTTTTTGTTACAGTGAAAAATATATTAAATTTTACTAATAGTGTTTCTGTTTAATTTTTTACAACAGTTCATTTGGAGACCCTATGAACGAGCCATGGAGGTACTCCCGGAAAGTTGCACCGACGGACGGGCCTCTTGGTGTTCGGATTGCTACATTCTGTGGTTTCAGGTGGTGGAATACCACCAAGCCAGCAGGGTCTTGAGACAATTCGGATTCCGTCAATGGATTCCTCAGGGACCACCCTTTACCCCCGAAGTCCACCTCGAGCTGCACCAAAGGACGCGTGCTGGAAGACCATACGAAAACTGGTTTACAACATACCATAGCACGTATGTGCAGTCCTGGGATGAGCGCGAGAATCACGTAGTGGTCGGGGAACGAACCTCAGAACCTTCCGTGTATGCTGATTATATGGAATGGTTCTTAGAAAGAACCGTGGGGTACACGAGGAACCCAATGGCCATCCCGGTAGCACAACCGGGTTTCAGAGATGATGCTGGGATTGCCCAAGTGCTGGTATATATATGAATTTTTTTCAAATATATAAAAGTGTATATTTAAATGATAAATTTGTTAATATTTAATTTTCTTAATTTACAGATGGAGGGATACACGCAGATTAACGAGCAAGTGTCCCAAATCATGTCGTCCGTCCCTGCCAACTTCAGCACCAATCTTGGGGTGATTCAAAGCACTGCCCAATCAGTCATGTCGCAAATTGGTGTGGGTGATCGTTTGAACTACCGCTCACGGCTTGAAGGTAGCCCTGCTGCCTCTGTTGCAGACAGAAGCCGTCCTCAAAGAGCGCCTAGGCGAAGGCGAAATCAGAGGAATGCGGAGGTTCAGAGAGAAGAAGAAGTGTCTGTGCATAGTCATCAAAGTACGCCAGATAATATTTTCTTTGATGATGATCTTGGCGGGTTTGACCCTACCTCCTTTATTGCAAGATTCGGTACCCCACCACAACAGGGCACTACGAATATCCAAGGGGGGTCAACAGATATGAACCTCATGGAGTCGTTATTAAACGACAACCAATGGAGTTCCCAATTTAACCCGTTTGATGCCATTACAACACCACAGACTACCTTCCCTCTCAACCCACCCATCAACACCGGGCAGTCATCGTTTAACTATTGGGCCCCAAATCAAGGTGGCGAAGGATCGTCGTCCAATTTCTACACACCAGTACCTTTGGAGTTCCCTAACGAGCCGCGTCGCAATCCACACCGTGAGCGACGTCCCCCTTTATGTGGTACTGACGGACGATTTTGTAACCAAGCTAATTGTGGGCCCAATTGTAATAACTCTATATGAACTAATGATATATGAAATGGTTTTGTTTTTTGATATATGAAATGGTTTGTTTTTTGATATATGAAATGGTACTGACGGGGCTTTTTGTGAGGCCCGGGATCGTGTCACGGAAAGTCCCGTAACGCCTGAACCAGCGACGGCCCTGTTATATCACCCAAGGACGCCACGTTCGGCGATCCGGGTCCGGTAAAGCCCGGCCCGGGAGACAGATACAGGGGCCCGAAAAGGGCTCCCTGGGCCTGTTTCAACACTAATTTTTCTTTATATTTTCATCCGGCTTTTATAATATAAGGATTTGTTATATTGACAAATAAAAAGTAAGTTAACAAAATGAGGTCCGGGGCTTTTTGTGAGGCCCGGGATCGTGTCACGGAAAGTCCCGTAACGCCTGGACCAGCGACGGCCCTGTTATATCACCCAAGGACGCCACGTTCGGCGATCCGGGTCCGTTAAAGCCCGGCCCGGGAGACGGATACAGGGGCCCGAAAAGGGCTCCCTGTGCCTGTTTCAACACTAAGAAAACACCTTACATACAACAACAAACCGCATAACCAGTTTCAACATTAAGAAAACAGAAACTATTTTTACAAACTAGTCAAACTATACAATCCACAAGTCGTTTAGTCAATAAACTTATTGAATAAAAACAACGTAAATTTATTATTCACATGAAACGTTAAATATACAATCTACCAAAGTTACAAAACAATCTATTTCCGAGACCACCAATTCCAATATAGCTGCAGCAGCAACATACAACTCCATATCTATCACACCACATATCTTTAGTGTTTTAACCAGTCCCCATATTTATGCATCTCTTCCCATATTTATGCACGCAGCGTCCCTCGATACTTGGCCCATATTTTAGCTTTATCTTTAAGTTCGTCGATTTGCTGTACATGGGTACCAAGTCAAGGGTATCTACGTAACTATGTCAGATGCCTGCTACTATAGAGGTACGAGCATGAGCTGGTGCATCCAATATCGCCAACGTCGCTAATTATGGAGCGAGTTTCTTCGACGTCGGAGGGCCTTGCGCTGAAGGTGTAGAACCCGCAAGCGCAATAAAGTTTGCTGCGAAAATGATCGACTTTGATGACTCGACCACCTTCAATTTCCGAGAACACCTATTCCAACTTTAAAAGCAACTCCCCATCCACCTTTTGTTTTAACGGTAGAAGAAGAATCACCATTTTGTTTTACACGCCTTGCCACAATCCTACAGGAACAACGAGGACTGATTCCACGCCTCGCCATATTCCAAATCAGAGCAACGAGGAATGAAGCTTCAACTTGCGGAAGCTTCAGCTTTACGTGAATTTTCCGAGAACACCAATTCCAACTTCTAAAGGGAGGCGAGGCCCTGATGAACTCCTTCCACCACAGCTTCCATCGCCTGCCTTTGACGCCTGACGCGCCTCCAACTCTCTACATCAGAGCTACCTTTGACGCCTGCTGCGAAAAATCAGTAGCTTTGATGAATCCACCATCTTCAATGTTCGAGAACACCAATTCCAGATCAGCGTAGAATCAGCGCCCTCACCTACCTAAGGATTTGCTTAGAGGGTGGTTCCCAAGAAAGAAATAATTGGCCTGCCTGGGGGTGGTACACGGGATATTCAAACCACCATTGCAAGCCAGGTATTTAATTTTATAAACTACAATACCAATGTTGCATTCTACACGTGTTATAATACGTGCAAATGTAACATCGATCCAAGTAGTTTCATGCAAATGTAACATCGATCCAAGTAGTTTCATGCAAATGTAACATCGATCCAAAAATAAGAGGGTCATGACCAAAAACTAAATGGATTCTTCTACAACCTTTGGACCCTCCAACATTAATATTTTTCAAATTAAATGACCAGACAGCCATTTAACACGTGCAAATGTAACACGGATCCAACAACACTAAAAAACCGTCGCCTCTAACACTGTGTATGAAAAGAACGAACGAATGTTTGTGTTTGACAGTGTCTATGTTATAGTATCTGATCGAGTGTGTATCTTATTATTATTATTTGATCGATCGATTGTGCTTGCATATAGGAATGTGTTATATAAGAATGCAGTCAGCCCATTATTTCCGTAAACTCGAATTGCGTGAACAGTAGCAATCCCGCAATCTTAGATTGCGGGTCTTCCACATCAGATTCCATCGTCCAAGTCATCGTCCATCCTCCAAGCTCGTCCTAGTTGGAATTACACCTCATCAATCCCGCAATCTTAGATTGCGGGAATACTAAATTCATAATCTTGTTTCTGACACACACCAATATCACAAAAACCATGGAAAATTCCACCATTTTGGCAAAAAATTCCATGAATGTGTGTATATTGGCGTGGAACATAAGCAGAGAGAAAGGGGCTGAGCATGACCATGTGCATCTAATTGGGGTTGAGATGTAACAAGTGTAGGTTTGGGCCGGTAGACTTAGTGGGCCTAGATGTTTAACGGGCCAAGTTTTATTGGGTTATATTAGGAGAGCCCATTAATTATAAATAGTTCTTTTGGACTTCTATTCAAGTGGGCTCAATATGTTGGGCCGATTCCATTAGGCCGGATTAGCTTAGTTATAATATTAGATAATTATGTTAATTAATCATAGATTATATATATAATTTCGGGTACTTAACAACGGGTTGTTACATTCTCCCCAACCTATTGGAATCTCGTCCTCGAGATTCGATTCGAATTATCTTATAATGTTTAATAAGTATCTTTTTGATATATTTTTTTTTTATAACATTAGGTTCTCCCCAACCTATAGAACTTGTCTCCCTCTTACGTTTCTAATAATAACTTCTAATTCCTATAAAGACCGGGTTAAAATCTTGAATGCTTAGGGTCTCTCAATACTTCTATGATTTTTCTTAAATAATGATACTTATATTCATCTAATGTATATAGTTTGTTTATACGATTATAATTCTTATGATAAATTATTCTTAGCCAATCTTTTGACTATACTGATTCTAGTTTATCTTAAGATTCTATAGATCATGATGTTATCGTATTTCTAACCTTTTTTTTTTTTTCCTTGGTAGATAATGTTATACTTATTTTTGTTGCTAATTTTCTTATGGTGGTATGGTATCATCATACCTTATTATTTCTCTTATCACTAAGGTATTCATAATCGTCTAATGTATATACTAAGTTAATATATATGTTCTGAATATAGTTTTATACATATTATAACTCATCTTGTTGATTATCTATTAATTTATATTGGAGAATATACCGGAATGTTTTTACGTTCTATGATAGATCGTTTACTATAATAAATATGTTCGAGATGATTTTGTTCTATAACATGTCCTATAACGAAATTCTATAGCCAAATGGATGGCTTAAATCTTGAAATTATTTAATTTCTACTAATTTCAAATTTCTTTTAATATGATATATTATATGATCATATATTCTGAAAATGAACTAGAAAGTCACTTATCAGATTATTATATAAAGTCATATAAATGTTCTAAATTCTTAATATTAAATATGATAGCTAGTAATCGTTGTCTATGATTTATCGACTTGGGGAGGGATATTTTAACAGGATAATATAGATATTGTATGTTTTCGATTTATAATAAATATTCAGGTTAAGACTAAGCTTCGCAGAGATTTAAATAAATGTCCGTATCAAATGGGAATTTATATATCATCACTTATACTTAGTATTTCTAGCATAGAATTAACTTAAGAGGTTTCTAGGATGGAATTTTCTGATATACTCCATTTTCTGATATATGAAATTAGGATGATGGGGACTATTGAAAATAATATCTCAAGAAAGGCAATTTATAGCTATATGATGTCAAGATAAACTTATTGGACTGGGAATAACCTGTCGACGTTATATATATATATATACACACACTAGAAAGAGATCTACATCATACATGGATTTAATACGTATTCCCAATATATAGGGATGTTCTTGATAAAATTTTCTATTAAAATGATAAATTTACGATCGAATTGAGCTGGTTTAATGAGTAACCCTTATAATGAATATCTTATAATGAACTAGGATGAGGAAGATTAAGAATAACAATTCATGATGTCGATATAATAATCTATCTCAGGAAATATGCTAAGAGGCGCTTATATATGTATTGAAAAATGATTTCCATCGTATAGGATATTTTCTATGTATGCGAACGATTGTAATAGGGTTCTTTATCGATGTGAAATGACCAAAATATGACTGAAGGAAGTATTTGCAAGATACTTGATAATTTAGTAATATATTCGTTAGAATAGGGCAATCCTGTATCAAATAAAATATATTATGTTGACCAAACTGAAGGATCTCTTGATACTATTCTTAAGGTATAGAGCTTCATGTTGGGAAATACAAGAATTATCTCCAACATTGGATCGTGCGCCTTTTTCCTTTATAGTATTCTATGTCCCTACACGGTATCCCATGGTTTTGTGGCAAACGTCTGGATATACCTTTTATAAGGGTCCGGATATCTTTTGCCCCATGGGTTGCATAGAGGACATGCAGCCATTTTTGATTCAACATACTGATTTGATCGCTAGATTTTAATCAGTTATGTATAGATTTAAGAGTTTCTGAGTTTTGGAGATCTAGGCTGCCATGGACGTGCCTGTTCTATAGAATCTTGATTTATAAACAGTGGTTTATCGTTACGATAGATTGCACTTTTAATATAATCAAAACCTCTTATCACATTGTCACAAATTTCAAGTTTCGTGACTCAGTGGTTGAGGTTATTGAGTTTGATAATCGTCCACGAATTTCTCCAAATTTCTTAAATAGAGATAGTAGTGGTAGTATCATTGGTGTGATACCGTTTCTATCTTTCTCAGAATTTTACTGGGCTCTCAAGTCTTTGAACTTGATTTCCAATAATATTATTTAAGTGATGCAAAGAAAATAGGTATACTCTAGGATATACATATTTTTATTTATTTTCTTAGAATAAATAACCAACTTCATGTTTGAAAACTTAATTTGTCTCAGAGGGACTTATAAATTTCCAAAAATTAACATGTCATTAGATTATCTATGGGGCTAATATTCTGTTTAGAGTTTACGACTTAAGTACTAGTCTTTTTAAAGAAAGACCAAGGCATCGTGAGATAGATAAATAACTACTCATTTTCAGTAGATTGTAAAATCTTACTGAAAAGATAGGAGGTAATTTGACATATGTATTATTTCATAAAGTTAAGAATATAATATACTGAGTAGAGGACATGATAACAATCGGGTGGGGATAGTTTAATTCTGAAGTAACAATTGACAATAATGCTGACAACTGAGGTATTAAGATCGAGATTCAAACTTTAATGTTAAAATAATAAGAATTTAATTGAACGGGTTGGGATACTTTCTAAGATTTCTGAAGTAATGATTTAGTAGTACTAGGCTGTTTATAAATAGAGTTGTATAATCGATCTTTTAAGCTTAGCGATAAACAAAATCGTAGATGTTTATATTACGAATAAGGTCGGGGAATAACTTGTGACAGAATCAAAAGGTATTTAAGGAGTTTTGAGATTTGCTCTCAAGCTAAATATGAAAGAATGTCAACCATAGACCGAAAACTCAAGATACAGGGCTCATCCTTCCAGATTGCACGTGTCTTGTCATACCAATGATCCCAAAACTTTTGGAAAGGAACGTGATTATATAGTGATTGTATGCTGATATATTTTCAGATTGGAATACTAAGAAATCTTCAGGTGAAACATTACGTTCAACGAGCTGAACTTTAAACTATAGAATTTGTTTCAAATTGTATACCGATCGGTTTTCGAATTGAAATACAAGGAAGTCTTCATGTGACACTTCAAGTCTAACGAGCCGGACTTTTAAACTTGTTTCGGATGAAATGGAAGTATCTCTTAAATGTCTCGATTTAATATAAGCTTTAATCTTACTTCTATTAGTTCGTTTAGATAGAGATGACACTATTTCTTGATAATATGGGTTGAAATCGGATATTCTTTTATCGACTTATTATAAGATTTCTGAGTTGAAAATACTTTCCTAGTTTCAAGAAATAATCTTGCCAGACGGATAGAACGAAGTTCAAAAGGAATTATAGAGTATATATATATTTCCGGGTATATTTATGAAAATATTTGCACTGATGGTTTCAAGTGACAAGTAATACGAAAGGGTATATTTTATAGAATATATTTATGTTCACTTGGTTTTCATCAAGAGGGAATTCGTATAAGCGGCAGATATGACGAATTTTGTCGGGGGAATCATATCTTTTTAGCAACTTGATCACAGGAATGCTCAAGTGGGAGTACAATACTTGTACAGATTTATAAATTTTCTTTAATAATCAGATATATTCTTCTAATTATATTTGATTTTTAAAACTTTTAAACATAAATTTCTTCTGAGGAAGGTTACTACCTTTGATTTTCTTATCCTCCAAATAGGTATAAAAGATTTGATAACTTTTCATATGATAGGATATAGAATTGTATTCTTATTCTTAACACCTTGTTCCTATATTTTTCTAACTGATACGAGAGATTGAAAGAATACTTCTATAATAACTTATTTATATTTCATATAATTCTTGTTTATTCATATTTCTTATATTTCTATCATTTTATAACTTTTAGTATTACCAAAGAATTTTCTAGAATTCAATCGTGCCTGTAAATTCACAATTTTCTGGCCATTAAAAATTGTCAATTTACCTCACAATATTATTCTAGTAATTTCCTCGATAATTTTTCTATACTTTCTTATAATTTCTATTAACATAAATTTCTTTCTAATATACTTTTGGTTGATCTGGATCAGAAGAGGATTTCTATTAATTAAACCTGTTGCTCTGATACCACCTGTAACGACCCAGGTGGCGCAGCGGAATAGCATTAACAGGTTTAATTGTAATGATTACATTAAACTGAATTTCAAATCCGAATGAAATACATAAAATGTAGCCATAGCATCCTCTTCTTATCCAGATCTTCTATTCGTCAGCTTTATCTTTAATATCTTGTATCAATACCTGACCACATGCTTAAAAGTACGTTAGTATTTTCATACTAGTGAGTAATGCCAAAGTCTTTTAAACAACCTTTTCGACACATAATTTACGCCTGCATGTAAATATCCGGTCATTCTATTTTCGAGTATAGATCGATTATACATGGTCCCGTAACCTCTAATTGGTCCAGGCTATACTCTATGATACCGAATGGATCCACTCTACGTAGTTTCTATTCGACCGAGTTCTATTATTTCTATTAACAACTCGATAACACTTTTATAATATAAACCGTATAAAATACTTGATAACGATTAGACAAGCATGTAATCACCCCAAAAGCTTTATAGTAAAAAGGGGAAGGGTCATGTACTCACCTCTATTATATTCTTCAGGATTCTGTGATCTATTTCTTAACGGTATATTCTCCAGATATATTGTACCTATTATACATTAATCACATTAGCGCGTGCAAGTCTAGTGCACGTGATAACGCCGGGGGACAATCCTTTAATATTATACTTTTATATTCTTTTATGTACATAAGTTGGTTAGTAAATATTATTCGGTTCGTTATTGTCGGGTTAATATTATCGTCCCATACGTTTCACGTTTATAATAAATAATAATATTATATAATAATATTAATATAATAATAATAATAATAATAACTATAAACAATCTACCTCCTCGTGTCTTTATATGGTTGACGGGTTCAAACCCGGTTCGGTTATAGGACTGAGTTAGGAGTTAGATGATGAAGCGATGATCAGAACCACTCGAGACCCCGTCACCAAAGACGGAGATGTGACCGGAGATGGGTTAACGTTTCATACCGGAACAGAGGGTGGTTGTAGGACCTTGGTTATCAATAATATGGGTTGCGGGTTGTTTGGAGATGACCGGTTATTATCATTCATGGTCGGGGAAGCGACTGGTTCGTCATTTAACAGGTCATGGACATGGAGACCATGGTGCGGTGGTTGATGGATGGTGACCGGTTCAGTGACAGATCAAGGTGAAGGTGAGTGGTTGCCGATTATTGGACTGAGGTTGACGTCCGACTTGAGCAGTGGTTTGTTCTTGTCGTAGGTTTATCGGAATAGGGTATATAGCTTTCGGTTGGTTGCTGGGTATCACAGTGTTTGAAGGTGACAGAGGAAGGGGACGGTTCGACATCATTATAACCGGTGTGGTTCTAAACAGGAGATGAGTGTAGCTCGGGGTTGGTTGTGAGTTGTCGGGTTTATTGGTGATATTTGGTGAGTATGGTTGGTCGGAGAAGTTTAACCGGAGACAGAAACTAGGCCGGAGAAGATGACCGGAGCCGGTCACCTCCGTAAGCTTTCCTCTCTATCTCATCGTACTCTCTCTCTCTCTCACTTACGTCTCTCTCTCTCCTCTCTTTATGGTTTGGTGTAGTATCTTTGTAGACTGAAAGTATATACTTATAATATTATGAATGAGGAGGAAGGATATAATGATTGGTGTGGAAATGTGCAGGTTGTATGTGTGTATTTAGTAGGAATGATGTGTAGCATTTGTAAAGCAACTTTCCTATATTTATAATATTACCAAGTGAATGAATGTAATAATATGGTAATGATTAGATGATGATGAATTGATAGGTGGATTGATGTGAGTACATGCGTGAGTTATAAGCTCTCCTTCATGAGCTGTTAGAATGAAGTTTGGATAAGGACAGCTGCATGCATGAATGTATAATATGAGATTTAGTCACAAGGGAAATGGATAAGGATAATGATAGAGTACTGATTTTCTAATGATGATGAAGGTGTAGGTGCATGTATGAGAAGAAAGAAAGTGAATGTATGTGTGCGTGAGTTACAGCAGAGGGCAAATGCATGAATGTGTGTATATTGGCGTGGAACATAAGCAGAGAGAAAGGGGCTGAGCATGACCATGTGCATCTAATTGGGGTTGAGATGTAACAAGTGTAGGTTTGGGCCGGTAGACTTAGTGGGCCTAGATGTTTAACGGGCCAAGTTTTATTGGGTTATATTAGGAGAGCCCATTAATTATAAATAGTTCTTTTGGACTTCTATTCAAGTGGGCTCAATATGTTGGGCCGATTCCATTAGGCCGGATTAGCTTAGTTATAATATTAGATAATTATGTTAATTAATCATAGATTATATATATAATTTCGGGTACTTAACAACGGGTTGTTACATTTTTCGGCACATGGACCGAGCTTGCCTCGAACATGTTTAGGGATATGAGGATAGGCAATAGATCCAAAAACTCTTGGTTGAAGTGTAAGGGGATGAGGAATTTGGTGAACTCTGATAGGGTTTGAATAAGGGTTTTTTAATTAAGAGCTTTGGTAGGAAGCCGATTTATTAAAAATGTGGCAGTGGCAGTGGCTTCGGGCTATAAAGAGGTAGGGACCTGAGACTCAATTAAGAAGGCTCGGGTTATTTCTAAGAGAACACGGTTTTTCCGTTCTACAGTTCCATTCTATTCTGGGGTGGAGCAACATGTTTTTTGATGAATTATCCCTTTATGTTGACAAAAAAGTTTCATAGATTCATCAGAATGAATAAGGGAAAAAGGTAACCCAACCCGTGTGTTATTCAAAACGTAAGTATGTCTATGACTTTTAGTAAGAATACAAGTTTCACAATTTAAAGATTTACTGGTTGGAAAAAGTTTTGGAAATAAAAGGTGAAGATAGCCAATAGAGGCATGTCCTAGTCTTCTATGCCAAAGTCAGGCTTCTCTATTTGTAGTTCCGTGAACAAGCATTACGTTGCCAAGTTGAGTGACTCCGTCTACGTAATACAATCCTGACCGTTTAGTGCCACGCCCGATGATCATCTCCGTCTTGATATCCTAAAGTATAAAAAAGGTTGGATGTATCAAGACGGTGCAATTTAACTCTTTTGTTACGTGACTAATGGATAACAATTTATGGGATAAGGACGGAACGTAAAGACAATTTGAGAGTTTTAAAGTTGGGGATATCTCAATAGTTCCTCCTCCTTTGACATGGACAACCCCCCCCCCCCCCCCATTGGCAGTTTTGATATTGTCAATCCGAGGTTTATTTTTTGAAACTAAATCACATAAATCATACGTCATGGTGTCAGTAGCACCACAATCAAATATCCATGATTCATCTGTTTTTGTACAATTTCACGCAACATTCGCTTGGGGTTCCAAAAAAGTTTTCTTTAAAAAATTCTTGTGTTTTTCTTTTGTAAATATTTTTTTTACTATCTTTCAAAAAATGTGAGTTTTATTTTTAGTGTTTAAGGCTTGACCCAATTCATAATCCCCTTGGGCCCCTTTAAAGACTTGGCCCGTATCTAATTTGATATTATTTGGGATACCTTGGGGTTTATTATTATATAAGGATTGGTCAAATATATCTTTATCATTCTGTTTGCCATTATGTTGATCATTGTGAGGTTTATCAATGTCCCATTTACTAGTTATAAAATCAAAGATTCTGTAATCAAAATATTTAGGGTTTAGAAATGGGATTGAGGTTTTCCCCCCAAACCCGGTACCTCCATCCATCGAGGCTCCTGCTCCGAAAGCTATCCCTCTGAAGCCTGGGTTTTGACCGTCGCGACCGCCGCCGCTGGTATTTCCGGTGTTGCTGGTGGCGACGAACGCTTTTCTAGTTCCCTTTTTATGTCCATCATTCCACCATTCAGGATACCTAACTATCTTGAAGCACTGATCCTTGGTGTGTTTGAACATACTGCAATGATCACATTTCTGTTTTGATTTATCAATTTTGTTTCTGCAAGATAATTTTGGCCCTATTCCATGTCCTTTAGAAGTTTGGTTTTGGAATTGAATCCCATTGAGAAGGTTAGCTAGCTGGATTGAAAGGTTGTTGTTGTCGGAGCCACCGTTGGAAGACATGGTGGCTTTGATTCACGGGTAAAGGATAATTAGATTGATATGGATTGAATTATCACTTCTCTAATACCATATTGTTTATTGAAATACAGAGAATTGGTTTTTTTATGTATGTTGTTGTATTATTTACAATGACAAAAAAATCCTAATAAATAGGGATACGTAGAAAGACATAAAAAAGGAAAATAAGACTGGAAGTTTGGTCTCTAACGGCTAGAAATGCTGAGCTGTAGATTGCCACTAAAAAAGGAAATGATGAATTTATTTCTGATCCTAAATTTATATCTTTTCTAACATGTAGGTGAGAGGCATTTTAGTGTCCTCTCGGGCTTCGGTTCTTATAAACGGGTCTCTGACTAAGGAATTCCAATGTTTTCGTGGGGTAAGGCAAGGGGATCCTCTTTCGCCTTTCTTGTTTATAATAGCCATGGAAGCACTTACAGCTTTTATTATCAAAGTGAAAGAGTTAGGTATGCTGAGAGGGATTCGGCTCCCAAATAATGGCCCTGTTTTAACACATCTTATGTACACGGATGACATGGTTTTTATGGGGGAAACGGGAGAAGGGAATATTTGGATTGTTAGTTTATTATTGAGATGTTTTTATTTTGTGTCTGGGCTAAAGATTAATTATAATAAATCAAGTTTGTTTGGTGTTGGAGTCTTCGGGGTTGTAGAGGAAATGGAAAATATCATCCGATGTAAAGTCGGTAGTTTTCCTAGTAAATATTTGGGGATGTTAATAGGAGCAAATATGAATCTTGTTAAGAATTGGGAGGGTGTTGTGCCATGCTTTTAAAGATAGGCTATCTAAGTGGAAAGCTAAGACGTTATCGATAGGGGGAAGGGTTGTGTTGTTTAAAGCAGTGTTGGATAGTTTGCCATTATATTACTTCTCATTGTTTATAGCTCCATCTTCTGTTATTGATTTGTTGGAAGCTCTTCGGTGCCGTTTTTTAGGGTGGCAATGAAGAAAAAACTAAGACAAGTTGGGTGTGTTGGGAGCGGGTCGTTGGTCCAACAGATAAAGGCGGTCTTTGTCTTGGATTGTTGAAAGTAATGAATTTGAGTTTACTACTTAAATGGTGATGGCGTTTTAAACAAGAACCGTTGGCATTATGGAACAAGGTGATAAGCTCGATTCATAAAAAAACCAATTCCTGATCATACATTCCAATTAAGGCAGGGGTTAGTGGCACATAGTGTGGTATAAATAAGGTAGGGGCTGAATTATGCAAATTAAATATTGATGTGAAGAGGTTATTCAAAGGGATGTTGGGAAAGGGTGATGGAACTCGGTTCTGGGTAGATAAATGGAATGGGGAGGAGGCTTTTATGGATCGATTCCCTTCACTTGTTTGCATTAAAGCCGAATAAAGAAGCTACTGTGGCTGTGCATTGTGAACGATGGGAGTGGAAAAGAGATCCGATTAGCATTCTTGAGACGACTGAAATTATAGGCGCAGTGAATCTTGGTCCAGATGCAGATACTTGGGCGCTGGCAGGGAGCTTCAGATGGTGTTTATTTGGTCGCATCCTGCAGATCGCTTCTGTCCATAAATTGTCACAACCCGACCAAGGTGGGCCTGGTCAAAATACAGATTGGTACCAAACTTGCACAGCGGAAGTAACAATTACTATATTAAAGGTTTAATACAATTTCTAGTTCCATAATATAAATACAATACTTAAAATAAATGGTTCAAATGTATGCAAAGACGAATCGCGGCGGTCGTCGAAGCAGTCGATGATGTGCAATCCTCAAATCAATCCAATCTCTAGCCGTGCTTAGCTCTATGGGCTCTAATCCGCAACTAATATAATATACCTCGCATTCGCCATCCATCCATGAGTTGTACCTGAACACATGCTTAAAAAGAGTTTGGGTCAACAAATATGTTGGTGAGTCCGTGTGTGCGTTAAACTGGATTTCAATAAGTTTATCTTCTCAAGATAGTTTATCGTTTGAAAACAAGTTTTACTTGGTTTAACACAAAACAAGTTTAACATTCCAAAACAAGTTTAATACGGTTTAACACATGATTACACTGGTGATGTACAAGCCACACCTCAAACCAGACACTGAATCCATCTGCTCTCATTATGGATTCCCATGGCAGAATACGTGTCACAAACCTCAGTGGAGGGTTTCCCGGGTTTCCGGGTCCACTGTGTGTGGGGGTTTCCCCGAGTAGTACTACCCACATATTAAGTGGCCCAATCTCCCGTTGGGTTAATGAGTGTGAAGGTTCGGTATTCGAGAGCACACCTTGTCACATCAAACTGGTTTATTATTCTGGTTTTTACACTGGAAGCATATGTTCACCCCAAAAACAGTTTAAAACAGAAAAGAGGGGATGGTTCACGAGACTCACCTGGAAATACTGTACACGCGTAGTTTATAGTAATCGAAGCGTCCAACATCTCATACTGGTATTCTTCCTGGTCAAGTCCTATGTCGACATACATAATTAGTCTTAGATTCATTCGTAAATGGTTTCACGTGTGGGACGAGTTCGAGCATATGATTCTCTTTATCACGGTTCTATAGATGTTTGAACATGCTAGTTTACGAGCATATATCCGTCCTAGTATATAAGTAGATGGAATGTATCCTTAATATATGTCGATATCTATAGTTATGCCCAAACCTTAATTTCCATTCATCACATTTGTATCTTAATCATTCTTATCACATATCTATTATTATCCAATATATATCTTAAGTCTCAATTGTCCAAGTCCATGGTCTAAGTGTTTATGTCTAAAGTTGTTATGTTCAAGTACCAATCCTGTGAGTATTTCAATATTATATGGATTATATACGTATCTTAGGGCATGTCGGATATAGTCTTGCCCAAATCAATATCCGAGTTATGTCTTAGCATGTTTCGAATCTAACTATATACGACGCTTAGTTTCTAATATCTATAACTCATATCTCACCCATATAGTCCACAAGTTTATATCTTTTCTAATGCTTGATTTATACACTAGTCGCTAGTAGGTACAAATTGCTTATCAACCTCTATGTCCGAGATTATGTATTAACGTTCAAGTTATCAAGTTCCAATGCTTAACTCTTAATGTCCAAGTGTCCGTAACTAATGTCCGAATCTGTAATCTAATGCTCAAGTCTTATGTTATAGTGTCTAACTCCATATGTCCGGTTCCAGATACACGCTAACGTCCGGTTTATTCCTGGTTCGGTCTTAGTCCGTACTTGCTAGTCAAGTCCCACACAAGATAATATATTATTAATGTTTATAATTTACGAGTTGTAGGTTCGATTATACCTTATGTCCGAACCTAGTTCCTGTTAACTAGAGTTGACTTGGTTGACCCGACAGTTGACCAGTCTTTGACTGGTGTTGACCTTCGGTCTGACCCATCTTCATGACCCGCTTCTTGACATAAACCAACTCCCATCAAACCACAACCACTAAATCCTAGTATTCTCAATCTTCGACCCCATCCCTCTGACCATCACCGCCGCACCACTGGCACCATACGACCTCCACTATCAAAACCCTTCACCACCGTCGCCTGTTTACCTTAATAACCTCATCACAACCCCCACCATCATTAATGCTTGAACCACCACCATCATCAACAAAACAACAATCAGTAACAATAATAGAAATAGGGAAGGTTATCGGTGCTTGCTAATCGGATCAGAACCTTATCTATAGCAGAACCCATCGTGGTCAGAGGATTGATTGCCGCCGCCGCTGTCATCTTCCTCCCACCTCCGAGCTCTCTCTCTATCGACTCCCTTCTTTCTTTCTCTCTCTCTCTAACTCTCTAGATTCCTTGTAGAATAAAGTGGGTGATGACAGTTTTGGTTGTTTGGTTGTCGAATCGGCCGGAGCTCCGCCATGGATGGCGGAGGTCCCCTGTTCTTCCTCTCTCGGTTTCCCTCTCTATCTTGCTTTCTCTTGCTTCCTATAACTATGGGTGTAAGATGAGTGAGAGAGGGTGTCATGTGTGTGTGTGCATGTTACGAGAGAGAGAGAATGACTTTAGGTGTGTGAGAGGTGAGAGATGAAAGAAGTTGTGAGTGGTTGCAGGGAAGGGGAAATGGTCAAGGGTTTTAATAAGTGATGAGGTGTGTGTGTCATAATATTAATATGCCATGGGGCACATGGCAAAGAGGCCATGTGTCCCATGGTGACTAATGTTAATTAGTTACGAATCGGGTTCGGGTTCGTATTGCGTGTTAGTTCGGTCTCATAAAGCGTATTCCTTACTAATATTTTATATGTACTGGTTTGGTTTTCGGTTTCGAATAATAACTTACTAATTATTATTCCGTTTTGATGGTCTACTCGTCATATGTAGTAATAATTTGTAAAAAAAAAATTTTGGGGTCTCGGACCGGGTTGTTACATTCTCCCCCCGTTATTAGAATTCCGTCCTTGGAATTAATTTTTGTGCTTTCTCTGGTTGTACTTGAAATACATTCTATATTAAATCTCACACTACGTTCTATCGTTCCAGACTTCACCTATTAATTACTACAATTTCGCCTCCCGAATCTTAATATCTATGCTCGTATCTCCCGGTAGTTAATATTCAATGAGTCCGAATTATTAAGAGCACAAGGTCTTATGTGTACAAGTGTATCAAAAGAGTTGCCATGTTCGGTTGGTTTATCCTGGTTTGCGTCTTATTTTCCAAATCTTCAAAACTCCATGTTCATATATCTTACCTCAAGCGTCCAAGCTTTCTATTCAAGGTTTTGAGCATACACTAGTCGTCAAAGGGGTATGTGTTGATCTTATAGGTTCTAAGTTCAAGTTTACGTATTGCTACCACTAATCATTTCCCTCTTATATTTATTTGTACGAATGAGTTCATACGGATATCTTTCATCATCATATTTGGGTGTTAATGTAATAGTTATGAAATACTAAGATCTCTCAAGATCAAGAGAATGGTCAAAACCTTACAGGTTTAACACTAGATTCCAAGAATAGAGAGTAGAACTACTCATGATCCCTAGGGTTTTTATTTGAAACAGTGG
Organism: Ambrosia artemisiifolia; assembly: GCA_032199755.1. Classification (NCBI taxonomy): domain Eukaryota; kingdom Viridiplantae; phylum Streptophyta; class Magnoliopsida; order Asterales; family Asteraceae; genus Ambrosia; species Ambrosia artemisiifolia. Next base: position 52,841,910 of record CM063515.1, on the reverse strand, counting down.
TTTAGACTATTGACAAGCTAAGGGTTGCCCTTGGTCAAAGTCCCAGTTTCATTTTCGAGGTACCGTAGGTGTTTATATATAGGGTGTACCGCAGCTAACCCACCACACCTTTGGTAACCTCAAAAATGTACTAGAAATTTCAGAGATTACGGTATGTTTTTGGTTTGATTCCCAATCTTGTTTTCGACACATCATTGATGTTTATATATAGGGTGTACCGCAGCCAACCCACCACACCAATGATGTCTCGTAGACGTACTGGAAATCTCTCCAAAAACTTGGTAGAAATATTCTTAAGAAATCCTATGTGATCCTGGAGTTACTAATCCTTAATAACCTTATTTTTTAGTGAGTCAAACACTAGAATATGGTGTTGTGATCTTACAATCTGTCACTCTTATCCGTCTTATGTCTAATATCTTGGATAATTCTATCGATACTGTCTGAATAATGGTTGAATTCTTAAGTCTTTAAAGTTTTCTATGGTACCCGGTGTAGGATATGGCGACAAGTTTCTCAAAAAAAAAAAACACTAAAAAGTTGGACGTCTAAGTGCTATACGTTGCTCTTAATCAAATTAATGGGGTACAACCTTCTTTTGGTATCTTAAATCTTGGCTTCTCATATAGTGGAATTGCTATCCATTAATATTTTCCTTACTAAACCTTAACTGTATTCTTTTATTCTTGTCAATACCTCTCATGATAGTTATCGCAATCCTATACACTCCCCCCGTTAAGGCCTACCTATGTAACTTCAACATGTTTCATACTTAATATCTCGTATTGGTATTAAAATGCTACAGAATCACTGCCAAGGTTTTGTCACTAATCTAAAGTCATCATGGGTCATTAAAGTAACTAAACATATGTTTAAATCTTAAGAATACCTCTTTCAACGTTCAATCTAGGTTTCTTCAGGTTGAAAAGGATTGGATGTTCATGCTAACTAATGCTTTCTTGTATCTGGTTTACTGACTTTTTAGATAGTGTTCTGGAAATATTCTCTAGAACCTGCACTGTTACCACTATCCAAGATAAAATTTTCTTGGTCTGGATAAATTGAAGGATGCAAACAAGTGTTTCTATGGTTATAAACGCATGATCTATATAGACGAATACATCACTATATAAAGTAGACAGTAAACATAGATTAAAATTAAAACTTATCGGATTAATGCTTTTATTTGCTTGGTTGTTCAAGATTCTTCTTGGTACTTTGAATTTCTTTACCAGATATAGCATTAAATTTCTTGTTAGGTACCTGGTTCTCATGGTTAGTTCAGAACTTGTTCATAAAAATTATCCTCAATAGTAATGTTAATATAGATTCATGGTACATATATGTAAATTTAAGAGCAAAATATCACATAAGTCAAGGGTGTATTCATTTATATTCTATCTAAACACGTCAAGTGGTAACAAGAATAACGTATTCAAATCCTAACCTGGTTACACAGATATATCATAGGTTTGGTTATGACTCTAAATTAGTTCATTTTCTCACAAAAGTTTACGGTCACCATGTTCGACACTTAAAATTTCAGCGATTCCTCGGATTTCTTAGAACCTTTCCGTGCCTGTAAATTCACAATTACGTGATATCAAGTGTAATCGTCAATTTACCTCACGAAATTATTCTACTAATCTCCGTCGAAGTCATGAAATTCAGGTGTCAAACCGTGCTCATATACTGGTTAAACTGGTTCTTAATTAATTTAAGCATTCTGGTGTGTTCAGGTATTCAAGTTTCGACTTACTTAGCGACTACTTTGTTTGGTCTTATGCATGTCCAAGGTTTCTCCTAACTATATAATTCTCAAATCTTAAATTGCGATCTTTCAGTCGTAGTCTAGGAATTTTCCGTAAGGGAAATCCTAGTGTGCTACAACCGCTGCTCTGATACCAACTGTCACAACCCGACCAAGGTGGGCCTGGTCAAAATACAGATTGGTACCAAACTTGCACAGCGGAAGTAACAATTACTATATTAAAGGTTTAATACAATTTCTAGTTCCATAATATAAATACAATACTTAAAATAAATGGTTCAAAGGTATGCAAAGACGAATCGCGGCGGTCGTCGAAGCAGTCGATGATGTGCAATCCTCAAATCAATCCAATCTCTAGCCGTGCTTAGCTCTATGGGCTCTAATCCGCAACTAATATAATATACCTCGCATTCGCCATCCATCCATGAGTTGTACCTGAACACATGTTTAAAAGGAGTTTGGGTCAACAAATATGTTGGTGAGTCCGTGTGTGCGTTAAACTGGATTTCAATAAGTTTATCTTCTCAAGATAGTTTATCGTTTGAAAACAAGTTTTACTTGGTTTAACACAAAACAAGTTTAACATTCCAAAACAAGTTTAATACGGTTTAACACATGATTACACTGGTGATGTACAAGCCACACCTCAAACCAGACACTGAATCCATCTGCTCTCATTATGGATTCCCATGGCAGAATACGTGTCACAAACCTCAGTGGAGGGTTTCCCGGGTTTCCGGGTCCACTGTGTGTGGGGGTTTCCCCAAGTAGTTTATAGTAATCGAAGCGTCCAACATCTCATACTGGTATTCTTCCTGGTCAAGTCCTATGTCGACATACATAATTAGTCTTAGATTCATTCGTAAATGGTTTCACGTGTGGGACGAGTTCGAGCATATGATTCTCTTTATCACGGTTCTATAGATGTTTGAACATGCTAGTTTACGAGCATATATCCGTCCTAGTATATAAGTAGATGGAATGTATCCTTAATATATGTCGATATCTATAGTTATGCCCAAACCTTAATTTCCATTCATCACGTTTGTATCTTAATCATTCTTATCACATATCTATTATTATCCAATATATATCTTAAGTCTCAATTGTCCAAGTCCATGGTCTAAGTGTTTATGTCTAAAGTTGTTATGTTCAAGTACCAATCCTGTGAGTATTTCAATATTATATGGATTATATACGTATCTTAGGGCATGTCGGATATAGTCTTGCCCAAATCAATATCCGAGTTATGTCTTAGCATGTTTCGAATCTAACTATATACGACGCTTAGTTTCTAATATCTATAACTCATATCTCACCCATATAGTCCACAAGCTTATATCTTTTCTAATGCTTGATTTATACACTAGTCGCTAGTAGGTACAAATTGCTTATCAACCTCTATGTCCGAGATTATGTATTAACGTTCAAGTTATCAAGTTCCAATGCTTAACTCTTAATGTCCAAGTGTCCGTAACTAATGTCCGAATCTGTAATCTAATGCTCAAGTCTTATGTTATAGTGTCTAACTCCATATGTCCGGTTCAAGATACACGCTAACGTCCGGTTTATTCCTGGTTCGGTCTTAGTCCGTACTTGCTCGTCAAGTCCCACACAAGATAATATATTATTAATGTTTATAATTTACGAGTTGTAGGTTCGATTATACCTTATGTCCGAACCTAGTTCTTGTTAACTAGAGTTGACTTGGTTGACCCGACAGTTGACCAGTCTTTGACTGGTGTTGACCTTCGGTCTGACCCATCTTCATGACCCGCTTCTTGACATAAACCAACTCCCATCAAACCACAACCACTAAATCCTAGTATTCTCAATCTTCGACCCCATCCCTCTGACCATCACCGCCGCACCACTGGCACCATACGACCTCCACTATCAAAACCCTTCACCACCGTCGCCTGTTTACCTTAATAACCTCATCACAACCCCCACCATCATTAATGCTTGAACCACCACCATCATCAACAAAACAACAATCAGTAACAATAATAGAAATAGGGAAGGTTATCGGTGCTTGCTAATCGGATCAGAACCTTATCTATAGCAGAACCCATCGTGGTCAGAGGATTGATTGCCGCCGCCGCCGTCATCTTCCTCCCACCTCCGAGCTCTCTCTCTATCGACTCCCTTCTTTCTTTCTCTCTCTCTCTCTAACTCTCTAGATTCCTTGTAGAATAAAGTGGGTGATGACAGTTTTGGTTGTTTGGTTGTCGAATCGGCCGGAGCTCCGCCATGGATGGCGGAGGTCCCCTGTTCTTCCTCTCTCGGTTTCCCTCTCTATCTTGCTTTCTCTTGCTTCCTGTAACTATGGGTGTAAGATGAGTGAGAGAGGGTGTCATGTGTGTGTGTGCAGGTTACGAGAGAGAGAGAATGACTTTAGGTGTGTGAGAGGTGAGAGATGAAAGAAGTTGTGAGTGGTTGCAGGGAAGGGGAAATGGTCAAGGGTTTTAATAAGTGATGAGGTGTGTGTGTGTCATAATATTAATATGCCATGGGGCACATGGCAAAGAGGCCATGTGTCCCATGGTGACTAATGTTAATTAGTTACGAATCGGGTTCGGGTTCGTATTGCGTGTTAGTTCGGTCTCATAAAGCGTATTCCTTACTAATATTTTATATGTACTGGTTTGGTTTTCGGTTTCAAATAATAACTTACTAATTATTATTCCGTTTTGATGGTCTACTCGTCATATGTAGTAATAATTTGTAAAAAAAATTTTTGGGGTCTCGGACCGGGTTGTTACATAAATGCAGTTCCGTATTATCCTTTTGAGTGGGTCAAAGGGGTTAAAAAAAGTTAGTATCTTCGGGTGGTGAGCGGAACTGGACAGGTTACCGACTATGAAAGGGTTGCATAGAAGAGGTATTGTACATGGGCAAACTAAGTGTTGGATGTGTGATGAAGCGGAGGAAGATGCAGATCATCTATTTACTGCGTGTTCGGTTTGTTCGGTATTGTGGCAAAAGGTGAGTCAATGGTGTAATGTGCCGCAACTATATGCTTTTACTGTTCGCGATTTATTATCATGGTATAAACATCAAGTTGTAGCGGCGGAGAAAAAGAACATTCTTAGAGTGATCATTTTAGCGACTTGTTTAATGATTTGGAAAGCGAGGAATGAGGCAATATTCAAAGGCAAAAGATTCAACATTGGCTGCATGTTTGGAGAGATACAGGTACTGGCGTGGCGTTTATATGGGTCAAACATCGTTTAAAACATAACAGGTTAACATGGGATAAGTGGGTGTCTTTTAGTTTTTTCGGATAGCGATTTGTAAAATTACGAATATGGGTGTTGCGTGTTTGATTTCACTAGTATCTTGCTAGTTGTAATCATGTACTATGAGTTTTACAAATAAGCTAATCGTTGTGCCCGTTGTTTCAAATATATTCAACCAAGTCCGATTGAAGATTTTGATGTGTGTACGCATTATGTAATGAGAACGCGTTTAAATCTTGTTAACGTAGGCTAACCGGAACATTATTCTTCTCCGGGGAATTTTCGTCATACTAAAAAATGGTCCCGCCTTCGTCTTTGAGGATCATCTTATGCAACAAGATACAAGCATACATACAGTAACACAACTTTTTTGGGGTGAAGGCACGTGCAGGGTTTTCAATGATGTGCCATTTTGCTTGTAGAACCCCAAATAACTGTACAACGTCCTTTTTGCCGCATCTTGATACTTGGCAAATTTCTTTCTTTTTTCGTCAATCGGCTGTGGAATAGTTTTAACGATTGTAGAGTAGGGTTAGGTATATTCCATTAGCAAGATAATACCCGCGCCTGTATTCGACCTCGATACCGTAAACCTAGTATCTGGACCGGTTCCTTTTATTACGTCGTTGAAAACCTCTGATTGATTGCCAACATTAAGGTCGTTATTCGAACCAGGAACACCAAAGAAAGCATGCCAAACCCATAGATATAGTAAACAAACAGCTTCTAGGATTATTGATGGATGTCCTTGATCGCCTCGTGTGAACATCCCGCGCCATGCGTTTAGGCAATTCCTCCACGGCCAATGCATGCAGTCAATGCTTCCGAGCATTCCTGGAAAACACGCTTTTCGGGGTTGAACTGATACAATTTTTGGACATCACTGGAGTTCGATTTTCGCAAATATTTCTTGTTGTATAGCTTCAATACACATTTGCTAAATTTGTACAGACATTCTCGTGTAGTTATTTCGGACATCGTTAAATATTCGTCCCACACATCGGCTGCAGTCTCGTATGCCTGTTGGCGAAGTACCGCTGCGCATTTTTTGTATGGTGGTGAACCCCCTTTTACCTTTAGCATCGTATCGTAAGGTAAAATATGGGTGAAAACTCAACACGTCATCGGCTATATGTAAGAACAGTCGCCGACTCATTCGGAACCTTCGCCTAAACAAGGCTTCCGAGTACAATGGTTCGTCGGCAAATAATCGGCTGCCAATCTATCATGGGCACCTACATATATTTGCTAATACAAATATAATAAACGTAAAAAAATCTAAATATAATAAACATATAAAATCTACAAAAATATATATAACGGCGTTAAAAAATCTAAAATATAAAACTAAATTTCTCGGTCTCTGTTTATGACCGCTTGCCTAGTTTCTGGTAGTGACGAGACTTCCTCCCCTTCTTCCTCAACCATGATCTCTGCCGCTTGCGTAGTGATATTTATAAAAAAAAAGTTTACTGGTTCACTTTTAGATGAAGAAGGAATCATTTGATTTTTTTATAGAGAGTGTGTTTTAAAAAATGAGAGTGATATATGTAAAAAATGGGTAAGTGTATTTTAAAAAATGGGAGTGATATATGTAAAAAAAAAGGGTGAGTGTGCTTGGTATTTATATATGATTAATTGATTTTTTTAAATCCTCAAAAGGTCATAAATTGCCCCTCCCCCCTCCCCATTTAATTTGCAACAACCACATTTGACCCAATTTGGATCGTCGCGGCCAGCTTATGGAAGACGGGCAGAACAGAGATGGACCACGGGGCGGTGGTGCCTTCCCTCGACGAGCCTTGACGCACTAGGGACGAAGCCCACACCACATAGCCTTATTCTTCACTTGTGATATTATAAAATTTGTTAACAGGAGACGAATTTGATCATTCGAACAGAAAACTACAAGGAAATCAAGGGTATGGAGTTGGCGGGTATGGATATGGAATGGCACAAAACTAAGAAGCAATCATGTATGGTGGTGTAGCCGCATCAAGTAACGGGTATGGAAATCATAAGCAGCTAGTAAGCTAATACCGTTACATTTGTGTTAGTCGAGGCCATGATGAGGTATCATAGACTTTGGCTTATAAAATGTGACTACAAGTTTTGTATATCTTAAAATTAGTTTGACGCTTGGGTCATCTTATTTTTAAAATAAAAACTCTTAACAATGTGATCTTGAATAAGGTAAATGTTACCAGATGTGATCTATGTAGTCAAACACGAGCCTCACATGCACTTAGGCCCTAAGGCGCGACGAGGTTGTTGCGCGTTATGACCACAATAGAAGATGTGACACATTGTGGGCTAATCAATAGTCCAGTAGAAGCCACACGCCCAATTGAAGCAAGGAAAAGCTATCGAGACAAGAAAAGATCAAGCAGGCTCAAGGGATTTTGTGTGAAGCCAAGTCAATAAAACAATAACATTTCTTTTATTCCACTTAATTAATCGTAAAAAGATTGGGCTTTAATTTATCTTTTTTATGTTGGGCCTATTGACTCGGACCATCCTTTCTCTTGTTGGACTCTTCAATTATTTATTTGGGCTATTATACTCCTACAGTCCTATACTCTTATGTATGTATATTTTCAAGTTTCTTTTTACTATTAGTATGCATTCTTTACCTAAAATATATAAATTCATTTCTTTTATTATTGATTATTTTTGTCATGTTCATGCGTTCTTTTACCGCTTGTTGCGTAAACAACAAATAAGCCCTTCACATTTGTAGTGCGTTTTGCACCTTTGATTAACAGATACATATATTTTGTTTGCCTTTGAAAATTAGATGATAGCTAGAAGCGCGATCGGGCATAAGGACTACTAAAATCTTGATCGACGCACGAGTCAAATGTATGTCTCATGCACCATAATTATAATCGCGAATCATATTAAAAAATCAAGCGCTAGTAGAGCTATGCAAGAGAAGGTACGGAAATTTGTATTTTGACTTCATCATTCGATAAGTTGTATCAATCCTTGTGTATTTCAGGATTAAGTCATGTGAGTGTGACACCTCGATTAGGGATAATTGTGTCTTACACAGGCGTCTAGGTTGATTACAAGCTTAATATTATAGTCCATTGTTTAAGAACCAATGCATTATGCATTATGCCTTGATTCATGCTTTAGAGAGGTCAGGATAAGTTTCCAGCTATGACATGTACACTTGTGCATCGTGACCTATGCGATGATCCAACTAAAGGGTACTCTATTTTTCCCATAATGTCGCCATGGATTTAGCGTAAATATCCCCATGTATTTAGTAGTTGCATAGACAAACTAGATATGTGTCAAGAAAGTCAATCGATGCGTGCTAATTGTAGTTTGATAGACAAACTAATAGTTTGTGCATTGATGTGTATGTAGTTGCATAGACAAACTAGTTATCTGTATATATGTATTTTATTTATTATGACAAGAAGTACTCTCTTATATATATGTATTTTGATACAATATGAAATAGCAGGGAAGCAACACAAACAGAAATGCCAAAAACAAAAGAAAGTTTTTAATATAATCTAGTTATAATTTTCAAAAAAAATATAAAACTTTTAGTTTTTTTATTGTTTTTGTTTTCCGAAAGTATAATATTTAATTATATGAAAAAAACCAGCTGGTAAAACACCTTTTAAAAAGGGATTTGACAACGGAAAATTAACTCAAAAGTAAAAGATAAATAAACATAACACAAAATGTCCCATGTATTTTTAAGTTCCCTTTCTATGTGAAAAACAGCTTAATTAAAATAAAAGCGTTTAATTGATAACCAAGAGATTAAAATTTTATATTTATAAAATGATCTAGTTTCGGTATTAAAATTATACTTTAGAATTTTATTTTACAATAATAGGTGTCAAATAAGAGCAACACGTGTCAAACTTCATATTTAATCGTATTTCTTATACGTGTACCATCGTTTTAGTACCCAAAAAGAAGATTTAATTAATTCTTTTGATTATTAGCTTTAATTAATTGAAAAGAATAAAACAATCATATCATAACACCATCTTTTAGGTAAGAAAGTATGATCAAGAAATTAAGTTGAAAAAGCGAAATACCCTTTTAAAAACTTGGTTAATACTATTTTATTTTTCCCCTTATTTTCATTTACAATCAATAAGTTAATATCTTATACATATCAATCTCCTATTGTGTCAATACCATTGTATGGTAGAGGAATTGGTGAGCAATGATAAAAGACTCGAAGAATCCTGGGTTTAATTATTGAGTCAGACAGGTTTTATCGGTAATTTTATCGTCGTGCCTACGAGCGGGTGGGTTACCGGGTTTTCCCCAGTATTGGTATTTGACAACTTAGGTACTTTTAGAGTACCTGAATTTGTCAAAAAGGTGCCCCAATAGTGCTCGGTTTTGATTTGTTGGCCTTTTAAAAATCAATCTCATATTGTTATATCTCTTTTTTCAATAATATATATTGAACACCACCCGCAAGTGTAGCTTAACAATGCTCGGATCACAATTCTACTTTTTTAGGATCTTCAACACCACCCGCAAATGTAGCTTAATAATGCTCATGCTTGCAGTGAATCCGATTCCGACTACATCAATGGAGACCAACATATATCGGATTTTAGTATGTGATCAGTTCAATCTTCGAGATTAAGAGTGATAATGAGCAAAATGAAACGCATTACTCTCGTATAATTGTTCTCCAAACTAACTTCAGTAGCCATTGCCATGATCTACTATCAATTGCCGAATTGTATGTAGAGTAAGAAAGGGTCAAAGCGGAGGGATGTAGTCAGCTAGCCATGAGAAGAATGGACAATGCAATAGGTGTAATGTAAGATTTTGTAGCGAAAAGACCATTATATATACCCTTGGTCTAAGACGTTGACGGAATATACAGTGGCCTTTAATGGGGAGACACAATTGGCAAATTAAATGAACATCACGGACTCGGAAAGGAAATTTAGTAAAATCGGGACAACGAAAATTCAGTAAAGTATGGACTTAGGCTGAATTTCGTCCTAAACCATAGAGACATAAACGATAATTAAGTTTTAAAAATATGTTAGTTTGGTGTTCAAAACAAGTAATTTTTTAACTTAAAAAACTAGTTTCGTAATTTTCATTTATCAATTAGATTAAACCAAAGTAAACAAACAAATATTGTAATAAACCCTAATGGAGAGAGGATACGATCGTGGCGGCAGCGAAGACATTCGGCAATCGGAGTTAGCAAACAGGATCGTAGAAACAAAATTCTACGTTACATTCCAGAGAGATGTGGGTTAGATTTAGCGGAAAGAGTTAGAGAGTTCGGTGTGATTCATGGGATCTACATTGCTCGTAAGAGAGATAAGTTCGGGAGAAGATTCGGGTTTATTTCCTTCAAGAATGTTTTGGATTTGGAAGAACTACAAACACGTATGAGGAAGATTAAAATAGGGGACAATTGATTGAAGTGTAAAATTGCTTTGTTCACTAATGGGAATACCAAACCTATGGAGAATAATGATCATGGGAGAGTGAACGAGAAGGAGGAGATGAATGATCAAAGAAGGGGAGACGATGGCCATTATAAGAAGTCCATGCAGATTCCTTGGGGGCGGCTGAGAGAAAGGAGGATGTTTCTTTTAAGAGGGTATTAACGGGGTAGGATTTAGAGGATAAGTAGAAGAAGTTGGTTCATGTTAAAGATAATACGGGTGGATTCAAGGAGGTTCAAGGCAGATCGTTAATCGCATCATTGAAAGATTTCAAGCAACTAAGGTTGATCAAAGACACACTAAAGGAGGTTATTAATGACGGAGGAAGAATACAATATTTAGGGGGATTGATGGTTCTTATTTCATGTTCGTCGGTGGAGAATTATGGGAGACTAGTGGAACTAACGAAAGGGTTACCTAAGGTGTTTTGTTCAACGCATACGATATATTTTGGATGGGCCGCTAGTTCTTAATGAGGTTATCACGTGGCTAAAGAGGAGGTCGAAGAAGGCGTTTTTGTTAAAGATTGACTTTGAGAAGGCATACGATAATGTTAATTGGAAGTTCTTAATCTCAATATTGGAGAAAATACATTTTCCGAAAAGATGGTGTATGTGGATTATGGGTGTGCTCCAATCGGCTCGTTCCTCGGTTTTGGTAAATGGGTCGCCTACATTTGAGTTCAATTGTCAAAAAGGTCTTAGACAAGGTGACCCGTTGTCTCCGTTTTTGTTTTTGGTGTTGATGGAAGCACTTTCTTTTGTGATAAATAAAGCTATAGTGGAGGAGGAATTTAAAGGTGTGAAGTTGGAGAAAGAAGGCTTGGTGTTATCCCACTTATTATATGCCGATGAAGCTCTTATTCTCGGGGAGTGTTTGGCTAGTAATGTGGTAAATATTGCTAGAATTTTGAGTTGTTTTCATATTTGCTTGGGGTTGAAAATTAACATTAATAATAAGTCTAATTTGTTTGGGGTTGGTATTTGTGTTAATGTCATAGATAATATGGCTATGGTTTTGGGTTGTAAACGTGGAGACTTACCTTTTGATTATTTGGGAATTAAGGTGGGGGCCAATATGAATAGGTGTTCTAACTGGAAGAAAGTGATTGAGGTTTTTGAGTCGAGGCTATCTTTATGGAAGGCTAAGTTATTATCTATCGGTGGCCGGGTGATTCTCATCAAAGCGGCTCTTGAAAGTCTCCTTATTTATTACTTCTCATTGTATAAAACTACCGGAAATATAATAGAAAAGCTTGAAAGAATTATGAGAAGATTTCTATGGCCTGGGTCTAGTGATTCTAATAAAATTCATTGGGTTAGTTTGCAAAGAGTTACTACCCCAAGAAGCTTGGTGGGCTGGGTACTAAAAGATTGAAGGATGTGAATGAAGCTCTTATTTTTAAATGGACGTGGAGATTTCGGTCAAACCCAAATGCTTTGTGGTGAAGGGTAGTGGAGGCATGTCACAAAAATAATAATATGTGGGAGTTTTTACCGGTTAATAGATATGCTTCAGGATGTTGGAAGTCTATTGTTAAGGTGGTGGGAGCTTTAAAGGTGAATGACATTTTGTTTTCTACCTTTATTCGAGCTAATATTGGGCGTGGGAATACAGTTCGTTTTTGGTTGGACATTTGGCTAGGCGATTGCGCGTTTAAATATAAATGGCCGTTGCTTTATCGGTTGGAAGAAAATAAATCCTGTTTTGTCTCGGACAAAATTAAATTGATAAACGGCCAAGTGCTTTTAAATGCCGAGTGGTTTTGGTTATTACAGAATGTCGAGGAGATCGATCAATGGGTAAAGCTATGTGAAGATATTGAGGGGAAGAAACTTTCGGATGGGGATGATTCGTGAGTTTGGGTCGGGGAAGAAAATAACTCGTTCTCAACTCAATCAGTTAGAAAGATTATGCAGCGTGGTAATGATTATGGCTCGAATTATGTGTTAAAGTGGGCATCTTGGGTTCCTCTAAAATGCTTTGTCATGGTGTGGCGGGCGGAAATGAATAGGCTTCCAACGAAGATTGAATTGGTTAAAAGAAATGTTCACATCCCGAATACGGTGGGTGTCAGTATAGTGACGAGACGTCGATCCATGTTCTCTCGGATTGTATCATAGCTTCTAATGTTTGGGACCGGATAGGTAGATGGTGTGGGTTAGAGCCGATCTATGCTTTTGAGGTTAAGGATTTGTTGGAAGTATATAAGACGGTCAAAGGTGTTAAGTTCAAGGCGAAGTTAGTTCATGGTTTGATTATGGTTACGATGTGGATGTTGTGGAAGCTAGGAATGACTCGGTTTTCAACGGGGTGAGGCCTAGTGTTGAGAACATTGTGGCTAGTGTGAAGTCGATTTCTTTTCTTTGGTTTAAAAATAGGTCTAAATGTAAAATGATAGTTTGGAAAGATTGGTGTCGATGTCCGTTCTATATTTTGTAAGTAGTTTGTGCCGTCGGTCCTTGATTTTAGAACCGGTTTAGGCGTGTTTTAATGAAATTTTAGTTTAAAAAAAAATTAGATTAACCCCCAAGTTAAACTATTTTTATAATTTTTTTTATTAAATGTTTTTTACCAACCACACACACTCATATAAAAGAAAAAAAAAGTTGCTCTCATTCCCATATATCTTTAACTACACACCCTCATTCGAAGTTCCTAGTTCCCATCATGGAGATACAAATCATGACAGCCTCACCACCAACAAGCACCAACGCCACCCCTTACACCACCGCACCTTCCTCCCCTCACCGCCTCCCTAACTTCTTCTACAGCGCCCCCACCAGCCCCATCCACTCACTTGTCTCCTTCCATCATGACACCGACACCGATTTCGCATTCGATTTCACCAGCAATAACCCTCAACCCCCCTCCCTCTCCGCGGCCGACGAACTCTTCCATGGAGGCAAAATCAAACCGCTTAAACCTATTCCCAACGACCCAATTCAAAGCAACAACCAGATAATTTCACAAACCACTGATAACGATCAAGATCATTTCAGTAAGATGTTTACACAAACACCTGGTTATGATCAACATCAAGATTACATAAGTAATAACAGATGTTTACAACCACATGGTGATGATGATCAAGATCACTTCATGAAAGAATACACACAGTTAACTCCTTGTAATCAAGATAACGACCAAGATTCTTTAAGTGACGCATTTACACAAACTAAAAGAGGTCGCAAAACAACCACAAGAACAAGAGATAAGCTCTCAAGATCCTCATCTCCATACCGAATCTCCGATATCTTATACGATGAAGAAAACAACAACAATAATAATACTAACAAAAACTCTCCAACTTGGTACAACAAATGGAACATAAAGAACTTGATACTATTTCGAAGTGTTTCAGAGGGGAGTGCAAGAAGAATCAAAGACCCAGTAAATAAATACACAAGAATAGCAAAAGGTGATGAGGCTTTGAAGAAAGATTCAAGTTTTAGAAGCGTAGAGAGTTGTAGGACAGTGGTGGGTACGAGGAAGGTGTCGGCACATGAAATGCATTATACGGTGAATAGGGCTGTGGCTGAGGAGATGAGGAGGAAGACATACTTGCCGTACAAATCAGGGTTGTTTGGATGTTTGGGGTTCCATAACAATGGTGTTGGTGGTAGTAGTGTTCATCAGTTATCTAAAGGGATTACTACTGTTATGAAACAACGATGAAGATTGTGAGAATTGATATTATAATATTCTGCAATTCGTTTTTTTTTTGTTTAAACTTAATTTTATTTTTTGATTTTGTGTTCTAACTTATTTTTAAATTTTTTGTTTTGTTCTAAACAATTTCTTTGTAATTTATCTATTTGTATATTACATGTAATTGCATTAAATAAAGTTTTATTTTGTATTTTTTCGATTATAGAAAAAGAATTTATTTACTAACTGATTAGTAGTAAAATACTTTTTGAAATATTGTTAGAAAATGTTTTTGAAATATTATGTTTTGGTTACTACTAAGTTACATTTCAAGAAAAAGTTTTGCATTTTTGATAAGTCCTGTTTGTTAATTGAAAAGTTTTTTTTAACAATAACTTAATTTACTTCTATTTTTTTTAAGTTACTTTTATTCAACAACAAAACCACGTCTACAACAGGCAACCCAGTACAAAACCCAATTACATCAACATACAAACAATATTTACACCACTCCTTTCATTACATATTTCTAAACTTTGACTTGTATTTACACCACAAAAAACCCAAAGACTAATATCACTAGCCGGAACATTTTTGTTTCTGAAAAATTTCTCGTTACGCACTTTCCAAATTGTTCAAACCGTGATCATAATACACCGTGCAACATCTCTTTTCCCTGTTTCGATTGCCCCCAACCTTTGTGTATAATTATACATCATTGTCCACACATTAAATTCTTAACTTTATGGACAAGTACATCATTTTACGCACTTAGATACTGCTAGAGTAAGTACCCCTTGGTGTTAACGGTTATCTTACGAACAACCAATAAACGCGAAAAGTTAAATAAAGATATGTATAAAGCTAATTACAAGTACTATTGCAAGAACTTTAATTATGAGAAAATTTTAACATAAATTATAGGTAAAGTTAACTAAATTCATCACAAAATTCCAAGATACACTCAACATTGACATTAAGTATCAATATGACGCAACTTCATATCTTTATTGAAATACTTATACATGTTGATGTAACATTTTACCGCAATGGTAATTTAAATGCCCAATTTTAAAGTAATAAAATTAGCTGTAGAAGACGAGAGCCACAAGGGTGTAAAGCATTTCCATATTTTAAAACATAAAACAAGCTAGAAGTCATAATTAGATTTGTGATAGCGACACCTCACACCATTCATGGCTTTTTCGTTTTTAGTTTACGAGTAAAATGTCGACCGTCGCCAGAACAGTTAACCCACAGAAAATCAAATATATTGATGATAAATATGTACATCCTATTTGGTTTACTATATGCCTAGTAAATAAAATGCAATTTAGTAAAGGCAATTCAGAAAGTATATGGTAGAAAGTTCATTAACGTAGGAAGTGTAGAAAGTCATAATTTGATGATACCTGTAAACCATAGTTAAATTTAATAAACTCAATCCCGGTAGATTAAAAAGGTAATCTAGACTTTTTTTTTCTTTCTTTAACCTCTGATTCAAATTTTATTAATTATATTCAACAATCCAGTATATAAGAAATTCAGATTCAATTCAGGTTCGATTAATTATATTCGATTGAAAATTTTTAACGAATCTCCAGTAATTAACAATAGTTGTCGAGAATTATTTGATGCTCTATTTTTCATTCAATTTTTCAATCTTTTGTTCACAATTGCGACGGTTTTTAGACGTGACTAAGTACGTAAAGGTAACCCAAGTTAAAAAATAATTTTTTTTGTAACACCCCAAAAAATGTAAAGTAATGGTAGTATGGTAAATATATATATATATATATATATATATATATATATATATATATGTAAGTATGAGTATGGGGGAGGGATAAATTGAAAACCCTTCCCAGTTAAGAAAACCCATAAAACCCTTAATCTAACTATCCATTTTAATGATCAAGGGTTAGGATTGGTTCTTACTTTTTTTTTGATCGGCAACTTTCACTTCATATCACCCAAAAAAATATATACAAGATTACAAAACTAACAAGATACTAGTCGTAATCTATACAAACGATCGCCAAACACCTAAAAGATCTTAATACTATATCCAAAAATTATTTGTTCACGTTACCGGTACATCAAAAGCCTTCCATTTCTCCCATGACCATCCGGACGACTTGCACTTATGGTTAACCCAACTAAAAGAAACCGCTTGGATTTCGCCAAAGATTCCGTCCAGATTCGCTCTCTTTCCTTGAAAAATTGCCGCATTTCTTGTCTTCCATATAATCCATGATGCCGCGACTACAATTACTTGAATCCACTTTCTTTTCCTTGGTTCCACATTCCGGTCTTTCTGCAGCTTAATTAGATCACGAACAGAGAACGCGATCACAGGGGGTATACCGCACCATGAAGCGATTCTATGCCAGATCCATGATGCAATGTAACATGATGTGAGTAGATGATCCGCATCTTCTTCGTATTCTCCACACAGTTTGCATTCCGGTGACCCTTGAATTATGTTTCTTTTCAGCAGCGCCTTCTTGGTTGGTAACCGATTTTGTTCCGCACGCCATATGAAAATAGAAGCCTTCTTCGGGACCCCTTTTACCCATTGAAAAGGGTAGTATGGAGTCGCATAGTTCTGCAGCGATTTTCTGCAAACAGAGACTGAAAACAGTCCGTCCGCAGACCCAACCCACTCCCACGAATCCCGTTGTGAATTCAAATTGGTACCGGCAATCAGCGCTAAGCACTGAGGCGAATCCGTCAATTCGTCGTAAGAGCTAGGTGCTCGAATCCAATCCCAAGATTGAAGCCGAGCAGCCACAGTAACAGATTTATGTCTTTCGATAGCAAAAAGCCTTGGGAACCGGTCTTTTAGAGGTCCATCCGACACCCACCAATCGATCCAAAATCTAGTGTCCGCCCCGTCGCCAATTTTTCCTTTGATTTTTGCTGGAATATTTAAGTCTTGCTCCAACACTACAACGCCCACTTTGAAAATTGCATTCCAAACCCCCGACATTCCCCTACGAACCGGGAGATAAGTAGTTGTGTTTTGGCTATGGTGGATGGCCGAGACAATTCTACGCCAAAGCGCTTGTTTCTCAATCTTGAAACGCCACCACCACTTAACGATTAGGCTTTCATTCATCGCCTTTAAAGTTCCAAAACCTAAGCCCCCTTTTTGCGTCGGACCCAATACTCTTTCCCACGCGACCCAATTTGTCTTTGACTTGTCTTCGTCTCCTCCCCAAAAAAATCGTCGTCTCAATGCTTCAAGAGTGTTTATAACACCGATTGGAGCTTTGAACAAAGAGAAAAAGTAAAGTGGGAGACTATCTAAAACCGCCCGTAATAACACCACCCGGCCGCCAAAAGAGAGGTGCTTTGCTTTCCACTTCGAGAGTTGCTTTTTAAAAGTTTCAATTACCGGGTCCCAGAACTTGATTTGATTCATGTTCGCGCCCACCGGGACGCCCAAATACTTACAAGGTAACTTTTCCGCTTTACACCCGATTATTCCAGCCAAGGCTTCCGTGCTAGAATGATTCATGCCAACACTATAAAGAGATGTCTTATGAGCGTTCATTTTTAAGCCGGATATCAAAGAGAAACATCTCATCAGCCGTACAATGTTTCGTAAATTCTGCTCGCCCCATACGCCCGTAAAAACTATATCATCCGCGTACATGAGATGGGTCAAGTTGGGACCCCCGTTTGGAATCTGCAAACCGGTAATAGTACCCAATTCGGTCGCTTTATTTACGAAACTAGTGAGTGCTTCCATAGCTATGATAAATAGAAAGGGAGAAAGGGGATCCCCTTGGCGAACGCCCCGGAAGCATTGGAATTCTCTAGAAGGTGAGCCGTTAATCAAAACCGATTGCCTAGATGATACAAGAATACCTTCGATCCACCTTATCCACCTTGCTGGAAATCCCATTTGGTTTAGTACCGAAAGAATAAACCCCCAATTTATTGTGTCGTACGCCTTTTCCATATCAACCTTTAACACAAACGCTTCAACTCTCGATATTTTAGCCCAAGAGATCACTTCGTTTAGGATTAGTGGACCATCCAGGATGTTTCTCGAGGCTAAAAAACCGGATTGTTGTTCAGAAATCACTGAATCAATTACCCCTTTAACCCGATTAGCAAGGACCTTCGAAATAATTTTTGAAATACCACCGATCAAGCTAATGGGTCTAAAGTCGTTGAATGATAACGGGTCAATGCATTTGGGAATAAGTGCAAGGAAAGACGAGCTACACCCACGATTAATGACCCCACTTTCAAAGAATTCTTCCATCATATTCATAATGTCGTCTTTCAAGAGCTCCCAAAAATGCTTGACGAAGCCAAAGGTGAATCCATCGGGTCCGGGCGCCCGGTCACACCCGCAATCCCAAATGGCCGCTTTGACCTCTTGCACCGAAAAAGGAGCCTCCAAGTGTAGTGCATCGGTGTTTGAGATTTGTTTCAAAGAAGGGCACGAAAATTCTGGTCGCACCTGTAGTGGTTCACGAAATTTGAAGGCAAAAAATTTCCATGCCTCCTCCTTAATTTGCGTTGGGTTAGTCACCCACACATCATTGATTTGTATACCTTGCAACCTGTTCGACCCGATGTTATTATTGATGATACCGTGAAAAAAAGAGGAGTTTTCATCTCCCTCGATCAACCACTTAACCTGAGACCTTTGTTTTAGATCAAGTATTATATCCGAATTTAACTCCTCCAACCTTTTCTTGTTTTCCACCCATTCGGCCATTTCAACATCAGATAACGGACCATGCTCAAGTCGCCTATCCAGTGCCTCTATCTTCCTTTCCATATTCTTTTTCTCAGCCCCACGATTGTCGCGTTCAGCCGCGAACCATACTTTAAGATCATCTTTAACGTGTTTAAGTTTCTGCGCCAGCTGCAAATCAACAGGACCAGCTCCAACAGGTTTGTTGAAAGCCGAAACAACCACCAATTCCAACCCGGGCCTCCCTAGGGAAGAATTGAAAAAACGGAAAGGTGTTGCGCCATAATTAACTCTGGATGTAGATAGTACAACCGGGCTATGGTCTGAAACTAGCCTTGGTAAGGCGGTCACCGAGGCATCCGGCCATGTGTTCCAGAATGAATCGCAGACCAGGAAACGATCGATTTTACTTAGTTTGTCACCCGCATCAGAGACCCTTGTATATTTCCTGCCCCCCATAGGGTACTCATTCAACCCCAAAGTTTCAATAAAGCCGTTGAAATCGGCGGCACAAGTCGAATTAAATTCACAATTTAGTCGCTCCTCCGGTACCCGAACTGCATTAAAATCACCTAAGAGCAACCAAGACCCGTCCGTATTTGTAATAATTCCGGATAATTCATCCCATAAATCTTTCTTTTGTCTGAGTCCCTGCGGTGCGTAAATATTTCCCACGTTCAACTTATTTCCAGACTGTCTAATGACGCCGCTGACAATCAGGTAGTTTCGATTCCGAATAACATCAGATTTTATGAAAACCCCCGGATCCCAGCATGACAGTAGACCACCCGACCTACCCTCAGAATTAACCCAGACATGCTCAACTGCCCTCCTTCCCCATAATTTTTGTACCTGGATTCTAGTTCCATCTTGCATCTTGGTCTCTTGGATCCCCACAAAACTTGGTTTTTGATCTTTAATTACATCACCCACTGCCATAACTTTGTTATCCTCCCCGATCCCCCTAACGTTGAAAGTTAAAAAATTCATTGGGCCACCGAAAACTCACCTTCGTCCATTATTGAACGAGCCAACTCGTCTTCAAATCCTTCCAGCCGAATACCAACAGAAATCCCCATATCCGCCGTTTTTGACGCTTCCAAGAGTACAGCAGGGTTCGCGTCATCATGTGGAGGGGCCTGTTCGACAACCGGTTGGGAATAGAGGGTGCTTGGATCAAGACTAGGAGGTAGAGGGATATCAGCAAAGAGGTTTACACGATTCACTGGTCTGATAGGGTCTCTCCTTAAGTTTGAGGATTTCTTGTTGATTAGATTTGTTCCACATGATGGACGTCTGGACATAAAAGAGTTGGGCCTAGGTGGTGGAGTGTTTAAATCGATGAGGTCATCATTTGGGCCGAAATCACATCTGGCCCGTTTACGGGAGGAGCCCAACATCAAAGATTCATTGTTATTAAACTCCAGGGGCCCACCAGTAAGACTATCAATCACAGCCACAATTGGGGTCTCCACCATATTATTATTATTATTGATATTATTAATATTATTATTATTATGGTTGATAGTGTATATACTATTATCAATATGATTGGACTTGGGATTGTACCCCACATTAATAACCTCATCTTCCCCATGCAAAATCTCAACAGGCAACGTTTGGCCTTCCAAGTGATTCTTGGAAGTCTGGGTATCGCCGCTATCCGCCGGAATATTCTCCGGCACCCTGGGTTCCACATTTACCACCGGAGGATCAATCTCCATACGAATTTCAGCATCAACTTGTATTTCTCCTTCCTCCAAAACATGCGTCTGATTATCGTTTTCACAAGACGGCCCCGGCGAGTCTTCCACATCGTTATTGTAAATTTTACCAGTAGTCAAGTCATAACCCAACCTGTGATTTGTTTTAAGTTCACCTTTTACGAAATCGGGAGACCATGTTTCCTCCGTCTCATTCACCCACACTTTAAGCCGGTTATTCCTCCAAATAACATCCACGACATCCGTGATCCGTTTTCCATCTTTGACAATAACCGCCACCTGTTCCATAGCAAAGTTCCCGTCCCTGCTACTAGCGATTGACCCATGAACGATCTCCCCGTAAGAGCTAGCAATCTTATCAAACACCTCACCGTCCCATAAGTGCACCGGTTTACCCATGATTTTGAGCCATGCAATACGTTCGAACGGTAAACATTGTCCATTCCAAACTTCCAAATTTTGAAACCAAAGACTCCATTCTTCCTTTTTATCATTTAGGAAAGATTTGGCCATACCTGAAGTCATAAACGTTAGTAGCACCGTCATGCCCGCCACATACCTTAGCGACACATCAACCATCTTGGACGCCTTTAGAAAATCTTCCAATCGGCAAAGTCGAGCAACGTCTATTACCTTGCCAATGAGAGATGATCTGCCGAGTTCACTTTGAATGCCATAAACTTTGTTCGGGATGTGAATCGGACGCCGACCATAATTGTTTTCGAATGGTGGAAAGTGATCAGCACGTTCCCAAGTTCTTTCATCAGTTGGCACTCTTTGGTCTTCATGTTGTCTCTTGGTCTTCCCATTGTTGTAATGTTCAGTCTCTTTGTTTGGATATTCCTTAGTTCTCACCCCATCTTCATCCTTCATAAACTTTGCTTTAGTAACGTATAGTCTTTCCTCACCCAAGCGAACATTCACTATAGCCTTCCCCAAGGCGTCTACATTTCGGACATCTTCAAAACGGAGAAATGCAAAGTATTTTCCAGCCTTGTTCCTTCTTCTGGGAAGATATACATCCGTCATCTTCCCATGGTTTCGAAAAGATCGCCATAATAGCCCAAGTGTGCAATCCCCAGGAAGGTTTGCTACGTAGTATGTTGTGGTGTTCTCGCCGTAGTGGTTTTGGTTTGGTTTGGTTGAGTGACGTTTCCTTCTCCGGGGTTCTTCCCACTCGCCTTCCTCTCGTTCTCTCTCCTCTCTCTCGCTCATGTTTTGAATTGGATTATTTTTTATTGGTTCTTACTTTTGATCAAAAGTTTGAATACTTATTTGGATACAAAAGGGTAAGGTTGTCCAAAAATTTTAAGCCTTCTCTCCTCTCTCTAAAACCATCAAATGTCTATCTCTTCTCTCTTACTTTTCAATCTCCTCTCTTCTCTCTCCTCTCTCTAAAACCATTCATTTTCTCTCTCCTCTCTCTAAAACCATTCATTCACCAGAGCAAAACATAAGTTTTTTTAAACAAATTATGTATGTTTTTGCAACATATTCACAAAAAAACATATAAATAAATTATACACACAAACACAAAAACATATGAAAAAATATAACACAAACGCAAAAACATATGTTTTTATAACACAAAAACATATGATAAATTATGATCTCAACCAGCAAAAACATATGTTTTTACATGAAAAAACAAATGTTTTTAGATCAAAATCAAAGCTTTGATATACAAGTTATTTACAAAACAAAAGAGAAAAACTAAATCTATAAAATTTATAAAAATAAAACCCATCATCTTGCACCTTCAGATCTATTACCAAATTCTTAGACTTTTTCATGCTTTGGGTAGTTGTACCAAGTGCGGAAAAAGTTGTACATTGCTTTCTTGATATGAAATCTATTATCAAAAAAAAATATTAGCATTAGTCCATTACCATCGGATCTTTAAAATGAATATAAAAAAAACAAGGATCTCGAATTCCTAATAGTCCATGTAATACTATTTCAATTTGTATTACATCCTTATTCTCCTTACACTAAAACACTAATATCCAAAGGCAACTTTTAAAAGGAAGGGTATCTATGTCATAAATTAGAAACGGGATTATTCGAAACTGTATGTTTTTTGGTAATTATGATAAGTATTGAGATGATAAATGAACTTATCTTTTTACATAAAAGTCAAACCAAACTAATTTTGAACTTCAAGACTGATAAGGCTATTGTAATCCAAGTTCATCAACATTTAGCTATTTTAATTGTTTAGAGTTCCAAACGCAGCCGTGAAGTTATTATTCGAAAATTTTTAACAAACGGCATCGCTTTTTGAAGTTATCAAATAGTTACGTTGACTTAAGAAGTCAAAAATAAGTATTGCATATTAATTTCTTACCAGTGAACAAGTTAAAGGATGTAGGAAGGGATCTACGTTGTGAAGTTATTGCAAGATCTGATTTCTTGGAAGTACAGATCTGTTACAGATCTGCAAATACGAATCTGTTCCGACGATGATGCCCAGTTCTATTCCGACGTGATCTTTTTCTTGAAGATGGAGATGATTATAGAGAGAGAGAGAGAGAGAGAGAGAGAGAGGTGAAGGTGATTATCGTGTGTGTGAGAGAGAGAGATGGTGTGTGAGAGAAATGGAGGTGTTGATCTGTTGTTTGTTTGAAGGAGTTGTAAGATATGATGGATAAATGAAAAGAGAGACTCACTCTCTCTCTTGTGTCAGTAAAAGAAAAAACCAGTTCAGAAAATATAAGGTAAGTTATGCCAAAAATGCCCTTCAATGAAAGAAGATTGTAACATACGTGGCACCATATAAGCCCTTCATTTGGGTTTCTAGAGTTTTCTAAACTCAACTAGGTTTTCATTTTATAATTACCCGTATGAGTATGTATGTATGCGTGAATATATATATGTATGTATATGTTTGTACCCCTAGTTGTAAATAGTGCATTGGTAGTTGTACATTTAATAAACATAAAATTTACCAAGTTAATTACTTGGGTAAAAATGGTGGAAGTTTACTTGATAAAGGGAGGGATTAAACATGAGCTAACACTTATGTTGAAGGGTTGTTTTGGAAAGATTAGGGGTGGTAGTAAATAAGGGATTAGAATGAAAAATGGGGATTAGAAAGAAAAGAAAAGAAAAGAACGCAGAGAGAGAGAGAGAGAGAGAGAAAGAGAGAGAGGAGAAGGAGGTGACATAGGGAGCTCTCCAAATTGTCTCTCCAAAGCTGAAAATTAAAGCAAGAAATCATCCCTAAATCCCCGCATGTCCATGAATTCATAACCATCTAGTGGCACTAATACTATTGGTAAGTTGTAGAATCAATTTTAATGGGTTTGGAAGTGGTATGGTAGGATTTCATGGTTATGTTATAATAATTATCTCTTGTGGTTTAGAAAGAATGTGATTACTATGTGTGGTAGAGTAGAATTGATGAAGTTACATGTTAATTTGGGGATGTTAGGGTTGAATTGAGAATTTGTTAAGTGGGTGTTGGAATGAAGGTTTCCTGTTGACTTTTAAAAGTCAAACAGGACCTCAACACCAAGAAAACTCTATTGATTATGTATTGATGTTAATTAGGAAGGTAGATTGTAAATGCTAGTGTAGAATGGGAGATGTTGCATCATAGAATGGTATGATCACTTGAATGTATGGAAATGCACACCAATTGTATGATAAAATGCCTAGCACCTTAGAATAGGTGAAATTGTGAGAAATGCATGATAAATATGATGGTAGAGGTTGTAACTATGAGATTATGTTAGTTTATTCACCTTGAACCAAGAATGGTAATGGGTAAAGTATGAAAAACTAAAGTATGGAATTCCTTCACTATGTAGGTGTGAAGGTTGAAGGTTCAAGTGGTCACAAGGAGCAAGGTGCACACGACAAAGGTAAGTTGGTTACTACCAACTATTTAGTTTAATGAATATATTGGTCATAATTGTTATGTATGTATTGTTGTGGTTGAATTTGATGGAATGAAATTAGTATGAAGTACCTTTGTGGCTACACAAGGGTGCAAATTAGTAGAATGGTTTAAAATGGCAGAAGCACCCTTAACGGGTCAATACGGTAGAAGCACCCTTAACGGGTCAATACGGTAGAAGTACCCTTAACGGGTCAATATGGTGGAAGTACCCTTAACGGGTCAAAATGGTAGGAATACCCTTAATGGGTCAAATGGTAGAAGTAAGGATTTTATCATGGTTCCATGGATTGTTTGGTTTCCTTGGACAAGATGGTGATATTGTTTTATCATATTAAATGTTTGCTTTGTTTGAATTGTTAATAGGTAAAGCTCACGAGTGAAGATCAAGTCTCATGGGAGGTCGAATTATGCACGCTCAAGTTCTTTTGGGTTGGGTACCATGGTAGTATTAGGATCTTTGAGTCATTTAAACAAGTTAATGTTTTGTGTACATGGTTTTGATTATGGGTTAAAGATTCACATGGTAGCCAACTTGGCATTGTCTTTTGTAAATGTAACTAGTGTCGCCAAGGTTGTTGGTAAGTCGTTGGACAAGACGTTATGGGTATGTATATATAATGGGTGTTTATATATTATCTACATGTAAAAAAAATAGAGTCTTACATTTTTTACCAAAATGTTAATTTATAATTAAAAGTATTTGATACATAAATCAGGATATTAAGTTTTCTTTTCGTTAGTTGTAATATAAAGAGAGAAGGAGATAGAATTATTGGCAACAAATACATATGTTATATGAGCTTAGACATCATGCTTTAGAGAGTTATACAATTCAACAAACCAAAAAAAAGACAAAAATGTCAAATTACTACACTGTTTATAAGCTCCAACAGCAATTGTTATTATACGTAATTCTTATAGTAAAATTGGATTTAAAAGTTGTTTATGTTACAATCCAACCCACATTTTACCACCTCTACCTATGGAAGATACGGTTTAAAACAAAAGAAGTATTTTAATAACTCACTTTTTCATATGGACCTGAAACAGGTCTTTCTCAATAATGTCCAATAGTGCTTACAAAGATTATCAAAATTGCAACATACATTAAAACATGGATAATAAACTAATAAAAGATGTCAGACCACAAGATATAAGCATACCTTATGTTGTGCTTGTTCAGAACCCTACGCCCAATGTTGAAGCCTAATAGAACCATCAAAGCATTGTTTATTCTTATTAAATAGATGTGTAGAAGGATTCAATGAAAAGCTTGGGTTTTATTGAAATTGAATTGGGGTTTAATTAGGTGTTATGAATAGGGGTTACAGGTTGAAATGGATATGAAGTGTGCATTACACACATATACAATGAGCATTATATGTTGTACACAAGGGGCATAAAGGGAACAAAATGACTAAAGATTGGAAATTTGTGAAGGGACTCTTCAACTCCCACCTTAAAAATTGTGTAAAATTACATTTTTACCCACCTTTCCTCCTTAATAAGATAAAAATAGAGATTATGGGTCAAAGATTCACATGGTAGCGAACTTGGCATTGTCTTTTGTAAATGTAACTAGTGTCGCCAAGGTTGTTGGTATGTCGTTGGACAAGACGTTATGGGTATGTATATATAATGGGTGTTTATATATTATCTACATGTAAAAAAAATTCGAGTCATACATTTTTTTACCAAAATGTTAATTTGTAATTAAAAGTATTTGATACATAAATCAGGATATTAAGTTTTCTTTTAGTTAGTTGTAATATAGAGAGAGAGAGAAGGAGATAGAATTATTGGTAACAAATACATATGTTATATGAGCTTAGACATCATGGTTTAGAGAGTTATACAATTCAACAAACCCAAAAAAGACAAAAATATCAAATTACTACACTGTTTATAAGCTCCAACAGCAATTGTTAATATATGTAATTCTTATAGTAAAATTGGATTTAAAAGTTGTTTATGTTACAATCCAACCCACATTTTACCACCTCTACCTATGGAAGATACGGTTTAAAACAAAAGAAATATTTTAATAACTCACTTTTTCATATGGACCTGAAACAGGTCTTTCTCAATGATGTCCAACAGTGCTTACAAAGATTATCAAAATTGCAACATACATTAAAACATGGATAATAAACTAATAAAAGATGTCAGACCACAAGATATAAGCATACCTTATGTTGTGCTTGTTCAGAACCCTGCGCCCAATGTTGAAGCCTAATAGAACCATCAAAGCATTGTTTATTCTTATTAAATAGATGTGTAGAAGGATTCAATGAAAAGCTTGGGTTTTATTGAAATTGAATTGGGATTTAATTAGGTGTTATGAATAGGGGTTACATGTTGAAATGGATATGAAGTGTGCATTACACACATATACAATGAGCATTATATGTTGTACACAAGGGGCATAAAGGGAACAAAATAACTAAAGATTGGAAATTTGTGAAGGGACTCTTCAACTCCCACCTTAAAAATTGTGTAAAATTACATTTTTACCCACCTTTCCTCCTTAATAAGATAATAGAGAAATATATATATATATATATATATATATATATATATATATATAGGGTAAGGATCATACGAGAACCAACTTTATTGTGAGAACCATGAGAACCAATGTGAACATGTGGCATTATTGTAAATAACTCACAACCCAAAATAAAACAACCCTATCTTTATCTTCATCCTCTACCTCCCTTCTTTTTCTACCTTTCTTCTCTGTAAAAAAATCCATATCCATCATCTGACTACATCGATCTAACTTCCGTCATCGGAGATTCCATCGATCCGTCACCATCTTAAACTGAAAGGTGCAACATGAACCATCACCAGCATAAGTACAACGACCAGATGAGTAGTTTAAACCCAAACAGAGGATCGACCAGATCCATCAGCTACCTTGCTGCATCAAGTACAACGGACTGTCTCCTATCTCTCACTACTTTAAACCCAAACAGAGGGTGAAGGAGTCGTGGGTTAAGGATGGTGTCGGGTTTCAGAGAAGAGGGATTGGGTTATCGAAGGTGGTTAGGGTTTGTGAAGGTGAGTAGTTCTCTCGTGTCTCCTCTCTTCCGATGCCTCGGTAATGCGTTCAAGTTCGCTGAGATTGACTATGTTGCCAAAGTTTGATCACTGATTTATAAATTGTTGGATTGGATTTAGTATATGTGTGCTATATGTTATCTATATTTTGTCTGTGAGTGCAGGTGTGAATTGCCTGAATCGTATGAAGCTTACAGGAAGCAACAACAAAGATGGCATTCTCATAAAGGTTAAAGGTGTAATTAAAGCAACAAAATAAAAGGTCCATATCTTATCTCATGTTTGCTTTAATTTTGCTTTATAAATTAAGTTGAATTTGATTGATTGTGGACCTAGGTGAATGATCTGTGTAAGATTGTAGTATTTAATGATTTAGGACTTATGTGTTTGTTATTGAGATAGGATAGGAAGTTATGTTTAGGTTGTTTATTAAATGAAGTAAATGGTCCTGCACGCACTCGGTTAGGAGGATAATTTGTGTTTTGGACGAGTTGCCATTTCTGATATGCACATGTGCAAAACGTAGTTTATAATGTTAAAAGTAATATTAAAACACATACTGGTATAATTAGGCCATTAACAATAATGCACGTGTGCATTTGTTTTCTTGTATTTAACAAAGTAATGTTGTTGCACATGTGCAATTAGGTTGAAAAATCGGTTTTCTTATGCATTTTTATTGATTGTATTTAAGAGATGGGGAAAACATCAAAGAAAGTAACATTTGTATTACAATCGAGGGATAAAGGAACAAAAAGGTTACCGGATGCAAGTGAAGATAATGACACGATTGTTGATTAGAAAGGCGATTCAGGTTGGCATTATTTATTTAGTCCGAATGTACTTGGTATTCCCTTGTTCCCTGTATAAGTTATGTTCTTTATTTATTTTATAATCGATCTCCGTTTGATATCCCAGAAGCGGAAGCTGATAATGTCACGAATGTTTATCAGGAAGTTGAATCAGGTTGGTATTATTTATTTAGTACATTTATATAGAAATGCACATGTGCATATGCGCAATTTTTCTTGTGAAATATTAAATGTTGATCGTTTAAACACACAAATTATCCTATATGCAGATATAGATTTAAGAAGAAAGGTTCAAACGAGGTCAAATAAGCGGAAACATATTGTGACGGTGAAAAATGACGGTTAAAGCGGTGGCAGTGAAGACAAATCAAAAGAATGTTATGAAAAAAGCAAATTGGCACCCGATGCGAACACGCGTTACACCAAGTCAACTTTGGTTGGGTATAAGGAAATTGTCAAACAAACAAAGAAGTTTGTATAACATTTTTTGTAATGAAGGTGTTGCTACTGCTGCTGTTGTTTCCACTCCAAGGTATGTCTTGTTCGGTACAGCTTCATACTTATACATTGTGCTTTCATAGTTGTACGGTACAACTATATTTTTATTACCTTTATTGATGTTGATTATGTTGTATAATGAGATGGGGTTGATCGTACATCGTACTGTATTAATTTATTAATGTTGATTTTGTGGTAACTGAGTGTTTGTATTTGTGTGTTTCAGGCTCTAAAGTAAAAGATAGCAAGCAGAAAAAGGTAGGAAAAAAAAGAAAATGGCATTTTTAATTAGATGAATTTCGTGAGTAGCATAAATTGGTTGGATTGTTGTTTGTTTTACATTATGGATATATTGCATTACGTATCATTAATGTCATTTATATTGATGCACATGTGCATAATTTATATGGTAATGATAAAATTAATGTTAATGCACATGTGCATTAAGATTTAATTCTTGTTATCATTACAGTCACTCATTCTAACGCATATGTGTATATGTTATGTATCATTAATGTCATTTATATTGATGCACATGTGCATAATTTATATAGTAATGATAAAATTAATGTTAATGCACATGTGCATTAAGATTTAATTCTTGTCATCATTACAGTCACTCATTCTAACGCATATGTGTATATGTTATGTGGTAATGAAAAAAATAACGTTAATGCACATATGCAATACAAGTTATTGGAAAAATAAATTTATTACATATGTGTCAAAAAATTATTTTATTTTATTTTTGTTTTGTAACCGTGTATGTAGGTATTAATACAAGTTTATGATTCATTATTGTTGCAGAAGCACATTTTGTTTAGGTATATGCACAGTGTTGGTCATTTGATGGCAAAATGCGTACCACGTGTCTACCCAGCAATGAAGGAGATCAAGTGGGGAATAACATAAAACGTTACTCATTGTGAAACTTTTGTCATAAGACACGTGCAGGTATACATGGCAAAGGAGTAAACCATTTGAATATGGGTTCAACATTCAAGAAGAGGTGCAACATAGCGAGATAACAATAGCAGGATAAAGTATGCTACTAGAATATATAGTCCTTTCAGACGCGAACGTACAGAAACTAACATTGATGAACGATGCGAAAGAAACAATGGAGAAAGTGAAGACAAAAATTAGCTGTAAATTATGAGCACTTTAGTATGTTTACTTTATGAATTCCAACGTGTTAAGTCAGGTAGTATCGTATAGTGAGTGGTAGTGCACATGTGGAATATTAGTGAAACGCACATGTGCATGGGGTACACGTTTCTTATTTTATAATTCTTATATAGAGTTGTTCTAATTTTATTCATGTTTGTTGTCCTACATGTGTTTTATTTTAAATTTATGTTATAATATGCATGACTAAACAATTGACAAGTTTGCGTGTATTTTCTATCTCACTTTGCGCCGTTTATGGATCATTGAATAAACATTTTGACCCCTTATATATAATATCGCGTCCATTTAATAATCATTTAGTTATGGTAATTGACAATTCATTCAAAAGTGCGATTTAAGAGTGAAATGCACATGTGCATACGGTGTATTTTTGTATATATAACAGCGAAATGCACATGTGCATCAGGATGACGTCATATGACGTCACAAGCCATTTTTTTTATTTATTTTTTTTCGAATTAATAATGCAAAATAATCATTTTGGTGTTTTTTATTTTTTTATTTTTTTTCATTTATTTAGGTTATATAATTTTTTTTTATTTTTTGATGGAGGGGTTTTTTGTAGACACCTTCATATTTACAAAAATGCCACCTGTTCACACTGGTTCTTTGGTTCTCTCCCTAAATGGTGGTTCTCAAATGATCCAAATCCTATATATATATATATATATATATATATATATATATATTTCTAGACGCAGTGGGGCCTGTAGCTCAGAGGATTAGAGCACGTGGCTACGAACCATGGTGTTGAAGGTTCGAATCCCTCCTCCCCCACAACCGGCCCAAAAGGGAAGGGCCTTTCCCTATGGGGATAGGAAAATCATGATCGGGATAGCGGACCAAAAGCTATGGAACTTGGGTGTGGGTCTTTGTCTTTTGTCTTTTCTCTCTCTCTCTCTTGAGAGAGAGAGAGAGAATGAAGAAGAAAAAGATTTTTTCATGATCAGTAATTTAATGAAGAAGGACAAGACACATGTAGTGCATTTTTATTTACTGGAGTTTGAACAAGTGCGTTTGTTTAAATAAATATGAAGTTTCATATTTTTAACGCGTATGTTTAATTGATTTACATGTGCGTTTTTATTAGACATTTACATTTGGGTTTGTAAAATATAGGTGCGTTTAAATTGTTTGTACGTGTGTTTTTATACCAATAATTGGAAAACAACAATAATAGTAATTATCGTGATTGATATTTTGTCCCCTGGTTGTTTTTGTTTTCTTTATATACTTCTCAGTATAGCAGCATTTTTACACCACACAATTGAAACACAACTTATCTTTTTGTCTCCCAATAATGTCTTCCTCCCTACCACAATCTTCATCATCAAGATCCCAAATGATAAAAAGGATTGAAGAGCAAATTGCAAAAGATTATGCTTGTGAGAGTTGCCTGACTGCTAATCTAAACAAGATTAATGATGACATGAGTAGGAGATATGATATTTCCAAGCTTCTTATGCGTACGCCTGACTCAAGTCTTCATGAACTTGCAGTGATGTTCATGATTGATGCTAAAAATGATGATTTTAATCTTATTGAACAACTTATAAAATCTATAGCTCTTTTGAGGTGTTCTATTGAATTTAAAATTCAATTCTTAAAATCTATGTAAACTACCCATATAGGGGTTCTGTTTTGTATGTCCTGTTTTTTGTGTTTTCTTTGTTTGTTTCTATGTAATTGTAGTGTGCGTTATAAATAACTATGCATTATGTATAAGTGCGTTTAAAGTGAAGTCTGAACAATCCATGTTATTTGTACCGTGCTTTTAAAATGATCATTCATTTATATATAAGTACTTTTAAACTAGTAACATTACAAAACGAAGTCATTAACTAACTACTCTATTCAAATCATTAGCCAACAATAAAACCCAACAACTTTCTTCAAATTTCATTCAATCTCTTTAGTAACTTTGGCATGGCATTCTTCATCATCTTGTCTTTGCTTTGTAAGCCTTTTTTGCAAACTTGTTAGCCTCTTCAATAATATCATCCCTCACCAGGTTGTGAGGGGAGATTATAATATTGGCTAGGTACTTGAAACGCAACGCATTCAACTGCTTCTTATGAAATTCTGATTCACCTGCAAAACCACAGTTCCAAAATTTTTGGCCTTTAAAAGTTTCCACGTGTCTCATAGCGAATATGCCACAATCTTCTTGGTTGTCTATAGCCCTCCACGACATTTATCATCTCACAATAGGATTTATTTCAAGGTTTTCAATCCATGTGCTTCTAGGACAAGTTGTCATCAAGGTATGGCACAATGTGTGTCTCTACAAACATTTTTCCAAAAAACAATTTGTTATGATAATATTTTTTCATTTTATGTTTTTGTTGAAATGTGATTTTAGATGATTACATACCAGTATTTCGGGCACTCCTTTATATCTCTCTTCAAAGTCTTGTTCGTCTTTTGAGTTGTCAAGCAACTCTGTAGTACCAATCCTCACATCAAAACTCAAGACATAGAAATGTCTATCTATCAACATTGGCAGGATAATCATGTCGAATTCATCCAACGAATTTGCTTTAAATTTTCGTAGGATATCTTGAAGATTGCTTTTAAAAACTTCATGCCTATCTGCCCAACTAGTCCATTCTTCGTAGTAGTTATTAGGCTAAATTGTCAGAAAAATTAAAAAACAATAATTTTTATAATGTGCGTTTAACATACTCTATGTGTGCGTTTTTATGTAAACATTCTTACCATCATTGTAGAACTCAAAAACAGTATCTGCTTAGAACCATCTTTCTTTTGGCTCAACTCCTCATAATTTAGAATATCAGTCCATGCATCCAGTGAATTTGTGTGAAGCCAAATTCCTAGATGGAAACTTTCAAAAACCAGTTTCGGTATCTCTATTCTAGCTTCTGAACGAAAACACATTTTCCTGAATTTCAAGAATTTAAAAAATTAGTACACATTTGAAAATATTTTACAAACAATAAGAAAAAGACACTTACAATATATCCCTTATTGATGCAAACATGTATTCAGTTAGCTTTAACTCCTCTTCCGTCAGTTCTTCAATGATGCATACAGTCTTGCCAATGTATGGTGATCTTAAGGCCCATGAAGGGATTTTCTCCCTATTTGGCCTTCCACCATCATCCACTACCTTTCCCTTGTCTTTCCCTGGTTCCTTTTCTTATGGCTTTACCTTTTCAGCCTATTGTGCATTTGGTGTTTCATATACATCTTTCACTGCATACACACCTGGTTCTATTATTTGCAGCATGTTTATTGTTCTGTTTGTTATTTCTTCTTCTTGAATTTGAGTTTCTACATCTACATCCTTATCTAATTCAACGTTGTCAGAAGTAGTATTACCTTCAACAACCTGATCATCATTGTCCACCCCATTCCTATTTGAAGTTTCATTAACTTCAACATTCTGTTCATCCTCAACTTCAAGCCCTACTACATTTTCTTCTATGCTAACCATATTTTGTTCATCCTCAACTTCAACATTATCCTTTTCACCTGTAGAGTCACTTGATACTTTATTGTTCACCTCAACCCACTTTCTACACCTCTCCATCAATTCAGGAACCCAGAAGTACTTTGTTCGTGCTTGCTAAACCATTTCTTCCATCTCCTTTTGTATAGCTTGATAATTTTTTATGTTCTTATCCATTGTTTTTATCCAAATCTGAGACAACAGTAAACAAATATATATGTAAATGGTAAGTGCGCTTTTA
The DNA here is from genome assembly GCA_032199755.1 of Ambrosia artemisiifolia. Classification (NCBI taxonomy): domain Eukaryota; kingdom Viridiplantae; phylum Streptophyta; class Magnoliopsida; order Asterales; family Asteraceae; genus Ambrosia; species Ambrosia artemisiifolia. The sequence continues at coordinate 52,808,156 of CM063515.1, read as the reverse complement.
TTAACAAAAGGTTCATTTTTATTTGGAATATAACATACTAAGTGCGTTTTCTTAAAATACAATGTGTGTTTTATTTTGTATTAACGTGCATTTAAATTTAATGCAACGTGCCTTTTAACATAATACCTTCTTTGCTTTCATTATTGCCTCATACTCCGCTTGTCTCATCTCTATAGCATAACTTAGTTGTGGTTGAGTGTTGCAATACTCAAACATTTGTTGAGTCTGAGTACTCATTTCGAAATCTCTCCATTCTGCATTTAGATCATCATCATCATCAACTCTAATCCTTCTTTGTGGAGTTTGCACCCTAGGCAGAGTGAAATCATCAGCATCCAATGTTGTTTTCTCAGGGACCTCTTTGTCTTGCATACTCACCAACACATTCACAAATTTGTTTACATTTTCATTCATATCTACTTTTTGTGCACTTTGATCTTTTTGTATTTGATCATGTTCTTCATTATCCTGGTCACCATCACCTACATATTCTTCTTCATCATCTTCATCGGCATCACCCACATCATCTTCTTCTATATCAGTCAATGGGCTGTTGTTATAAAGATAACTTTCCATTGCTGCCAATAAGGTGAAGGTTATGTAAGAAACTGCTGGTGTGCTAATTCTAATTGCAGATGAATGTCTTTTGTTGTATTCATATGTGTAAATAACCTACATGTTATGAAGCATCATATATGTGTGAAAAAAATTGCAAATGCATTTTTAAGTAAATATAAGTACGTAATTATACTTACACTCAGTATTGCAATAGGCCCATTATATTGGTCATCCTTCCATCCTGCTTTTGTTCTTCATAGACATTCAATCAGGTATGACCATCAATCCATATTTATAATGTCAGCCTCACCTTCAACACTAAACAAAAAGCTTTGATTGATAATTATTGATTTTCTAATCACCCCGAACACTGTGTTCCATAGCACTAAAAAATTCAGCTTAAACATTCGACCACCTCTTTGTTGTTGCTTAATCAGTGGTAGTATCATTGAACATAAACTTCATTTTTGTTGAATTGAGCTTTGAACTCATCTATTGTAGAAACAGCACCCTTCCTTGGTTTATTTTTCTCTAGCACTGGCTTCTTGCCCATTGGTATGCCTAAAGCTTCATGTACCATTGATGGTGTTATCTTGAATTTTCAATTCCCTGTGTTAATTGTGTTTCTTCCCTCATCATAATTGGCTAATAACCAGTAAGCCAGAGCTGTTGATATTGAATCAATCCTCATGTCTAAGACGGATCCAAATCCTATTCTTCTCAAATCTTCTTTTTGTTCATTTGTGTACTTCTTAATGTTGTCCACAAAATCAGAAGGAGAGAATCTTAGTCTTAACTTATTATCTCTGTACTCGATAAATTCCCTTTCCTTTGGCTTCTCCACCTTTTTAGGATCCTTTTTTTAGTATCTTGCAAGGCTTCTCGAAATCATCATCTGATTATGTAGGATCAGTTTCTTATCACAATTTCTTTTAGAATAGTTTAATCAAAGGAAATGCAACGGAATAATAATAAGTGTTCTAAGTTAACAGTTCACTTTTATGATTAGTAAATGCTCCTGATGCGTATGGTTTTAGTAATTTAGAAAGGTGTCATTTCCCCGGTACCCAAAAACTTGATGTTTTAAATCCAAAACTTTGGTTTTGGAGAAAACGACTGATTTTTACTAAACCAGTTTTACCAAGTTTTTAATTTATAAAGTAAACGATAATTACTTTAGAAACTAAAACCAACACACAGGCAGAGAACCTGACGTGTATAGTATAGCCTCCTAGGGTAAGTATCGAGTATCGTATTCCAGACTCCAGAGTTCACACTTTCCCCTACTTCACCTTTCATCAATTAACTGATCGGGTTTTTGAAAGAAAAATAAAACGGATGGGTTCTTTAATAAAAATAGTTTTAAAAAGGTTTTGGGTTTTATAAAAGAAAACGATAAAATAGTAGAGTTATCAAATATGCACATCTCGGGACCCTCCGTAAAAGTAGTTAAATATATTATTACAATTAATAGCCAAGATTAATTATTGTGAGGGGGAAAAGAGTGATCTTGAAGTGTTGACTCCTTGATAGAGAAGCGGGGTCACTACTGAGTAGAATGCAGAACCTCCCAATGTGCGTCCACATGAAGGTACTCTGCCCAAGCCTCGCATATAGCGGGCTTCCCTAACCGCGGTCAAGTCTCTTATCCTCAAACTTATCTTCTTCTTGAATTGGAGGCTTCACTTCCGACCTGGAATATTGTACACCTCCCTTAGCTCTCGTTTTCCTTACCGAAGGATCTCCCTTACAGCCATCTTTACCAACAACGTATCCCCTAAGTAGGTTAGTGATCATGAAGACCGGAGGATCTCTCTTATAGTTGGCTCAGAAGAGAAGTATCCCCTATGGTTAACGGATTTGTACTAACAAGACTTAGAAATATAGTTCTTGTTTGATTTACCTTTAAGGTGACACTTTATTATTTAGTGATCAATTAAATATAAAGTTGGTTTGATGATTGTTAACTTAATTAACCCAACCCATAACCTCCCAAGCTGGATGAAATCCTTAACAAAGGTGGAACATAATCCTAAAGGTGTGCAATCCGAAGAACATTGGTGCACCCGTAGGGAATCCGCCCTTTGCCATAACTCACGGAATTAACATATAAAACAGGCATAAACAGTCACAAAATAGGTTGCAATTAGTCTTATATTAGTGATAATTGATGCTTAATTCGTTCTTATTTGTATTTCTCAGGAAATTGGAGCTCCAAGACGGAAACAAAGGATTTCCGGGTGAAAACAAGCAAAAACTGGAGATTCCTGAAGATACCAGACTTGAAGCTTGTTCCCTGTATGTTTTGAAGACAATCCCGGGACTTAAACAATGCTAAAATCAGTCCCGGAGTGACCAAGCATGCCCACGCTCACCTGCACGAAGGCCTTGAACGCGAGAAGACAACGCAGTAAACTTGGAGAGCAAGAAAATAGAGTCAGACGGGCTTGCACGCCCGTGCCACATACATAGGTACGCCCGTGCTCAGACAAAACGTACAGACAGCATCTACCATGCCGCAACAGAACGTACGTAAGATAGCAAGCACGCCCTTGACACTCTTGGGCACTCCCGTTCAGCCTCTGGAGGTCTACAAATAGCAAGCTAACCCTCGCCATTTGTTCATCCCTTCTTGTGCTCTCTTGGGGCCGAACTCCAAGCTTCTTGCATAGATCTTGGGGACTTGTGGGAGGCCGGTAGGTGAAATAGATTTGGTCGGAAGGGATGGCCGGTGGTAGGAGGTGATGCGGACGGGTTTACCGATGAGGGTGGAGAGGGTGGGTGGGTGGGTGGGTTTGGGCGGAGGTCGGAGGTGAAACAGATTGGGTCGGAAGTGGTGGAACGGTGGCGGCGAGACGGATATGAACGGTGGCGGCGAGATGGAGGATGACGGAGATGGTAGACAGATTAGACGGAGACGGTACACATGTGTAAAAAGTTAATTTTAGAGTGTTTTTGCAAGAAAAGATGAATTTTAATACAAACCCCATTATAATCAAAATACAACATTAATAAAATTCATCTTTTCTTGCAAAAACACTTTCAAAATCAATATATATATACATATATATATATATATATATATATATATATATATATATATATATATATATATGTATATATATATATATATATATATATAGGGGATGGATATATTGGAAACCTCATCTTCATGAAAAACCCCTTAAACCTTATGGTGACCATTGATCATGTTTGATCAATGGTCCATGATTAATTTTAATTTAATAATAAAAAGCAAGTGGGCCACTATAATATAAAAATAGAATTAAGGGCAATATGGTAATCTTACTAAAGCAAGTGGGCCACTTACATTTTCTGAATCCTAGGTTTAAAAAGCTTGATTTGACCCTTGTCAAGTCACCTCTCTCCTACTTTCCAGCACCAATATTAACGTACGTTAGTGTTGTGATAAAAAATTCTGACCTCGTGTGAGACATTGCTAACATGTGTTAACAGGCATATACTAAAAAGAACAAAAATAAAAGAACGCATAAATTGTATATTTATTTAATAAATGATAAAAACGATCATTACAATCAATACTAAAAATGTATCAAAAAAGTTTTCATACATACATAATTATTTGTGAAATGATAAAAAACTATCATAAAATAAAAAAGATCTAGCTATGCTTCATTCGTGATACCCATCTTCATCTTTAACACGAAACATCTCTTCACCTACAAAAAAAAAAGATAACACGTGTTAGTTAGACTCTCCGAAACATATAACGAGACATCACTAACATGTGTAGTGTAATTCTAAAACATATGTTTTACTGAATTAACGTATGTCATATGAACCCTAACACACGTTAGTTGGGCATATACTACGTATTTCATATGAACCCTAACATCTGTTAGTTAGGTATGTACTAGCATGTGTTAGCATCACTAACATGTGTATAAGCAACACCATATATGCAGTGCCAAGTATATCATACTCAATTTTACAACTATGTTAATAGAACTACTCAAATACGATTAATAGGGTTTGAAATCCAACAATAATAAATTTAAAAAATCAAATCATAACCCTAGCACTTGTTAGTTGGGCATATACTAGCATGTGATAGCATATTCTAAAATCAAAACACTAGCACACGAAATATATAATATAATAAAAGACATCAGTAGCATGTGTTAGCATATTCTAAAATACATGTGTTACTAAAAATAACGTATGTCATATGGGTCCTAGCACCTGTTAGTTGGGCATATACTAGCATGTGTTAGCATCACTAACGTGTGTGAGCATACAAGACTCGGACCGCAAAAAATAGACATGTACCCTATACGAGTTCATAACAATTTCACTTGCCAAAAATTTATTAAACATAATACAAAAATTATTTAAACACCCTATTCACCAAAAGATTAAACATTTATAATCTTTATAAAAAACATCACTTACCACAGCCACATCACCAACGCCTCCTTCTTCCAATAGCCTACTTGTGAAAACCAACACTGGAACAGATAACATGTGTTAGCATATACTAACATAAAAAAAACTACAAAATTATTCATCAATCACATGTGATCTGTCAACCTCGTGTCCTCAATCTAATAAAAATCTAACATAAACAAAATAATAATAATAAAAAAAACGTTAACATAAGTTTTTTTTTTCATTCAAGCATTTGATCGAACACTTGGTATGCGAACAAAAACTATCCCCAAAACTACTATTATTATTATTCTAACAAAACCCAAAACCTAACTACAAACAAATATTTCAAAACTCACCAAGATTCAAGTTTGATTAACACCAAAATATCCAGATCCAGATCTAGCTTATTATAATAATAATAATAACCGATAAAAAAAAAAAGAAAACAACAACGTCGTGGTTTTTACGAGGCAAGAATTAGAAAACAAAGAAAAGAAAAACGATAAAAAAAAAGAAAAGAAAACAACAACTTCCACCTGAGGCAAGAATTAGAAAACCAAGAAGCATTTTCATTCCTGAGGCAAGAATTAGAAATTGAGACTTTTATGGCATTTAAAAAATACATCAACTTCCACCTGTCGTGAAGAATATGGCATTTCAAAAATACAGCCACATGGATCAAAGTTTATTTACACGATTTGTGAGGTTGGGCATCGACTGAACATAGTTGCTCTGTTTCGTTTGAGAAGTTTTATCTCGGTTTCGTTTGAACAGAAGTGGAGAAGAAGTTGTTATGGTGGCGGTGGTGGTTGTGGTGGTGGTGGTTGTTGTTCTAGAGAGAGACAGAAAGAGAGGATAGAGAGAAGATCTGGTTTGAATTTGAAAGAAAAATGAAGAGAGAGAGGGGGAAAACAATATATATAGGTAGAGAGAGAAGGGGATGGGGTAAAATGACCAAAGTAACCTTCCTAATATAATATAGATTGATAGTGGCTGGGATGATGTGGCACAACATGGTCCACTCAATGGGTTTGTTGGAGTTTTTCATCTAAAGGGGGTTTCTTCCATATACTTCCCCTATATATATATATATATATATATATATATATATATATATATATATATATATATATATATATATATATATATATATATATATATATGCGAGGGTTATCTTGAGAATGCTAAATATCGTGAGAACCGTGAGAAGAAGTAAAAAAAATCTATCAAAATAAAAAAAAATTAATACGAACCTCATTATAATCAAAATACAACATTAATAAATAAATTTTCTTTTCAAAAAAATTCATCTTTTCTTGCAAAAACACTTTCAAATTAACTTTTTACACATGTGTAATTGAAACAACTTACACATGTATAAACTGTAAATTTACACATGTGTAAAAACAATTTATTTTCGTATACGTTTGAATTTTTACACATAAATTGTGTTTTTGAGATTGTATTTTAGTAATAAATATAAGTGTAGAAAGAGATTTTGAATTTGAATAGTTTTAGATGGCGTCTCACGGTTCGCACAAAATAAATGTGTTCTCAAATTAACTTTTCCTTATATATATATATATATATATATATATATAGGGTGAGGTTCTTCTACAAAGACTATATTTTGTGAGAAGTGTGATAAGGGTTTATAATTAATATGTATGCATCATTTTTTAGACTTAGTTATGATGTTTTGAATTGTTTTACCTAAAAAACAACAAACATAACAATTAAAAACCCAAAACAATGTATTATAGGCTTAAAACTTAAAACACTATACCAAGAATGATAAGCAGTGTGTTTTAAGTGTTAAGCAATGTGTTTTAGTTATGTTTTAAATTTCATGGCTATATTGCATTGTGTTTTGAATTGTTGTGTTTGGTATTTTTCCAACAAAAACACCAAATACGTATTCCTAAATTCAAAACATGATGCATACATGTCAATTCTTAATCATTCCCTAACTTTTTAAGAAATATGGCTTTTATACACAAACCCAAACCTATATATATAAACCGAAACGCGTCTTTGAAAAATAATCCTTGTAATGTATCAAAAATCATGTTTTAGATAAACTAAAACATTCGCATAGTTAAAAATACTCAAATTTTCTTAAAGTGATATATTTGAGCTTTCATTCTTTGCCCCTCCTTGCTTGGAGGCATCATGTTCATTAATTATGATGCACAATGGCAATTTTTTTAACGGTCAATTGGATTCACTCATGGACTACTGGAGTATCATCGTGTCACCAGTGTAGCCACGCGATCATATTCCACCACCAAGTCACCAATTCAGGAGGAAACTCATAATTATGAGAAAACTCCCTTGTGAGATTCGAACCCAGAACTTTATAGTCCCTAAATCTTATCAGCAACACCAAGATGTTGCTGGGCTATAACGCCTTTGGCCACAAGGGCAATTGTTGGAAGATTAGTCATACTACTATTTTAATTAGTTTGATTAGTATTAATTATTGACTAAAGCAATGTTAAAGGTTCGGTTTGGTGGTGGTGATGATGATCATCATATAAACCTAGATGCAACTTGTCTTTCTTTACGACTCATGCCACATGCCCACTTTAAGATGCCACCAAAATTTAATTGCATGTATTCAAAATGTCAAATTAAAGAAAAAAAAATCTAAATTCTCGATCCATCGAAGTACAAGATAAAACAACAATGGAAATTAAATCATATTATTATTATTATTATTATTATTATTATTATTATTATTATTATTATTATTATTATTATTATTATTATTATTAGGACACGTGTCATCTAGATAAGCCATCTATATTTTGTTTAGGCTTCAACTTTTTTAGTTCTTTTTTTATTTTTACGTAGGTTTTTTTTAACGGCCAACTAAACAACGCTGGGTACTTTGTACGCGGTCCTCCAGTGGCAAAGACAGTGGCACAGCCCGGCCCATCCTGGATGCACGAAGCTCCTAGCCCGCTTCCAGGGAAAACCCGACCCACATACCCGCCCGAAGACACGACAGTAGTGAATCGGTAAAACCTGGCGAGATCAGGACTCGAACTCATGACCATATGCCACGAGTCATCCATCATTTCTTATTATGTCCTTTGTGGGAATCGAACATGAGACCTCTAAAAGAGCTCCCTGATCCATTTACCAACTGAGCTACCCGTAAAGGACATTCTTTATTTTTACGTAGGTATTAACCGGTGCTTCATTTAACCGTTTGAGCTGACTATTTATTCTAGGTAATTTCAACAAAATTAATGTACCCTTAATTAAGGTAAATAAGATTTTAAATGAATCCGTTTGCAAAATCAATTCATTATTTTTTCTGGAACTCAAATTATTTTTATCTAAGGTATTAACGGTATTATGTATTACTTAAATATATACACATTATTTATTAATTGCAAAATCAACTTTCAAAAATTAAATTATTATTATTATTATTGAGATATTTTATTAAAATACTAATATAAGTTAATTCAATATGTTAAATTTCATTAGTTAAAATTTGTTTCAATTATAATAAATATTTAAAAATTTATTGATTAAACTTCTATTGATTTAAATCTTATATAAAATATGTAATTTCAGTAATAAGAAATATTGAACATTTTAAATAATATCATTTTCATCATACTTCTGTAATTCAAGCACGTGAGTTCTTGAAGGTACGGAGTGGAGCAAAATCTAGGAATGAGTTGGTGTTCTCTTCCAAGAAAAGGAGTGTGGCCGAGATCGTCGCAGATTTTAAGTCTATCAGCTTTTTATGGTATAGAAGTAGATCAAAAGCTAGTTGCGTAGATTGGAATGGGTGGTGTAAATTTGTGATGACGTAAGGTTGTATGTTCTTTGGGCGTTTTTCTTACTTCCTTCTTGGAAGTATGTAGCCCTGTTGTGTTTTAATGAAGTATGCTTTTTAAAAAAATGGAGTCGAGCAAAATCTAAAATAAATGGTATTGTTGTAGACGATGTCCAAAAAAAAAAAAATTTCATGAAGTAGTGATAAAAAGTTGGGGTTGAAAAACCAGAGTGAAGCGACCAAGGATAAGTTATACAACAAACAAAGTTAGGTCAAGCCGCATGGTTTAAAACAAGGGTAAATTCGAGCCACAACGCCAAGAAAAAGGTAGGGTTAAGCCACAAGGCAAGAAAGTAGAAACATGACATGAGCCTTTAAAATTCACTTTAGGGTGAGCATTAATCATAGTCATTTTCATGGTGAACACTCTTAATGTTCATCTTGTCTAGACATAACTCTTACTCAGCAAATAAAATCACTACAAGAATGTGACAGTTTGTAGTAGTAGGCTTGAGCAACCTAAAGTTGTGTAGACAATAACTATACAAATAAAGAAAGCCGGAACTATGTCTGATTATCAATGACAAATGTACAATAGACAACAACATTTCTTACTTCAAAAGAGAGAAAACAACATTGGTAACCAAAAAGGTCCATTGCCACATATAGTAGTGAAGCATGACGAAGCTTTAGACGAAGGTGGCAATGACTAGATCATCGTTTCAATAAAATGGTACGATTGTGGATGGTGACGGCCCCAAGGAGGACGAAGATAATTCAAAGACGAGCGCAAGCATTTTTAATATGTAATTAACAGATCAATGTTTTGTGGGTTGAAATCGGTGCTTTGTATATGTTCAATGGTATGGAATGCAAGCATTTTTATATGTGCTCATGGGCCCAACTTGATTGATCTAAAAGCTTAATTTTTATATGTGTTCATGGAAAGCAAGCATTTTTATACTTGTTCATTTAACCCAGAAAGGCAAAAACTAATTATGGGCTAACTCGATCCAATACGTTTGTGGCCCATTTAGGATTGGGCTATCATTTATCGTATAAATTTCAATCCAAATATTAATTAAACACCTTCGTAATTCGTATACAATATTATTCATATTTGCATATTTTATAAAACTAAACTCACATTCTTGAGCTTATAGCTCAGGTGTTATAACGTCCTTGATACAAATTATATATACATGATGAAAGAATCATGAATCCATTCTTTTTTTTGGTTTCCTCTATGTGTATTATATATTATATGATATACCCATTTTACCCCTCACTGTAGAACTGAATATTATCGTAACCTTCGGTTGTTCCTAGTGGACACTCCATGCAACAATTTCACAAATCCAAGATAGCTTAGTTTCCCATCAGAATGTCGTATCCATTCGTTCACAACAACGTGCAATGGGACCGAAGGACCGAGCCCTAGTTCCTGAAACGATAAGTGTGATAAAATTCTTAAGCTTTTTTTTCGTGATTATATGTTTTAACCTATAAAATAAACAACTTAGCATGTGTCAAAACCCATATTATTAATTAGAACCTTTTCTCAAAATTTAAATACTTAACCATTTGTATCAAAGTTTATAGAGTTAATTTGACAAATAATTCTTGTAAATTTAACGAAAAAGGGTAAAACGATCATTCGTAAATACCTAACAGAAATTTTAATAGAAGTTTGTCTTAGAACTAAATGTCATATTAAGTTCAATAAAATGAACTATTTATGTCATTTAACTAAAGTTTATTTAAGTATGATAACCTTATATTTGATTTTACAAGTATGATTATTTAGTACCAATTGTACGCCCCACTTACGGTGTGCGCATATAATGTATATATGTGTGGCCCTCGGGGGGCAAAAGTAAAGTTGCACTAGTTTTAACGTTATTTTACTAATTTCGTGAAAATAACGTTAAAAAACGACGGACGGTTAATCATGTATCATGTGGTGGCGTTGATAGCCTAAAGACAAAGGGGTACATGCACCGATCGGGTTTGTCCCGATTACTAAGTGTTCTGTGCCTTATGTCCAAGGCTTGATACCAAACCACCTCGAGCCGGGGGTCTCACTGGAAGCAGCCTCTCTATTCTTAGGGGTAGAGGTAAGGCTGTCTACATCTTACCCTCCTCAGACCCTACCTTAGCTTTGCTATAGGTGGGATTAACTGAGTATGATGATGATTATTTAGTACCAATTGTAGATATCAACTTACCGATGCTAGTTCTTCAATAATGATGGCCCTATTACCATCGTTTTCGAAAATCTCGTAAGCAGAACCCGCAAGTTGTTCCCAACGATCGAGTGCTTCGAGTTGATGAACATTAATCGCAGCTGCACAGAAATCGTTGAAGTCCAATTCGAGAGCAGTCAGCTGTTAACCATCAAACATAAGCCAACATTGAGTTAAAACATGCACCAAAAGACGGTTAATTAGCGAACAAGTGTTAACACAACTAAGTACCCAATTAAGATAGTCTATGATTCGAGACTCCTTCATCGCATTCGTTGCATGCTTCATCAATGCCTGCTCACACGCAATTATAAGGTACAAATATAACGTCATGTACTTGCCTTTTCCGTGATTGTCCAAAAAAAAAATAAAAAAATAGACGAAGTAAAACCGTTTTAATGCTCCCGAATGTTACACGCTCGGATGTCGCTAAGTGTATAAACTGTTTCTTAACATAAAAGAGATCGTCTGTAGTCAAGGTACTCGACAATGCCTGCCACGTGTAGAGAAAACATGTAAATTAAATGTTGATGAACATAAACATTATTTGCTTTATTTATTGAGTTACATGTATTAATGTTAGTGAGCCCCTTACGGGGCGCATATAATGTATATATGTGTGGCCCTCGGGGGGCAAAAGTAAAGTTGCACAAATTTTAATGTTATTTTACTAATTTCGTGAAAATAACGTTAAAAATGACGGACGGTTAATCATGCATCATGTGGTGGCGTTGATAGCTAAAAGACAAGGGGATACATGCACCAATCGGGTTTGTCCCGATTGCTAAGTGTTATGTGCCTTATGTCCAAGGCTTGATACAAAGCCACTATCGAGCCGGGGTTCTCACTGGAAGCAGCCTCTCTATTCCCACGGGTTAGAGGTAAGGCTGTCTACATCTTACCCTCCTCAGACCCTACCTTAGCTTTAGCTATTGGTGGGATTAACTGAGTATGATGATGATGATGTATTAATGTTAGTACTGTAACATAGCACGTACCCGTAAAGCTGCCTTGCGCAAAGGGGATGAAAGCATGTAGGCTTTTAACGATCTTAAAACTCGAATGTCAATCGGTACTTCCACCGCGTTATGTTCACGAATCCATGGGTGAGCTGAATAAAACAACAAATGTGACACAAATTGCGTTAATAAAAGTGTGTGGAACCAGGACCAGTCTGACCGGCCCAAATCAATATATAGTAACCGGTCCAGTTTTCGGTTCATAAATTTATGGCTTTTCGGTTTGGTCTGATAGCGACACTAATCAAGACCGAAAGACCAGTTTTTCGAATGCTTTAAAAAATTCACAAAACACTTACTTAGAGCCTGGGTAGCGGTCAACCGTTTACGAGGATCCTTAGTCAAGAGACACTTTACAAAATCTTTAGCCAGTGGAGATAGTGAAGCCCATGCGGTTTCGGTGAAACTTGGAAGCGTTTTCAGGACAGCCCGGAAGATGCCTGACTCGGTTCGGGCCCAAAACGGTCTACTACCACATAGAAGAATGTATGATATTACGCCTACGCTCCAAACATCGGCTTCGGTATCGTATGACCTTAGTAGAACCTCGGGTGCAACGTAATATGCACTTCCAACTATGTCGTTTAGTTTTTCATCTGCAAAATCGCTATGAATAATTATCAACGTACTCTTGAATAGCATGTAAAGTCTCAAGTAACATAGTAACAAACTAACAATGTACGTTTGAATCTTTGTTACAAAACCGATATATCTCGTTTATGGCTTTAAGTATCACCGTTTAAACAATGTGAAAAAATAATAACTACTAAACAAATGCCATAATTTAAATCTGGATACTTCAACAACTTATTGTAGTTCACCACAAAAACTATGTACTCATCATTGAACAAATCTTAATAAAATAAAGGTATGTTACTATAACAGACCAATATGAACATAAACATCATTCTTGTGTAAGTTTGTAATAGACTTTCACAACTTGACACAACAGTTAAAAATTGCCCAATGTAGCTAGTGCACCGAACCAGCCCGTCCACTTTGAGGTTATACGTAGACGAATATATATGAAAAGGGTTTATAATACAAGTATTATTATGGCAAAGTTTTAAAACTCATACAAGTTTAGATGAGATAAGATTCTTCATTGTGGTTACATAAAATATTATCTTTCATCGTTCAAATATTGTTATCCCGTGTGTTTATTTAGTTTGGGTGAGTTCCATTTTCATATAAAAGTTGATTATCTTTGAGGGGAATTTAGGAAAGAAAAGTGGTAAAATTTAGGAAATTGTAAAGAAAACCTTTGGTATGTCATCTTAACTTTGGGCAATTTGGACATATTTACCTATGCCTACTCCTTTATAATGTAGTATAGATTACACAATTTCTAAATTTCTTGCAACTAATTAATTGTTAGATTGTGATTATTAAGGAGTTATTTGATAGCCACTTTAATCTATACTATATAATAAAGCATGAGGCAAGGATTCCTGCAAAAGTTAAGTAAGTATAAATTTAATTGCAGTATGTACAAACATTTGATGCATTTGTATAGGGGTAAATCAGTCTTTTTAGTAGTTCAGTGGATTACAGGTTTAATGTTACTTTGAAGAGGGATACAAAAGGATTACAAATTCAATTCACTAGGTCTGAAACCCTGCAATCAGTGCTTTAAACGTTTCTCCAGCATTGAACAATAGTAAATGTCCCAAATTGAATTCTACTTTTCATTTAACAGCTCCCTTCTATTGACAACCTTTACTGTAATCAATTTCATTGAATACAAGAATGTGAATAGCCCATTCCCCATTCATAATGCACGATCCCAACCAACACCTTATCAGCCAAAAAGCCATGACAGAGAAGAGCATCAATGAACGATTACGGGACGACGAGCTTCGAGAGGTAAATCACACCATTCTGATTTTGTTCAATATTTTACCTTCTTTAAAAGTTCAATGAATCGAGATTGTTCGATGGATGACTAAATACAAACATTCATTTTATGTCGTTAACATCTTTTATGCAAGAAGTATGATATATTGATAAATGATATATGTCATATGTGGTGATTAGTGGACATGGATAATGGATTACTGTTGTCTACAAGTTTGTTGGTCAAGAAGAAGAGGAGAATCCCAAACCTTACAACTAACAAGATGGTGAAGATGTAGAATACTTTATGAAACAACTCACTTATTTGCTGGAAAATCGTTGATTGGGAGTTTAATTGATGAGAAGATTTGCTCGAATCTTCTTCAAAATTTCTGCATATAAGGAGTTTGGCTTTCGGATGTGGATCTACTCAATCAGGGTCGCTTCTCCTTGACACTCTCAATCACAGGTATTGCATGCCATGTGTTCTTTTAGCAATGTCTTCAAGTCATAGAGCGTTAATCAATAGTCGTTGTTTGATGGTTTGGATTCTTTGGAATGTGTTACAATGACTTAATGAACCCTTACATATTAATGTGACCAGAATGTGTTCTATTGCAGCTAATCCTAAACTGACTGTCCAAAACTGATTTTTTTGGTCTTTTTTTTCTTTCTGTTATGGCAGGATTAATGTTTTTGTCTTTGATTATTGACTGATGGCTGTACTATAACTTTTAATACAACAAAATTTGATTCTGGTTTCTCCCTTTGGTTTTGTGACAGGTTTCTTGTGTTTTTATCATATTGATTTATAATTTAACTTATTTTGATTTTTAATATTATTAATATATCCTAAAGGTATGCCTTAATAGTCCTGATCCTTCATGGAAAACAAGAAATGTTTGTGTCTTGGATTTTTTTTATTGAAAGGTGACAATTCTTCTTTGTGCAGCAGATTTTTAGTTAAAGTTCTATTACTCTACATATTTTTTCTATGAAGTTAATTCTCAATGGTTGGAAATGCACCAGGTACTTTTCAATACCTTCTTTCTTTTCTTAAATACTTAATGTTGGTGTAGCTTAAATTGTATTATTTATGCTTTTAAGCAAGTGAAATTAAAAGTTGAATGAATACATGTTCTTTTCTTTCTAACTAGGATGTCTATGATGATATGCTTCATGTTTGTTGAATTCAATATTGTATTGACCCAAATTCAAGATCATTGAATCGTGAGATTTGAAGAATCCCAATATTCTACATTATCGTCACCGCTGCAACGCGTACGTTTCCGACATTATGTGCTTCAATATATGTCACCCCGCCGCAACGCGCGGGCACCCCACTAGTAGTCATTAAAAGACTACATCTTAAGGGTCCATAAGCTCTTAGTGATTAAGAGGTAACCTTTGAGCTGCTTGATGGCCTCTGAATGATCATCAAGTAGCTACATCTGAATGGTTTATAACGTCTTAAATGATTAAGATGTAACCTTAAGTCTGAATGGTTAAGAGGTAACATCTTGATGATTGTCTCTTAACCATTCTAACTTATGGTTGTCTCTTAACCATTCAAAGATTATGGATCATTAAGAAGCGGTCTCTTAATGGTCTGAATGGTTAAGAAGCAACAATTAAGATGTTACTTCTTAATCATTCAGAGGCTACCGATCAGCTTTATATTAAAATTTTAATTTGTGTTCTTAGACAAACCTGGTTTAACATAATCAGATAACCCGAAGTCGATGGCTTTCAACTGGGAACCCTCATCCTTTGTTTTCAGCAGGAAATTCTAATCAAATCAAATTATAAATTAGTGAACCGTGAATTAATGAGAGAGTGATGATTCAAACATAGAGCGGAAACCCAAACACATTGGAGTGTGAATCTTTGACACGACATGAACCTAACACGATATTCGGTAGTTTCCAGATGGTCTAAACGGATTCGGGTCAGTTTCATGTTGAACCCTCAAACCCATGTAGCTAAACCAGGTCAGGTTCGTGTTGACCCGACAAGTTAGCGGGTTAACCCATTTCACAAATATATATTTTATTTTATTTTTTCAACACGTGTTTTATATATAAATTAATTTGGTTAGATATTTTATGTCATTATTATAACTTAAAAGAGAAATTGACATAACATTTTACAATTAAAAGTAATCATTTTATATACTCCTTTACTTTTTTTGTAAAATTTTAATTTTAAAACATTAATAACTGAAATAAAAAATTTGGGTATAACAAGTCATGCTTAGGTTAATATGACTGACACAATTTTTGGGTTAGAGTCTCATTTAGGTTTGTGTAAAGCTTAATTTTGGGTTGGACCTACCAACCTGAGAACACGGCCCATTTAAAACCCCTAAACATAACAATAAATGGAAAATATCATGTACCTCGGGTTTAAGATCGCGATGCACCACACCTTGTAGATGGCAAAATGCAACAACATTTAGTATCTGAATTGTCATATTTTTTGCCTCGTCTTCGGTAAACTTCCCGCCCCTACATGGATTTATAACATCTAAACATAAAACTTATTATTTAAAGATAAAATTAAGAAATATATTCGAAGTTATGCGCATTGTAGAACCTTGATAATATTAGATCAAGAAGCTCGCCGCCTTCACATAATCTGAGAGATTCAAAGTTAGACATATATGCAGGAGTTGCTATACGTATGAACATGAAGATGAT
Organism: Ambrosia artemisiifolia; assembly: GCA_032199755.1. Lineage (NCBI taxonomy): Eukaryota > Viridiplantae > Streptophyta > Magnoliopsida > Asterales > Asteraceae > Ambrosia > Ambrosia artemisiifolia. The sequence goes on along the minus strand of CM063515.1, from coordinate 52,791,586 downwards.
ACGTACAAAACAAAAAATTAGTCATTCATACTTGCATCATAATTAAAGGGTAACATTGTAAAAATACAATTATATGTTGTATATGAATAACTTTATATTAGTTACGAATCATCTTATGTGCTAAATATGGGTGTATGCTTACTCCATAACTATGTAGACATAATCGTTGTCTTCAAATGCATCATAGAACCGTATGAGGTTATCATGTCCGGACAATTGTTGTAGTAGTCTTACCTCTCTTCTCACATCCTCGACTGCAATAGCCGTTGTCATCTGCCAAAAATCATTAAATCGGACCTCGCTTTGGTACTATTTTAAAAAAAACTTGTACATATTTTGTTTTGAAAGTGATTAATGAACCATAACACAAAAAAAGAGGAAAAAAAAACCTAGTATTGTTTATGTTGTTTGAAGTTTTAATAACATAAAATCAAACAGTTGAATAAATTAACGAAATAAATCCGGTGAACTTAATTGAGTTTTGGATGTTAAATCCCTTCACATGGGTCAAAAAGACGAAAGGGGTATAAATAAAAGAAGTTCAATTAACATCCAGAATAAACGAACATTCACGCTATAATATAATAAAACCCATACAAAAGGTAAAGCGTAGTAGGAGATGAAACTAATTAAACTATGTGTATAAATTCATGTAGTTTAGACTAATATTTAATTTAATTTTATGTAAATATATATCATTAACTAAAGAATTTTACCAATAGTTATACATACAAAACACACTTATGTCTAGGTATGAAACTTATATGCCATGCTTGAATCACCAATATTTTACCTATAAAACAATCAGACAAATTCATAAAGATGATATATATATGCATATAAATAGTTGTAGCATGTAATCCAATGAAAGAACTTTAATTAAATACAAATTTATCATATCATTTTAGACAACAAAGAATATTCACTAACTCATCCTAATTTGCAACATATAGAACTTGACCTAGGGCACCGTTACCGGTTATATACGATCGATCTAGTTCTCGGTCCATAACGCGAAGCAAATGATTGATTATTCGTCAAGTCAAGAAATTACCTGTCCGGTTAGATTCATATTTAATTTGCTATAAAACTAATATTATCTCTCTAATTTAAAGAAACATACTCTTTTAAGCGAATAAACAAGCCTAACTCAATAGCATATAAAAGTTTGAGACTTGTACCAAATTCGTTAAATCAATCACACGAACAACAAACTTATAATATAAAATTCTCTATTTCACTAACTTTTTTATTTCAGTTCGGTTTCGTTTTCGGTTTTTTTTCCTTTACATAGGAAAGACTAAAAGGGTATAAGAATATATATGAGAAAGCAAAATATTGGAGAGGATATACGTAATTGCCCCTTTCAAAAAATCATAAAAAATAATTATACGTATTTTTGAATAAAGTACCTATACCCTAATTAAAAGAATAAAAAAAAGACCATGTTTGAGGTTTGGGGTCATTTTCATTCATAGAATGTTACACAAAAATAAATGATACCTTATCCTTCGGTATGACTTTAACGGCGACTTTTTCACCGGCATGATCACCGGACTTACACGTGGCAGACACAGTATACCCAAAATGCCCTCGTCCTACTTCATCTCCAACCTCGTACTCATCCGTAAACCGTTTCTTTAACCCAAATCTCTTATCCAGACCCGCTACCATATCCGGGTCATCCTCCTTTCTCCTCCTACGCCCCATCAGCACCGCCATTATATGTTTGGCGGGCGATGGCGGCGGAAACGCCCCGTTGTTTCCGCCGCCAGAGGGGCGTGCTGGAGACTTTAGAACTCCTAATAATGATTGGACTGGGCTTAGACTATAAAAAGGGGATGATTTGTGGTGGTGATCATCATGTTCTGGTGTGTTTGGTTGCTCAGGTATGTCACGTGGCGCGTATGGGTTGCGGCGTGGTGGCTTCGAAGCGCATCCGCCCATGACGACGACGAAGACGGTGACGGCGGGTTAAGGATTTTATATTGGTGGTTGGAGGATCACCGACGTGAGATAGAAATGGATTTCATTCTATTATGTTTTGATTGTTATTGAGTTGAAGTAAGGAAGAGATGCTAGTCTTTTTAATTTATTATATAATAATAATAATAATCGCCAAATGGATTATTAATCTGACTTTATAGTATTAACATACTATTATTGACGGTTATAACTTCATATTTTAAAAGGTTAGTGGGTAGAATAGAGAGAAAAAATTAGTATTTTGAGGACATTGTTTCATTTTATTTATATAAAAAATATTATTTATTTGAAGAAAGCAGAGAAAAATTAATGATGATATGAATGGGCCTGTAACTTTACTTTTGTTGCTAACACCCATCCATAATGGTTAATGGTTAATGCCCCTTAAAAGGTATTTTTCGCGAAATCGGCAAAATAACATCTATTCAAATAATATCTAATGGTTAATGCCTTTTCAATTACTACTTTGTATATATTTTCTTCTCTTTAGGCATTATACTAGAAATGTTAATTCCTCTTCATGCCTCTATAATGCCAAGGGATGGTGTTAAGCATGTTATCAAGCTCATTCATACCCCTATAATGTCAATTACACATTTCTAATAGTAATTATTCTACTCTAGCAAAAATCAATCAACTGATTTTATCTCAACCATTACTAAAAGTAATTTTACTGAACGAAATCAATCAACGTATTTTCTCTCAATAATAATGTTGTGAAACGACTTGCATGAAAATTTACGGCAATCAGAGTTACCCTTTTGTTTTTCTGGAATTGCCTTAGGTTGGGTGTTGTGTTGTAGGGCGCTAGCGCATGCCACATTGGCAACACGCGAAGGAGGAACACAAAAACATGAGACAAACAGATTGTGCATAGAGCTGGGTGTTGCAGTCTCCACCACAACACCCCTTAGTTGGTAAATTAGAAAGTCCACTGTCTACATAGCACACATTTTTTTCGCAACTTCCACAACACAAAATCTTAACAATTAAGATAAAGTTTGAAGTGTAATTGTTATGTACTACTACATTGCTGGTGTGGTTCATTATCGGCCAATAGGTATAACTGAGATTATTAAAATTGAACTTTCTTTTAATGGCTAATAGTTTTTTTAGATTATTTTGTTTACAACTACCCTTGATCTCTTGTTTAGTAGTTTGATGTCTCCGCTTATAAAAGTGAGATTGTGAGTTTAAATCTTTACAAGTAAAAAGTTGAGTTGAAATTATGGTATAATTCCCACCATTTGCTGGAGTATTATGGAGAAATGAAGATAATAGCATGAGGCCATTTGGCCTCAAGTTCGAACCCGATTCAGAGGGGTTTTACCGTAGTGCGTCTTTGGGCGGCGGAGTTTTCCCTGAATTAGTGGCTTGATGGACTTGGGCTGCCCAGTGGGTAGCCATTTGTTCAGTGCTGACCCACTGTCAGTCCAGTTGTTATTTAGTTGGCCATTAAAAAAAAAAAGAAATTATGGTATAATATAAAGAATTTATTTATTTAAATATTTAATACTAACTTCCGTCAATCTCGTAGACAGAAAGCTGAAACATCAAAAAGTACAAAAGACGAGGTTTCGTAGGACACAAGGCAAGTTTACATTTTTCCACCCTCACTCACAAGTAACCGTAAGCTATGAGCAAAAGAGTTATGTCTTTTGCATTTTTAGTTCTCCAACTGAATCAAAAATAAATGGATGTAAGAGTGGAGGGGTGGCTACCACATCACTTAAACACATTTTATTACACTTAATTATCATTTGTAACATTAATTTTTCACATTTATCACCTTTATCACTAAACACATGGATTACGCTCACTATATCACATTTTATCAAACCCAATCACTATGTGTCACCCCATTTACCAACCCCATAAGGCTGCATTAATATGCTCTTTTACGATCGTGATATACACCGCGGTCGCGATGATTGTGAAGCGTGACGATGGGGGGCGTGGTTGTGGTCACGGTATCACTAAACATCACGGGTGGTTCACGACACCCTAAGTAAAATAAATATGTGTTCACGTTTTATTGTACATTATAATGAAAAAGTCTATGTTAAGTTAGTCTGGGATATTTTTTGAAGGAGTTTGTGGTTTTCATAATTCTAGTTACAAATTAAAGGATTTTTATTGATGGAAATCTTGTTAATGATCATATCAACCATTGATAAATTGTCGGTAATCCGTTGTATCACCAAAGACATCCTTAACAGTCGGATCAGTGACATTGTCTTCGGCATGGCAACACAAATGAAAATGTAAATCTCTAATAATTATACATGTAAGAAAAACAAACTGTTTTTTAAATAATTGAAGTGTTTAAGTAGTCACAACTTTTAAAACATATTCTTAACTTTTAAAATAACTTTCTCCTAAAATTTTTAAGCAACAATAATTTTTCCAAACGTTAATATGTTTTTAAAAGAATTATGCCATAAAACGAACATTTTTATTTTGTACAACGTTCTTCCATTCGGCCTCTAGTTATGCATGCAACTCTTTCAAATGCTAGTCTTTTGCACTAGTGTTGTCAATTATTCTTATCACCAAAAATATCGAAATGATCATTACCTACTGGCAACCAAAATTCATTACCTTAAATTAGAAATATGCGGCCGTAAAAGAACAGGAGCGTGAGACTTCCAAGTGCTATGCTACAGTTGACCGGATGACCGGTCATAGTCTATAGGTATATTCATTTTTTATATAGATACGTGATTTTCTTTGAATAATAATAATAATAATAAAACAAAATAGACTCGATATAACCATTAGGGAAGCCATTTGCTCAATGCTAACCCACTGACAGTTCAGTTTAGGTGATATTTAATTAGCCGTTAAAAAAAAAGACTCGATATAAGAACCGTGTAGGGAAGGTACAACAATAGAAAGAAGACTTTGACCCGTTATCAAAGACCTCATACAGGTTTACTATACTTAAAGTTGTAACCAATGTATAACAACTCCAACTTTATCCTAAATAGACCTAAATATAATAACTTTACAGCACGCTTTTATTTAAAAACAAATTATCTTATATTCTAATTCTAAAAGAATTCTAAAAGTAACTGAATTAATTTTTAAAAATATATTTATCTGACATATGGAGAGTTTTTATTTTCAATGTGACATGATATAATATGTGTGTTTATGGAGTCTTCCTCTCTACTTTTAGGTTTTGTTGTATTTCTTTGACAATCTTTCAATAATGAAAAACTATATGGTGGAAATCCATCGTTGTCATTTTGGATCATATAGTAGTATTTTTCTTTTCTGCGTTACTTCCTTTATTACGTTTTATTTGTAATTTGTTGCATTAATTCTTTTGATCATTATTTTGACGTTTTCTTTTGTCTACAATGCCTTTCAATTTCCAACTATTCGTTCTGTGTTATGAGCTAACTATTAAAATACAGGTAACCGAACTGAGTTATTATTCATAATACACGTAAATTTATCATACTTAGATTAGTGATCATTGGCTAGAGGGAGATGATATATGATGTGAAACGATAATTTTGATATTTACAACACAATGCACATATATACGGTCATTACATGTCTCTTGGCATTTCCCACAACATTGTAACTACCGGCCGGTTATACCACTAATATCAGATTTCGAATGTGAGCCTGATACGAAACACGACGGTATAAAAGGCAGGAAACCCACTCGGTTTGGAAATATAGTGTTAATCTATATTAAAATTTTTGAAGGAACCCATAATTAAATTTGCAAAGTGTTTCACTAATTGAGAGCCCATGTTATAACCATTAAATACCTGGTTTGAATCCCTAATAGTGCGTCCAATGGTTGTTTTTTTTGGTTCCTTTTTATTTTTTAGTTCAAAACTCACATTTGTTATCAATTGCTTTATGGAATATAAGTAATTGCTTCTGACTTATTTATATACTTCTAATTAGCAATGGCCTTGTGCAATAAGGTGTTATAAACTGTGCATAAAGGGTTGTCCTGGCTTGAGGTTGTTGCAAGTTATGCATAAAGGGTTGTACCGGTAATTCTTTATTGTTTGTGCCATCATTGTCATCACCTCACAACGGAGATCACCATGCCTTCACCATCTTCACCATACCATGCATATCCATCTCTCTTTCTTTTCCTCTCAACTAACTCTCTCTCTCTCTCTCTCTGCCCATTTTAATCAGATCTAAGAACCGACTTACCTTAACAATCTCAAATATTCAATTGAGGCCCTAACTATCGGTGTACACTACAATCGTTCTTGCTATACATGGTAAACGCGTTTCCAGATCTCTCAATCCATATCCACGTACGTTAAATCCTTCAATTTATGTTATACGTTGATTTGATGCCATATATTATGTTAGGGTTTGGATTTTATGTGAAATATTATGTAATTTTATTAAAATTATAAAACCTAGGGTTATGAATTTGGGCAGGAGGAGGAGAAGAAGGTTGAAGTGGGTTGTAGTTGTGAGCAGAGTAAGAGTGGGTGTCTGGAACCAACTGATCACTACTTTTGTTGGATCAGGTGGTCTCTTATAGCAGTTAAGTATTAGAACACTTAAGTGTTTGCAGTTTTATCAAAGTTATTTGCACAGCGGAATGATAAATGTTCTAATTCTAAAGTATCACTTTTACAGGAGTTATTACTCCCCCTTTACTAAGCAGTTAATGAGAATCAAAAGCAATATAAAGTGTAAAGCAGTAAGCACAAGTATTGAATGATTCTCAGATGTGAAATGGATAATAAGTTATAAAAGCTTTGAAGGATTTTCAATTAAAATCAATGTAAATCACATATCTAAAATAGTGGGATAAACCCATCTATTTATAGACGATTACAAACTGTTGCACTAAGTAATACAAGATATTTAGCTAAGATATTTTACTTAGGATAATGCTTACAACAGGCTGTAGCATTTAAACTTGCTCAAAGACTTTAACAAAACAATATTATACTAAACTACTGAACTGAGTCGGTCAGAAGATAAGATCAACAAACTGCTGATGAGAAGACAAACTACTTATGAGTAGTTTTGTCTTCAGTAGTTCTGAAGTGAAGTGTCTGGTTAGACCTCAGAACTACTGGTCAGTTTGCTCTTCAGTACTTTGTTGTTTTCTTCTTCAGCACTTTGTGTTTTCTTCAGTAGTAGTTCCTTCCATACTTAGCAGAATATGATTTGGACTAAGGTTATCAAAAAGTGGTTTCTTCAATCCTTTTTGTACCTACAATCTCCCCCTGGATTGATGAAGCCAAAACCTTATCCAATCTTTATTTTCCTTCATTCTTTCTCGCTTCTAGTATCCTCCAGATTTCTGCAGTCATCTTGGTAGTAAGCGTATCTTTTTGTTGCTTTGAGAGAGATCCTTGTTCAAGCTCAAGATGTTGAATGGTGAGAAGGTCTTTAGTTGACAGTATGCTCAACTCCTTTGAATTTTTGTAGACCTTGCTTGAACAATCTCTTCTGGTCACCATCACTGAGTTGGAATCGGTGAATGACCACTTAACAATGTTTACCTTAGACCTGTCAAAGTCTGAGGCATAGGAAACCAAGCTAGCTTCCTGGGTTTGACCTGATGATTGAGGTATATCTTATATTTCAGTGACCTTCAGGTGGGAATCTCTGCTATCTTCAAGATCAACACCACTTTGAAATGCAAATTTGGGTAAGTGATGTGTTGTTACAACTTTGGTGTGAGATTTTTCTTTGATTGTTTGTTGTATCTGGTAAGCATATGTAGCAGGATCCCTGAATTGTGTGAGCAGAGGTTTTTCTTCTATTTCAAAGTCTTCATGCACTAACTGACTTCCTTCTAACAGCACCATCTTGAAATCACTCTTTATAGTTTCCTCTTGCTTCTTCTTTCTTGTAGCAGGTTTCTGTAGTGCACCAGATGATCTTTTAATTACTGAAGTTTGTTGGGCTTCAGGAGTTGTATATCTTTCTGGATGTGCAGCTTTGCTGGCCTTGAATTTCTTGTAAGTGTCATAAAGAGTGTCCTCTTTCTATCTTGACACTGAGAACCATTTGCTACTCGTTCTTTAACTATTTTAGCTCTCTTTTCCTTTCTTTCTTTTTCAGTTGCCAACCTGTCAGCTACAAGTTGAGCTCTTCTTGTTAATTCTTCTGTGGAGAGTCTGTTCAGAGAAGCCTTCTTAGCCTTTGAATTCTTTGTAATCATCAAGATGAGTTGTTGTCTTTTGTCTTCTTCAGCAATTTCTTCTTTGGCTCATTCTTCAGCCTCTAACTCATCTAACTTGGCTTGATACTTAACTAGCTTCTCTTCAAAGCTTAGATCATCCCTTGCTTCCAGGCTGTTCCATACTTTGTCTTCCTTAGCCTTCTTTTGATCCTCTTTCAAACTCTTCTCCAGATATTCTTTGGACATTAAGATTGGAGAAGGGTTTAAAATGGTTGTTGTAGTTACATGTGCAGGCTTTGGAATTTGAGTTGGTTCTTGATCAGTTGCCTTGGAAGACTGTCCTTGATTAGTCTTGGAAGATAAAACTTCTGAAGGGTTAATTGGACTGGTTCTTGTCACAACTACTGAAGGATTGTCTTCAGCAGTTTGAGTATAGTCATCAGAAGTTTCTTCAGTTTGCCTTGGGGATGGTCCAAACTCTTGAAGGATCTCTTTTCCTGGTCTATGAGATATCTTCTCAGCTTCAAGAGACACTTCAACTGGTTCCTTAATCTTCTCCCCCTTTTTGGCTTCATCCACTTCTGGAAGCTTTAAAGATTGAGAAGTTGTAGCAGATAATAATGCAAGCTGTCTTGTGTTATGATCAATCTTCTTTTCAACTCTGCAAGTTGGGTATTCAGCATCTCAAATTGTTCATTTGTCTTCAACTCCCAAGTTGTTGTGAAGGTTTTGAGTTGCTCAGAGATGATATTGGTTATTATCTGGTACAGGGGACCATCTGGGCTGCATAGTTGGTTCAAGTCTATGCTGGAAGGCACAAGGAATTGGGTAGGCTGTTTAAGTGAAGGGGGTGTTTTTGGGTGATCTTCAGAATGTACTGAAGATGTCACTTTAGGGGAATCAGGGTTTAAGTGGTCTTTAACCTGATCTTTTGTGACCAGCTCTTTGAGCTTAGAGACATCAGATTCAGGACCTTCAATATGAGCCGTCAATTCATGTTGTGGAATTTGTGAATCATCATCCAAACTAATGGAATCATCTGAATCCCTGATAGTGTCCTCAATGAGGGCAGCATCAGTTATGAATCGTCTTGGTGGCGGCTTTCCACGGCCTACGTAGATGCTGCTGCTACGGACGGTTTGTGAATCGTCTTGGTGGCGGAGGATCATCTCCTTTCCTCTTTGGTTTTGTATGACGAGTTTTGCCCTAATCTTTGGGGTTTCTGTTGATGTTGTTGCCGGCGGATTTTGAGCCGTCCATGGCGACAAAAGATGTAGATTTTGCTGCTAGCAGCAACTTTGCAATCCGTCTATGGAGGCAGTGGACCATTGCATCTTCTCTTTGGTTTTGTGTGATGAGTTTTGCCCTAATTTTTGGGTTTCATGGTTGGCTTTCGTTGAGGTTGTCGTCTTTGTTGTTGTCACACCCCGTCAAGGCGGAAACACGGGAATGAAACCTCGAAAAGTTTTCAAGCACAAGGTTTAAGCAACACACAGTTTTATTAAAATAGTACCATCATAGGATGGATATTGTCATAAATAATTCAAACCAACACAACATTGTTTGGAAAATAAGATAGAGTCTGAAAATCATGATATTAAAACTATAACATTACGTGACCGACAAAACCCATTCCAAAGAGGTACCACCCACTGCATGCTCGAACCCCTCTCCCAAATCCCCGTTGCTCGTCATTAATTACCTGAAAAACATGCACAAAAAATATGTCAACAATAATGTCGGTGAGATCACAGGTTTGAACGTACTAAGTAAAATACTTGTGTAATTCGTGTATGATCAATCATAAGCTAGCTAAGCAAATGATCACTATGAAAACCATGAGTCCCATAACCAAACCTCTTGACTGTTGTGCCTCGTGCACCGTACACCAATGACAATGTATGTATAGTAGAATACTAACACTCTTTTGTATGAGACCGGTTAGAGCGACTAACCAAGAGTGGGGTTGTCAACCCAATAGATATTAGTTGTGTTCGGATATGGTCAAAATACAGTCAACAACAGTCAACCAGGGGTAGATCTGGTTCGATCAGCGCGCGGTCAAACCTGGTCAACAGTTCAGCTCGGTCAAAAGATTCAGTCAACACATAGACCGAGACGCGTAGTATGAGACGCACGCGTGTGTAATCTCGGTATAACAAATTCGTATTTATTATTTTTGATGTGTGTAAATGTATATATAAAAATAACACAAGCTTTAATTAAAACGACTCACCTAAAAACTACACACGCACGACAAGTGTACCGGTCGCAAAGCAGTAAACAGATAAGACCGAGTATTGAACCCAAAGACGCGAATGCAACTCTAGATCACAACCTCTACCGAATACTAGCCTAAATAAATAAATTCTTATATGGGGGGGGGGGGGGGGAACTAGTAATTATAAACTTAATTAAACTAAATAGATTAAACTTAACTTAACTCGACAACTAATACGAACTTAAGGAACTGGAGGAATTAGATAGGAAGAAGGCTGGTAACCTGGCTTTCGTTGAGGTTGTTGTCTTTGTTGTTTAAAGTCCAAGGTTTGAATTTGTTGTTGCCACACTCCGTCAAGGCGGAAACACGGGAATGCAACCTCAAAAAGTTTTCAAACACAAGGTTTAAGCAACACACAGTTCTATTAAAATAGTACCATCATAGGATGGATATTGTCATAAATAATTCAAACCAACACAACATTGTTTGGAAAATAAGATAGAGTCTGAAAATCATGATATTAAAACTATAACATTACGTGACCGACAAAACCCATTCCAAAGAGGTACCACCCACTGCATGCTCGAACCCCTCTCCCAAATCCCCGTTGCTCGTCATTAATTACCTAAAAAATATGCACGAAAAATATGTCAACAATAGTGTCGGTGAGTTCACAGGTTTGAACGTACTAAGTAAAATACTCGTGTAATTCGTGTATGATCAATCATAAGCTAGCTAAGCAAATGATCACTGTGAAAACCATGAGTCCCATAACTAAACCTCTTGACCGTTGTGCCTCGTGCATTGTACACCAATGACAATCTAGGTATAGTAGAATACTAACACTATTTTGTATGTTTCCGGTTAGAGCGACTAACCAAGAGTGGGATGTCAACCCAATAGATATTAGGTGTGTTCGGATATGGCAAAATACAGTCAACAACAGTCAACCAGGGGCAGATCTGGTTCGATCAGCGCGCGGTCAAACCTGGTCAACAGTTCAACTCGGTCAAAAGATCCAGTCAACACGTAGCCCGAGACGCGTAGTATGAGACGCACGCGTGTGTAATCTCGGTATAACAAATTCGTATTTATTATTTTTGATGTGTGTAAATGTATATATAAAAATAACACTAGATTTAATTAAAACGACTCACCTAAAAACTACACACGCACGACAAATGTACCAGTCGCAAAGCAGTAAACAGATAAGACCAATAAACAAGTAATCAAATCACAAAGCGCCAGTACACAAATATTCAAAATCAAACATAAAAACTAAATCATGTAACCCAACACATCTAAAACAGAAAACATAAGTCTTTAATTAAAAACCATAATCTAGTTCATCATCCCAAGTCACCAATAAAAGGTTTAGCTACTCATAATATTTAGAAACATCATCACAAAATAAATAAAAATAGTGTTAATCATGTCTATAAAGTATAAAACGAAAATTAAATTAAACCCGAGGCTTTTTGAATATTAATCTTTAACGTGCCCGAAACCTTTTCTCCTCCACAGCTCTTCTGGTCGATATTATGTTGCTCTCCAGAAAAAATGACTGTTTTGTCGAATATCATTATATCCCTAGTGCAGCTTCTTTCGAATCTCTCTTCTCCTCGAAAAAAAAATATTATTATCTTCTTATCAAATTATTGCCGTCCAATTCGTGCGCTGCCTTTTTACTTGGGCTCGGCCCAAGTCTTTCCAGCTTTTTTCTAATTCTCATTACTATTATTATTATTATTATTATTATTATTATTATTATTATTATTATTATTATTATTATTATTATTATTATTATTATTATTATTATCTCAATATTAAGAAAACAGAGGTCTTTTGGCCGACGTGTGATGGGTTGAAAAGTCAGGACGGGCTTTTCCCGACAGGGATTGGTAGACCTGAGAAAGGGGTTAAGCTCCTTGGTGGGGCTGTTAGCCGAGATCCTACCTTTATTGGGGAGTTGGCAGGGCGGCGGGCTACGAGTGCGGTCGCCCTTATGAAACTACTGCCCCGCCTTAGAGATCCCCAAAGTGAACTCCTGCTGCTCAGGTCATGCATGGGGGTCGCTAAGTTACTTTTTGGGTTACGAACTTGCCAACCCCACTTCATGGTGGATGCGGTATCCCTTTTCGATGATGGTCTCCGCGAAGCTATTGAAGATATAGTTGTGTGTGGCGGCCCCTTCTTCGGGGACCTCCAGTGGCGCTTGGCATCCTTGCCGATGCGTTTAGGTGGTTTGGGCCTCCTTTCAGCTCGAGATGTGGGGGTCTATGCCTTTGTGGCGTCTAGAGCTCAGTCTTGGGAACTTCAAGATCATATCCTCCGAAACAGTGGGGTCATTGGACTAGACCCAGACTATCAACAGGCGCTCGAACGCTTAAATGTCTATCTCCCGGACTTCGATATTGGCGGTTTTTCTAACAAGGACACCGCCCCCTCAAAGCCACAAAAAACTTTGGCGAATGCTCTTTTTAGCAAAACTGCTCAGAGCCTGGGAGAAGTTTTTGAGATGTCCTCTCGCCAGAAGGCGGTGATTGAATGCCTAAAGGGCCCTCATGCTCAGGATTTTTTGACCGTTATCCCGATTGAGGGTTTGGGTCAATGCATGTCTGCAGTAGAGTACAGGGCTATACTCAAGTACCGATTGATGATCCCTATGTACCCGGAAGATGAAACATGCCCCATCTGCCGTAAAACTTGCATGGATAAATACGGGGAGCATGCAATTCATTGCAAGGAGCTCCCTGGTTTCAAATATCGGCATGACTGGGTGAGGGACGTTTTGTGGGATATCCTGAGAAGAGCTGGGATCTCTGCCAAAAAGGAGGCCCCTGTAAACTTCCTCACAGACCCCACGGAAGGGAGATCCACCCTGCGACCCGCAGATCTGCTTGTCTTTGGTTGGGAGAGGGGGAAACATGCCTGTGTGGACCTCACTGGGGTATCTCCGCTGGTTGGTTTAAGGGAAACAGGGTTCGTAGCTGGGCAAGCATCAAGAAAGGCGGAATCAAAGAAAGTAGATAAACACGCTAAAGCTTGTGCAGATAACCAACATGTCTTTATCCCTCTGGCCTTCGACACCTTTGGCTCCCTGGCGCCAGAAGCTATTCGTTTCTTGACCAGGGTCCAACGGGTCGTCCACAGCAATGTGTCATCCCCAGGGGGGCAAAGATTTGTCTTTAGTAGACTAGGGTTTGCAATTCAAAAAGGGGTGGCGGCGCAGCTTGTTGCCCGTCTACCTTCTATTATGATGTAACTTTCGTATTTTGTTTTAATGAGAAAAGAACTGTTTGGGAAAAAAAAAATTACGCTTCAAATTCCATTAACACCTAACAAAATATAAAAACGAGTAAATAAGTACTAAAACTAATAAAAATCAATAAAATGGTACATAAAAAGAATCAAACGAATACATGCCTAAAACTACTAAAAACTATATACAAAAGACTCAATTATGACTCAAAAGACATGTGAAAATAGATGTGTTTTACGACACATCAAACATCCCCACACTTAACTCTTTTTCGTCCCTGAAAAAGCATACAATGGAATCATAATTAAGATATTGGGCTTCCAAATTATTTCAATACTTTTTCTTAGCAAGGCAAAACAACATACTAAATGCAACTGCTGGTATTGTGGTCCACATAAACCCAACCACCGACTGATCAAGCCCCTTTTTGTGTTCAATTAGTTAAGTTCAATTAAATTCAATCATCTAGGGGTCTCACACTCAAGCGTCTCGACTCCACCCTAATCCCGAATCAAGCTTATGAGGCAAAGATTATTATCTACCACTTTATATAAATACCTTTATGCATTGAGAATCAAATATGATGGAAGATGGATGAAGTTTATGAGCTTAGACATTCTTTTTCATACCTAACCCAGAAGTTGTCTCAATCAGAGTCACCATCCCCTCACGATCCGACATCCTGAGTAACCTGTTGCTGCTGATACCACTTGATACGGATTCGTATTAGTGGAAGCTATAAGAGCCTAGCTTGAAACCTTCCTTCGGCCAACCGAATGGAAAATAAAGAAACAGAAGTTTCAAAAAGAGAATTCTTATTATTCAATGATCATCCAACCTTTGATTACATATGCTTATATAGCATAACTAAACATAGAGATAAACTAAAAGATAAACTATAAGTCTTATGAAGAGATAAACATAAATTTAAACAAACTAAATAAAGATAAACATGAATTCAAACAATGGTTGGATGAGATTATTGATAACTTGATTTTCTTCAGCCACGATCAGATGGTACTCGGCCCTGACCCATGTTCTCGGGTGGATCCGTATCAGTATACCAAAGGTTTTTTACAAATTTCTAAATTGTACCACTTTTCTTACCTAAATGCCCATGGGGTAACTTTATTTCATTAAATTGTCAAAAATTCACAATGAAGTTATCCTTCATTATTTTTGTATCTACATTGAATTATTACATCTTTCTATGGGGTAACTTTATTTCATTAAATTATCAAAAATTCACAATCAAGTTACCTTCATTATATTTGTATCTACCTTTGTGATACACCCTTGTTTATACTCCCAAACCACTTGAAAAATGCTTAGTTAATAATTATTGTATGTACATGTCTTAGGATCAATTATATGTAAACTAATGAGAAGCACACGGAATTTGTAGGTTACTATACAGAAGTCCGGTTTAGTCCACATCTTCTTTCACTACAATAAACTTGTTTTTTACTCTTGGCCCTATGATTTAAATACGTTAGTATGAGTTGTTTGTTCTAGCACTTGAAACATGACTTCAAATGATGGCAAACAAAGCAAACAAAATGTTAGCGATTGATGTAGTGTAAAAAACATCTATTTCCAGTGTAAAGTTTGTACAGTTTTCGAGTCGTTTAGATAGTGTTTTTATTAGTTTTAGGCTTGTACCGTTCTATTTTATTTAGTATAGGTTTTTATAGAGTTTTATTAGCTTTAGGTCATTTTTAGTGTTTATTTATTTATTTTATATTTTGGTAGGTGTTCATGGACGTTGGAACGTAAATGAGCAACTATGGTCAAGTCAAGAACACCTGAGTCAAGAGCATGAAGCTAGACTGCTATATATAATAATAGTTATAATAATAATAATAATAATAATAATAATAATAATAATAATAATAATAATAATAATAATAATAATAAGGGAAAATGACCAAAATAGCCCGTTGACCGGGCGTTTTGCACAAATAGCCCTCTCCACCCTCTTTGGAGAGAGGGGTCACGGTTCTCAACATGCCTGAACCGTCTTCCAAGGGGCTTCCCATTTCAGCCAACCGTCTCACGCCACGTGTCGTTGTTGATCCCGAGACAGACCTTTCTCTCTCCTGAACCCTCTTTTCTTTCTCTCTCCTCCTGAACCCTCTTTTCTTTCTCTCTCCTGAACCCTCTTTTCTTTCTCTCTCACCCCTCTTTCTCTCCTCCTCACTCTTGTGACAACCGGCAAATTCCGTACAACGCCTGATGCGATTTTAATCATATTTTGGAAGTGATTAACATGGTTTAAAGTTAATTTTGATTTAATGAGCCGTTACAAGTCCTACGATGTCCTCCTCGAAGTTCGTGGACGCCTTGATGCTTTTAAAGAAAGATTCGCGCGTATTCAACGTTAACGAACTGACATCAGTAAAAATGTGATGAACTGGACCGACGTAAGTTTATTATACAAAAATACGGTGCATATTTGCTATTGAAGCGATCGGATGTGAAATCGGCACGAGAAACGACAAAAAAAAAAACGAAGCGTTTTGGAAAACGCGGAAAGGAACTGACGTCAGAATCGGACGTCAAAACGCATGGTTTTAACTGAAATCATACTTCCAGAATAATTATTTATTATAGATAATGTTATTTATTAAATATCGAAAGCTATAGAGTCGTTTAGATGGAGGAAACGGTAACCGAATGAGTTAACGCGATTTTAGCGAATGTTTCGCAATAACTCGTAGGATACTAATATTAATTATATTTTTGCTCGGTTTAAGGTTATTTAATATTTCGAATAAAACCGACTAATTTTTATAATTACTTATCGAGCCTAAATTTAAAACCGTGACGTTTCGCGAGTTAACGGGTTAGATACGCGGTGTCTACCTAACTAAATCTAACCCAAGTATTTAACCCCTTTAACTTCTTCTTCTTCCTCATTTTTGGCAGACAACACAAACCTCTCATCCTCTCATCTCTCTGCAACCCTCTCTCTCCCTACTCTCTCCCTCGCACCCTCTCCCTCATTCCTGCTACAACAACAACCGGCCACCACCAAGCTTAGGTGGTGGTGGCGCAACCTCCTCACCCCAAAACAGAAGCAGCGACGGCGCAGGGCTGTGACCCCGTCTCTGGTTCACGAAGATCTGGTAACTCTCTCTGCTCCATCTCTCCCACGTCTCTCTCTCTCTCTCCTCCTTTTAAAGCAGCGGCCGGCCACCACACTCCTTGGTGGTGGCGGCGCGACAGTTTAAGCAGATCAGGGAGACAGGAGCTCGATTTGGCTCGGGGTTATGTGGTTTTGCTCGGGGTAGGGATGTGTAGGTGACGAGCTGCTGTTTTCAGTCGGGGTTGGGGTCGTAGAGACCGGATCTGGTCAGATCCGGTTATGGTTGTGGTCAAGCTTGGTAGTGGTTATAGATCCGGAGCTTCTCGGCTCAGATCTGGTAGTTTTTGGTGGTCTCGGTGGTTCGGGTGTCGTTTTGGTCTTGGTTCTTGAGGTTTTCGGGTTTGGGCCTCAAGTTGGTTGTGGTCCGGTATGAGTCACGGTTCAGATCCGGTTCGGGTTTTGTTCGGGTCTAGTGTCTCGGGTCAGATCCGGTTGTTTTGGGTTAAGTTTTATCGCGTAGGCCAGATCTGGTTAGATCCGTGCGGTTCGGGATAGATCCGGGTGGTCCGGTTCAGATCTGGATGGTTCGGTTCAGTCAACACGCGGTCAACACTGGTCAATGTTCAGTCAAAGCTGGTCAACTGTTCGGGTCAACAGTCAAGCTGAGTCAATTGGCCAGATTCGGTCAACGCGCCGACCAAATAGAGTTCACATGGCGAAACACGCGTTTAAACATTCGGTATAACTTATTCGTGATTGCTTTGTTATATTTACGATATATATATATATTTATATGTAAATAATGAAAACGAATAAGAAACTAACTCGCGAATGAACCGATAATATACTAAGCAGAAAGTGGTATTTGGACTAAAGCGTGACTTATTATATCGTGTATTGGACTAAATATGTTGGACTATATGGTATATATATTGTTATATGTGTTATATAAATAAGTATAATTTATATAAAGTGTCGAAACGTATAAGTGTCGTTTGGTTTGGATTTGCGGATAAATGGAATTTGGTCTTGTGTTGGAAATTGATTTCGGGAAATTGTAGACAACTTGTGTTGTCTGGTATGCGCAAAAACAGAGGAAACTCTGGCGAAATCTTTACAGAATCCTAAGTGCAAAGAAGGCGAAGTAGTTGTGTATTTTATAAATAAATTTCCAAGTGCTTTAAATATATGTATTTATACAAAGTCGCAACGCTTTGACAAAAGATTATTTGTAACAATAATAAGTGAATCCAACAATCGTTTCAAACAAGTATAATATATATAGTTTTGCCGAGCGTCTAGGATGACGAATTTTCGAAAGCTTTCGGTAACTAAATAATGTTTATTGTTCGGATTCAAAATTTATAAAACGTTCGATTTTGCTTGGGAATTACTTTTATAAAAAGCAAACTTTTGAACACTTTAAATGTTCGGATTTTGGGAAAGAAGTAACAAATGTTATTAATCGGAATTAATAACAAGAGTTGTATTTTTGCAAAGCATATTTTCCAAAATATAAACATACAAGACAAATACATTTATCCGACTAACGAGACGAGCTACGGCTCAGGATAAGAAATGCGTTTCGTTGTTTTAGTCCAACATGGTTTACACACGAATAGTAACAAGTGCGCAACTTGGGTGCTATGTCGTATGTTAAACATGATTAAGATAAGTCACGATCGGTTCGTCGAGTTAAAACACTTTAAGACTCGGGTTTGTATACACGAGTCTAGATAGTTGGATAAACTATCTTGTAACTGGTAAATAAGCTAGGCTTATTTGTGTTAGACCTTAAGGTGTCCATTGTTGGTAATAGGACACAAGGAAGTCGGTCAAGGCTTCAGGCTTGTTTGCTAGCTAAGCAAGGAAATCAAGGTGAGTTCATGACCCCACTTTTTACTGTTTTGTAAATGTTTTCGGGGGGAAGACATGCTTGTTTTATGAAAACCTGATGAATTTAAAGCGTAACAAAGTTTTTGAGGAAACGTTTAAGTTACAAATGCTTTTATAAAGTCGTGCAGGGACAAAAGGGAAATGAAGGATATGTTTGTTAAATAGTTGTAAGGTGTAGAAAGTAACAATTATTCGATCGACAAGATCCTAGTATATTTATCTTAATGGGGAGGTAAATATACGGTAAAGTGAGTCGAGTCGAGGTGAGGATGATAAGTAGCAAGATGGGTACCTGGAACCTGGGTAACGGAAACCAGTCGGGGTAGGTCCTCGCGTGTTTACTGTAACCATTAATTCAGGGATATGAAACCGAAGGAATATTTGGATAGTACTATCGGTGCCTGACGAGGCCCACCTCTGGTTGATAGCGTCAACCCGGTAAAGACAAGAGGTGCACGTATTCTGAACTGAGTTGTTGATCCGACAGACAACTCGCGCGGGGCAAATGAAATGTGTAGTCTTGGTTTGGTTATGGGCTCAGGATTGGTCGCCGTCGTCATGTAGGGGTTCGCGACTCCACATATATGACACTACTTAATCTAACTATGTTACTTGCACTGGTTTATGAATACTGGCTATTTTAATGTTCATTTCCGCTTTTAAGTACGAATTTACCGGTGGGATTTACCGGGGGAAAATGGTTTTCATAATTATATTTACGGATGTCCAGTGAGGAATCCGAGTGGGAAAATAGTTTACAAAAAGAAAGTTTTCAAAAGTAATTGTGGAATGCCCGACGAGGATTCCATGGGAATAAAGTCTCATTTTAAATGTTGTTGTTCGGTCGACAAGAACCTAGTATATTTATCTTTATGGGGAGATAAATATACGGTAAAGTGAGTCGGGCCGAAGGGTAAATAAAATGGAATACCTGGCGAGGATTCCAATGGGACTTTTACAAGCTTTTTCACAAATAACGGTTTGTGTGATGAAAATAAACTTTCTTAAAATGTTGATGAATATTTTCCCAAAGGTTTGAAATGAACGGGTTTTGATGAGAAATAAACCTAAAACCTTGAACTCACCAACTTTATGTTGACCTTTTTAAGCATGTCTTTCAGGTCTAGAATTTGGCAATGACACGGTTGGAATAGGCGATGTCTTGGGATTGGAGATCCTAGAAGGCTTAGTAAAGGCGTTCAGAATTAAAAGAGTCTTAGATGTGTTATTTCCGCTGCGTAGCAAAGGTACCAAACGTTCACAACCGACGGGAAAATCGGGGTGTGACAGCTTGGTATCAGAGCTATAGGTTTTAGCGAATTAGGTGTCGTGTAGATACCTAGGCTTTAACCTGAGTCTTGTTTTGAATAAGGGACCAAAAATTTCTAAGACTGAAAATTTAGCACGAACGCCTAGGAATTGAAATTCCAACCGTTGCCGGATAAGTTGAATGATTTTTAGTGTACGGAATTACACTAGCTCGGCTTATGTTTCTTCGGCGCAAGAAACCTTTGCTTATGTGAATAGTGAGTAAGAAAATTCTATATTTGTATATAGAAAGGTATAATAGCGCGTGATGGCTAGACATATCTCACTAGTGACCGGCGAGTCATCGCTTGGAATAGCGAATGTATGTTCACATAGAATTTAGCTGAGTCATTGTTCCGTAGTTATTAGGAACAATTTACTTGATCATATACTCTGTGTATTATGTAAAGTATATAAGTATGTTTCGAGAATAGTACGCATCGCCAACGGATGTCGACACTAGCTTGGACGTGGCGAGGATGCGCACTCATGTCAAGCAGTTGGACAAGTTGGTAGCACCGACATGCAGAACGGATTGTTTGTAGCATCTACGGTTTCGCATCCCCAGGTTCAGGGTTTGCATACGTCGTCAAGGTCGACTTCGGTCCGAAACATTGTAATAAAGCACCTCGTTTTGCTAATGATACTGCGCAAGCTGTAATGTGGTCGGGGAAAGCACCAGGAAAGGTGGCGCGTACGACTAACATTATATACGTAATATGTATACGTATGAATATGTGAATTTAACGAGTGCTTGTGATATAACTCATGATGGAGATTATTAGGATGATCTTGTGAGGTAAATTTTTGATAACGCAGACATCACGTTATTGCGAATTTACAGGCACAAGAAAGTCCTAAGAAGATCTATCGTGAGGGTATATGTGTAAGACATAAAGGTTACCTATTTTGTTGTTACGGACATGATTGCCGATTCTCCCCTGTTCGTGTCAGTTGTGACTTCGGTTTTCTTAAACCAGTCTAAGATCTTGATGATCTTGTTTCTTGAGCCTCTGAGGTTCTTGTTGAAGAACCTGGTTATATCTTTTGAGTACGTTTTACATTTCTCTTCGTTAGTGTTTGTGGCCTTCAACATACTATCGGAAAGGAATCCAATTTTTGTTGATTCCTTATCTTTTCACAGAACTGGACACGTATTTTGTACACGTGTCAACTGTCGTATGTTTGAATTCTTTAAATTGTGAACGTCCATTGAAGGGCTTCACATCGAACGATGGTTTCATTAATGGTTGTTATCATTACGTTGTTCGTAATGCTTGCATTCTAACCTTGATGTGTCAGGCCATTGTGGGCAATGAATCTCTTGATAATTTGTCGATGAGTTTCTTGGAGTCGACACTTCAGTTGAATCGAATTATTGAAAATTGATACAGCACCTTGTGGTGAATATTCATTCGACTTGTAATAATGGGTGATCTTTAATTGCGTGTTTATTTTCATCAACTTGTTTGTTATTGTCTCAAATCCAAACACACCTTGCGGCGTGTAACGGAAAAGTGGTGCACTAGTTGTTTCGTTGAGGTGTGCCAATGTTATTTGTTGACAAATTTATTGATAGCATTTTTGGGCGTTTGTATGCCACTTGTGCTAAATCATTTTGATTTCATTAATCATAACCACGTTGATGTTTTGTAAACTAGGCAAACTATCGTAGCTTGTCTATTCATCATTTGTAAAGGATATTGTTTCACATATATCGCCCATTTGAAACTAATTGAGTATATGAACACTTTCTTTTGTTTCAAGTGTTGGAATACCAAGTCGTTCGATCTCATAGCATGGCTCTTTGAGGAGTCTCGCCATTGCTTTTTTAAAGCGGTTATTGTATATGTGTACATTGTAGAGGACTATTGGTAGTCCCTAATTTGCCACAAACAGTCCATCGATATTTTTTTCAGAGAAATTGAGCGGTTGATTCTAACATTCAAGCTATTGTCCACACATTTGCAAATCGTGTGGAAGGTTGAAAATGTATATACTTTCCTTGAGACTTGTTCAAGTGGAACATTTGAGGTTTGTTACCTAATGTTCTTGTATTCGGTTGATTCTGAAAATCTACCTTGTCTCATTCGTACCGGTAGGTACCTTGACTCATTTATTGTTGTGAAACTCCTATTGAGTCTTCAAAAGATATCTTAGCTCAAATTTTGAGGACAAAATTTCTGTAACAGGGGGAGAATGTGACAACCGGCAAATTCCGTACAACGCCTGATGCGATTTTAATCATATTTTGGAAGTGATTAACATGGTTTAAAGTTAATTTTGATTTAATGAGCCGTTACAAGTCCTACGATGTCCTCCTCGAAGTTCGTGGACGCCTTGATGCTTTTAAAGAAAGATTCGCGCGTATTCAACGTTAACGAACTGACATCAGTAAAAATGTGATGAACTGGACCGACGTAAGTTTATTATACAAAAATACGGTGCATATTTGCTATTGAAGCGATCGGATGTGAAATCGGCACGAGAAACGACAAAAAAAAAAACGAAGCGTTTTGGAAAACGCGGAAAGGAACTGACGTCAGAATCGGACGTCAAAACGCATGGTTTTAACTGAAATCATACTTCCAGAATAATTATTTATTATAGATAATGTTATTTATTAAATATCGAAAGCTATAGAGTCGTTTAGATGGAGGAAACGGTAACCGAATGAGTTAACGCGATTTTAGCGAATGTTTCGCAATAACTCGTAGGATACTAATATTATTTATATTTTTGCTCGGTTTAAGGTTATTTAATATTTCGAATAAAACCGACTAATTTTTATAATTACTTATCGAGCCTAAATTTAAAACCGTGACGTTTCGCGAGTTAACGGGTTAGATACGCGGTGTCTACCTAACTAAATCTAACCCAAGTATTTAACCCCTTTAACTTCTTCTTCTTCCTCATTTTTGGCAGACAACACAAACCTCTCATCCTCTCATCTCTCTGCAACCCTCTCTCTCCCTACTCTCTCCCTCGCACCCTCTCCCTCATTCCTGCTACAACAACAACCGGCCACCACCAAGCTTAGGTGGTGGTGGCGCAACCTCCTCACCCCAAAACAGAAGCAGCGACGGCGCAGGGCTGTGACCCCGTCTCTGGTTCACGAAGATCTGGTAACTCTCTCTGCTCCATCTCTCCCACGTCTCTCTCTCTCTCTCCTCCTTTTAAAGCAGCGGCCGGCCACCACACTCCTTGGTGGTGGCGGCGCGACAGTTTAAGCAGATCAGGGAGACATGAGCTCGATTTGGCTCGGGGTTATGTGGTTTTGCTCGGGGTAGGGATGTGTAGGTGACGAGCTGCTGTTTTCAGTCGGGTTTGGGGTCGTAGAGACCGGATCTGGTCAGATCCGGTTATGGTTGTGGTCAAGCTTGGTAGTGGTTATAGATCCGGAGCTTCTCGGCTCAGATCTGGTAGTTTTTGGTGGTCTCGGTGGTTCGGGTGTCGTTTTGGTCTTGGTTCTTGAGGTTTTCGGGTTTGGGCCTCAAGTTGGTTGTGGTCCGGTATGAGTCACGGTTCAGATCCGGTTCGGGTTTTGTTCGGGTCTAGTGTCTCGGGTCAGATCCGGTTGTTTTGGGTTAAGTTTTATCGCGTAGGCCAGATCTGGTTAGATCCGTGCGGTTCGGGATAGATCCGGGTGGTCCGGTTCAGATCTGGATGGTTCGGTTCAGTCAACACGCGGTCAACACTGGTCAATGTTCAGTCAAAGCTGGTCAACTGTTCGGGTCAACAGTCAAGCTGAGTCAATTGGCCAGATTCGGTCAACGCGCCGACCAAATAGAGTTCACATGGCGAAACACGCGTTTAAACATTCGGTATAACTTATTCGTGATTGCTTTGTTATATTTACGATATATATATATATTTATATGTAAATAATGAAAACGAATAAGAAACTAACTCGCGAATGAACCGATAATATACTAAGCAGAAAGTGGTATTTGGACTAAAGCGTGACTTATTATATCGTGTATTGGACTAAATATGTTGGACTATATGGTATATATATTGTTATATGTGTTATATAAATAAGTATAATTTATATAAAGTGTCGAAACGTATAAGTGTCGTTTGGTTTGGATTTGCGGATAAATGGAATTTGGTCTTGTGTTAGAAATTGATTTCGGGAAATTGTAGACAACTTGTGTTGTCTGGTATGCGCAAAAACAGAGGAAACTCTGGCGAAATCTTTACAGAATCCTAAGTGCAAAGAAGGCGAAGTAGTTGTGTATTTTATAAATAAATTTCCAAGTGCTTTAAATATATGTATTTATACAAAGTCGCAACGCTTTGACAAAAGATTATTTGTAACAATAATAAGTGAATCCAACAATCGTTTCAAACAAGTATAATATATATAGTTTTGCCGAGCGTCTAGGATGACGAATTTTCGAAAGCTTTCGGTAACTAAATAATGTTTATTGTTCGGATTCAAAATTTATAAAACGTTCGATTTTGCTTGGGAATTACTTTTATAAAAAGCAAACTTTTGAACACTTTAAATGTTCGGATTTTGGGAAAGAAGTAACAAATGTTATTAATCGGAATTAATAACAAGAGTTGTATTTTTGCAAAGCATATTTTCCAAAATATAAACATACAAGACAAATACATTTATCCGACTAACGAGACGAGCTACGGCTCAGGATAAGAAATGCGTTTCGTTGTTTTAGTCCAACATGGTTTACACACGAATAGTAACAAGTGCGCAACTTGGGTGCTATGTCGTATGTTAAACATGATTAAGATAAGTCACGATCGGTTCGTCGAGTTAAAACACTTTAAGACTCGGGTTTGTATACACGAGTCTAGATAGTTGGATAAACTATCTTGTAACTGGTAAATAAGCTAGGCTTATTTGTGTTAGACCTTAAGGTGTCCATTGTTGGTAATAGGACACAAGGAAGTCGGTCAAGGCTTCAGGCTTGTTTGCTAGCTAAGCAAGGAAATCAAGGTGAGTTCATGACCCCACTTTTTACTGTTTTGTAAATGTTTTCGGGGGGAAGACATGCTTGTTTTATGAAAACCTGATGAATTTAAAGCGTAACAAAGTTTTTGAGGAAACGTTTAAGTTACAAATGCTTTTATAAAGTCGTGCAGGGACAAAAGGGAAATGAAGGATATGTTTGTTAAATAGTTGTAAGGTGTAGAAAGTAACAATTATTCGATCGACAAGATCCTAGTATATTTATCTTAATGGGGAGGTAAATATACGGTAAAGTGAGTCGAGTCGAGGTGAGGATGATAAGTAGCAAGATGGGTACCTGGAACCTGGGTAACGGAAACCAGTCGGGGTAGGTCCTCGCGTGTTTACTGTAACCATTAATTCAGGGATATGAAACCGAAGGAATATTTGGATAGTACTATCGGTGCCTGACGAGGCCCACCTCTGGTTGATAGCGTCAACCCGGTAAAGACAAGAGGTGCACGTATTCTGAACTGAGTTGTTGATCCGACAGACAACTCGCGCGGGGCAAATGAAATGTGTAGTCTTGGTTTGGTTATGGGCTCAGGATTGGTCGCCGTCGTCATGTAGGGGTTCGCGACTCCACATATATGACACTACTTAATCTAACTATGTTACTTGCACTGGTTTATGAATACTGGCTATTTTAATGTTCATTTCCGCTTTTAAGTACGAATTTACCGGTGGGATTTACCGGGGGAAAATGGTTTTCATAATTATATTTACGGATGTCCAGTGAGGAATCCGAGTGGGAAAATAGTTTACAAAAAGAAAGTTTTCAAAAGTAATTGTGGAATGCCCGACGAGGATTCCATGGGAATAAAGTCTCATTTTAAATGTTGTTGTTCGGTCGACAAGAACCTAGTATATTTATCTTTATGGGGAGATAAATATACGGTAAAGTGAGTCGGGCCGAAGGGTAAATAAAATGGAATACCTGGCGAGGATTCCAATGGGACTTTTACAAGCTTTTTCACAAATAACGGTTTGTGTGATGAAAATAAACTTTCTTAAAATGTTGATGAATATTTTCCCAAAGGTTTGAAATGAACGGGTTTTGATGAGAAATAAACCTAAAACCTTGAACTCACCAACTTTATGTTGACCTTTTTAAGCATGTCTTTCAGGTCTAGAATTTGGCAATGACACGGTTGGAATAGGCGATGTCTTGGGATTGGAGATCCTAGAAGGCTTAGTAAAGGCGTTCAGAATTAAAAGAGTCTTAGATGTGTTATTTCCGCTGCGTAGCAAAGGTACCAAACGTTCACAACCGACGGGAAAATCGGGGTGTGACAACTCTCTCTCTCCCTTTCTCTCTCTCTCTCATCAGATCTATCTCCCTCTCCTCTCATCTACACACTCACGACACCCCTCCCTCTATGCTATTAGAAATGGCCGGCCACCAACGTCTTGGGTGGTGGCGGCGCGGTTATTTTAGGCCCGAGGGCTGTGTTGGTGGGTATTGGGTCTTGCTAAGTAGATGGAGACCGATTGTGGTGGTCTCTGGTGGCTGGAACGGGTTTGGTTGACAGCTGGCTCTAGGTGGTTGTTCACGGATGAGGTATAGGTGGTCGGTGGTGCTGGGTCGAGGAGGGTCGACGATGGTTGTGATGTGCAGACGGCCGGAGTAGGTGGTGCACGTTGGGTCCTGTTATGTTAATAATGGAATATAGTTTAATTAGGAAATGATTATAGATATATATTGTGAGTATTATTTCAACGTGTTTGATGATGTAGTAAATTATAGTATGATTAATGGTAAATCAAAGAAGCAAGATAAGGAATTCTCTGCCAAATATTGAGGTCTATCAGTTAAGATGAACCACACACGGAGATATACTTTTGAAAAGAGAGAAAGAAAAGAGGGTTCAGGAGGAGAGAGAAAGAAAAGAGGGTTCAGGAGAGAGAAAGAAAAGAGGGTTCAGGAGGAGAGAGAAAGAAAAGAGGGTTCAAGAGAGAGAAAAAGAGGGTTCAGGAGGAGAGAGAAAGAAAAGAGGGTTCAGGAGAGAGAAAGGTCTGTCTCGGGATCAACAACGACACGTGGCGGGAGACGGTTGGCTGAAATGGGAAGCCCTTTGGGAGACGGTTCAGGCATGTTGGGAACCGTGACCCCTCTCTCCAAAGAGGGTAGAGAGGGCTATTTGTGCAAAACGCCCGGTCAACGGGCTATTTTGGTCATTTTCCCTAATAATAATGAGACGTTAGTAGTCTCTTAGTCAATAATAATATAATATTAAAATAATATTATGGCCCAAAGGCCTTGAGGAGAAACAATAGAAAAAGCCCTACGAACTAGGTATTAAAAAAAAGGGTCGGATATTATCTAGGAGGATAAAAGCGGCAGCAGGGATTCTTTTTGAAGGTTATTCTTAGACAACAGCCGCAAGTCAACTTGGAGAGAGGATCGATTTTTTACTGGAGAATTTTAGAGGCGTAGGTCAAGCGTTGAAGCATTGGTGCGAGCACGGGTCGGTATTTATTATTTATCTATTCAAACCCGTTGTAAACACCATGAATTTGTCTTGCTTTTATTATTTTGATTTTATCATGACTTTTATAGGCTAGACCTTTTTAATACCTAGGCGATGATGATTGCACTTGTATGATTTATTTTCTTTTGGTTTTCGAAACTTTTGGTTGTGGGTGAATTTTAAAGTAAAGAACGCTTTATTTTCTGGTTTGATGTGTATGCGTATTTAGTTTTGTTTAAATAACTTTTATAAACTCCACTTGCGTTTTTGTGAATGTCTTTCATGTATGAATGCTGGTTAGGTTGCAGACTGTGTGTTAGCAGCTAGTTTATGGTTAATTTCAGTAGGTTATCCATAGGAGTTGTAATTGTTAGTTAGGTAATTCTAAGTGTTCTACCAATTCTCAATAGCTGTAAGGTGCGAGATTGTTGGTCTGTCTAGGGTGTTAAATTGGTAGATCTAGAGGCTTTGTGAGAAGATCTTCCTAGTTTCCCTAGCATGCCTTGTAGGCCAAGTCTTATCAGAGATATTGTAGTTACCCCTTGCACTTTTGGGTGTATTGTGACTTTCGCGCTGTGAGGTAGATTGTCTAGCGGGTACTTTAAGATTCGAGTAGGTAAGCCTGTAAGGGTAACCTCTCAACCGGTGGTTTAACAGCTTTTAGGAATTCTGCGGGTTATATCTTAAGAAGGGTTAGGGTTCCCGTAGTTGACTTTAAGTTTAGTATTTTAAGATCCCGGTTCCACACCAGTTCCATAACCATTAGAAACTTATTATTCATGTGTAGGATTCTAGCCTAGGTAGTGCCTTCCCATCATCTGATCCCAGTTGTAGTTTCCAATTTGTGTTTTTATTTATTCTAGTTTTATTTTATTTATTTGCAATTAGTTTGTTAGTAAACCCCCCTTAAACAACAAAACATTATTAAGTCAGTATTAGGATAAGTAATCGAGTCTGGTTTACGTCTTCCAGTAGAGTCTCGTGGGTTCGATACTTGGACTTACTTTAGCTGTACTGCACTGACCGGTACACTTGCCGGTTGTGTGGTTTAGGGTTAGAGAGTCTTAGGTTATAAATTTAAAACTTAGGCTGTCTAGTTTTGGTTAATTTAGTTAGTTTTTACTAAACCACTTTGAGCACATGAAGTTTTTGGCGCCGTTGCCGGGGACTCTTGGCGATTGCGTTTACTAGCTTTGATTACACTTATCTGGCATATCTGTGCTACCTGTGTTTTGTGTTTTGTGTTGAGTCTGTCTTTTTGTATAGTGAGTCGTAGGAGTCTAATTGTTTGTGTATTTTATTTCTTTTGAGTATGTAAATATGTGTGAGATTTGTGGAGGACCCCATTTTACCATTTTATGTCCACAATATGAGGGGTCCTCTGCACATTATTGTGCTAATTCCTTTGTGCAGCCGCAGCCATATTACTCACAAGGTTGTCCTACATATTATTATGATGAGTCGTATCAGCAGCCACATTATAATAAGTTTTCTGGTCAGTTTTCTGGAAGAAATTCTTGTGAAAATAGTGGTAATGATTGGGGTAAAATAGAGAGTCTGTTGACATTACTAGTTGCTAAGGATGCCAATACCCAGAACATGTTAGCAGAGCATGACATCCTCCTGAAAAACCGACAGCCTGCTATTTTGGATCTTCAACAAACATTAGAAGACATATCTAATCTAAGAGATTAGATGAAGAAGAAGAAAAAGAAAAAGTTCAGCAACAGCCGCCAACAGTTGGTTATACATATGATGAGGAGGGCAACTACCTTGGTTACATGAATGCTCTGGGGGAGTTGTTCCCAACTTTTCCAGAAGAAGGGAAAGAGCCGATCATGCAATACGCTGATGAGTCAGATGAAGAGATCATTCCCATCACGGAGACGAAAATGGACTTTGAAGTCCCACCTCCTGTGCCACAAGTTACTATATATGATTTTGGGAGTGACTCTGACGATGAAGACGACGAAGAAGAATGGGGCGGCATATCAGAGGTCGTTAGTGAAGAAAGAAGTGATAGAAGAAGAAGTGGAATTGGGGGACTCCATAGGTATGATGTTTGGTGCAGATGAAGACAATGAGGATAGTGAGGAGTCGTTATCTGAGGATGATGAGTTTTTAGATATGGAGTTAGAGGGTTTGACTGTTTATGAAGAAGTAGGGGAGTCTCATCACAATGGGGATATAGCATACCTAGATGCCCTACTCGAAGGTGAACCGACAGACATGACTGAACCTGCACCAGATGAAAGAAATAAGTGTGGGGATCATCCCATGGAAATGGTGGTAGGAGAAGCGCACCATAGCTGGCCCGTGGTATTAGTGATAGATGGAATTTCAAAATCAACAGCATCACGGGAGAGGGCAAAGAAGAGAAAAAGAAAGGACCGGCACCAAAAGAGGATCAACGGCTGGCACGAGTTGGAGAAGAAGAAGCCAATGAAAGTCAAGCACGACCAGTCTTCTTGCTACATGCCACGCATCCGGTTCAATCCAGGTAAGTTTAAATTTTGGTGGTCTGACCCGTTAAGAATGCTTAGAATATTTTTCAATTCCACTAATAAATATTCAGTTGTTAACGAGGACTGGGTGGAAATAAACGGGTTAGATCGGGTCCAAATTAAAGAGAGGCCCCCTGATAAAGTTTAAGTGTGGGGAGGCTCTGTAGAGTTGTAATTTTTTATTTATACTTATTTAAATTTTTTTTCTTTCTAGCTTTTCATTTTTTTTATTTGTGATCCTTCCTTCAGTAGTGGTTCATAGGTTTTTATCTTTCTATTTTATCTTTGTTTTTGTGTCTTTGAGTCTGTTTGAAAGTTTGCGTGTTTGCTTGGGTAGAGGAAATTTCACCATGAGCGGATCCCATATATTATCTTTATATATATTTTATGAGTGGGAGTTTTGGTAGAGGTTTGGGTAATAAAAGAGAATTTTTCATTAAAAAAAATTAATTAATTAATTTTTTGTGAAAAAAAGACTTTTCACGTAATGTGAGGAGTCTGGGCTGACCTGATCGCCTCATGCGACCAGCTATTACCCCGGAAAGTTATATATTTTTTTTCGCTCGCAACGCGTGTTGTGATCACCAGTGTCCTTCACGTTGAGCGAGAACCAGATTTTTTTTTTCTTTCTACCCATTTGGTTCTACCACCATTCACCGCCATTTTGCCAAGCAGGTACGTATTCTTATTTGTTGTTATATTATGAGTCTAAGTTAGTAGTTTGAGTCTTTTTATTTTTGTGTGGTTCGGTATTATGCTCGGGTTTTGTTTGTTTCGTTCTGCGCAGGTTTGGATTGCACCGCCCGTACTCAATATCCATTCGGGTGATTCCAGAGCTGTTATCATTTATCGAAGCAACCCGAGAGTGTACCATTGTGTCAGCCAATCGCGAATGAAATGCTATACGATCGAGCTGGACTGGACTAGTGTTTTAGAGCTTACGAAGAAAAATTAACCAGCTAAGTCCTTTCCAATTTGCCCTTGTTTTTTTATTTATTTTTATAACTTTTGTATTCAGAGTTTATTTTGTTTTGAGTCGTTTTCTATTCCTGCATTGAGGGCAATGTAGAGTTTAAGTGTGGGGATGGGAAATTGTCGTTTAGTTTGTATATAGAGTCATTTTGAGTAAAAAAAAAATCCAAAAAAAAGAGAGAAAAAATGTCCCTGATTTTGAAGTTTGCATTATAAAATATGGGAAATGATATGTAAAGTCAGGTGTCTGGTTTTCAAATATTATATGTATTAGAAGAATAAATAATCAAAAGCGTATTGACTTGGGATGTGTGGGTAGGCCCAGCCGGTAGAAAAGTTTCCTTTGAGCTAATACACCTAAATATATTAGGATACCTTGTGGGTTCTCATCTAGAAAAAAATGGGGAAGCTGAAACCGCCAATAATAGTATAAGGAATGCCGTTATAAGTTTAAAACCGCTAGAATTTCTAATCAAAAGTTGAAGAAAAAAAGAGCTGGATATAAAATAAGGGCAAGGCCAATGGTGTCGTTTCTAGGGATAGTGACTCCGGACTCGACTCCCTCTAGGATTGTCTGAAAATAAATATCTAAAAAAAGCTCATAAATTAATTAGAAATCAAAGCGAAAATGCTGAAGCTTAAGGTGCCTGGCCACTGGGATAACGACTTGGATTGGCCACACCCTCTGAGTTAAGTATGCTGGGATAAAAAGAAAAAAAACAAATGATTTTAAATTCTCTCGGTTTTCTACATAAAACGATTAGGAATAGTCAATTGGTTGTTGCTTTTGTTTCATAAGCTTGAGGTGGGATTAGGTGAAACTGTGGCTTCTTTAGTGTGAGACCCTAGGTAGACTAAATGAACCTAAAATTAAACTAACATGATAAGGGGCTTAGAAACCAGCGGTTAGGTTTAAAAGGACAAGTATACCTGCAATCGCAGTTGGCACGGGATTAGATTTTTAAAATTAAAGTAACCTATGTTTTGAGGCCAGATTATTTGATTATGATTCCATAGCATAATTCTTTTTCAGAGACGAAAAAGAGATAAGTGTGGGGATATTTGATGTAGTGTAAAAAACATCTATTTCCAGTGTAAAGTTTGTACAATTTTCGAGTCGTTTAGATAGTGTTTTTATTAGTTTTAGGCTTGTACCCTTCTATTTTATTTAGTATAGGTTTTTATAGAGTTTTATTAGCTTTAGGTCATTTTTAGTGTTTATTTATTTATTTTATATTTTGGTAGGTGTTCATGGACGTTGAAACGTAAACGAGCAACTGTGGTCAACTCAAGAACACCCGAGTCAAGAGCATGGAGCTAGACTGCTATATAATAATAATAATAACTAGGAATTAACCCGCGCGCGTTGCGGCGCGCGAAACCGAATCTATCTGGGTTTGTTAATATGTACATCTGTGCTTTGATTACACTGAAACTTAGCATAGTAACTGGAAGATGATACCTAAATACGGTACCGTTAGCAATTAAAAAAGACTAAAAATATAAAGCGATAGTGCAACCAAAACGATATGAAAATTTACGTAAAACGTAAACCAACCTGAGTTTATACCGACAAATAATTTTTTTAACTTTATAAACTTGATTGGGTAATTGAAAACATGCATAAAACTAAGAACAAAAACTTATTATATCTGACCTAGCTCATTTCAAAATGAAAATTATGTTCACACGTAAAGTAACCTCTGGTTATAACGACACGTGCCTAAAAACACATAAAATATAATACCTAAAACTTTGAAAACTCAAAGGAGTCAAAATGAAATTTTACAAAATTTTTAAAAAGTTAAGGGGTTATAACCGTCAATACTAAAAGTTGAGAGATAAAAGAAAGACAAAAAAATAGTTTACGTTTTACGGAATTTTTCATATCGCTTTATATTTTTAGTTTTCTTTTTTAGTTGCTAACGGTACCACATTGATGCCCGCGCGGTGGGGAGGATGCCCGGTATCGTTCTCTTTGTACAATACTAAAACTCGGCATAGAAACCGGAAGAGAAAACTTAAATACGGTACCATTACTAAGCGAAAGAGAGAAGTAAAAACGTTAAGTCGTTGTACTATTGAAACGCTATCAACACGTGTGTTCGGTTCAACTTGCCCAAAATTAATAACGATGATGGTTCGGGTTGGCTAAATGGAACCGTATCAACGCTAAAACATAGCACACTCGTTTTACTTCCTTTAAATTTTATATAAACTTTCGTGTAATATTATAAAACTGTGCATATAAATACTGTTTTTACCTCAAAACACATCATTTGTTTAATTATTTTAAATTTGTAAAAATAATATAATATTAATATAAACAAAGGATTAGAAGTAATTTAAGTATATAATAATTTTTTATACAAAATAGTAAATTACAAAACCCAAATTAAAACTACTTTTGTCCTTTTCTAGTATATTCTGATTTTCTCCATACTTCAAATGCATTTTGCATAACTAAAGTTAGGGCCCACTAATACCTATCATGTTTTTACCACCAGTCATAAAAAAAAAATAATAATAAACAACTGTAGCTATGAGCTACTGTAGCTGCAAGTTGTTCTTTAATATATATAATAATAATAATAATAATAATAATAATAATAATAATAATAATAATAATAATAATAATAAAGAGACGTTAGTAGTCTCTTAGTCAATAATAATATAATATTAAAATAATATTATGGCCCAAAGGCCTTGAGGAGAAACAATGGAAAAAGCCCTACGAACTAGGTATTAAAAAAAGGGTCGGATATTATCTAGGAGGATACAAGCGGAGCAGGGATTCTTTTTGAAGGTTATTCTTAGACAGCAGCCGCAAGTCAACTTGGAGGGAGGATCGATTTTTTATTGGAGAATTTTAGAGGCGCAGGTCAAGGGTTGAAGCATTGGTGCGAGTACGGGTCGGTATTTATTATTTATCTATTCAAACCCGTTGTAAACACCATGAATTTGTCTTGCTTTTATTGTTTTGATTTTATCATGACTTTTATAGGCTAGACCTTTTGACTACCTAGGCGATGATGATTGCACTTGTTTGATTTATTTTCTTTTGGTTTTTGAAACTTTTGGTTGTGGGTGAAATTTAAAGTAAAGAACTCTTTATTTTCTGGTTTGCTGTGTATGCGTATTTAGTTTTATTTAAATAACTTTTATAAACTCCACTTGCGTTTTTGTGAATGTCTTTCATGTATGAATGCGGGTTAGGTTGCAGACTTTGTGTTAGCAGCTAGTTTATGGTTAATTTCAGCAGGTTATTCATAGGAGTTGTAATTGTTAGTTAGGTAATTCTAAGTGTTCTACCAATTCTCAATAGCTGTAAGGTGCGAGATTGTTGGTCTGTCTAGGGTGTTAAATTGCTAGATCTAGAGGCTTTGTGAGAAGATCTTCCTAGTTTCCCTAACATTCCTTGTAGGCCAAGTCTTATCAGAGATATTGTAGTTACCCCTTGCACTTTTGGGTGTATTGTGACTTTCGCGTTGTGAGGTAGATTGTCTAGCGGGTACTTTAAGATTCGAATAGGTAAGCCTGTAAGGGTAACCTCTCAACCGGTGGTTTAACAGCTTTTAGGAATTCTGCGGGTTATATCTTAAGAAGGGTTAGGGTTCCCGTAGTTGACTTTAAGTTTAGTATTTTAAGATCCCGGTTCCACACCAGTTCCATAACCATTAGAAACTTATTATTCATGTGTATGATTCTAGCCTAGGTAGTGCCTTCCCATCATCTGATCCCAGTTGTAGTTTCCAATTTGTGTTTTTATTTATTTTAGTTTTATTTTATTTATTTGCAATTAGTTTGTTAGTAAACCCCCCTTAAACAACAAAACATTATTAAGTCAGTATTTAGGATAAGTAATCGAGTTTGGTTTACGTTTTCCAGTAGAGTCTCGTGGGTTCGATACTCAGACTTACTTTAGCTGTACTGCACTGACCGGTACACTTGCCGGTTGTGTGGTTTAGGTTTAGAGAGTCTTAGGTTATAAATTTAAAACTTAGGGTGTCTAGTTTTGGTTAATTTAGTTAGTTTTTACTAAACCACTTTGAGCACATCAGCGATGTTGATGCTTTTAATTCTCTTATCATCTATAAGGTCCCTCAATTTTTAGGTAGTTAAACAAAAAGCAACATATTTTATCCTTATGATAGTGTAGGGCTAAAATAGTGAAACCTACCTACATGCTTTGAGTTTTGAGTTTTGAATGTTGTATATTTTTTAATTTGATTTATTGACACTGTTATATTTAGAGGTTACATTTACAAGTAGTATTTTACGGTTTTACCCAAATAGGTTCAAAAGCGAATAACTTGCTCAAATTCCTCATAACATATACATATTTTTACCCAAATGTATACTTTTAATACTAAAAAAGAAATATTATTCATGGCAATATTATGTGTTTCTTTACAATCATATAATCTAACTCCTTTAGCAATGCATTTAAAGTACACTTTGGTGATCTTCTTTTTGCATTAGCAATATTGAGAGTGAAGAAGGACATGCTATCTTCTTAAAAGGCGTAAAGAAACTCAGTTAAAATATATGCAAAATACTTGTGTCTGATCCATATCATGTTCCTACTGCGTATTGTCGAATCCGCCGTAACGCATGGGTTACCCACTAGTACTATTTATGAACAAACACAAACACATTCATTTTATTAACGAACGAAGGTGTACTAAAAAACATCATTCGTTTAATTATTCAATTTGCTAGACTAGGATTTGCAATTCAGAAAGGGGTGGCGGCGCAACTTGTTGCCCGTCTACCTTCTATTTTAATGTAACTAAACAAGTTTTAAAAATAAATACTAGATTTGTTAAAAAAAACCCATTTTGTAGAATTTGTGTTCGATCGTATGTTTAGTAACATTTAAATGATCGAACTAATACGAACAACATGCTCTATTTGTTAAAGATCAAAATTTACTTAAGTCATAAACAAACAAATAATAAATAAATTTAGGGTGTTTGAGGTTGCGTTTTGAAATGGATTTTTAAATTATTGTGTTTTGAAAACGAAAATAATCAGTTTTTAGTTTTTGAAGTTAAGTTTTGAAATAAAATTTGAAGTTATCAAAATGCAATAATCTAAAAGCAGCTTCACCTCTGCTTTTTCAAAACACAAAAACTTTTTTGAAAAATCAATCCCAAACACCTTCTTAATATCTAACCAACAATCCAATCAACGTTTCCAACAAAATCATACATTAACCACCATCTAACTAACTACTAACTAACTTTCATGCATATTGCATTCTTCTTCTTGTTGTTCACTATTTGACACCTCCACCGCTTGTGGCTGCACTCCATCGGCCGGATCGACCTGCGGCTCCGACACATTGCTTCGGCCACCCTCCACCACCACGACGGGCACGGCCACCCGTGGCGGAGGAGGATCGACCCTGCCGTCGATACATGTGGCACATTTGGTCTCCATCCACCCTTCAAAGTCATATTGCACGTGACCCATGACCCGACGACCCGAACAAAGCCTCCCTATCATTACAGCCAATGTACCCAATACCATAATAACCGCAAGTGCACTTATTACCGGTCCCACTGACCCATGAAGCGAATGTGGTTTGTATGCTTGTTCTTGGGTCGGGTCTAGGACTGGTGTGGTTGACATTTTTATAAATTTCTTGAAAATCACATTCAGTGTTTCAAGAGAAATTTTGAAGAGTGTGAGTGACTGAATGTGTGTGTGTGTGAATTTGATTAGGGTTTTGAAGAGTGTGAGTTGAATTCAAGAAAGTAAGAAACAGTAAGTGTGATTTCAAGAGATTTTCACATTTGTGTGTGTGTGAGAGAGTAAGGTTAGTAATAAAGAGGTGGAGGGACACTATGGTGGTGTTTGTTTTTCTCCAAGAAGCACTTCTGACCTCTTTTGTCTGCGCCGCGCAGACGCGGGCAGACGTTTGGGGCGGGCAGACTGTTTGTTTTTCGGAAGACATTTCACTCCAAAAGCTCTTTCTGACCTCTTTTTGGTGCAGACTTGGACCAAAGTCTTCTAAGGTCTTCAAAGGTCTTATCCTCTTCTTTTCTCCTCACCCACCACCACCACCACCACCACCACCACCCACTACCACCACCACCACCACCGTCACCCACCCACCACCACCACCTAGCATCGTCCACCACCACCGTTCACCACCACCGTCCATCACCACCACGGTCCACCACCACCACCCACCACCGTCCACCACCACTACCACCACCCACCACCATCACCCACCACCACCACGGTCCACCACCACCACCCACCACCACCACCACCACGGTCCACCACCACTTACCACCGTCCACCACCACTACCACCACCAACCACCACCACCACCACGGTCCACCACCACCACCTACCACCGTCCACCCACCACCACTACCACCACCCACCACCGTCCACCACCACCACCCACTACCACCACCACCACCGTCCACCACCATCACCCACCCACCACCACCACCTAGCATCGTCCACCACCACCGTTCACCACCACCACCGTCCATCACCACCACGGTCCACCACCACCACCCACCACTACCACCACCCACCACCACCACCCACCACCACCATCACCCACCACCACCACGGTCCACCACCACCACGGTCCACCACCACCGTCCACCACCACTACCACCACCACCCACTACCGTCCACCCACCACCACTACCACCACCCACCACCGTCCACCACCACCCACCACCATCACCCACCACCACCACCGTCTACCACCAGACTGCTGTAAAAACTCAATTTATTTAAATTTAAGTTTATTTGAGCAGCCTGCAGACGTTAACAAACAAACAGTCTTCTTCTTGCAGACTGCAGACCTTTTCCTGCAGAAAAAACAAACAGCACCTATGAAAAGTGAAGTGTGGGGGGGGGGGGAATCTAAAGGACATTTTGTGGTACATCAGTACTTGGTCAATGGTGGTATTTTGTTGGTCTACAAAAGTCATTTGATCTTGGATGTTCACATGCTGTTTCAATAAAGATCCATTTATGTCCCCTTTAAGTCAAAGACCATAATGAATATTGAAGGGAGTGATACAGAATATCAGTTAAAGTAAATATGATTTCGACTTTTTCCCCTCAATTTATTCAAGTTTTTATAGCTCTGTTGATGATATATCGTTGTGTAGGGCATGTACAATATGATTGATTGAACTATACCTTTTGTTGTTTTTTTTTAACATAATGTTCATTTAATATAAATAGTAAATTACATTAGGACACAAGGCACACGAGCAATATGCTACGTTGTTACCCTTTTCTGAATAGCAAAACTTAGTCTACTAAAAACAAACCCCTTGGGAGTCGAAATATTATTGTAAACAACCCGTCTGACTCTGACCAGGAAGCGAATAACTTTCGACGCCAAAGAGCCAAAAGTATCAAAAGTCATGGGGACAAGGACGTGTTGATTATCTTCATAAGCTCTAACATCTTTTTCAACTTTCTTTGACTATGCCCTCATAATTGTTTGCCCATCCACAAACCCATTATCTCGAAACTCGGCTAGGGGGGGACACACCCGTGAGGCCCACACAAGCGTGTTTCTCACCAGCCCAGCCAAACACGAGCACGTCCGCTGGATGTAGGGTATATCTCCCCTCCGTCATGTCCGTTAGAAAATTAATAGGCGCTTACTTCTTGGTCGATATCCCGGCTCACCTAAGTATATCCCTTAATGGATCATGAACCAAGTCGTGGAGATATTTGAACCTCGCCAACTCTTTGCAATGGATGGTGTGTTCCCATATTTATCCAGCCAAACTTTAAGACAAACCAGGAAGGTTTCGTTCCTATTTGTATTTTTCAGGAAATTGGAGCTCCAAACCGAAAACAAGTGATTTTGGGTGAAAACAACTAAAAATCATAGATTCCTAAGGATACGAGACTCGCAACATGTTTCCCGTATGTGTAAAGGCCTTTTCAGGGCTTAAATGATCATAAAATTGACCTAGAGTTGACGTAGCACACCCATGCTCACTTGCCCAAAGGTCACGCACGCTAGAAGACAACGCAACCAACTTGGGAGACAAGAAATCTAGCTATGGCAAGATGCACGCCCGTGCAACCCCTTTGGCACGCCCGTGCCAGACACGAAGTACAAACAAGACAGATCTGCAGCAACAGAACGTAAGTGGGGCAGTATGCATGCCCGTGCACACTCATTCTGCACACCTGTGCACTTCCTGGCAGCTCTATAAATAGCAAGCTCACATTAATCATTTGGCATTCCATCTTATGTCTTCTTTGGCCGACTTCCAAGCTTCTTCCAGAGATCTTGGGGTCTTGTGGGAGGCCTTAAGGCCATCCTAATGTCCCACTAAGGTTAGGCCTCGTCCTACCATGATTATCTTGGCCAAGAATGGAATCGTAGGAGTAGTTACATGCAATAAAACATTGAGGTTCTTGAGGATTGCACTAGATACATAGCATCAAGAGGATGGAAGGCTTATCTATGAGCAACCATGATTCTTGTGTTGATCATTCTTTATGGTTGTGTAGGATCGATTTTTCACAAAGAAACGTTTTAATCACACATGATCACACGAGTATAGATGAATTAGGTGCGAAAACCCTAACTATCATGCAAAATGATATAAACCGTAATTAGAACACGTTAGATTTCATTTTCAATACGTATTCATTAACATTAATCAAGATATAACAATTACAGTCACCTATTAATGAAAACAAAACCTTATAGACACTTTCTGAAAACACACACAACACCTAGTCTCGAATGACCAACTGTTACATCTGAAAACAACTCAAACATATATATATAGACGAATTGGTTTGACCCTTCGAGGGTTCGAATCAATTGCTTCGACCTTAGATAATCACGAACCAACATAAAACATCTCATTCGACCTCATACAAAACTGGTTCGACCTTCCATACTTTGGTTCGACCTCACGATCACTCGAACCAAAATCTTGAAATCTTCGATATTATCTTCATTAATCCGAATGCAACAGACACACATATAGAATATGCATCTACAGGTTGTATCTTTCTATTATCTCCGAACCCATTTTGATTTGTAGACTTTTATTATTAGTAATAGTTTATCTTTAGTTATTTGGTGTGTTATCTTCTTAACTAATTCTTGTTTGTTTATCTTTGTGTGTTAGTGCATGTTTGTGTGACAAATGCTTCTCTAGATTAGTTTCGTTTTTGTGTCGGTTGATAGTTTAATTGTAACATACTTGACGGAGTTATAAGTCAAGTATGATAGTCTTTTGTTTGAATCCTAGCTAACATAGTTGATGAATGAAGAGAGCTTAGGAAAGATACCTTTGAGTATCTTCTCCTGAAGAAGAAGATAGTCATCTTCTCCTGAAGGAGAAGATAGAAAAAGGAATCTTTTCCATCTTCTCCTGAAGGAGAAGATAGCCATCTTCTCCTCAAGGAGAAGATAGAAAAAGGCATCTTTTGGTGGGCTTCTTCGTTCAGCCCATGCACTATATATAGGTGCATGGGGTGTAGGCTAGGGTTAAGGTTTTTGTTCAGCAAGCTTGTATTTGATAATATTCCCACTGAAAGTTTATCAATTGACAAGCAGGTTTTAAAGTATTCGTATTGTTCTTCATCGATTCATTGTTTGCATAAACATCTATCAAGGGATTCCGCACCTTGATAGATCTGATCTAGCTTGTAATCGATCCGTTCAAAGGACCTACAATTGGTATCAGAGCATTCATGCTCGATTGTACGGTTCAAGCTTGATTATTACAAAAATTGAATCTACTGTGACTATTCACCTAAAATCTTCTGGCTTAATAAACCTTAATAATCTGTTTAAAATTATCAAATAGAATTAAATAACTGTTATGAAAATAATTGATCTGTGTTTAAATTTTATCGTGATAATAGGAACATTTGTTTGATTTAGTTACAGAAGGCAACAACGACAAAAGCATCTTTTTCATCTTCGCCTTTATACATATAAAAGGCATCTTCGCCTCCTTTCAATTGCCATCTTCGCCTAAGGAATCCTTCCTAGGCATCTTCGCCACTTTTTTATTATTCCATTTTGATCCCATCTTCGCCTAAGCCATTTATAAATGCATCTTCGCCCCTAAGCCATTTATAAAGATTCCATCTGCCTTGTATCTTTGTTTTGACAATTGCATCTAAATTTTGACAATTCAATGATTATTATTTTTATAATATCGTTTCCTATTTTTTATTTATTAATGATTCACGTAAAGTACAATTGCATCTTTGTTTCCCACTTTTAATATTTAGTTTTTTTTTAATTCGTTTTCTCTAAATTCGTTTTTTTTTTATTATTTATTATTTATTTATTGGGTTATCGTTTCGTTTAAATTGGACTGTGGCTTTGGACTTAATCATTGAACTTATACTTTAACCTTGAACCTTAAATCGAACTTGGACTTTGGACCTATACTTGAATCTTGGACATTTAAGATTAATTTAAATTATTTTTAAAATGTCAACTCTAAACAAGTTTCTTGAGATGGACCATGAGGTAGGAAAGTCTAACTCTCCACCAAAAATGATATCGGTAAATGACTATTATTGGTGGAAGGACAGGTTTGAAGAATGGGCAAGGTTTTATATGATGAGAGGATGGATTTGCATAAGAGATGGTTACATACCACCATCCAGAGATGTAAATGGTCGAACTGTTAAGGTTGACTTTAAAAATATGGATGAAGAAGAAAAGCAAATGTTCGAAGCTGAGAACAAAGCACATGCTGCCATCACAATGAGCATGCCACAAGAGATATTGCACACGTTTAGAAAATATCAAAATGCACAAGATTTGTGGGAAGCTCTCGAAAAACGGTTTCAGGGAAATGATAATGTTAAGAAAAATAGAGTTGATTTACTCAAGAAACAGTTTGCTGTCTTTAGGGCATTCACAGGTGAAACCCTAGAAGAGATCATCACGAGATACTACCATCTTGTTACGGAACTGGAGAACTTCAAGATTGAGCACACTGATGTAGAGATGACCACCAAGATTCTGGATGCATTGCCTGCAAAGTGGGAAGTTTATACTCTTCTCATTAAAGAGAATCCTGAATTCGCCACCTATACGCTTGATGATGTTATAGGAAAGCTTAGAGCCTATGATTTGGCGATGAAGAGGAAGGATGAAGGTTCTGATCAGGTTCAAGATCCGGGAGTGTATTATGGGAAATCGTCATCCAAATCCTCATCCGGTGGCACCTCAAGCAGCAGTGGGAATGCAACTGCATTCTTCTCAGGAGAAAATTCTGGTAACATTATGTTAGATTCTGATGGTGAAGTTTGTTTTGTATCTGTTTCAGGTGAGTCAACGAAAGTGAAGGACATTCCCTCAGGAAGAGACAAAGGAAAGAGCACTGCTGAAACCAAATGTGATCACAAGTCATGCAAGTCTATGCCAATGAGTGTGAAATCAGCAGAAGAGCAGCTTGCTGTTTTGTCTTCCTTTGTAGCTTCCTACGAAAACTACATACAAGGGAAAATAAACGATCCGGCAGTTTTTGATGAAGACTATGATCAAATAGATACGGATGACTTAGAAGAAATGGATTTGCAGTGGAATCTTGCTATGATCTCCAGAAGAGCAAAAAGGTTCATGGACAGAACTGGAAGAAAGCTAGTGGGAGGTCGAGCTGGATTTGACAAATCAAAGGTGAAATGCTACAACTGCTACAACTTCGGTCACTTTGCAAGAGAATGCTCCAGACCAAAGAACCAGAACCAGAATCAAAATAATACTATCAGGCAAAGCTCGTCAGTGGGGCCATCTCAAAGCAACACTAGCCCTAAGGCCCTAATGGTAGCAAAACCTGATGGTACGTATGACTGGAGTTGTGTGCTCGATGGTACTGATGGATCGAGCAATCAGGCATTCATGGCAGAGATTGTGGAAGAAAAGTCTGAAAGTGATGGAGAATCTGGTGTCGAGACTAAAGAGAAAGAAAGTACAACTGAAGAGGTTGAAGCAACCAAGATTGAAGAGGAAGCTGTTAAGGAGTCAACTGCACAGGTGCTGGATCTGACAGCATCAACTGAGGGTATGTCTGCTAAAGAATTCATGGCTTACATGGCAGACTTGTCCTCCAATGAGAAAAAGGTACTCCTTCCTCTACCTCTAGTTGTAGAAGCTTGTAATAAATGTGTTGATTATGCTGAGCGTATATTGTTACTTGTGAAAGAAAATGATAACGTAGCTGAGCATAATAAATCACTAGTTGTGCTTTTAGACAAAGAGAAAGAGTTTAACATAGGCAATAAGATTAGAGAAGGGAACCTGAAAACCTCCCTTAATGCTGCTAAGAAAGATCTAAAAGAACTTAACTATGCTCTTAGGGAAAAGATAGATTACCTTAATCTAACACAGTTGGCCTTAGTTGATAAACAAGAAGAGATTGCTAAGAAAAACGCTGAAATAGACCAACTTAAGGTTAAGGTAGCTAATCTGAATAGGCAGATAGATCAAGTTCGCAGCTCAAAATATCTTATAAGTGCCTTAATAGATTCTGGAAGAGACACCAAGAAGTTTATTGATGAAAAAGGTGGATTAGGTTACCAAGATGTACCACCTCCTGTAACTGGAAACTATTCGTTTCTACCAACTGAGAAGGAGGTAACAGAAGAAATCTGTAAACCTAAGATAGATGAGAAGAAAGTTGATGTAAGTGAGAGTGAGATTAGTACTGAGAGTGGTAGTTCATCCAGTGTGTCTGAGGATGAACAAACAGGTGAAGTGTTTAAGAACAGTACTGGGTCGGGGGTTAATAAAACTAATCCAGTTAAAATTAACTCAACTGAATCAAAGACTCAACCCAAAAAGGCTGAACCAAAATCGATTTTGCAAAATCCTAAATTTGTTAAGAAAAGTGAAGCCAAAACTGAAATTACACAGGGTAATGCTGAATGTTCAGGCAACACTTCACCAAAATCTGCTAGCAATGAGGGATCGACCTCAAGGGGACAATACAAAAAGCCCCTTGAGAAGCGATCCTGTTTTAAATGTCATCAAAAAGGTCATGTAGCTAGCATGTGTACTGTGAAGAAGAAAAATAGCACTGTCTCAACTGATGCAAAGAAAGGTGAGACTCCTGCTAAGTCTGAAAGCAGGAAAGAGGTAAGCAACTCTGCAAAGAAATCTTTGCAGAGACAACTTGAGAAAGAATCAGGCGGTGGGTCTAGGGATCCTGG
Organism: Ambrosia artemisiifolia; assembly: GCA_032199755.1. Taxonomy (NCBI): domain Eukaryota; kingdom Viridiplantae; phylum Streptophyta; class Magnoliopsida; order Asterales; family Asteraceae; genus Ambrosia; species Ambrosia artemisiifolia. Next base: position 52,747,561 of record CM063515.1, on the reverse strand, counting down.
AAAACGCCTAGTAAACAAGAATTTTGAAAAACCAGCGTTTATCCCTAGACAGGTAAGTGTTGGCCAGACAAGCACATCTGGTGCTCAACTATTTACGCAGGCAGTACCTGCAAATGCCAACAAGTACCAACCACCTCATAAGCAACAACGTCACCAAAATCCACAAGGTGACAAGTTTAATTCTGTAAATAATTATAATAATCAAAAGGGTTATAGGGATAGACAGTATTCAAATAACCAACATTTTTCAAGAAATAACTATAATCAGGGATACTTCAACAGAGGGAGTTATCCACAAAATAACAATAACGGGCCAGTGAATCAAAGAGGATATCACAATTCTCAGAATCAAAGGCCCTACAGACATTATAACCAAATGAACAGAAACAGTCCACCAAGATCCAGGACTCCAGTGGGGAGTGATGGATATTGGAGGGATTTCACTGTAGTTGATGAAATGGGACGACCCAAGACTTTCACAGCTTGGGTCCCCTACTCTAACTAATCTTCGTAGTGAATGCAGGAGTTGCTGAGGAGGGTTATCAACTGGTGGTATGTTGATAGCGGCTGCTCTAGGCATATGACAAGGGAGTTGAGATTGTTTATTGAATTTATGAAATGTGATGGAGGGTACATGAATTTTGCAGGCGCCAAAGGCAGGAGCATCTCAAGAAAAGGAGAAGATTTTCTGCTGGTGCAGGTGTACGTTAATGACATCATCTTTGGGTCACCAAATGATGACTTTTGCAAGGAATTTGAGCAGGTCATGAAAACGAAGTTTAAGATGAGTGCTATGGGGGAGGTATAGTTTTTCCTCGGTCTACAGATGGATCAGAAGGCAGATGGAATGTTCATCCATCAAACTAAGTATGTGCATGACATCCTGACTCGTTTCAAGATGAATGATTGCACACCTTACTATACTCCTCTACCGGTTAATCACGGTCTCGGTCCAGATACTGAAAGCGACAAATATGTCGACCCCACAGAGTACCGGGCAATGATTGGTTCACTCATGTATCTTACTGCTTCTAGACCTGACATTATGTTTCCAGTTTGTCTTTGCGCCAGGTTCCAGGCAAATCCAAAGGAGTCACATATGATTGCGGTCAAACGGATCATGAGATACCTTAAGGGGAAACCCAGATTAGGTCTCCGGTATCCATCAGATGGTGGATTAGATCTCTTATCCTACACCGACTCAGACTACGAAGGATGCAACCAGAACAGAAAATCAACGATTGGTGGATGTCAACTACTTGGGGGGAGACTCGTATCCTGGCAATGTAAGAAGCAGACTTCTGTAGCGGTGTCCTCATGTGAGGCTGAATACGTTGCAGCTGGTAGCTGCTGTTCATAGGTTTTGTGGATACAGCAACAAATGCGGGATTACGGTTTGAATTTTCTAAATACTCCCATTATGATTGATAACCAATCTACCATATCCATAACTGAAAACCCAACCAACTTTTCTAAAACTAAACATATTCATATCAGACATCACTTTATAAGAGATTGTTTTGAAAAGAGAATGATTCATTTAGAAAAAGTTGACACAAAAGATAATTTGGCAGACCTTTACACCAAGGCATTTGACAGGGCTCGTTTTGAACTGTTGGTGCAACTGAACGGGATGAGGAATCCTGAATGATTTTACGTTTCCTATAAGTTTCTGAAGTTTTTGTAAATATTTTTCTGTTAAAAAAAAACGAGTTGTCACTGAGCAAAAGAAAAGATATGATAGTACATCAGCTGCTTGACTGTCGCACTTAAAACAGAACAGAGAACTTAAACTGCTAAGTGCGACTGCAGCTTCATCATGTGATATACCAGTAGGCAGACTTACAATGCGTACTCAGTCCTCAATAATAATAATAGCAAGAGCTGGACTGTGGTACATGTGGGGAACATAACATCGGCGTACGATTTTATGATCTTAATTCTTGCGTTGATAGATTGCCAAAATTAGAGGTTTCGGGTCTTTATATTGTTGATCTATCCGGGGATAACCTGGCTGCCCTTCTGCTGCATCCAGAAATATGCTGACCTAGGCACAGCCAGGATATCTTAAAAGAGCAAATTCAGAGGATAAATGCCAAAACCCAATATGCTAAACGGCTATATCAAACAGCCCAAAGCTAAAATTCGTACCAAAATGGTATTTGCCCTAACCCTGGTTGAGAACACACCGGTCACTTTGCTGCATCCAGATATATGCTGACCTGTACACCCGTGTGTCTCGTACCTTGTAAATTATACGGATACCAGCAATATACTCACCTGTTACGATGAAGCTTTGTGCATACCTTGATCGCGGGGGTATGTCATGTTGTGGGACACGTAATACCTACAGTCAAATGCTCACAATCGTAATAAGGAAAGTGAGGCTTTGAAGGCAATGATGTAAGTTTGTTTAAGTGGATCCATATACTGGTAATCGCCTTGGACTGTGACTGTGCTTATAATAATTTCCCTTTAATTATTCTAACTCGTGTGTTCAGTCTTGTTCTAGCTGATATGATCTTTTCGCCGGTGACATTTCAACAAAAATAGAGTGTTTATATTATTGAATTTTATTTCATTTCACTTTATTAGTGTTTTTATTTCTTTTAGTTGTTTATAAAAAAAAACAAAAAAAAAATTAAAAAAAAAATGACAAAAAGATTTTCTATTTTTCCACTTCAGGTCTTAATGCACGGGAAATGGTCATTTAAGGGAGTACTCGTTCTGTTCGAGAAAACGTCTCGTTTTCGTACCAACCAAATTTTCTCAAAAGCCAAGTCATTGCTTCGTTACAAATTACTAAAAACTGAAACTTTTCGGGCATGGATTTATGTTCAAGGCCCAGTTCTGAAAAATGTTGGGTGAAGTTGTTCAAAAACTGTTTTCAATCCATAAGGCCCAATTCAAATTAATGAATATTTTAGTTGTTTTGTTAATGTTTGGAAAGTGAGATTTTTGCAGACTCGCCACAGAGGTCGGAACCTCCTACTGATACTGTGGAGGAGAAACAGAAGAGAGATGATGATAAGACTGGCAAAGACTATCAACCAGAGAATTATGATGATGATGGTGATGATGATGTTCTACCTCTCCGGACTCGTCAGAGGAAGAGAGGAGGAGTTGTTTTTCGTGAGCCAAGCTCACAGATGCCATCAGCAACCTTAGCAGTCACAGTACCACAACAACCACCACTTACAGGCAAAAGATAGAGCTTCGATACAGACACTTCTTCAACAGAATGTTGCGTTGATGAAGCAATTGCAGGCTCAGGGGGAGAATGTGACGTGTAAGGGTGATGAACTGATGATGATCCCGACAATGATCCAAACCGCTCTGCGGGGAGTGAGCCTCCAAGTGCTTCAACAAAATTTGGTGTGCAAGCTACTACTCAGGGGGAGTCGGGTACTGGAATTGAAGTTATTGGTGCTGGTGATCCAGGGAAGAGATGCAACAGAAAACCTCAAAGAGACTGGATTACTTTCTGAAGAATTAGACAGTGAAGATATGTATGATTTGGAAGAAGTTGAGATTATTCCAGATTATCTTGAAGATTGAAGACTGCAGGAGGTTGAAGATCTAGAGAGCATTCGTCAAGGGGGAGTTTGTTAGTGCATGTTTGTGTGACAAATGCTTCTCTAGATTAGTTTCGTTTTTGTGTCGGTTGATAGTTTAATTGTAACATACTTGACGGAGTTATAAGTCAAGTATGATAGTCTTTTGTTTGAATCCTAGCTAACATAGTTGATGAATGAAGAGAGCTTAGGAAAGATACCTTTGAGTATCTTCTCCTGAAGAAGAAGATAGTCATCTTCTCCTGAAGGAGAAGATAGAAAAAGGAATCTTTTCCATCTTCTCCTGAAGGAGAAGATAGCCATCTTCTCCTCAAGGAGAAGATAGAAAAAGGCATCTTTTGGTGGGCTTCTTCGTTCAGCCCATGCACTATATATAGGTGCATGGGGTGTAGGCTAGGGTTAAGGTTTTTGTTCAGCAAGCTTGTATTTGATAATATTCCCACTGAAAGTTTATCAATTGACAAGCAGGTTTTAAAGTATTCGTATTGTTCTTCATCGATTCATTGTTTGCATAAACATCTATCAAGGGATTCCGCACCTTGATAGATCTGATCTAGCTTGTAATCGATCCGTTCAAAGGACCTACATTGTGACAGGTTCAACTAGTGGTTAACTTGATAAACCTCTAAAATAACCCTAACTTAAATAATAAAATTAACTATCATGGGGCCCGTATTGCTTCTGGTAGTCCCGAGCTAGATCTAAGGCAAGGAAACCGGTAGTGAGACAGATCCTTGGAGTTTCTGATATCCAAACCAGGTTCTAAGAAATGGCTTCTGAGTGGGCCAGATCCGAGTGACACGTTTCTGGTTCTTACCAGATGTATAAATGACTTTCTTTGCAAAGGGAGGATTCCCTACAGGTGCATCAGTTATCTTCAGATTGCACACCATTAGGATTATATTCCACCTTTGTTAAGGACTTCATTCATCTCGGGAGGTTATGGGTTGGTTTTGCCACGTAATCACTAAACCAGACTTAAATTTACCCGACCAATAAATTATTAAGTTGTCATTTTGAAGATAAATAAATCAAGAATACTTTATCTAGTTCTCGTTAGTACAAAGCCGTTAATCTACTTAGAGGATACGTTGTCCCTCATGCTGACTGTAAGAGAGACTCTTCGGTGTTCAAAAGTCGTCTCCTATGTAAGGCGTACGTTGTCGCTAGGGTTGACTGTAAGAGAGATCATTCGGTACGGGAAGCGAGAGCTAAGTGAGGTGGACCAAGCCTCTACTATAATTTAAGGAGATAAATTAGAGGACCCAGTGCTTAAACGAGTGGCTTGGCGGTGGATTGGGAAGTACCTGGAATGCAGGACTCAAACGGCGATAATACAAGTCTTCATAGTTATGTGATAGTGCGCATCTTGGACACACCACTCATCAGCGGCGCTGTTTCTCTCAAATCTCAGAATCAAACTTTCCAAAAAGCTGCACAACAGTGTGAGTTGGAAAGACCAAATTGTCAACAGGAGAACGACGGCTTACGGGCCAGTAGTTCGAAGACACCTGTATGAGGACTCGTACACTTCCGTTGTGCGTGACCCATAGAGTTGCCAGAACGTCATCCCTTATTTATTTTCTCATCCCCAACTCTGAATGGACCGTTCACCTTTGTCCTCCTCACCGATAATTAACCTTAACACAACTACTATAATAAAATTGACTACTTATACGGAGGGTCGCTGAGATATGCATGTTTACTATCCCTACTATTTTTAACCTTTTATTTTCAAAACCAAAAACTTTTTCAAAAACTAGTTTTCTTTTAGAACCCTCCGTTTTATTTTCTTTTTCAAACCCGATTAATTAATGTGATGAAAGGTTGAGTAGGGGAAAGTGTGTTATCTGGAATACGATACTCGATATTTACCCTTAAAAACTATACTATACACGTCAGGTCTCTATCTATGTGTTGGTTTTAATTTTTAAGTAATTATTGTTTACTTATAAATTTAATTTTTTTTAACGGTTTAGTAAAAATTAATCTTTTTCTCAATACCAATGTTTTGAAATCAAAACACCAAGTTTTTAACACCAGAAAAAATGATATATTTTTTAATTACTAAAACCAGGCACATCAACGCTCATGTAGCAAAAACTTGCCAACTCCTCATTGTGACAAACTTGAAACTTTGGAAAAGTGTGAAGGTCAGATCTCAGGTCCTTTTCTTTACTAACTCTGATATTTTATATTTCCTATAGATTGATTTGTTTCTTGATTGTGATTTTCTTATGGTTGGGATTTTTTCAAACGTTGGTGGTTTTTTTATATCACTTTTCGGTCTTCATATTAAGGGGAATCTTTTACCGAGTTGGGTCCCCAATTTGTTTTTACTAGGAAATTTTGTTTGGGGAAAAGTACTATCCGTAGAAGTTTAAATAACAAGCATAACACAACTACTTGGTTTATCTTGTCCCTCACCTTATACCAAAGGTACAGTGTTGGGATCTTTTACCCTTGATGTCCAACCGTAAATGAACGAAAAAGAGTATTGGATTTCGGCATGTGTCCTTTTCAACGAAGGAAAACAGTGATTACCAATCCTACCAAATGATGTATGCAAGAATAGCTCAAGGTTCCCGAGCATCCGTATTTGGTTTGTGTTATTTTTAATGTTCTTACATCATATTAGACATATTAAGGATCCCGAGCATCTGTATTCGCTAGAATAGTTTAAGGTGAGTACGGAAGACATTGTTGAGCTCGATGACAAGCGTAGTTATGTTCGGTAAGATCTACTTGGACCTTATGATAATAATGTTATTAGGAAGAGGAAATATAATTAGTTTGTTGCATGGTTACTTTCACGCCAACGGTTGAGCATTGTAGTATGGTGAGTATAATTGGATGTTTACATAGTTATTTCACTCAGTGGTATGTTTAACTTATTTACTCTTTCCGTGTGTTTACTAATATTAGTTTTTTTCAACCCCGGGACGCTCCCAGGATATAATCTAGTAAATTTTAATAATGAAATATAGGTTCAAGCATATCTTATTATTTCTCGTTGATTTCTTACAAGTTCATCATCATAATCAAGATGACTTTACATAGCCCCACATTTAATTGTTTTCATTTTCTTGGGGTGAAACATGTTAAACTTGTAAACTTAAACTTTTATAGAATTCATCCATGTGTCTTATGTGATTCTATTTGTTGCATGTCTTAAAACAAACTAAGTAGCCTCAACTAACACTTGCATAATTATTAACTATGTACAAGCCAACAGTAACGATATTAGATCTATTTGATTGACAACCCCTAGAATCGTTGACCATGCCTATACGGAGCGTGAGTAACTGAAACCAAAACAATAAACTATGGTGAACCCGAAAGGGGAGAGGCCGGTAACTATAAACTTTGGTGAACCCGAAAGGAGAGGGACCGGTAACTATGTCAGTTTAGGTTTGGTTATGCGCCATTTTACCTTTGTGTTGTTTTTCACATATTGAATTGGATGCTCTTAGACACATGAATTGTTAAACTTAAACTTGTTTACTATGATATCCAAAACCTATGTATGTTCACCAACTATTTATAGTTGACCCCCTATTTTTCCAACTTAACATGTTTAAGGGATAATTGTTGCTTGAAGTTTCACAAGCTTTGGATCACTTAGGAGCTTTGAACTTAGATTAACTTAAATCAAATATTGTTCAGATCATTAGTAAAAACTTGTAAATATTTGTTTCTTGTGTGGATGTTGTAATTCAAATAAAAGAGTATTTGAACTTTAATAGTGCCATGAGCTATTGAACAATTGTCACTATGTGGCACCCTCGATGTTTCCACCATCGAGGTGTTACATATGGACAAAGGTAAGCACTGAGGGTGTCGAATACGAAGTTAAATCAAACGCTGAAGTGACTTAACCTCAAGAAATGCACACTAGAACAAACCATCTATACAAAGAGGAGTAACGCTTGTACACTATTTGTTGGAGTATGTTGATGACTTGATAGTCATAGGAACTGCAAAGGTAGACATAGATCACTTCAAATCCCAAATGGATGAAACTATGAAATGAGAGATCTGGTATTGTTGGCTTACTATCTCAAAACATAAATTACTCAAGGAAAAGGCGAAACTACACTAAAGCAAACCGGGTATATAAACAAGATTTTAAAGGATATCGATATGATAAACAACAACGAGACCATGATTCCAATGGACACGGGGACAAAGTTGACAACAATAAAAGGAGGAGATTCGCTAGATGCGACACATTATAAAAGTCTGATTCGATGTCTCAGGTACTTATTGCATACAAGACTAGATCTAAGTTATTCATTTGGATTTCTTAGTACATTCATGCAAGAACCAAAGGAGCAACGCTTGAAGGCAATAAAACAAGTGCTACGTTACATCAATTAAACCAAGGAGCATGGGATTATGATGTGTGAAATGTGTACTAAATAAATTGGTCAAGTTCTAAAAATGGAAAAACTGCTAAACCACACACTATCGGCAAGTGTACGTGTCGAAAAGTAGTAAAACAAGTAACTCCGAGTATCGAACCGTGGACACAAATCTAGCGACTCTTGGTACTAAACCTCTACCTACTCCTAGCCTAATAATTTGGTTTTTGAGAAAATTCTTTTTAAACTAAATAATAAATAAAACAATTAAATCAACTAAGACAGAACACTGATAGGGATAGGAAGCAGAACAGACAGCTTGGAAAACTGGAGAGAAACTCAGATAATATGAAAAACAACTACATAGGTCTAGAATCCTACCGCAACTCACAACTCTCGGAAATAGATAATGGAATGGCTACCGGGTTCCTAAGGATACGACTGACTCAAAAAAACCCTAAAGAATGCTAGATCACCTCCTGTTCTCACTAGGAAAAGCTAAGGTACTCAAAAGACTTGCTCACCTCCCAATCTCACTAATCCCAACACACCCAAAAGTGTGAAGGAGTTATCTAAGGTTGTTGACAAAAACTAGAATTTGCTAGGGAAACTAAGGTAAACAAGCAAGGATCTCCTCCTGATCTCACCTATACCCAAAACCTATGACCTAGACGAATCAACACTCTATCTCCTCCCGGTCTCACGAGTAGCAAAACACAAATTTCAAAGGCTTACAAGGTTAACTTAGAAACATAAAATCAACTCTAAATTCAATTATTAATCACTTTCCACACAAGCAAACAGATGGGAATAAGGTAAGCACGATACGCTCCCACAGATACACCTCTATACACAAGTTTTAGTAGCAAAATAATAGAGCTCAACCATATTCTTAAAATTATGCCTACTATTTCCTGATTTCATTACAATATGATGTTTGCGAGATCATAGCGGTGTCATGCATTAACCTTCATACTGGCCAGGTATGAAAGCAATACATGATACACACCATGCTACCTCCAACTTCCATATAGTCCTTCCATCAAAAAGTTTGGCATACCAATCATATACATCCTCTATTATCCTAGCCTTCGCCTACCAAGCCTGACACTATTACTTAGCACTACTCCTAGTTTAAGTCTAGACACTTCAATGAGTACCTAATTCTCTTAAACTAAAGCTCTGATACTAACTTGTCACACCCCGCCCAGGTCGGGGCACTTACAGTGACTAGTCGGCGCAAACTTAAAGCGGAAATGTAATCTCATTACATAACTTGAGTATTTATTACAAGCCAATGCGATCCGAGTACCACCAATCTAAACATGCTTAACTATAATAAGATGAACTGTCTAAAGCATTCCAACTCTCAGCTAGGAAATCCCATTCCTTACACCATCAACCTGTGATACATGCTCGGGTAATAAAAATGTAGAGGATCGTTTTTACAAAAACAAGTTAGTTGATCATACAAGTCTACTAATCCAGGTGCGGAAACCCTATATCAGTTACAAAATGATAGTAATCGAATCAAACACACGAATTCACCTTTCCAACATCCATTTCATTCATAAACAATTGATATAAACTTTACAATTAGTGTTTAAGATGAAATAATCACGTTCTAGACACTTCCTGAAAACCTAGAGAGAAACCAGACCAAACACACTAACACAAATGACAAAAGTTAATTAGAAAACAAAATTTTGACTTTATATATGGCTGCACATTCGACCCCACGATGTGGTCGAATGTGCACGTTCGACCCGATACATAATTCGAATCAACACTTTAATCTTCAACTTCTTCATTCGACCATCATATTCTTCCTTCGACCATTTCTTCTACATTCGACCTTCCTAAAACTCTCCTTCGACCCCACGTTTTATCTAAAACAAACTAAAATGTACAATCCAAAGCATTAGTTGCAAAACGTGAATCTACAAAAAATACGTTAGCACACAGCTGGTGAGTCACATAAACCGACTCATCAGTAAAACAACCCCATAAACAGTTTATTGATCAAGTATGAGCTCCTTGCATGTCACCATAATCATATATCCGGCCTAAGCATTATATATTCACACATACAGCGTAAAACACACCCCATATAGATGTACGTGTATGTCCATGCATGGAAAATATAATGATCATTATAATATATATAACACCCTGGATGCCACACCTATGGTTCGATGCATATACATGATCAATCACCACCAAAACAATTTTATGAGCAAGTATCAGGTTTTGAAAATAGTACAACCAGGTAATATTTCAGGGTCCTGATACAATTATACCACCCCTAAGTTAGGTAATAGTATACCAAACTAATTATTATTACGGTTGGATATTGGTTAGCGCTACCTTACTTAAGCATGGGTGATCAGTCCATTCCTAACTAAGGCTAGGCTACCCAATACCCACCCCCAATAATAATCTAATACTTAAATATAATAACACTACACTAATAATAATAATAATAATAATAATAATAATAATAATAATAATAATAATAATAATAATAATAATAATAATAATAATAATATAAAATAATAATGAACTAAACATAACTTAAATGAGAACATACCTCACAACTATCTACGGCCAGTTGGTGTAGTGTCTCCCTTACTCATGCTCCTACTCGTACTCTAAAAATGACTAATAACAATACCCAACAGGGTATCGTAGGCTCAGGATTCTCTTATACTAGCGTTCCCAAATTAACTTAAATTCTAAATGAATACCACATATTCTTATTTATAGTAGAGCCTGGCCTATTATTTTCTTTGTACAGTCGATGTGGGACTCATAAAACTTATATTTGTTAAACTTTCGATGTGGGATATCTTTCTAAGTTTCCCATAATTCTGATGTGGGACAGAATAACCTTCCTACACTTCCAAGATGTGATTCAAGCACACACACATCCACCTAATATTACTTTCATTTCGATGTGGGACCAACATATTATAAGTTTAGTAACTTTGATGGGGATAAATGTACGCATAACATTTAACATTTCAATTGTTAAGTTTTTAATATATTATATTATTATAATTATTTTAGCTGCTTTGCTCGTTTTTTCGTATAACTTTTGAATTATAACGTTGTACAAAATTCCAAATATACCGCTTAAACGGGCTAATTTTTCTCTACGCGTCAACCTAGGTTTTATTAAAAATGGAGCAGGGTCAAATACAATATAATATATAATATAATTACTAAACGATCCCATATAATAGTAATTAATCGCCTAGATCTCACATCTCAAATAATCTTGTTATACGTCACTTACTCGTTAACTCATTTTAAATACACAAATATCCATCTCACCTGTTATTGGACTTGTTTTGACGGTTAATGACCTGTTTCATCACTAATAAATATGAACCAACACATTTTGTTTATATAACAAAAACGGGATGTTACATATTTTACCAAAACATTAAGCTAAAAATATAATATCCAAAACCAAAAGTCAGAAGTTACAAAATATTCATCAATACGACCTAGGTAGCGTAAATATTTAGCTACTCATCATATTCAACATAACACATAAAAATAAATAATAAACATGACTAAAGAAAAATATAAAACGAAAGAACAATGGTTCAAATACATAAAAAGTATAAGAGTCGAACCCAACGTACTTCATATAAATAAATCCCAGACTCCCAAGCTTAAGCTCTCAAAAATCAATCAAAATGGTGTTGTTCGAATTGGATCCAGATCTGTCGTCAATGATGTCCTACACGACGCGTGCTTTTTTTCTTTATAGAATCACCATAATTGGTCTGTATTAACTAAAACTAGGATTTCTATCTGCATGCGTTGCGGCGTGTTGGGTGATTCCTGCTTCATCTTGAACTGTTTCTTTACTCGGTTAAGCTGCACAGAACTGATTAAGAGTTGTATCATGTACATCCGACGTTTATAATTGAAAATTTTAACAACAAAAGGCAATATGTTTTATCAAGATTTTTGATATAATGGTTTATGTCTCATGAGTTGCAGTACATGTAGGTAATATGTTTTATCAAGTTTATAATTTTTAGGTTAATCTTGAAGATATAGTCTTGGCAAAAAAAAAAAAAAAAAAAAAGTTGGAAAAACAATTACAAAAACCAAGTCTAGAACTTGTGACCTCCCCCGAGGAAAATGCACCTGAAACAACTACATCATCAACCCAAATTGTCTTTTATTCTAAACCCATTATATATAATATGAAATAAAGCTATGTAAATGAAAAATTAAAAAACTCCAACTGGTCTCGAACTCGTGACCTCATGTAAGGGGAGAATACACATCAAACCACTCCACCACAAAGTTAACTTTGTTTTTGAAATGAAACCAATTATATATATTATTAAGTAAAGAAGAAAAAAAAATATGTTCCAAGTGGTTTCAAAAGGTGGTATTGAACCCGTGACCTTATCTAAGAGGATCACACATCACACACGAAACCACTCCATCACCTACGCAAGTTTGGTTTTGTAATGTAAGTTTTTTTTTATTCTAAATCAAAGATGGAAAAAACAAAAAAAAAATATGTTCCAGGTGGTATCGAACCCGGGACCTTATCTAAGAGAATCACACATCATACTTGAAACCACTCCACCACCTATGTATGTTTGGTTTTGTAATGGAAGTTATTGTTTTTATTCTAAAGCAAAGATGGAAAAATAAAATATATGTTCCAGATGGTATCAAACCAGGGACCTTATCTAAGAGGAGCACAAAGCACACTTGAAACCATTTTTTATTATTTTTTTAAGGAACGGTAATTAAACAAATTATCAAACATTATTTAAAACCGTAAAATAAATAGTAGAAACACCTAAAATATTATAAAACGTCCTCTCATAGCTCTCCAAACCTCGACCCTCGGGTAGTTATCATCGTATAGGTTTCGGTATTCGTTACGGGCTTCTTCAATCCATCCATCTTAGTTTAAAGCCGGATTGTGGTGCATCCAATTAACAACTAATTGTTGAAATACTTCGCACTTCGCCTTTAAAGATACAAACTTTCCATGTATCGCGTCTGTTGAACGATTGTTTTCACCCGTTTGTTCATTGAATTTTGTGGCAACCGCTTTCCAAAAACTTTGCCTTCACTGGTGTCCTTGCTCTTGAACATAAAGATAGCTATTCACCAAGGCGAGTTCATCCTCCAAGGTCCAGATTGATGCTCGCACACGGTTTAGTGGGGGCGGGATTGGATTAGGATTTGGGTTTTGGTTTGCCATTTATGATCAACTTGAATCTGGACAATTGATTATTTTGATTAACGGTTTAGTGGGGGATGGATTGGATTTGGATTTACCATTTATATTAGATTAACGGTCAAAAAATTGTTACCGTTTTAATTAAATTCATTCAAACGGTCAAAAAGCAATAAAATAATACTAAAAAACGACCGTTGCAATTATTATCATTGGTTACCAGCCCGTTACCTAGAACCAGCAAACGGTTCACGAGACCACTACCAGCACGGGTGGCGGCGGTGTTACCGTGCTGGTAGTAGGGTACCCGTGCCCAATTCTGGTAGCGCCCCGTCCACCCTAACATCTAACAAACTTGTTGAAATAGGAGGTCCATTCAAATTATGAGGTGCACGAGTAGCCTTATAATGTGTATAGGATAATGATGCAATATAATAAGTGACATTAGTAATGCATAATACATGTTATTCATAGTCTTAAAATTACAATCGTTGCATATATACTTTGGTAATGTGCACTTCTAAAAATGTATCAAAGGTCCTTAATATGACTACGACACCACAACTTAAGTTTACTAAAGTTGTCTTTTATTTACTTGTTAATTTTATCATTTAATTGACAACTGGTTTCGGCAAGAACTGATTACACGAGAACCGTTTATCCCGGTTCCGAACCAAACCGGTAAGTTTTTAAACGGTTCGGCTTCGGTTCTTATATTTAGCACTAAACGGTTTCGGTTCAGTTTATGTTCGGGTCCGCTCAGTACGGTTCTGAACCGTTGCACACCTCTAACCACAATAGATAAATAGCACCACCAAAAAAGCCATGAGAGAATTACTTTGGTACCTTTCATCGTTCTCTACAGTTTGGGGGTGGTTTAGAACATTTGTTTTTAACTTATGGCGGCACAACTTGTTGTTCGCCTACCTGTTATCGTAATGTAACTTGTTCTTTATGAAATGAAAGACCTTGTTTTGCAGGAAAAAAATAAAAAATAAAATAAAAAATTATGGAAACGACACTACCATCAAATTCGTGCATATCTTTTAATCATTCTAGGAATATATGAGTTGCCTGATTTATACGAGTTAATTTAAACTGATTTTTTTGCATGAATTGATTTATGAAATGGAAAATAAGTAAAATAATGGTTTCATCTTTGTATGAACTAATTTGAAAAGTGGAAAACAAAAAAAAACCAAATAAAGGGGCATTCCGAGAATTGAACTCGGGACCTCTCGCACCCTAAGCGAGAATCATACCACTAGACCAAATGCCCAATTTGAACACGAAGTTCTTTCCTAAGTATCTAGTAAGTACGCAATAAAATGGTTTTTAATTAGTTCTAGTAAAATGAATATAAACTCAGAAAATTAAAATGGTAATCAACATCATAAACGAATACTTAATGATATCTCATTCGTAAAAGAATATATAATCCAAATCATAATTTACTTTAATTAAATTAAAAATAAAAACACGTTATAAACATAAATAGTGAACCGCGCCAACATTACCTCCAAGAGTACTTGGGCAACACAACAATATGATCATTAATCAAAACAATTATAGTCCTCATAACCATATTAAAAACAAGCATCATAAGAACAAAGAGAATTCGGTAAACTTGTTCAATTTATCGTGTATTCAGTGGAGGACCTACTGCCTAATAAGGGGGGCGGCCGGCCATTAGATTGCTAATGTAAGAATTTTAAGTAGCCACGTGAAATGTTGACACCGCCCCATTAGATTGCTAATGTAAGAATAGTTGAAGCAAATTCTACTTTTTTTTAAGGGCGAATTTCATTAAAAACCGGAATCTTCAAGGAGGAGATAACCGAAAACAAAACAACACATTACATAAATTCTACTGGAAATGAAAGAAAAAACAGCTTAAGAGTTTGGCGGATAATTTTCGAGTTTGGCGGATAATTTTCCGGTTTAACGGGGCTTGCAGCAGACAAGTTGAGAAGACTTACAGTACATTTTAACTTTCTATTTTCATAACTTTCTATTGCATTTGTGTAGTCAATGATCTCCAACCCAGCTGGTTTGAGGTGTGAAGGTTTACCTCCTTGGAGGGTTCCTGCCCGGGTTTGGTCTCAGGTTTGATTCCCACGTTCCACCGAAAAAATAACCGTTGGGTTTGAAAGGAGAAACCCGTGTGGTTTCTATGGGATTTGATCCTGTGCAGTGGTCGCTTTGCAACACGGGATTTACCGCTGAAACACTACTCTAAAAAAACTGTTTGCATTTGTGTTTCTTTATTTATTGGCTGTTATTTTAGTTAACTAAGCAACCGATTTTAAAGTAAACACTTTTCTATTAAGTTAAAGCTTAGCTTAACAAATGTATTGAAAATTTTGAATACAAAAGACTATCAACATACAGGGTGTGAAATGATTTTCCATCATGGGTAATGCCGATTTCCTTCGTCCGTAATTTTCATTTGTAATTTCCTTCATGCGTATTTTTATGCTTAATTTTAATTTTCTTCATTAGTTATTTTTAAATATTTGTATTTTTTTCATGCGTAATTATCCTTTTTACACTACACATGTTAATTGGACTCTGTAGTTAACTTAACTCTACCTATATTCTTTATCAAGTAAACATTTCTTTTTTGAACAATGCTTGATAAAAGAAAACTTAAATTATGTAATGATTACGTTTAAAAAAAATATACGTAAATAACAATTGTACTACATATTGTATTTCTTATGGATTTAGAATGACGCTTAATGTATTTTTATAAGGTATTTGAAATTTAACTTAGTTTTATCTTATTATTAGTTTTATCTTATTAATATGTGACCCGACATGGCCCTGAATTGAACCATTTTTTTTTATGATTTAGCACAGATGAACGACCTTTATAACCCCCCCCCCCCCATGAAAAAGATTTATACAAATTGTATCTCGACTGTTGCTACAACAAATATCTGCCTAACAATAGTCCTGAGTCACAAGGGAGGTTCAAAGGTTCAAGGGTTTCGATCTGCCTAACGCAGGTCGTGGTGTCCTTCTACGTTGCAAACGTAGAAGGAGGTTCAAGGCTTGGATTATTTATTATGTATGCTTTTTGGTTCTGATCTGAGATAAACTCGAGATCAGAAGTAGGAGATCTTGGAACTCGAGTGAAGAGAATTGTTCTCCACACGTGAGGGACCAAGAGAATAATTTAGAGTGAGAAGAGAGTGATAGATTTGGTGTGTCCTCAGATCTGATCCTAAGCTTCTCTTTTATAGAGAAAGGATCTTCTCTAAGTGGAAAGCATAAAACCTTGATCCTGCTTACAACAAAAGGACATGCCACAAAAAGCAAGAGAATGCTATGGACCTGCGGTCTATGGGCTGATGTTACTCCATCAGTCCTGTTTGTTTGACTCGATGAAAGGGACGACGTGACAAGTCATCTTTTGACTTGTGACACAACCGGTTGTGGAACCCTTGTAGGCTCCAACCTTTCAAGCGTTTGTTCAATAATATTACTTATTCGTTTTTCCTTTAAGCTACCCACGTCATCAGCCCCCCAAGTCAGAAGGTTTGACGAGTTATCTTGAAAGCTTCTGACTGTTTTTGTTATTTGTTCCTTGCTTGAAGGGTTCGAGGGTTCGCTGTGATTTAGGCGGTTAATATTCAGTGTTTTAACTTTGATTGGACCCTGATGTGACATGTGGCAGTCTGTTCAGGGCTGTATTATTGCATGTCATTATGACAGTTATATTTAAATAATATAACCGTTCCTTTTTCTTTTTTAACCCCTTTTACATTTCATTTTCACTTAATCATTTCTCACTTTTTTCACTTTCTTCCTCACAACCGTCTCTTCCATCATTAGGGTTTCGTCATTTTTCGATCATCAGGTTAGTTCCCTTTTTCCTTGTCTAGTGTACTGATCATCCTTCATAGACACAATGGGTGCTAAGAAGGATATGGCCGTTACGTTTTCAACCCTTTCTCAGAAAGAGGTTGAATCGTTCTGTTCTGAGTGGGAAATAGACCTTTCCTTTAATCCTGTTGCTCCAGCCAAACAACTTGCTGTTTCTGATTGTCCGTCTGGTTCTGTGGCTTTATATTGTCGTCACTTTGAGTTTGCAAATCTGCGTCATCCCTTCTCTGTTTTTCTCTTAAATGTACTTGAATATTATAGGGTGTCTCTTGGTCAAATCCATCCACATGGCGTTGGCCGTGTGTTGCATTTTGAGTGTCTATGCAGAGCCCTAGGTTATGATCCTACCTTGCTGATGTTTAGGCGATTTTTTCGTCTTGCTAAGAATGGTGACTGGTTCACCTTCGAGGGTTCATCAGCGGAGACAAACCTCCTTTCTTCCCATGTCACTACTGTTGGTCAATGGAAGACCAAGTTTTTCTGGGTTTCTGATTCGATTTTCCCTTTTAAGCCCATTTGGAGGTCTCCTGAGGCTGTTTTAAATGAGGCAGAACCCTCAGAATCTGAACTTGATCATAACTTTTTAACTGCCCTTAGAGCCTGTCCTTCAAGGCTTCGTCCTTTTGCTGAACCATTTCTAGTGTTATCTGGTGTTAGCACTCGCTGGGACAAGCCTGGTAGAGATCCTGTTATAATGAAGGGTGATCGGGGTATGAGTTTTTGTTCGTTATTGGTTTCATCGTTTCTTTTTGCTTGGTTCTTATACTTTGTTTATTTTGCAGTCATGTCTGCTCTGGATTTTATTAAAGCTGATGATGCTTCCGGTGTTGCGTTTACTGATGCTGAAGCAGCGGATGGTGAAGATGCTTTAACCAAGTACGAGAAGGGTCGGTATGATGGGACCAACTATGTTGCCGTTCCCAATGTCAAGGGGTTTGCTAAAGCTAGTTCCTCGAAGGCTTCAACAAGGAGATCAAGCAGGCGTTTGTTAAAGGCTGCTAAGTCTGCTGACCTTTCTGAGGCAGTAACTGTTAGCGATGACATTGAGGATTCCGAGGATGGGAAAGATCAGACGGTGGATGATACTGTTGTGGATGTGGTGGTGAAGAAGAGTAAGGGGAAAAAGGTTAAAGTGGTGAGGGAAACAGATGTTTCTGGGAGTTTTGATGAAGAGGGTGTTTATGTGCCTGGTTGGAATGTGAAGGCAACTGACAATTTCAAGTCTTCTGCTGTATGTGAGGAAGTCTTAGCACACTTTGCTACTCCTGGTGCTAAGGCTTGCCTCGAGGGTTTAGATGATGATGCTCTTTTGGCGAAGATGATGGTGGGAACCTGTAATCTGGCAGCCATGTTACCAGAGGGAATCAGCAGGTTTAGGAAAGTCATGGGTGAGTATAGTGAATTTGCTAAGAAGAAAAAGGAAATGAAGCAGTCCATTGCTGACATGAAAAGGGATGCTAAGGAGTATGCTGACAAGGAGGTCACCTTGATTGCCCTTATCGATGAGCTGAAGAAGGGGCATGAGGCTGAGATGGCAAGGCATGAAGCTGCCAGATTGAAGGTAGAAGCAGATCAACTAGCTTTGGAGGCAGAGAGGAAAGCTTTTGAGAGTCAGAAAAAGGAACTGGAAGTCTCTCTTGCTGCTGCTCAAGGTGACAACAAGTGGTTGATTGAAGAAGGTTTTCAGCAAGTTGTTACCTATCTCCTTCATTCTGCGGAGTTCAATTCAGCTCTTGGAGAAGTGTATACCAAGCTGTTGACCCATGGTAAGCATGCCGGTTTCGTTGCAGGGTTCAAAGCTTGTGGGTCTGGTCAAGCCTTGGAAGAATCTCCCCTTTATCAACCCAACTCCTTAGATGTTTTCAAGGAGACTGTGCTCAAGATGGAACACTCCAGTTATCCCTATGTGTCCCAAGTTTCTTCCCTTTATGGGAAACCTTTACAGGAGCTGAAGGAGTTAAAGCCTGCTGGATTGAATGAAGCCGTTTCTGCTAAGGTGCTTCAGGCTGTTTCCAAGAAGAGAGCACACTCGGGTGATAGTGAAGAGACCTTGGATATGACTGATACACTTTCCAAGGATGCCAGTGTTGAAGCCTCCGAAGCTGGTCTGGTTGAGAAGCTCCCCAAGAAGGGAAAGAAGGCGAAGAAAGCTAAAGTGGTCAAGGCTAGGAATGAGGATGAAGCCTCCAAGCCTTCAGGGTCTGGTAATGACGCCTGAACCCTTTATTCGTAGCTTTCTTAGCATCTATGGTTTGTAAAACAATTAACTATGTTGTCGTGTCTTAAACACTTTTATCTTTTGCCTGAACCTGTAGTGGTTCATTGGTGGTTGTGGGCTGAGGCCCTTTGAACAATTTATGACTTTGCTTGGCTTTTGTATCAAGCCTGTTAATGTTAGGTCTTTATGGTTATTTGCTTAAGTTTTATGGTTGTTCGTTCTTGTTTTGTTTTTGTGATGTGTTTGTTTGTCTTTGTTATTGTTTGGGAATGTTTATCCGATAGCACCTTCAAAGGTTGAATGCTGCAGTCATTCATCCTTAAGGTAGTCTAGGCAAACATGTCACCAGCTATCCTATTTACACTTATATAAGTGTTTGTCATTTTCGTAAGTTTGTTTTTTAAACTTAAGGAACGATTGGTGTAGGTTGTTCAAGCCTGTCGATGAGACTTATAAAACTATTTTTGTTTATCTCATGGAGTCGAATTGATTTAGGAACTCACCCCTTATATAGGTCCGTTCAACCCTCGAACCTATTGAGCGAAATGGCCTGGGAGCTCATCCCCTTACATGGCCCTTGCCATGGAGTGTATTGCTAGGTACTCAACCTGATTATAGGATAGAAAGACAAAATTTCCAAAAGAGGATTCATAGATCCTTTCATTCATTACGTGATAGCATTACATGGCTTTCTTGAAAAGAACAACTTGTCTTACATCTTAAACAAAGAACCTTTTAAGGTTTTTACCATTCCAGTGACGAGAGAGTTTCTTGCCTTCCATGTCGGCAAGCTTGTAAGATCCTCCTTTGTGAGACTCAAGGATGGTGTAGGGGCCTTCCCATTTTGGTCCTAGCTTTCCTTGATTTTCTTTCTTGCTTGCATCATTGTTTCTGAGAACCAGGTCTCCTGGCTTGAAGCGTTCATGCTTGACCTTGGCATTATAATAAGACTCCATTTTTTGCTTGTATTTGGCTTCTCTTATTGCTGCCGAGTCTCTTGCTTCTTCCAGCAGGTCAAGATTGAGTGATGTTTCATGCTCGTTAGCCTGGATGTCGACATGAAGGGTTCTGGGTGTGGTGACCCCAATCTCAGCAGGTATGACTGCTTCGGATCCGAAGGTGAGGCTGTAGGGTGTCTTCTTGTTACTTGTCTTCTCAGTGGTTCTGATTGCCCAAAGAACACTTGGCAGTTCTTCCAACCAATTTCCCCCTTGACGACCCA